>CM051241.1:117259954-117859954 GCA_027917425.1 Gastrophryne carolinensis
TGTGGCCCTGCCATTCGGCCTTACCTCGGCCCCAAGAGTCTTTACCAAGATGCTGGCAGGAGTGATGGCTATATTCAGGGTCCAGAGCATCCGCATTGTGCCTTTTCTGGACTATCTTCTTATCGCAGCCTCCTCCCTCGAACAATCAGAGTTGGACACCAGGATGGTGGTCTCTACGCTAGAGAGGTTCGGATGGGTAATAAGTTACCCCAAACCCTCTCTCTGTCCGTCCAGGGAAATTCCCTTCCTGGGCCTGATTCTGATTCAGGACTTGATTTGTCTATTCTTGTCCAATCCTCGTCAGTCTATCTGTCTAGGGATGAGACTAGTGGGATTGATGGTAGCTGCATTCGAGGCAGTCCCGTTTGCCTAGTTTCACATAAGGACGCTTCAGCTCTTCCCCTTGGCAAAGTGGGACAGGTGCCCACTATCATTGAATCAGACTTGTCTGTCGTCTCCCCACGTTTTGCAGTCCCTTCAGTGGTGGTTAATATCGCACAACCTCCAGAAGGACAAGTCATTTCTGACTCCACGTTGGGAACTGGTTACCACGGATGCCAGCCTGGTGGGCTGGGGGGGCTTCTGGAAGAAGCATCAGTTCCAAGGATTGTGGGGGCCTTAGGAGGCTCATTCTCCAATCAATGTATTAGAGCTTCGGGCCATACGTCCTGTTCTACTTCGACTGACCCATTTCTTACAGGGTCTGCCAGTTCAGATTCGGTCAGACAACCGAACAGCTGTTGCATACATCAATCACCAGGGAGGGACTCGCAGTTGGGGTGCCCTCCAGGAAGTGTCTCTGATCCTTCAGTGGGCAGAGATCAATGTTCCCTGCATATCAGCAGTTTACATTCCGGGGATAGAGAATGTGGAGGCAGACTCCCTGAGCAGGGGATATTTTCGCCAGGGATAATGGTCTCTCAATCCAAGGGTCTTTCAGTTCCTCTGTCACAAGTGGGGGACTCCACGGTTGGACCTGTTTGCTTCTCGGCACAAGCTGCCAGCTTTTGTGTCTCTATCCCAGGATCCTCTGGCAGTGGCAGCGGATGCCATGTCTCTAGCCTGGAAGGATCTGGGGTTCCTATATCTGTTTCCCCCATTCTCCATGAACAGCAAGGTGGTGCGCAAGCTAGCACTGGAGGAGGTGCCAGCAATTCTGGTGGCGCCAAGGTGGCTAAGACGTCTGTGATACGCAGACGTCGTAAGGCTGGCAGTGGATCGTGTCCATCTGCCTCTTATTCCAGATCTCATCACTCAGGGTCAACTTTGTTACCCCAATTTACAAACGCTGGCTTTGACGGCATGGCTGCTGAAGTCTCCATCTTGAAAGAAGAAGGTTTTTCTGATGTGGTTATTCAGACTCTTATTAGAGCCAGGAAGAAGTCTTCCTCTGTCATTTATTACAGGACTTGGAGGTCCTATATTGATTGGTGTGAATCCCTGTAGAGTATTTTCTATTCCTAGAATTCTGGAATATCTGCAACGAGGTCTGGATATGGGATTACAGATTAGTACTTTGAAAGGGCAAGTCTCTGCCTTGGCAATTTTCTTTCAAAGATCGTTTGCTCTTCATCCTTTGGTTAAGACCTATTTCCGAGGAGTCGCGCATGTGCAGCCTCCCAGAAAGCCTTTACTTCCTGTTTGGGATCTTAATTTGGTGCTTTCGGCTATGCAAGCTGCTCCCTTTGAGCCATTGCAGGATATTCCTCTTCCTATTCTTACTCAGAAGGTTGCCCTTTTGGTTGCTATTACTTCTGTCCGCCGAGTTTCTGAACTGGCGGCTTTGTCTATTCAAGCCCCTTATTTTGAGAGGCATCAAGATAAGGTTGTTTTCCGTTTTAAACTGGATTTCCTTCCTAAGGTGGTGTCTGCTTTCCACCTAAATCAGGATATAGTTCTTCCTTCCTTGTGTCCTAAACCTAGTAACGACAAGGAAAGGGTCTTCCATTCTTTGGATGTAGTTTGTTGTGTTAAGTATTATTTAGTTACTACCTCGGCCTTCCGCAAGACGGATGCCATTTTTGTTGTGCCTTCTGGGCCCAAGAAGGGTTTTGCTCCTGCCAAATCTTCCCTTAGTAAGTGGATACGTCAGGCTATCATTGGGGCCTATATGGCGAAGGTTCCCCCTTTTCGAGTCACCGCTCATTCTACTCGTGCTATTGGAGCCTCTTGGGCTTTTCAGCACCAAGCTTCTGTTGAACAGGTTTGCAAGGCTGCGACTTGGTCTTCTGTGCATACTTTTTCTACGTTTTACAAGGTTGATGTGCGAGCCTCAGTGGATGCTGTTTTTGGCCGCAAAGTTCTGCAAGCTGCAGTAATTTAAGTTATGCATTATTCCTTTGGGATCCCCACCCATTATAGACACTGCTATTGGATGTCCCAAGTGTCATGAATATCGGGAAGTGGGGGGTGTGACATACTAGGAATAATACCATTTTGTGAGATACTCACCTGTAAAATGGTTGTTACGAGTATGTCACACCCCCCCACTTCCCCCCCTTTTTTGTTCGAGGGATCCTTTATTTGGTATTATTATTTAAAATAATTTTACAATTATTGAATATAATGGCTCTTTTTGTTCTAAGGGATCCTTTATTTGGTGGTGGTATTCTCATATAATTTTACAATTATTGAATATAATTGGCTCTTCCTGGTTCTTCACTGCTGTTTAAAAAGACTGAGGAATAGTGGGAGGAACCCAGTACTTATGGACCAGGAGGGGCTCCTTTTTTCCATGTCATCTCTGCAAGATTGCCCTCTACAGGCCGGGTTCCCAAGTGTCATGAATATCGGGAAGTGGGGGATGTGACATACTCGTAATAACCATTTTACAGGTGAGTATCTCACAAAATGGTATTTTTTGTATTCCAGGCGGACCCTTGTTGGATCTTAAAGGGTCCTCCCGGTCCTAGGGTCCCTGGTTTAGTTTAGGGCTCCCTATAAACCCTCCCACTCGGGACACAGAAGGGGCATCCCGGGTCGCTTATATTGCGTAATTCCCTTGGGTATTGCGACTACCTATAAAATCACCATATGGAGGCTTCCCAGGATACCGGGCTACGGCTCCCCTCGGGGCAATCCCGGCAGTGTTTGGGGTGTGGGGTATCCCTTACTGGGGATGATGTATTCCTTTGCATACCATGTGCGCAGCAGACTGTTATGCAGCAGTCCGGATCCCATGCGTCTGGTTCTGCGTCGCCGGTCCCTTCACCTACCCCTCCCCGCCTGATCCGTACCCCATGTGATGTTGTCATGGGTGGGGAGTCGCAATCTGAGGTGTGTGCCAGATTGGCCAATCTTGAAAAATTATTTTCTAGCGCTGTTGCCAGAAAGGCCCTGGCTAAGAGAAAGCACTTGTCCCCAGCCACGCCGGCTTCTGATTTTGAGGAGTTTGATTCACTGGACTGGTCTGATTACCACCCACTAGAGGAAGGGGAGCTATTTGAGGAGTCAGATGGTTCTGACGATCAGCAATTTGTTGGCACCGATGCCGAGCAGGGTCGGGGGGGGGGGGGTTGGAAGGATCTTCAGTTTCAGGGATTGTGGGGGCCTCAGGAGGCTCACAATCCCATCAATGTTCTGGAGCTGAGAGCCAATCAGGTTGGTTCTGGTTCGCTTGACTCATCAGTTACAGGGTTTGCCGGTTCAAGTTCGGTCAGACAATCGGACGGCGGTCGCCTACATCAATCACCAGGGAGGGACTCGCAGCAGGAGTGCCCTCAGGGAAGTGTCCTTGATCCTTGCTTGGGCAGAGAGCAATGTCCCATGCATCTCGGCGGTGTACATTCCGGGAGTGGAGAACACTGAGGCGGACTCCCTGAGCAGGTGCTCATCTCGCCGGGGGGAATGGTCTCTCAGCCCCAAGGTGTTTCGGTCTCTTTGCCACAGGTGGGGGACTCCGGAGGTGGACCTCTTTGCCTCTCGTCACAATCACAAGCTTCCGGCATTTGTGTCTCTCTCGCGGGATCCGCTGGCTCTGGCAGTGGATGCCATGTCTCTGAGCTGGAGGCATCTGGGGTTTCTGTACCTGTTCCCTCCGTTCCCTATGGTGGGCAAGGTGGTGCGCAAGCTGGCTCTAGAGGGTGTGTCAGCAATCTTGGTGGCTCCAAGATGGCCAAGGCAGGTTTGGTTCGCAGACGTGGTGCGGTTGGCAGCGGATCAGTTCCATCTGCCCCTTCTGCCGGATCTGCTCACTCAGGGTCAACTACTCTACCCCAATTTACCAACGCTGGCTTTGACGGCGTTGCTGCTGAAACCTCCATCTTGAAGGAGGAAGGTCTTTCTGATGCTGTCATTCAGACTCTGGTTAGTGCTAGGAAGAGGTCTTCCTCTGCCATCTACTATAGGTTTTGGAGGTCTTATATTGATTGGTGTGAGGTCCGGGCCTTGCCTTGCAGGGTGTTTTCTATCCCTAGGGTTTTGGAATTTCTGCAACATGGTCTGGACCTGGGTTTGCAGCTTAGTACGCTGAAAGGGCACGTTTCTGCCCTGGTGGTTTTCAAAGGTCTTTCGCTCTTCATCCTCTGGTTAAGACCTTTTTCCAGGGGGTTACGCATGTGTGGCCTCCTAGGAAGCCTTTGCTCCCAGTTTGGGATTTGAATTTGGTTCTTTCTGCTTTTCAGGTTCCTCCTTTTGAGCCTTTGCAGGATATTGCTCTTTCTACGCTTGCGCAGAAGGTTGCATTTTTGGTTGCCATCACTTCCGTTCGGCGTGTATCGGAGTTGGCGGCTTTGTCCATTAAGGCCCCGTACTTTGAGAGGCATCAGGACAAGGTTGTTTTCTGCTTCAAGCCAGAATTCCTTCCTAAGGTGGTTTCTGCCTTTCATCTTAATCAGGACATTGTTCTACCCTCCTTGTGTCCCAAGCCTAGCAATGACAAGGAGAGGGTCTTGCATTCTCTGGATGTGGTTCGCTGTGTGAAGTACTATTTGGTGGCTACTTCTTCTTTTCGTGGTGCCCTCCGGGCCTAGGAAAGGTTTGGCACCAGCCAAGTCTTCCATTAGTAAATGGATTTGCAAGGCCATTGTTGGGGCCTATTCTGCCAAGGGGAAGGTTCCCCCTTTTCGTGTTACTGCTCATTCTACTCGTGCTGTTGGGGCGTCCTGGGCTTTCCAGCATCAGGCCTCTGTTGAGCAAGTTTGTAAGTCTGCTACTTGGTCTTCTGTTCACACTTTTTCCAAGTTTTATAAGGTTGATGTGCGGGCTTCAGCAGATGCTGTTTTTGGCCGCAAAGTTCTGCAAGCTGCAGTGGTTTAAGTTTGTGCATTATTGCCTTGTTTTGGATCCCCGCCCTTTATGGACACTGCTATTGGATGTCCCAAGTGTAATGACTATTCTGAAGCGGGGTGTGTGACATACTTAAAATAATACCATTTTGTGATTACTCACCTGTAAAATGGGTATTATAAGTATGTCACACACCCCGCTTCACCCCGCCCTTTGGTATTCTGGATCCTTTATATGGTGAACCTTTTTTACGGTTACTGGTTATTTTGGCTCTTCCTGGTCCCTTTACTGCTGTCTTAATACTGGAGAATGAATGGGAGGTCCCAGGTATTTATGGATCGGGAGGGGCTCCCTTTTTTTCATGACATCTCTGCAAGATCGCAAGGTCGGTATAACCCAAGTGTAATGACTATTCTGAAGCGGGGTGTGTGACATACTTATAATACCCATTTTACAGGTGAGTAATCACAAAATGGTATTTTTATTACCATGGATTTTTGGTAAAGGAGCCTTCGGGTGCATTCTAAATGATTCTCAACCTTAAGGCTTTGAATGTCTTCATCCGATACAAAAAATTTTGAATGGAATCTACTAATCTATGGTGTACATAGATGTACATAAATTTACAGGATGCATACCTCAGTGTCCTTTATATTTCATTTGCACTGCAGATGCCTCAGGTTTGTGATCTGTTTGTGAACAGAGACCCTACCAATACAATGTGCTACCATTTCGAATCTTCTAGGCACAAGGATCATTACAAAGATCCTCAATCCCCTCAGGCCACAGGGTATTTCAGTTATCCCATACCTGGATGACCTCTTATTGATGGGCAACTCGATGGGTTCTGTTCAGGAACTGCTATCAGTAACCCTCTCCTTGTTGAAGTACCTAGGCCAGCTGCTAAACACACAAAGCGGTGCGAGCGTCTGGTAACGCTTGCTGGTCCCAGGCTGCGGCGATGAAGGAGCCAGCTGGGGGGCAGGACAGCGGACGGTACTTCCGGGTTGCGCTGGCTGAGGGTGGGTGCGCAGACACACCCCTGTGGTGTCACTCCCAGCAGAGCCAGGGGAGGCGGCCGAGCTGGTCCTGGCTTCAGGGACATTAACTAAGCTTATATTTCAGCCTGTCTCTTCTATTCCTAAGCCAAGAGAGAAGGAGACCATGTGGCAGACTTCAGAGTTAAAACTCAGGAGCTGAGATAAAATTGAGGTTAAATTATGCATAGTTTGCCAGGCAAATCTTGGAATAGACTTTTTTTTGTCGGACTTGCATTGACAAGCTGGGAGGAGAGGCATCTTCCGTTTTACAGTAAACAGAAGTTTCCATGAAAATGGGAATGGCCTCTACCCTTGAGATCTGCGAAGCTGCCATGTTTCCTCAGACGCAGACTTTACCCATAGGTCATCCCCAGACATCCTCATCTCTGCCTGTTTCCTCCCCAGTTCCCTCGCAGCCCATTGCTTCTCAGCCGCCTCCTGCCACCAGTCAGTGCTTTGGGACAGATGAGAGTGAAGGTTTAGACTCCTCAATAGAGGATTCTTTAAATTAGGATTTTATGGGAGGGGGGTCAGAGGACGATAGGACCTCTAAAAGCGCACAAGAGGATTTCAGAACAAACTCTTCAGAAGAAGGCTCTTCTAGATATCTATGACACTATGAAAATCACAACCGATGATACTGTTTATCATAAGCTGGTGTCACGTAAGTTGAAATAATTTCCTATCTTTTCATCCCTTTCTAATTTAATTAAAAGGGGATTGCAATTCCCTGAGGGAAGTTTTCCTTGAACGAGATCAAATGTAAATTTCCTTTTGAGGACTCGGCATGTGCATCTGGGGCAAAGTGTCCTAAGCTAGATTGCTCTCTGGCACAGGTCTCCTAGGTCCTCCGTCTTGAGTTTTCAGGACTCTGGTACCTTAAGGGACCCCATGGACAGATGCACAGACTGGATCCTCAAAAGGGCTGGTGATGCACCTTCTTTCATTTAGGCCGACATTAGCATTCGATTGTATTGCCAGAAATGTAGGGTTTTGGCTTAAAAACTTGAAGGGTTGTATATAAATGACAGGCTTTATTAGAAACCCTCTCAAGTATGTTTTGTGCAGTCTAGAGGACGCCTCATCTGAGGCAGTCAGGGCCATGGCTAAGATCACTGCTCTTGTTAATTCAGCCAGAGGAGCTCTTTGGCTGAAGATTTTGCAGGGTGACCTCGCGTCCAAGGCAAAGCTGTGTGGAATTCCCTTTTAGGGGAATTAAATGTTTGGCCATGAGTTAGAGGCCTACAGTCTCCAGGTCCCCAGAACAAAAAATCCCAGTCAAGCCCATAAAATCTATAGAAAAAAGCTTTTTACTCTCATGCAACAAAAACGGGCACATTCAGTCTTTTCATTATCTACAAAAGGTTCAGGATGGAATCATTTTTCACCATAGGGAACCGCATTTCGTCAGAGGATTATATGGTGAACATCGATTTACAGGATGCCTACACATACCCATATTTCAGGCACACCGCTGTTTTCGGAGATTAGCAATTTTACTAATTTCAGTAGTGCTTCACTTTCAGTGCAAGGCTTTGCCCTTCGGAATCTTCTTGGCTCCGGGGTCTTCACAAAGATCCTGGTGGAAGCCATGAATGCACTCTTCATTTTTCCTTACTTGGATGATCTCCTATTGACAGGAACTACAGAGATGTCTCTGAAACGCCTTGTGGTGACTTTAGCTTTGCTGCGAAATTTGGGATGGATTGTAAATCTGGAAAAATCTATCCCGATTCCTTCCAGAAGATGCAGGTTTCTCGATAGACACCGTAGAACAAAAGATTTCTCGAACCCAATTAAGTAACTGACCACCCAAAAGGCTGTGTCTGTCCATCTCTATAAGGGAAATTATGAGAATTCTGGGTTTAATTACGTCAGCAATTCTGGCTGTCACCTGGGTTCAACTACACTTCAGGCCTCTCCAAAACCTTTTTTCTGTAGGTCCCAGAGTCCCTAAACGCCAAATTACACCCCCCCCCAGGCAGTCAATAGACAGTATGGCTTGGTGGCTGGTTCCTGCAGGAGGGCAGGATTTTGAGACACACAGCCGGTAGTCATTACGACAGATACCAGTACCTGGGGCTGGGACACACACACAGGGCTGATGGTCAACAGAAATTCAGGCCGAAAGGAACTACAAGAAGAATCGACCTGAAAATTTGGAAGAAGTCCTGTTATTTCTGTGTAGCAAACAGTTTGAATAAGATTTCACTTTCTTCTGTCCTAGATTTTCTGCAGGAAGGGTTTGATCAAGGACTGGCTGTAAGTACTCTAAAAACTCAGGCCTCAGCAATCTCTCTGTCTTCCTCGATAACCCCTTGAGGGAAGATAATCTAATCAATGGGTTTTTTTGTCGCCATTGCCAGGAGGAGACTAGTCTCTGGGGCCAAATGTCTTACCTGGGATCTAACCCTTGTACTAAAGGGACTATCCAAACCACCCTTTGAGCTTCTTGCTGAGGGACCAGGCAATATTCTATCCTTAAAAAGGAGTTTTCTGCTTGCCATTACTTCGGAACACAGATTTGGTGATCTACAAGCCCTATCCATTAGAGAGCCCTTCTGTACAGTTTTACACTTCCTGGGTGGAAAGATCTGGTGCTTCCTTGGAAGGGACCTGCAAGGCGGCTACATGGTCTTCCCCTCATACGTTTCTTTTAAACATTATAGGCTTGACCTTTTGCCTGATTCTTAACAATCCTTGGCAGAAGAGTTCTTAATTCGGTGTCCAACCTTGAAGAATAAAATTAATTGCTTATCCTCTCAAGTGGCCGTCCTGAAGGCTGAAAATCCCTGTTAGTCTACCGGTAACTGTATTTTTACAGAGTCCTTCAGGACGGCCCCTAGCTCCCCCTCTCGAATTCAATTTGGTCCTTTGGTTTTCCTTTTTACATGCTAAGAAACTGCTGGGAGGAGGGGCAGGGATTTAACCTCTGTTCAGTTTGTGTTTCCTCCCAAGAGTGGAGCCTTCCTCCCTCCGTCGGTTGTCGTGAAGGATTCGTAGAAAAGGCATTACTGGTAAGACTAACATTACTGTTTTTATAAATATTTATAAATGTTTTTATAATATATCTATCTCACACAGTGTGCTTACATCACATCGCTATTTTTCCTCATTTTTTTTTCTTTGCATCTCTAATGCTCTAATACCTTTACAAACAACTTGGGAACTACAGGGTCTTTTTTTGAAGTCTTTTTGAAAACTGTTTGACTGGCGAAAGTCTTTTCATCTCCTTTAGTGGGAGCAATAGAGGCGTAGCTGCCTCTAAAGCCACCACCCGCCAGATGGATTAGACAAACCATTTCCCTGGCATACACTTGCATGGATACCCCTTGCCCATACATAGCTGCACACTCCACAAGAGCATTTTCCACCTCCTGGGCAGAAAGGACAGGTGCCTCCTGGACGAGATTTGCAAGGTGACCTCCACACACCAGGTGGTGTGGTGGTCTCTGCCACACACCTTCCTCAAACATTACCGGTTGGACCTTTTTATCAGAAAAGCAACAATCGTTTGGAAGAAGAGTCCTACACTTGGTATTCCGCCACTAGTAACCATATTTCTTGATTATCCTGTCAGTGGCTGTCCTGAAAGGCAAAGAGTGAAAATCCCTGTTAGACTTACCAGTAACGGCCCTAACTACCCTTCCTTATTTGTTCCCCGGTTTATTGTTTTTTTGTTAAATACTAGGGAATGGTGGGAGAAAGAGGTGGGACTTTTAAACTTGTCCCAGTTGTGCTTCCTCTACAAGGGGAGGAGTCTCTCTCTGTGGCCGTCCTGAAGGAGACCCGTTACTGGTAAGCCGTAACGGGGATTTTTCTTTTTTTAATATCCCACAGCAAGTGAGTTTTCATTGTAACCAGTATTGTTTTATCTGTTGAAGCTCTCATTTCTTTTAGTGCTCCCCCCCCCCCCCCCCCCCCCCCCCATTTTGTATAGAAGGACTGTTAAGGACACTTGACAAGGTCAGGCCTGTTGAGTCACTGGCTGTTTTACGTTTAGTAAAACCAAATCAAAATATGTTACAATATTTCATAGCCAATGCAGCATTGCCTTGTATCTACTAAACCTTAAGTTGTTTTGGATACCTGACCCACTCTTTCTCCAGTTTTCACTAACTTTATTTTCCAAAGCACCCTCAACGTTGGACCTTTTGGCTTTTCCAGGGACATGAAACCTCAGAAGCCTTCTGTCAGTGAAGCAGAGTTTGAGGAGTTAATGAATCGAAATAGGGCAATTTCTAGGAGCGCGCTTTCCAATGCTGTGTGCGCAGCTTCATCAGGTATGTATTTTTCAGTGATCAATAATGGTGGTTTTCTTGACATTTTTGTATAGTGTTTTTAGTAATTGTCATTTATTTCTGTTTAGGGGATTATGCAAATGCCATTAAAACATTAGAAACGGCAATTGCAGTTATCAAGGAGTCTCGTGTGGCCAGTGATGATCGGTGCCGTGTTCTGTTGACTTCTCTTAGAGACTGTCTGCATGGAATACAGGACAAGGCCAGCTCTTCAAGGTATTGGTTAATCCTTTCAACCCTTTGTATGTGCCAGGGAAATGGGAGAGATGTTGTTTTAATGCGACTTTGGAAAATCCTTGTTTTTGAGACTCTGGGGGTGTCCAGGTTTCATCTTAAGACCTTGACTTTTTGTTTCTGACAGCAGAAAACGCCATCGCTCCAGAGACAGGTCACCAAGCCGGTCGCGGGAAGGTAGCAGCCGGCGTCAGAGAGATGTACGGGAAGACAGATCGGATGATTATTATCACGACCGGCATCGTGATAAGGACAGACACCGCTAGTGGGGGAGAACGGGGGTAAGTTTAAAAATAAAAAAGAGATATATAAAAATTCAGTATTTGGATGGGAGGTATAGCCTCTTATAAGGGTTAAACAAATTCTCATGGCAGTAAGAAATTCACTTCAAAGAAGCATGAGGCTAGGCTGTCAATGTTGCTGAATCACCAGCTAGGGAGACACTGAAAGCCAATAGCACATTTTACTATAGTGTAAAAAGTTCTCTATTTTTCTTAGGATTAAAAACGTGCCATTGACTTCGTTGTCTTCCTATCCGGTCAGTCAGCAACAGTGAAATTCTCAGGCTAAAATTACCGTATTTTTAGCCCTATAAGACGCACCTGCCCATAAGACGCACATAGGATTTGGGGGAGAAAAATAAGAAAAAAAATGTTTTAAACCAAAAACGCACCATTACAGACAGTGTGGCATTCCCCTTTCCCATTGGCCGTGTGGGATGCCCCCATTCCATAGACAGTGTAGCATGCCCCCATCCCATTCCCCATATACCCAGTGTGGCATCCCCCTCCCATTCCCATATAGGCAGTGTACACCCCATTATCATAAGCAGTGTGGCATTCCCCCCCTCCTATTCTCCATATAGGCAGTGTGCCCCCCCCCCCCCCATTCCCATTGGCTGTGTGGCATTCCCCTCCCCCCATTAGTATAGGCTGTGTGGCATCCCCCTCTCCCCCCCCCCATAGGCTGTGTGGCATCCCCCTCTCCCCCCCCCATAGGCTGTGTGGCATCCCCCTCTCCCCCCCCCCATAGGCTGTGTGGCATCCCCCTCTCCCCCCATAGGCTGTGTGGCATCCCCCTCTCCCCCCATAGGCTGTGTGGCATCCCCCTCTCCCCCCATAGGCTGTGTGGCATCCCCCTCTCCCCCCATAGGCTGTGTGGCATCCCCCTCTCCCCCCATAGGCTGTGTGGCATCCCCCTCTCCCCCCATAGGCTGTGTGGCATCCCCCTCTCCCCCCATAGGCTGTGTGGCATCCCCCTCTCCCCCCATAGGCTGTGTGGCATCCCCCTCTCCCCCCATAGGCTGTGTGGCATCCCCCTCTCCCCCCATAGGCTGTGTGGCATCCCCCTCTCCCCCCATAGGCTGTGTGGCATCCCCCTCTCCCCCCATAGGCTGTGTGGCATCCCCCTCTCCCCCCATAGGCTGTGTGGCATCCCCCTCTCCCCCCATTAGTATAGGCTGTGTGGCATCCCCCTCTCTCCCCATAGGCTGTGTGGCATCCCCTCCCCCCCCCCCATTTGTATAGGCTGTGTGGCATCCCCCTCTCCCCCCATAGGCTGTGTGGCATCCCCCACTCCCCCCATAGGCTGTGTGGCATCCCCTCCCCCCCCCATTTGTATAGGCTGCGTGGCATCCCCCTCTCCCCTCATAGGCTGTGTGGCATTCCCCTCTCCCCCATTAGTATAGGCTGTGTGGCATCCCCCTCTCCCCCCATAGGCTGTGTGGCATCCCCCTCTCCCCCATTAGTATAGGCTGTGTGGCATCCCCCTCTCCCCCCATAGGCTGTGTGGCATCCCCTCTCCCCCATAGGCTGTGTGGCATCCCCCTCTCCCCCCATAGGCTGTGTGGCATCCCCCTCTCCCCCCATAGGCTGTGTGGCATCCCCCTCTCCCCCCATAGGCTGTGTGGCATCCCCCTCTCCCCCCATAGGCTGTGTGGCATCCCCCTCTCCCCCCATAGGCTGTGTGGCATCCCCCTCTCCCCCCATAGGCTGTGTGGCATCCCCCTCTCCCCCATAGGCTGTGTGGCATCCCCCTCTCCCCCATAGGCTGTGTGGCATCCCCCTCTCCCCCATAGGCTGTGTGGCATCCCCCTCTCCCCTCATAGGCTGTGTGGCATCCCCCTCTCCCCTCATAGGCTGTGTGGCATCCCCCTCTCCCCTCATAGGCTGTGTGGCATCCCCCTCTCCCCTCATAGGCTGTGTGGCATCCCCCTCTCCCCTCATAGGCTGTGTGGCATCCCCCTCTCCCCTCATAGGCTGTGTGGCATCCCCCTCTCCCCTCATAGGCTGTGTGGCATCCCCCTCTCCCCTCATAGGCTGTGTGGCATCCCCCTCTCCCCTCATAGGCTGTGTGGCATCCCCCTCTCCCCTCATAGGCTGTGTGGCATCCCCCTCTCCCCTCATAGGCTGTGTGGCATCCCCCTCTCCCCTCATAGGCTGTGTGGCATCCCCCTCTCCCCTCATAGGCTGTGTGGCATCCCCCTCTCCCCTCATAGGCTGTGTGGCATCCCCCTCTCCCCTCATAGGCTGTGTGGCACCCCCCTCTCCCCTCATAGGCTGTGTGGCACCCCCCTCTCCCCTCATAGGCTGTGTGGCACCCCCCTCTCCCCTCATAGGCTGTGTGGCACCCCCCTCTCCCCTCATAGGCTGTGTGGCACCCCCCTCTCCCCTCATAGGCTGTGTGGCACCCCCCTCTCCCCTCATAGGCTGTGTGGCACCCCCCTTTCCCCCAGTCGGCTTAAGTAAAAATAAATAAAAGTAAAACTCACCTCTCCACTGACACCGCTCCGCTGAGCGGTCGGCTCCGTGAATGGGGTGGGCGTGGCCTGCGCCGCGTCTGCACAGGCCACGCCCACCCCATTCACGGAGCTGGCCGTAAGAAGCAGCGGCGGGCTCTGTCCCGGCCCTGCCGGTGCGATCGCTGTCTTTTACAGGCAGCGATGACAGCGGCGGGGCCAGAGACAGCGCCCCCGCCACTCCTCCATCTGCTGCTTCTTCCGCCTGGGGCACATGCGAGCACCCAGGTAAGGGCAGCAGGTGGGCGTGGCCTGCACCGACTTGGTAACGGTTACGGGTAAGTTTTTTTTTTTTTTTTTTTTTTTTTTTTTTTTTTTTTTTAATTTATATATATTTTTTTTTTACATTCGGCCGATAAGGCCCATGGACATTTTTCCCCCACTTTTGGGGAAAAATAAGTGCGTCTTAATAGGGCAAAAAATACGGTAAGTGATTTACTACCATGAGAATTTTTTTTTAATTTAAATAAGTTGTAAAGAAAAAAGTGTGCAATATGTTTTGCCTTGCTTCGGTGGTATCTGTTCCAGATTTTGTCGCTCTACCTTTTTTATGCATCTGGGAAGGCAAAGGGTGTAAAGGTGGTGCAGCTGATCGGTGACGCTGTAAAAGAATACTAGCAATAGCTCCACAAGTAGTCAAACATATTTTTGATCAAGGCATTAATATAGAATTTATTTACACTATCATGGTCTCAAACGCAGGTTTATATACTTCCAGAACTCTAATCTAATATTCGTTTCACCAAAGTACCACAGATGGGGGGTGCACCACCTGATAATTGCAATGTGCTACACAGACTCACAGCTAATATCACAAGAGGGACTGTGGACGGCTTGCCCACATCCACCCCAACAAAAGGAGCACGAAACAATGCCGTTATATATTTATTGTACAAAAAGAATAGATACACATAAGACAATCAATCACACTATACAGATTAAAAACTGCATTTTCCCCAAGTACATCCAGGGCTGCCAAAATGTAGACAGACCAATGTATCTGGGAATCTATATACATATAAGGAACGAAAGCCCCCAGCAATCAGTACAAAAACAAGGGGGTAAACTCGATTAGTATTATTTTGTGTGGGCAAAAAAATACCCATCTTCTACAAGCTAATATCCACCAACCCAATTCAATCCAATAAAGTGACCAGTGCAAAAACTGTGCAATCAATTCCTTAAAAAAAAAACAAAAAAAAGCCAATTGATATTACAAGAAAAACATGCTATTAATTAATAACGCTGGTAAAAAGATATCATTTGCTGGGTGAAGTGGCACGGGTAGCTTGCTGCATTATTCTAAGTATGTCTCACACCCTGCTTCGGAATTCATTACACTTGGGTTATGTCCAGTAGAGGGCGAACTTATGCAGAGATGAATAGAAAAAAAAGGAAGCCCCTCCCGGCCCATAAATACCCGGGACCTTCCACACACCCCCCAGTAATCGTCTCTGCAGACGGCGAGCAAGTCAGAAGATGAAGTCTCCTCCTTGCAGGTAAGCCGGGTTCACACCCAGCTATTTTTATTCTTATTTCTGCCTGGACCTATTTATGCTTAAGCCCCCTAATGCCTCCCAGCCTTGGCTGTAGGTCCGGGTGACTGTAGGGTTCACCTTAACAGGTGTACTGATAGGAGCCACGCTCCTCCGTGAGGCCCCATTACAAGGGGTAGGCGGCTACCAGGTTGGTGACCCTGGTTTGGGATGCCCTGTCCGTTCCTAAGCCCTCACCACGTATCCTACATGTGGCTATCGGCTTCCTCCCCCCATTACTCCCGGTTAGTAGGGTGGGGGGAGGGGTACTTCCATCTTTGTTTTGTCTCCCCTTAGATGGTGTGAGTGGATCTGTCAGTATGAGTGTAACTGCGCGAACTTTCTTTACTGTTTGGTGGGCGCTGGCTACTGCCAGTGCGCCTCAATGTTTTAACTCGGTTTACTTGTATATTTTATTCATTGGTGGCCAGCACGCTTTCTGGGGCGGCAGGCCGGTGTCATTTATGCCGGCTCCACAGCCTTCGCTGGGGAGCGTGGTTTGCTGCTCGTTTCAGTCAGGGGGGGTGGGTGGGGCCTGGTGCTCCCGCGCCGGTGCCGGCCCCTCCAGTTGGCGCTTGTCCGGCTCCCAGTCCTATTGGCTGGGAGCGCGGCTGTTGGTTCTTTCCCGCGTCGGGAGGGGGCGGGCCTTACGCGAGCATGATCCGCGTCGGCCCGCCTTCATCCTCCTTCGGTCTGCGGGCGCTATGCCGCCATCTTCCCAATGCCTGCTACTTTCCGTGAGTGTCCCTCTGGCCATTCTTGATGCCTTAATTATAGGCTTGTATTCTTTACTGTATTCTTTACTGTAAGCGGCTGCATGGGCCAGCAGTTAGAGCATATGTTTTGCAGTTCTGTTCCCCGGTGGTGCAGGTTTCTTTACCCACTCCGTTATTAGATAGAGATAGATATATAATTTTGTTGCACACGTATGAGGACGCCTTTTTGGCTTCCTGTCATATTTCTATTGGACGGTCATGGATTTAAACTTATGTGTATGGCCATGTGCGTGTATATATAGATATAGATAGATATAGATATATATAATACAGGGGAATATATGTCTAATAACTAGAGTAATTATATCTGGGTGTATACAGGTATGTATGTATGTATATCTTTATATTCTGTATACTAGGCTCTTATATATTCTTTACGTGCAGCATGTATGTTTGCTAATGGGGCCCCCACCTTTTGTGCTGGGCAGGTGGGACTGCCGTAAGCTTTTAGGTTCTTCGTCTCCTAGGTCATTTGGGGTTCCCTCCGGTGCTTACAAAAATCCTCCCACTAACGGACTCTAAGGGGCATCCCGGGTAGCTTCATAGCATAATTCCCATTGGTCATTGCTACTACCTTAAAATCACCATATGGAGGCTTCCCAGGATACAGGGCTCTGGGTCCCTTCGGGGCATCCCCGGCAATGTGTAATATGCGGGGTATCCCTTGTGTGCGCGGCAATCTGGGCCCCGTGCAGCCAGGCCGACCCCGCTGGCCTCTTCATCTGCACCCCCATGCCAAGTGACTTGTCATTAGCGGGGAGTCACAATCCAATGTTTGCGCCAGGCGGGCCAACATTGAGAAGATGATTATTAGCCTTGCGGCCGGGTAGGCCCCAGCTAAGATTCGGCACTTGGCGCCGGCCCCCTTTTTTATGTCAGTTTGTCTCCTTGCACCTGGACGGATGCCGGTACAGAGCGCGGGGATACCATGGATACCCCCGGGCTTCTTGCCTGTATTTTGTTGCGCTGGCCACTTCCCCTCCGCAAGGGGGGAATGTCTTGGGACTGCCATACCCCGTTGGGGTTCCTGAATCTGAAGCACCTTAACAATCTGATCCTGATGGAATGGGAAAAGGCCTAGCCGGTTCCCTGGCATTCCTCAAGGGTGTGATGGGAAGTATCCCTTTCCGGTTGACGTGGTTAAGCCTTGGCCTGCACACTTGAGGTTGACGCTCCTGTCTTGGGATTGTCCAACACTTCGGTTGTGCATTCCCCGGATCCCGCGACCTTGAAGGACAGTGGTGTCCGTAGTATCTACCTGAGGGCTTCGCATGCCTTTGCTTGTGTTGGTTCGGCCTTGCGCCCGGTTTGTGCTTATGTTCTCATGGCCGTGGCTACTAGAGTTTTTATTTAGGGGCCTTTGGATTGTTTCCTATTGATTCCTTACAGTGAGGAGTTTACAGGCTTGACTCATTGTGAGATGTTTTTTGCCTTTTGGCTTGTCCGCCTTGGATGATACCATCCGTATGTGTAACAGGACCTCGGCATTGCCGGTGGCTATACGTCGATTGGGCTGTTTGCGCTAGTGGTCGGCCTATTTCGCTGTTAAGTAGGCGCTCACAGGGCTTCGCTTTGTGGGTCTGCGCCTGTTTGGTGGCTCGATTAGTCTCTATTGTCTAAGGAGGTAAGTTACCTCTACGCTAGAAGCGGAGCCGGCCCTTTCAGGGTTCAGGCTCATTCAACCCCTCCTTTCGTGACTCTCGGACAAGCAGGGGAAAGTTTTTTTTCACTGAGTGATCCTGTTGGCAGTGCAAAATCTTCCGGACACGGAGGTCATATGCCCGGTGCTTTTCTCAGGGAGAGGCCTGGGCTATAATTCCGTCCTCTTCACTGTTCCCAAAAATAGGATGGATCCATCAGAACCATTCTGGATTGTAGCTTCTCAACAGGTTCATCAGAACCAAGAAGTTCTGCATGGGGACTCTGTGCTCAGTCCTCAATTCCCTTCGTCAGGGGGATTTCGTGACATCTATAGACATCAAGGATGTTTACCTTCATGTACCAATCTACCCAGCACATCAGAGATTTATTAGGTTTGTGGTGAGTGTTCAGCATTTTCAGTGTGTGGCCCTCCCTTTCGGGTTGGCTTCGGTACCAAGGGTGTTCACCACGGTTCTGGCGGGCATAATGGCCCTTCTCAGAGCCCAGGGCATTCGCATTGTGCCGTATCTGGACGACCTATTCATTACAGCTTTTTCCCTATGTCGGGCGGAGCTGGACTCCAGGGTGGTGATGACGCTGAAAAGGTTCGAATGGGTGATCAACCACCTCAGGTCTTCTCTCTCCCCATCAGGGGAGATCTCATTTCTGGGCATGAGTCTGGATTCCAATCAGGCCAGAGTGTTCCTACCTCACCCAATGGTGCAGAGGTTTCAGGATCTGATACGTATTCTCCTGGCCAATCCTCGCCCCTCTATCCGGCTAGGGATGAAACTGGTAGGATTGATGGTGGCTTCTTTCGAGGCAGTCCGCTTTGCTCAGTTCCACATGCGGTCGCTCCAACCCCGTCTATTGCTGAACTGGGACAGATGTCCCCGGTACTTGGATCAGTCCTTTCTGCTGTCTCCCAGGTTTCGGCATTTCCTCCAGTGGTGGCTGGAACCAAGCAATTTGATGAGGGGCAGATCCTTTCTGGGCCCTTGTTGGGAGGCGGTTAACACGGATGCCAGCCTGTTGGGGTGGGGAGTTTTCTGGACGGATTTTTGTTTCCAGGGGCTGTGGAGTCCTCTGGAGGCTCACACCCTCATCATTGTCTTGGAGCTCAGAGCTATTCAGTTGGTTCGGTCATGCTTGATGCATCACTTACAAAGCTTAGCGGTTCAGGATCGGTCAGGCAATCGATCTGCGGTCGTTTACATCAATCACCAAGGAGGGACTCGCAGCGGGAGTGCCCTTGGAAGTTTCTCTGATTCTTGCATGGGCGGAGAGCAATTTTCCATGCATCTCAGTGGTATTCATTCCAGGAGTGGAAAACACTGAGGCGGACTCCCTGGGCAGGGGATCCTCTCGCCGAGGGGAATGATATCTCTACCATAAGGTATTCCGGTTCCTCTCTCGCTTGTGGGGGACTCCGGAGGTGGATCTCTTTGCCTCACGTTGCAATCACAGGCTCCCAACGCTTGGGTCTCTGTCTCGGGTTCCTCTGGCCCTGGCAGTGTACGCCATGTCTTTTGCCTGGAGGGATCGGGGGTTCCTGTACCTGTTTGCCCCCTTCTCCATGGTGGGCAAGGTGGTGCACAAGCTGGCTCAAGAGGGTGCGCCAGCAATTTTGGTGGCCCCAGGGTGGCCAAGACAGGTTTGGCTTGTACCACAATTTACAAACGCTGGCTTTGACGGCGTGGCTGTTGAAACCTCCTCCACCTTAATAGAAGGTGGTTTGTCTGATGCTGTGATTCAGACACTTGTTAGGGCTGTGGAAGTGATCTTCCTCTAACATCTTCTATAGGAATTGGAAGTACTATATTGATTGGTGTGAGGCTAGGGCCTTGCCTTGTAGGGTGTTTTCGATCCTTAGGATTTTGGACTTTCTTCAACACGGTCTGGACCTAGGGCTCCAGCTTAGTACCTTGAAAGGGCAGGTCTCTCCCCTGGTGGTCTTCTTCCAAGGTCCTTTGTTCTTCGTCCTCTGGTTAAAGCTTTTTTCCAGGGGGTCACTCCTGTGCGACACCCTCGAAAGCCTTGTGCTTGTTTGGGTTTTGAATTTTGCATTTTCTATGTTTTCACAAAAGATTGCCTTTTTGGTGGCTATTACCTCTGTTCGATGGGTTTCTGAGTTCGCGGCTCTGTCTATTCAGGCCTCTTACTTTGAGAGACACCAGGACAGGGTGGTCTTCCGCCTTAAGCCGGATTTCCTACCTAAAGTGGTATCTGTTTTTCCATCTCATTCAAGATGTGGTTCTCTCTTCCTTGTGTCCTAAGTCTAGCAATGACAAGGAGAGGGCCCTGCACTCTTTGGATGATTGTTGTGTGAAGTACTTTTTGGTGGCTACTTCTCTTTTCTGTACGATGGATGCCTTGTGGGTGGTGCCCTCTGGGCCCAAGAAGGGTTTGGCGCCGTCAAGTCTACCATTAGTAAATGGATATGTCTGGTCATTGTTGGGGCCTATATTGCCAAGGGGAGGGTTTCCCCCTTTCAGATTACTTTCTATTCGTACTGTTGGGGCTTCCTGGGCTTTTTAGCACCAGGCTTCTGTTGAACAAGTTTGTACGGCTAGTGCTGCAGCGCCCTCTGGCTGCCGGGAGGAGAACACCAGAGAACCGCTGTGAGGAGAGAGCGGAGCGCTGCCACCAGCCGCCAGAATCTGTCAAGCGCAGAGGATAAAGATATCCTGAAAATTTTGGTTTGTGCCGAACGGCAAAGTGCCTGGGAGTGGATTGAGCTTTTCATGTGAAGAAGCAGCGAGTGCCACAGGAAAAGGCCTTCATTAAGGCATCACATAAAAGCTCCCCTTTTCTGATTATCGCCCTGGATTGGGAGTTGAGGTTTTGCCAGATTAAGCCTTTGGTTAATCTGAACGATTGAGGCTTCTCTGGTGATTAGGAGCAATTTAAAGAAGACCTGGATTGATGTGAGAAAGATCTTTCCTTTTGCTGATTTACAATAGCCATCTGGTAAGAGGCTTGAGTGTATGGTGGCGGCCTATATAATGTGTGAACACGTGTGGATTTGCCTGACAGCACGGTGGACTATCAAGAGCTCTGTGTATTCATATATATTTGACATTTGTGAAGTTTGTACGGCTGCTACTTGGTCTTTTGTGCATGCCTTTTCCAAGTTTTTATAAGGTTGATGTGCGGGCCTTAGCGGATGCAGTTTTTGGCCGCAAAGTTCTACTAGCGGCAGGGGTTTAATTTGTGCACTTTTGCCTGTTGGGATCCCCACCCTTTTTGGACACTGCTATTGGATGTCCCAAGTGTAATGAATTCCGAAGCAGGGTGTGAGACATACTTAGAATAATACCATTTTGTGATTACTCACCTGTAAAATGGGTATTATAAGTATGTCTCACACCCTGCTTCGCCCCACCCTGAGTTGTATCTTGGATCCTCTGTTGGTGTTACTTTTTTCTCATAGATTTTATTTGCTCTTCCTGGTCCCCTTACTGCTTTCTTATGCTGGGGGGTGTGTGGAAGGTCCCGGGTATTTATGGGCCGGGAGGGGCTTCCTTTTTTTTCTATTCATCTCTGCAGAAGTTTGCCCTCTACTGGACATAACCCAAGTGTAATGAATTCCGAAGCAGGGTGTGAGACATACTTAGAATACCCATTTTACAGGTGAGTAATCACAAAATGGTATTTTTCTCCCTCTTTGTCTTTTGGAACGTCTGTGCTGCTAATTCCCATGGCTTGGTAACATTCTGTCCCACTTTTTTTAATCTGTCTTGTATAGTGTGATTGATTGTCTTATGTGTATCCTTTTTTTTCTGTACCATAAATATATAATTTTGTATTGACAGCATTATTTGGTGCTCCTTTTGTTGAGGTGGATGTGGGCAAGCTGTCCACAGTCCCTCTTGTGATATTAGCTAATATAAGTTTAAGTGATTACAGATTTAGGGCTGTCAAAACTATTTAAAGGCGGATGGGACTGGCCAGCTCTCGCCAACACATGTAGGCTTTTTTGACCTGCAAAATTTTTCACTGTAGGATTAAGAAAATGCTTGAATGTAGTCCTGATATTTGTACCTCACCAGTATAATTTCTTTTCTACCCAGGGCATCACAATTGTGTACAGATGCTTTTTTCAGTTTTAAATCAGAGACTTACATTTTGTTGCGACCTAGAGATGATGCCTGGCTCTTCAGCTACAAACAGGACTTCTTACTGCAGCCCCTAAAGGATTTATTCTATTTCATGCAGGGACCAACCCCTCTCCTCTGTAAAGCACCTGTCTCTTCCAAACGCCAGTCAACACTCTCGTCTGGACATCAAAGCTGTCTGCTGCACCCACTGCAGGCCCACCCTATTTAAAACTTTTTTTCTTTCTATTCCACCACAAATTGTTGCAGTACTTGCTGTGTTTTAGCTTTGCCTTGTTGGATTTAGTTTGAGCTCTATAAAAGTGATGTTAACATCTATACCATGATGTATATAGCCGTAATGTCTCTAATTGTCCTGAATTTTTGTTTTTTTGGATTATTGGCCTATTTCTAGTGGTCATCAGACTCTCTGTATAGTTTGCTAGCAAAGGTTGCCAGACAGTGTCTGAGGGGTTGCTTTCGATGTCTCCAAAAGGAGAACTAGATATGTCCATTATAATCCTGTTATTTGGGTTAGACGAAGGGGTAACTGTTGTCCTAAAGTTGCCTGTTGACTGCAGATAAAAGGGGTGGCTTTAATGCTCAGTGTAGAAATCTCTAATTTCTTTTCCAACATTTGAAGATATCTAAATTTTTAGTTGCTCATTATATTAAGGGATGTAACACCAACTCACCTGACACAGTCTGTGGGGAAGTAAGTTCCCATAAACCTTCATCCGCTTCTCCTCAAGATTGTGAATAAACTTGATAATGTTGTCGGTCTTTTATATGTGTCTGTGTTTTTTATACTGGGGCTGATTAAGGCCACAGTTTAACCCTTCTACTGCCAGCTACGTGAGTCTCACGTAGCTGACTTTAACCCCCACAGTAAAAAAATTATAAAAGTAAAAACTCATCTGACCCCCTCGTTGGATTGGACCAGGTCTTCTGTTCACCTGGGGGGCATCCGATTCCCCCCCCCCCCCCCCCCCCCCCCCCGGGCTCTTCTTTCAGGAGGGCACCCGAAATAGAGCCCCCGCCCTCCCCGCTTCGGCCGCTGCCACAAACTGTATAAAAAAAAAACAAAATCACCCTCTCCCCCCCCACTGGGACTGCTAGCCCCGCGGGTGACGTCATCGGTGACTCGGCACTTGTCACCCGGTAGCAGAGACCCGATGCTCAGTTGCTGTTGGAGATCGGAGCTTACCAGCTCTCCTCCTCAGATCTCCAGTAGCTGTCATCTGAGCGTCGCGGGACATGATTGAGACATCGGAGGTGAGTAGAAAAAAATAAATGTCACTTTTTTTCTTGTGTCTGTGTGTTTATTTTACATTTAATTCCCTTGTGAATTGGTAAGGGGTCCATGAGACTAGCGGGTGACTTGCCATTAACCCCCGGCACCCCAATTACCTGCCTCCCCAAAGCCCGGGGGGGCAGAAGAGCCTGGGCCCACACAGGGTATGTGGGCCTGTAGGCTGCAGGGGGGGGGGGCAAAAGTTGGCCCCTCCACTCTGTTCCTACAAGCCCCCATAGCTGGTCCCGGGCTGGTTATGACGGGTAGGGGGGACCCTACGCCTTTTTTTTTTTTTTTTTTTTTTTACATTTTAAGGGTTAGCCTAACCCTTAAAATTCCCAAAAAAATGGTGTCCCCCCCGGGAGGGGGGACCCTATGTCATTTATTTTATTTTTTTAATTAACCCCTTATATTTATAGTGTGGATAGTAGTTGTATTTTATTTGTAAATGTTATGACGTGCTCTTTTCAGTTTGGGGGGTTTCCTAGGCAAGAATGGGGGGGCTACCGATACATATGTGGTACCGTTGTAATCGGGAGAAATGGGGCTATCACATGAAATATGGTTTTAATTAATAAAACAAATGTTTTATTTAAAATATTGTCTAAAAAACATAATTTTATTTATTTTTTTGTTTTTTTACACGGAAATAATTAAACAGTAGAAAAATTACAAACAAGACATTTCATGTTAAAGCCTAAACTCTGCTGCAAAAAATATGTATATAATTTTTCTGGAAATTCCAGCAAAAATCACGGTTAAACATGGCGCAAAATGGGGAAAAATGACAAAACTTCAAGTAGGCTGGCAATTAAAAGGGTTAATAGTACCTATGCATGTTCGGTATTCTGTTCAGAGGATGTTGCTTTTTCAGATTTTACTTGTTTTTTCTTGTTTGCATATAGTTTTTTTTTTTTTTTTTTTTTTTAGGAAAATGTGGCTTTGATTCCCTTTTTTTTTTTTAATTCTTTTTTAGGGAAACTCTGTGCAACCAAAGAATTGATTGAGGGATTATTTCCAGAAAACTGTGTCAACAAGCCTGGTACACCTAGAAAGCTTGAGGTGTGTACTTCCAGAGAATATATAGTTTGTGGGGGGGGGGTATTTCAAATGTAAAGAGTTGTTTTTCTGGAAAAACTGCAAGGTGCGCGTAGCATAGTTGTATTTTATCTGAAAATCTCCTAAAGCGCTGTTTCAGTTTGGGGGAGTCTTCTGGGCAGGAAAGGGTGTCTACCAATACATATGTGGTACAGCTGTGACTGGGAGAAATTGGGGTTTCACACACAATAAGATTTTATTGACAAACTTACATTTTTTATTACAAAAAACACTACAAATTGCAAAAAATAGATTTCACCAAAAAGTTTTGAGAATGCACTAAAAAAAGGCCAAACACGACATTGCATGTTGAATCTCAGACTCTGCTGAAAAAAAACAATATATAATTTTCCTTGAAATCCCTTCAAAAATCAAGGTTGAACATATGTTGCGCCAAATAGTGAAACGTCTGGCAACAAAGGGTGACAAATTCTGGGAAGGCTAACACTTAAAGGGTTAAACATCAAGCCATATAACATTTATGGGGATTTAACCATTTATAAAACCTGGGGGATGTTGCCCTATGTCATTTTTCAAATTAACCCTGAATGTTCTTCACTCAGCTAGAATGTTCTTCACTCAGCTAGTATAAAAGGCTCCTTCTAGCAGCAGGAATGAGCAGAAGCCAGAGTTATTTTTGTGGGACGAGTAAGAAGTAAGTATAAAAAAGTAGGCTCCTCTCCCTGGAGAGGAAAAACTGGGAAAGAACCCCCCCCCCCCCCCAAATCCTTAGTCTTTGTTTCCTCTCCAGGAAAAGACTGGGATCCAGACTTTATTTATTTACACCCTGGAGTTCCTGGGTGGTGCTTGCTGACCCTGGGCAGGGCAGTGTCTCTGCAGCCCTAGGGGTCTGCTGGAGCACCTTTGACCCACTTGCTGCCAGATTTGTGAAAGTTGGGTGTGTTGGACAACCATGCGATCACTTGGTACGGTTTTCAGCCCAGCTTGAGGTGGGGATGGTCACCTGCGTCCGGAACCTCCTGGCGGGGGGGGGGGGCAGAGAATGAGTTGGTTGACTTCCTGAGAGTGGAGGTTGCTTCTGGGCAGGCGGCGGTGATGCTTACGGGAGTCTGCTCCTGATTGGTGGTGGGGGTCCTCCAGCCACTCACACTTCGGTCCAAGGGTCACTTTCGGTGTCTTCAAGCAGACTCTTGGCCCCTCATCGATTCCAGGGTGGCGGTTCACTGCAGAGGAGCAGGTGGAAAGTCAGCTGCCACGATGTGGCAGCAGCAACAGCAGGGCATCAGAGGGAGCTACAGCTTAGTGCAGGGCTCTGTGACTTCCCTACTTTGAACATGCCTCACCAGGATAAACTGTTGAGCTGTATCGATCCGACCTTATTTACCATGAGTCAGACTAGGTTTTTACTGTGTATTTACTAGTCTTCCTCTTTCCTTTAGCCTAGCTCTTCCAATTCTAGGCAGGATAAAGAGAAGGAAAAGGAACAACAGACTTTTACCAAGGCTAAAACCCAGAACATCGCAAGTTCCTGAGGTTTGGCATTCTCCTGGATTCCGAGGTGCTCCATTTTCGTTTCAGAGCCCTGCCCTTCGGAAAATCCTCGTCTCCAAGGATATTTACTAAAATTTTAGCAGAAGTCATGAGCTTAGAGGAATTCATATTTTTCCCTACTTTGAAGATCTCTTGTTAACAGGGAGCTCAGAAACCCTCTCTGCTTCACAATCTATCCGGATCTCTTACAGTCACTAGGATGGTTAGTGAACAGAGAGTAAAACCTGGTTCCTGCTCAGAGATGCAGGTCCCAGGTTTTCTGCTAGACCGTTCAGTCAAGTTGATCCTGCTTACCCCGAACAAGCGTCTGATTCTGATAGCCCAGATTGGCTGGTTAAGCCAACAGGAGACTGTCTCTCTGAAAGACCTCATGAGAATCTTGGGCCTGACGACATTGGCTATCTTGGCAGTGCATTGGGCTCAATTGCGCGCCAGACTGCTCCAATCCTTTCTTCTACAGCTCTGGGATCGAACTCTGGATTTCCAGGTGAATCTTCCAGTCTGCTTTGGTGGCTGAATCCTTTGATACTCCAGGAGGGAAGACCTTGGAGACAGTCCAATCCTATGCTGATTACCACAGACGCCAGCACCTGGGGTTGGGGAGCACACTTGGGCTTGCAGCTGTTGCATTTCAAATCAAATCCTTCAACTTCAGGGAGCTGAAGGCTGTGGAACATAGCACTGGACCACTTCAGACCAATGTTGGTGGGGAAGGACGTCCAGATACACAGGGAAGAACCAGGTCCCAAAGTCTACAGACTCTGGCTTACTCGTTCTGTTACCCCTACAGTATTAATTGAAGTCCCTTTCAGCAGTACATCTGAAGGGCTCATTAAACATAGCAGTAGACTAGATTTCTGAGCGGAAAACAGCTCTCCCAGGTAGATGGCAGAGGAGCAAAATACGATTCTATTTGGCCCAAGAGAAGTTGGTTCACAACTCTGAAGAACATGTTACTACCACTAATACCAGACCTAATGTCTTGGGGACCATTGTTATCCAGACCTCAAAAATCTGAAGTTGGCATCTGTGATGTTAACAGGCTGAACAAGTATAAAGCTGCAGCTCTCTTGGAGTTCTTGCAGGAAGGTTTTGAGTTGGATCTGGCAGCAAGTACTTTAAAACGCCAAAATCAGAGGCCTGCATTTTCAGTTTGCGGACTTAGAAAACATAACTTAATTAACAGATTTTTCGTGGTCATTTTTAGAAAGAGGCCGATAGCCTGATCTAGATGTCCAACCTGGGACCTGTCCTTAGTTCCAACCTTGGACCTGTCCTTAGTTCCAACCTGGGACCTGTCCTTAGGGTTTAGCCAGGCCTTTGAAACTCTTGCAGAAGGAACGGATATCATTTTGACATTAAAGATGTGTTTTTCCCTACATCCAGTCTAGACCGTCCCAATATCCTCACGATTGGGTGTTTGCCCCCAGGGGGCGCCCCACTGCAAGATCAAAGATGTAGCTCCTCCCGGCCCTCTATAAAGGCAGCTGTCCCTCTATCATCCCCCAGTTGTTCATCTTGCAGTCTGACTGCATAAGATCGTTGGCACTCTCTCTCAGATATTGGCAGCAGAGCAGGGCCACCTAGCCCGTCGGCCACTGTGATCTCTATTCCCGTGGATCTTTGATGACCCACCCTGCCTCCCAGCCTTTGGCTGCTACGGTATCCATGACGGTAGGGTGAACGCCGGGGTCTGTGGCGTTTGGCAGAGCACATGCTCTGGGCCGCAGACCTTATTTCTAAAAGGTAGCCGGCCACAGGCTTATGGTGAGCCTGAGGGAGAACCACTAGGTTTATATTTTTTTGTATGTGTCCCTCCCTGCCCACAAGCTTTATTGTCGTGTATGTGTGCACTGCTTTGGTGTGACAGGCAGTGAGGAGCGGTGTATGGCTTCCTACTCACCTCCCTGCGCTCCTCCGTCGGGTGCACGGGACGCGCGCCTCTCGGCAGTCGCACCCCACGGGCTTCTCCGCACCGCCATGTGCGGCGTTTCGGAGTATAAGACGGGGGGGGGGGGTAGCGTGGCCGTGCCTGTACCATGCGGCGGCCCTCGTTGACAGGGGCCGCCGTCATGACAGTCCTGTAGGAGGCGGCGTTCTTCTGACGCAGGGGGGCGGGGCCGGCGTCAGCGTGCTGCTGACGTCGCACCAGTGCCCTCCCCCATGAGGATCCTTCCAGAAGGCGGACGCTGGTGATCCCTCCTGTCGGTGCCATGAGTCCCTCTTTTGATTGCTGTTGCTTCTGCCATTGTATATATGCTAAGGCTGACATGGGTCTCTCTTTTTTGTTAGATCGTGGGCTAAGGTTGAGGGTTGTGGTTCCTCCTAGTCCCCCTTTTTAATAAGAGGGATCAAGTATAAGCTTAGGCCATTAGCGTTTAGTAGTCTTATTGAATTTTTTCTATTCTAATCACCATAATGGAAGCATCGGGGGGGGGATAGTGAGCTGGGGGCCCCATTTGGGCAGGACAGGCTCTGCCCCTTGTGCAGAATGAATCCTCTGCCCAGATTCAGCACTATTTGTCCCACTTGCGCCAAAGGCATTGTTTTGGACCATGAGTGGGCGGTCGCCCCTGACCCTAGCCCTGTATTGCCATCGGCCTCTCCGGACCCTCCGCTGCTGCATTCAGCCCCTAGTGAAGGGGGAGCCAGCAAGATAGTGATTTTGCACATAGGCTGGCTAGACTCGAGAAGCAGATTTTGTTGACAGCTCCTAAGAAAGCCTTGAGTAAGAAGAAGCAGCATCTGAAGCCGATTTACTCGGATGACTATCTTTTTGATTGCTTGGGTTCTGCGGAGGTAGGTGAGTTGCCAGATGATTCACGCTCAACGGTGGAATATTCCGCTGGCGATGACAGTATCTCTGGTTCCTCCTCGGAAGAGGAGTCTTGACTCCCGGATGATACGGAGAGTTTGCTTTCTTCCGTGTTTGATACCCTACATATTGTTCCTCCCAGAGCGGCTAAGAGGAAGCAGGGTGATTTATTTCGGCCTGAGAGGCAAAGATGGTTCTTCCCGGAGCAGCCTCATTTTTCTAACATGATCCTTAAGGAATAGGAAAGCCCCAACAAGTTACCATCGGTCCCTAAGCGCCTAGATAGGCGGTACCCCTTTCCTGCTGAATTGGTTCGGTTATGGTGTCACCCTCCCGAGGTGGATCCTCCGTGTCAGGCTTGTCCAATACCACTGTTGAGTGGCTTGTTCTTTAAATATGTTTCCCGTGTGGGCATGCACAACAGCGAGTGCGCGCACGCACGCACGTCAACGCGGGGGAACGTCAGAGCTATAGCTTGGTAAAGAAGACAAGATGTCTTCACCTGATAATGCTTCCTTACGTGATCCTGCAGCCAAGCGCATGGATCAGCTGGTCTGTCATGCGTTCACCTTTGCTGGTGCCCTCTTTCGCCTGGCGTGTGCCTCGGCTATCGTCTCACTAGCCAACAGAAGAAAGGTGAGACACCTTGTGGCTAGAGCTAAGGCTCGCAAGCGGGCTGAGGCGTATAAGGAACTCAAGGCTTGCTTGGATTTCATTGGCTTTGTTGTTACTGTCATGGATGATGTGGTCAGGCTTGGCGCCAGAATTTCTGCCTTGCTGGTTTCTCTACGCCGCTTGCTCTGGCTGAAGCAGTGGGCTGCCAAGAAGTCTCTCACAAGTCTACTTTTTGTGGGAAGTCGGCTGTTTGGGGAGCAACCGGTACCTTTTTGTCAAGGATGGTAGACTCTCTCAGAGAAGGAAGCCTGCTTGGCCCTTTCGGAACCCCTCTTCCTTTCGTTCCTTTCGAGGAGGAAGAGGATCTTCGTTTCCAGGTGGCCGCAGAGATACCTGGGGCAGAGGTAGGTCCTGCAGCGACCCAACTCCTCCTGGGGAGCTAAGTCCAAACCCCCTGCCAAGCCCACTCAGGCATGAGGGGGTACCCTCACCCATATGGGTGGGGGGGCGGCTTCTGCTGTTGGCACAGATCTGGCGGTGGCACGTCTCGGATCGGTGCATTCAATAGGTAGTGTCATCCGGTTATAAGATGGAGCTGGCAGCCAGGCCACTCTCAAGATTCCTCCTTTCAAGGATATCTTGAATACCGCCAAAAGCTCAAGCTTTGAGAACGACTGTTCAACACCTCCTGCGGATAGGTGTGATTTGTCCTGTACCCCGGCAGGAACAGGGTCAGGGATTTTACTCCAACCTGTTCACGGTTCCCAAGAAGGTCGGAACGCTACGGCCAATACTGGACCTGAAGGGTCTCAACAGGTTTGTAAGAGTCAGACATTTTTGCATGGAAACATTGCGGTCGCGGTGAGATCGCTTCGGCCCGGCGACTTCATGACTGCGGTGGACATCAGGGACACTCCCGATTTTCCAGGGACATCAGAAGTTTCTGAGGTTTGCGCTGGAGGATCAGCATTACCAGTTTGTAGCAGCCCCCCGTGTGTTCACCAAGGTTCTGGCAGGCATCATGGCTATCCTGAGGATTCAGGGTATTCGTGTGTTACCCTATCTGGACGATTTGCTCATTTTGGCCGGTACCTTCAGCAGGCCGAGAGCGATACTTGGATGGTGCTGTCAACCCTGGAAGCCTTCGGCTGGGTAATCAATTACCCCAAGTCGTTTATCATTCGCTCAACAGTGAGATCCTTCCTGGGAATGACGATAGATACCGCTCAGGTCAAGGTTTGTCTGCCACAGCAGAAGGTTTTGGGTCTCCAGACGCAAGTGCAGGCCTTGCTCTCCTGTCAGCAGCCGTCGGTACGTCTGGGGATGAGATTGGTGGGCCTGACGGTGTCATGCTTCGAGGCAGTGCCCTTCGCCCAATTTCACAGGAGACCTCTTCAATTGAACCTGCTGACCGGCTGGACTCAGGAGTCCCTGGAACAAGGCTTTTCGCTGTCCCCCCCTGGCCAGGCAGTCCCCCTCATGGTGGTTGGACTTCCGGAACCTGCTGGTGGGCAAGTCCTTTCTGACTCCCCATTGGGAGTTAGTTACCACGGATGCCAGACTGACAGGCTGGGGAGGCGTTTGGCAGATCCAGGGTCAGTGGGGTCCACAGGAGAACCGCTTACCCATAAATCTTTTGGAGCTGAGAGTGATCTAGTTGGTGCTTCTACGCTTGACTCCCCATTTAAGAGGTCGCGCGATCCAGGTTCGCTCAGACAATCAGACGGCTATCGCCTACATCAACCACCAGGCCGGGACTCGGAGCTAGAGATACCTGAAGGAGGTAACCCAGATTCTGACTTGGGCAGAGGAGAATGTTACCTGCATCTCGGCGGTCTACATCCCTGGGGTGGAAAACCAGGAGGCAGACTCCCTGAGCAGGAGTTCCTTGCCCCTGGGGGAATGGTCCCTCTGCAGTGAGATCTTTCAGGCTCTGCGTCTCCGCTGGGGTCAGCCGGACGTGGATTTGTTTGCGTCCAGACACAATTCGTCTCCCTTTCAAGAGATCCTCTGGCCATTGCAACAGACGCTCTGACGATTCCTTGGATGGAGTTCAATTTTCTGTATGCATTCCCTCCGTTTTCGCTCCTGGGCAGAGTGCTGCGCAAGATAGCCCAGGAAGGGGTACCAGCCATCCTGGTGGCTCCTCGCTGGCCGAGAAGGAGTTGGTTTGCAGACATGGGCATGATGTAGTGATCTATTGACATCTGGACTGACGACCTGGAGCTTCTCACACAGGGGTCGCTGCGGCACCCCAATTTACGGACGCTGGCTTTGACAGCCTGGCTATTGAAACCTCAATCCTGACTGAGAAGGGGTTATCGGCCACGGTTGTGCAGACAATGATTCAGGCATGGAAGAAAGGCTACAATCGCCAGATTTGACAGGCTGAAAACGCAGCCTCCTCAATGTATCGGCCCACTCCACTTAAGCAGTATCCACTTCATGGCCAGAGAGATTGGAAGCTTCCTTGGAGGAAAACTGCAAGGCTTCAACTTCTTGCCCCACACCTTCTTGAGACATTACTGGCTAGATCTCCTATTGGACCGCCAACAATCCTTTGGTAGAAAGGTTCTTCAATCTGTGTCTCGCAATGACTTGTTTAACCTCACCTAAAGGACGATGGCAGAAAATCCTTGTTAGACTTACTAGTAACAAGTCCTTCAGGATGGCCCCTGCGACCAAGATGGATGGATGGATGGAGGGTAAATGGTTGGGGGTTTTAATCTCTCCCAGTTGCGTTTCCTCTCCAGGGGGAGGACACTATCTGTGGGCCGTCCCTAGTAGTAAAAAAATGACCCGTCAACAGAGGGGGGGGGCAAAATAAATCTCAAACAACTAAATTTGTGAGTGTCCAAATATCTATGGACCTAACTATATATATATATATATATATATATATATATATACCACAAAAAATACAACATTTCATGGTAAAGCACAAACTCTATTCCACAAAAAATACATTTCATGGTAAAGCACAAACTCTGCTGAAAAAAGACAATTCATAATTTTTCTGGGAAATTCTTGTACATTTCTTCAAAAGTCTCAGTTAAAGGAGCACTATCACGAAAAAATGGGCCAAGAATAAAAGTCCATATAAATATGCTGGATGGAGGGAGGAGGGGTCACTTACACACCCAGTATAGAGAAATATCCAGCCAGGCTTGTTTTTTTTTTTATTTTAATGCAAGGAAGAGGACATCTCGGGTGACAGACTGTCACCCCTCATAGACTACACCTTTAACCCCAGGATTTTATTCCTATCAGGGGAAGAAAACCACAAGCTTGATGGGAGTTTTATTCAGTTCGGGTATATAAGTGACCCTCCTCTTATTAGCTAAAGTGTTTATATGGATTTTTAATATTACACAATTTCGCGATAGTGCTCCTTTAAACATATCGCACAAAATGTGACAAATGGTCTGGCAACAGAGGGTGACATCTTTAGATAGGCTGGCAGTTAAAGCGAAATCTGTTCAAAATTTCAGAGAAACTAAAATACCTAACTAACCATCCCCCTTCCACCCCGGCACTTCCCTTTTGCCTGTTGTGTTGGGAGTGCAGAGAGAGGGGAAAAAACTGTGCCAGCACCCTTACTAGAGGAGGATTGGCAGCAGCAAGCTTGTGATGCTTAGTAAAGGCTAAGCAACGCTGTAGCGGGGTGGGGTCTAGAGGTCTGTGGCACTTGGATGCATGCAAGGATGCTGCTGCTTGTGTTGGCTAGTGCAGTTCTTCACCCAGAAGCTCTTTTAATTGTAAATTTAACTTTGGAATCTACTTGGCACTTAAAACCGTTTTCTTGAAATGTTTAGTGCATTTTAAAGGTTTTGTGATGGGCAACAAATTATTGATTATTTCAACAAATCTTCAGTTTTTGGAGAAAATCATTACATTTTTTTACAAATCAGAGAATAATTGGAGGGCAGCTTTAAAAACAATCTTATTTACTTGACTTGTTCACTGGGGTTTGCTAAATTACTGTATGTGAGTAGAATTTCTCCCTTTGCCCTTAAGAATGGCCACTAAGAGAGAGGCTCTTCCTCCTGTAGAGGAAACCAAATTGGGAGAAGTTTTAAAAGCCCCCCTTCCTCCCAGTCCTTAGTATTGTGTTTCCTCTCCAGGAAACCACTAGGATCATGACCATCATTCATGTTTGTTATTTTAGTTTATATTCTTAGTATACAGTACATCCTGCTCCAGATTAGATTATTTACACTTGGGTATTACTCCGCCAGATGGTGCTGGACTGCAGAGACAGCTAAATTGGCTCCTCCCGGCCCCTCAAATACCCGGGACCTCCCACAAATCCCCAGAATTTCTCTGCAGTCTGGACTGTGAAGGACTAGAAGATGGCTCTCTCTTCTTGCAGGTGAGCGGGGCTATTAGCCTGCGGCCCTGTAGGACTATTCCCACCTGTTCCATTAGTAATGTGCCTCCCAGCCTTGGCTGCGCTGGTCGGGTGACGGTAGGCAGCACCGCTGCCAGGTGCTTAGGAGCGCTGCTCCACCGCAATCCCCCACCAAAGGGTAGGCGGTATAGGCTTATGGTGAGCCTCTATGGGATGCCCCTCCCGCACTATTGCCCCTGTCTATCGGTGGGTCCTATGTTAAGTGTCCGCTGTCCTCCCTCGCCCTCCCTTGTAGCTCTGGGGGGGGGTGTACCTGTTTCTTCCTTGGTGCTTCACTGTATATGTGTATACCTGTATGAAAATTTGGCCACCGTTGCGCGCTTCCTCTGTGTTCCGCGTTTGGCGGCGGCGGCGCTACCTCAGGCGCTGGGGCACCGTTATTGGCTGCTTGTCACGTGTGCGCCTTCGCGCTCTTTGGGGGGGGGCGGGGCCCGCGGTTGGCGCGTTCCACGTCACTGTCCCCGCGGCCCGCCCCTCGAGGTGTACCCGGCACCATTTTCTCTGGATTCGGCTGCTGCGTGACTGGCATCTACCTACCGCGGTCCGTGAGTGCCGTTTTATCATGTCACTTAAGGTCCTCCTTGCTTATGTCTTTCAGACAGGCCGACCTCTATTGGTTTCTCCCGGCCCTACTCCCTCTATTTAGTTACTTAACTTGTGAGGCCTAGTGTGTAATTTACTCCCACTTCCCTAGCGGGCTATTGGGGCATCCCGGTTTGCTTTATAGCATGAATCCCTATCAGCCTATTGTGCCGCTATAATCACCATATGGAGGTGTCTCAGGATAATGTGCTCGGGGTTCCTTCGGGACAAGCCCGGCTGTGTGTAGCGTGTGGGGTGTCCCCTAATAGTGCTGACAATGTGCGGGTATGTGTACCTTGTGCCCAGCAGGTGCTTGCGCTGCAGCCTGGTTTACCAGTGGCTGGGCCTGCGCCTAGTATGATTTCACCTTCTCCCCCAAGCTTAAATGTGACTCCTATTGAGTTGCATACAAGTGGGGATTCTCAGCCTGTGTCTTCTCGATTGGCTAGTGTTGAGAAGTTGCTTGCGAATACCTTGGCGCGTAAGGCCTCTGCTAAAAAGTGGCACTAAATGCCTGATGTCACTCTTTTCCCTATGGAAGCTGATGAGTTTTTGGATCTGTCTGGTTATACCCCTTTGGAAGAAGGGGAGTTATTCTCTGACTCTGAGTCATCTGATGAGAGGCCCAGGGGTCATGATGATTCTGGCTCTGACCCCTGGGTCCCAGATGATACTGATAAGCTGTTGGCTCAGATTTTTGAAGTACTGTCTATCTCTCCCCCGGTTGCGGGGGACACCCCTGTCATGCATTCCCCTGACTCTACTACGCTGCGGGATGCTGAGGACCGGCGCATTGATCAGCTGGCGTCCCATGCCTTTGCGTGTGTGGTGACGGCGCTGCGCCCGGTCTGTGCCTCTGCATTACGGCTGTGGCTATTAGGACCCTGCTTAGAAGTATCCTTGATGGTGCCCCTGATGATGTGTCTGGTGAGGAGTTTAATGGTCTCTCTCGTTGTGAGGGTTTCGTGACTTATGTCCTCTCTGCCTTGGATGATACCATTAGAATGTGTGGCAGAACCTCTGCCCTTGTGGTGGCTATACGCCGCTCGGTTTGGCTGCGCCAGTGGGCTGCTGACAACGCAGCCAAGAAGGCCCTCACTGGGTTTCCCTTTAAAGGACTGCGTCTGTTTGGAGACCGTCTGGACCTTTTTGCTAAGGGAGGCAGGTTACCCCAGCGCAGGCGGCAGTCTCGGCCCTTTCGGGGACATGGCTCCTTTTCTTCCCCCTGCCGTGGTGCCAGACAGGGGAGGGAGGTCTCCCTTGCAGGGGCCCGAGGAGATTTCTGGGGTAGGGACAGAGGACGTGGTCGCCCTGGCTGCTCCTGCGACTCTAAGCTTAAGTCTTCTCCCAAGCCCTCTCAGGCATGAAGGGGTGCCCTCATCCATCTGGGTGGGGGGACGGCTTCAGCACTTTGCTCACATCTGGAGGCTTCATGTCTCAGACCGGTGGATTCAGGAGGTAGTGTCCTCCGGTTACAAGAGTTTGCTGCCCAGCCTCCCCCAAGATTCATCAGATCCCGGATTTCTCAGGACCCTGTGTCAGCTCAGGCTCTGGTTCTGGCGGTGCAAAGCCTTCTGGAGCTGGGGGTCATCTGTCAGGTCCCCTTACGAGAAAGGGGCAAGGGGTTCTATTCCAACCTTTTCATCGTGCCCAAAAGAGATGGGTCATTCAGGCTCATCCTGGACTTGAAGATCCTCAACAAATTTGTCAGGTGCAGGCGCTTTCGCATGGAAACTCTGCACTCTGCCATCAGTTCCCTGCGTCCAGGGGACTTCATGACGTTGGTGCACATCAAAGATGCTTACCTTCATATTCCTGTGTTTCAAGGTCATCAAAGGTTTCTCAGGTTCGCTCTGGAGGTTCTGCACTACCAATTTGTGGCATTGCCCTTCGGTCTCACTTCAGCTCCCAGAGTATTCACCAAGGTGCTGGCAGGAGTGATGGCTCTGCTCAGGTCTCAGGGCATCCGCATGCTGCCCTACCTGGACGACATTCTTATCACTTCCCAGTCCCTACCACAGGCAGAGTTGGATACCCAGCTGGTGGTGTCCACTCTGGAGTCATTTGGCTGGGTGATCAACCATACCAAGTCTTCCCTGGCCCCCTCCTTGGTGACTCCCTTCCTGGGAATGAATCTGGATACAGTTCAGGCAAGGATTTTTCTTCCTCAGCAGAATGTGGACAGTCTGATTGTGCAGGTTCAGTTCCTGCTATCTTGCCCTCATCTCTCCATCAGGCAGGGAATGCAGCTGGTGGGCCTGATGGTGGCGTGCTTTGAGGCGGTCCCTTATGCTCAGCTCCACATGAGGCCTCTGCAACTCCACCTCTTGTCAGTATGGGACAAGGATCCTGCGTCCCTGGATCAGGTCCTTGTGCTTTCCTCCCTGGTCAGGTGGTCCCTCTTCTGGTGGCTGGACTCCAGGAACCTGTTGGTGGGCAGATCCTTTCTGGCCCCCTCCTGGGAGACGGTCACCACGGATGCCAGTCTGACAGGTTGGGGGGGGTTTCTGGAAGTCCCTGCAGTTCCAAGGGAGGTGGGGCCCTCAGGAGGCCCACACACCTATCAACATTCTGGAACTGCGGGCGATCAGGTTGGTTCTGACTCATTTGACTCATCACCTTCGGGGCCTGCCTGTTCAGGTGCGCTCGGACAACCAAACGGCGATTGCCTACATCAATCATCAGGGAGGGACCCGGAGCAAGAGGGCCCTCCGGGAAGTGTCTCTGATCCTGGCCTGGGCGGAGGAGAATGTTCCCTGTATATCAGCTGTGTACATCCCGGGGGTGGAGAATCTGCAGGCAGACTCTCTGAGCAGGGGGACCTCTCGCCTGGGAGAATGGTCCCTCTGCAACAGGGTGTTCCAATCTCTGTGTCACCGTTGGGGCCAACCAGATGTGGATCTGTTTGCGTCCCCTCACAATCACAAGCTCCCGGCCTTTGTCTCCCTGTCCCAGGATCCTCTGGCCTTGGCCACGAATGCTCTAGCAATGTCATGGCAGGACTTTCAGCTCCTGTATGTATTTCCTCCGTTTCCCCTGTTGGGCAGGGTCCTGTGCAAGATAGCTCTGGAGGGGGTGCCAACAATTCTGGTGGCCCCCAGGTGGCCAAGAAGAGTGTGGTTCGCAAATGTGGTACAGCTGGCAGTAGATCAGTACGCTCTGCCCAGGGTGCCAGACCTGCTCACTCAGGGTCACTTACGCTATCCCAATTTACAAACTCTGGCTGTGACGGCCTGACTGCTGAAACCTCCATCTTGATGGAGAAGGGGCTGTCTGCCTCTGTGGTTGATACCATGATAAAGGCTAGGAAGAAGTCCTCTTCTTCCATTTACTATAGGGTTTGGTGTGCCTACATTGACTGGTGTGAGACTAGGTCTCTTCCCTGTCGTGTGTCCTCTATTCCCAGAAACCTGGAGTTCCTGCAGCATGGGTTGGAGCTGGGGCTCCAACTCAGTACTCTGAAGAGTCATGTCTCTGCCTTGGCTGTTTTCTTCTAGAGGTCCTTTGCCCAGCATTCTCTGGTCAGGACTTTCTTCCAGGGGGTTTCTCATGTGCTTCCCCCACGTAAGCCTATGTTGCCTGTTTGGGATTTGAACTTGGTTTTATCAGCCTTGCAGGGTGCTCCCTTTGAACCTGTGCAGGATACTGCCCTGGCCATTCTTAATCTCAAGGTTGTCTTCCTGGTGGATATCACCTCTGTTAGGCGTGTGTCTGAGTTGGCAGCACTTTCCATTCAGTCCCCCTATTTTGAGAGACACCAGGACAAGGTGGTGTTTTGCTTCAAGCCAGATTGTCTGCCTTTCATTTGAATCAGGACATTGTTCTTCCTTCCTTGTGCCCTAATCCTAGTAATGCTAAGGAGAGGGTTTTGCATTCTTTGGATGTGGTTAGGTGTCTGAAGTACTATCTGGTGGTTACGGCATCCTAAGAAAGGTTTGGCACCTGCCAAGTCTACTATCAGCAAATGGATCCGTCAGGCCGTGGTTCAGGCCTATTCTGCTAAGGGAAAGAATCCTCCCTTCAAAGTTTTACAAGGTTGATGTTAGGGCCTCAGCTGATGCTGCTTTTGGCCGCAAAGTTCTGCAGGCGGCAGTGGTATGACCTGTCGGCTGTTACCTTTGGGGATCCCACCCTACTTTATGGACACTGCTATTGGATGTCCCAAGTGTAAGTAATCTAATCGGGAGCAGGACGTACTGTATACTAAGAATAATACAATTCTGTGATTACTCGCCTGTAGAATTGATATTATGAGTATACAGTACGTCCTGCTCCACCCCACCCTTGGTTTTGCATTATCCTGGATCCCATGTATGGTGATTGTTATCTTTGTTAAAGTTACCAGTTTTGGTTTGGGATTTGTGGGAGGTCCCGGGTATTTGAGGGGCCGGGAGGAGCCAATTTCGCTGTCTCTGCAGTCCAGTGCCATCTGGCGGAGTAATACCTAAGTGTAAGTAATCTATCTGGAGCAGGACGTACTGTATACTCATAATATCAATTCTACAGGTGAGTAATCTCAGAATTGTATTTTTTTTTTTTAGCCCCAGGAGACAGGGTGGTGTTCACCGACTCTGGGCTTTACTTCCACAGGTTAGTATACCTGTGGCCTGAGGGGTCCGCTAGTGCACCACTTCTTCTGGTGGGTTGCTCTGGTCCAGCGCTTCTGACTGGAGTTGTAGTCAGTAAACCGGGCGGCAGGGAGGAGGCAAGCTGAGTCAGCCTCGTTCTTCGGGCCGGACAGTGACCGGCAGAGCTCTTGGAGATCAGCTCAATGTCAGAGTATCTTTTAGACACTGGATGAGGATGTGTCGGCTGTGGAGTTACCGGGAGATCCCTTACTCCTCCCGATGATGCGAGTGGCTGGGGCCGACTGGTGCTCTACTGGGTCGGAGAAGGGGGAGGGCCGCCCTGATTCTCCCAATCTCAAAGCACTTCTGGGCAAACTGTAAGCCTGGCACCACTGTGTTCCAGCAGCATGCCGGTGCTTGAAGTAATTGGACCTTCCACACCCATCCCCTTGATCTCCCTCCAACCTCAGTCCAGAGAGTGTGGGGGGGGGGGGGAGAGAATGAGGGCTTAGAATCCATTCATCATCAGGGAGTGGATTAGAATGACTCTGCTGGTGGGTAACAGACTTGAAATGGTTAGGTCCTTAAAGCAGACCAGGTGTAAAAAAAAAAATAGGAAATTGCTGCTCTACAGCCCCCCTCTGGCGAAATCTGTTGAGTGAGGGCGTAACTCCATGCAAATGTTCTGGAATAACAGGCGGTTTCTTTGCTGCAGAACTGCATGGGAGCGGCCATCTTGTCACACACATAAGCATAAGGGGAGAGCTATGCCAGCAGCAGCCCACACCACACTGAAAGATATAAATGTCTCAGAAACAATGGGCAGTTTGTGTATTATGTTATATAAACACACACTTAATAACCAGCTGCTAGAGGGATTGTTTGTATGTGGGAGGAATGCTGCAATGTTTCTTTATCACTCATGTATGTGGCAAGATGGCCGCTCCCATGTAGTTATGCAGCATAGAATCTGCCTGCTATTCCATAACATCTGCACGCAGTTAAAGGAAAACTTACTTACTAAACTTTACTTATTAGAATGCTGTTCTGATGATTCTTATATTCCTGGGGCTCGGTTTTGCTACAGTGGGAGTGGTTTGCATGGCCTTGAGTAAAAACAATGGCCTACAATGGTCCCAAAATTCATCCCAGGTGAATTATTTAGCAGCTTTGGCCAAGTCTAAGCAGTCTAATGACCTATCCAGCTAAGAACCTGGCAATTAACCCTTTTGCTACTAGAAAACAACACTGTGATCCTTCCAAACTGAAGCAGAATTTTGGCAGAATGGGTTAAACCTGTCACCCATGCCATAGCCAATAAGATGATTAGCAAGTTAGGTTGAGGAAGTCCACACAGCTAAGGTAAACACATTGTCGCTATGGAAAATGGTTCTTATATAACACAGAGTTGCAAACAAATAGAAAATTAAAAAAAATAACATATACGCTTAGCACATTGAAGACATAATTTTGCCACAAAATAATGGAAACTTTTGAAAATGAAAGTGGAATTACCTTTTAAGCCCTCTCAAATAGTTTAGGTCACTGTTTTCCCAGAGAGGGGCTTTAGAGGTGCAATTTACTGAACTTGACTTTTGGTCCACTTTAAGTAAAACAATTGCAATAAGATCTGATGTAACCTCCTGAATGAAAAAAAAAAACATTCAGAGAACACTCCAGTTAAGGTAGACAAGTGTGCTAGACATGGATCTCTTATTCAGCGCCTGGGGCCCTCCAGAGAGCCCTCTGATGCTACCAACACTGGGTGATTGTTTACAGCTACACCTTCCCAATAGGAAGGGCCTTTGATTAAAATGTGACTGAGGATCTCCTGCAAGATATCAAGGCTTACAGTTTCACCTTATGATTTTTCTTTTGAAGAAAGTGGGCTTGGCTCTCACATATACCGTATTTTTGCCCTATAAGACGCACCTGCCTATGAGACGCACCCTCGATTTGAAAGAGAAAAATTTGAAAATAAATATTCTAAACCAAATGATGTGCTAAAATACCGCCTCCCAATCCCCCTATTATAGACAGTGCGCAGAATTCCCCCCGATCACACCATTACAGACCCCACATTATAGGCAGTAAGCAGTATTCCACATTAAAGTCAGGAAGGGGCATCCCACATTACAGGCAGTGTGCAGGCATCCCCAATACAGGCAGTGTGCTGGCATCCCAAATACAGACTGTGTGCTGGCATCCCAAATTACAGGCAGTGTGCAGGCATCCCAAATACAAGCAGTGAACTGGCATCCCCAATACAGGCAGTGTGCTCGCATCCCCAATACAATGTGCGGGCATCCCCAATACAGGCAGTGTGCGGGCATCCCCAGTAGAGGCAGTGTATGGGCATCCCCAATAGAGACAGTGTATGGGCATCCCCAATAGAGACAGTGTGCGGGCATCCCCAATATACAGTGTGTAAGCATCCCCAATACAGACAGTCCCAATACAGGCAGTGTGCGGGCATCTCTAATACAGGCAGTGTGCGGGCATCCCCAATACAGACAGTCCCAATACAGGCAGTGTGCGGGCATCCCCAGTAGAGGCAGTGTGCTGGGCATCCCCAATAGAGGCAGTGTGTGGGCATCCCCAATAGAGGCAGTGTGCGGGCATCCCCAATATACAGTGTGTAAGCATCCCCAATACAGACAGTCCCAATACAGGCAGTGTGCGGGCATCCCCAGTAGAGGCAGTGTGCTGGGCATCCCCAATAGAGGCAGTGTGTGGGCATCCCCAATAGAGGCAGTGTGCGGGCATCCCCAATATACAGTGTGCTCGCATCCCAAATACAGTGTGCTCGCATCCCCAATACAGACAGTCCCAATACAGGCAGTGTGCGGGCATCTCTAATAGAGGCAGTGTGCTGGCATCCCCAATACAGACAGTCCCAATACAGACAGTGTGCGGGCATCCCCAATAGAGGCAGTGAGGGGCATCCCCAATAGAGACAGTGTGCAGGCATCTCCAATACAGGCAGTGTGCGGGCATCCCCAATAGAGACAGTGTGCGGGCATCCCCAACAGGCAGTGTGCGGGCATCCCCAATAGAGACAGTGTGCAGGCATCCCCAATACAGGCAGTGTGCGGGCATCCCCAATAGAGACAGTGTGCAGGCATCCCCAGTGTGCAGGCATCCCCAATACAGTGTGCGGGCATCCCCAATACAGACAGTGTGCAGGCATCCCCAGTGTGCAGGCATCCCCAATACAGTGTGCGGGCATCCCCAATACAGTGTGCGGGCATCCCCAATACAGACAGTGTGCAGGCATCCCCAGTGTGCAGGCATCCCCAATACAGTGTGCGGGCATCCCCAATACAGACAGTGTGCAGGCATCCCCAGTGTGCAGGCATCCCCAATACAGTGTGCGGGCATCCCCAATACAGACAGTGTGCAGGCATCCCCAGTGTGCAGGCATCCCCAATACAGTGTGCGGGCATCCCCAATACAGGCAGTGTTCTGGCATCCCCCATACAGGCAGTGTGCTGGCATCCCCCATACAGGCAGTGTGCTCGCATCCCCAATACAATGTGCGGGCATCCCCAATACAGACAGTCCCAATACAGACAGTGTGCGGGCATCCCCAATAGAGGCAGTGTGCGGACATCCCCAATAGAGGCAGTGTGCGGACATCCCCAATAGAGGCAGTGTGCGGACATCCCCAATAGAGGCAGTGTGCTGGCATCCCCAATAGAGACAGTGTGCGGGCATCCCCAATAGAGACAGTGTGCGGGCATCCCCAATAGAGGCAGTGTGCGGGCATCCCCAATACAGTGTGCTGGCATCCCCAACAGGCAGTGTGCGGGCATCCCCAGACAGTGTGCAGGCATCCCCAATACAGGCACTGTGCAGGCATCCCCAATACAGACAGTGTGCGGGCATCCCCAATACAGGCAGTGTTCTGGCATCCCCCATACAGTGTGCGGGCATCCCCAATACAGGCAGTGTGTGGGCATCCCAATTACAGGCAGTGTGCGGGCATCCCCAATACAGGCAGTGTGCAGGCACTCCCCGTCGCCAAGTTCAAAGCGGACGATTCCGGCCCTGGGGTGGGTGGAATCGTCTCGCTGTGAGCTTGCAGGTGACTGCCGATTCCAGCTGCCGCTCCCCACCGCCCCTGTAAGAGTGTAAGAGGTGGTGGGGAGCGGCGGCGGGGGCAGCAGTCAGCAGCAGGTTCACAGTGAGCCGGCCCCAGGTGGGCGTGGCATGTGACTCCGGCTAGCGTCACGCTGGCAGGAGTCACAGGCCACGCCCACCCCGGGCCGGAATCCGCTCACTGTGAACTTGCGGCTGACTGCTGTTCCCCACCACCTCTTACACTTTTACAGGGGCGATGGGGAGCGGCGTCGGGAAGTGGCAGTCAGCCACACAGGCCACGCCCTACCCAGGGACTGGAACGAGATGAAGGTGGAGGCAGACAGGCAGCGGCGACCACGGAATGTAAGTTTTTTTTTCTTACATTCGCCCGTTAATTTTGGGGAAAATTAAGTGCGCCTTATAGGGCGAAAAATACAGTACATATATAATACATTGTAAATTATATATAATGCAAATAATGGACAGAAATGTGTTTTTATATAAATATATATTATATAAATTTATATTTTATAATATGCATTTAGAAACTATTGTTCTTATATGTTGGTCATAATCAACTGACCTCAATGCTTTGGAACTGATAGAGTGGCCTGTTTTCAGCATCAAAGAAACACCCCCCTGGAGCAAGCAGATTAACAAAATGTTCAGTCTTGTGTTCTTTCCCCCCACCCTTGCCCACTGCTGCTGTTTGTGGGGTACCTCACTGCTCTCCCTGCCACCTCCCCATCCTAGCTAACTAAATGGGATTTTTTTGTACAGCATGAAAAATGGTTCCAATTTTTTTGAACCTGAGCCGCAACAGGCCTGTGACAGCCAGTGGAGGAGTTAACAACAGCAGTCTCATTAAGCCTCTACAGGCCTGTGAAATTAACAGCAGCAGGACTTGTTCTGAGTGCCAAAGCCATGTAACAGACAGTGGAGGGTGGTAGCAGCAGCAATCTCATAGAGTTCCCAAGGTATGTGAAAGCTAGGGTAAGGGGGTAGCAGCAGCAGACTCTCTTGAGTCCTTTAGGCCTGTGAACACCAGTGAAAGGGGGTAGCAGCAGCAGCAATCTAACCTACAGCCTGTGGCATCCAGTGGAGGGGCTAGCAGTGGCAGAAGCAGCACTCTCATTGAGCCCAGAAGGCCCCTGAAAGCCAGTGGAGGTGGTAGCAGCAGCAGTAGTCTCTCCGAGTCTCCAAGGCCTGCGGAAGAGGGCATCAGCAGCAGTCTCTCTAAGTCCGTCAAGCCTGTGGAAGGGAGTAGCAGCTACAGCAGTCTCATAGAGTCAAAACTCAAAAGCAGCCCCCTGGGACACGTGGTCCCAAAGAGATGCAAAAAACATACACAATTGGCTGCACAAAGGGTATTAACATTTTTTTAATTACATGAAAATAAAACACAAATAAACACAGAATAAAAAACAAGGGATTAAGCCCCCCCCACTCTATATCAGTGCACTTATGACCATGGATTATATGAATATTGCCACACATCCATAATATAACCAAATACACACCAAAGGTACCTTAACAGATAATAATCTCACAAATTCATAAAACAAAACCTTAAAGTAACTCAATAAAGTGTAAGTGCTTATCACAATGCTTATCCCTCAAGGGACCTGTAACCATACTGCCATTATTCACCTGTGCTACATCAAGGTAAATCTTAGGCACCAGATTTATTTTGCATTTTTTTATATATTTTGTTTTACTATTTGTAGTCACATTTTGATAAGCACTTGCACTTTAGGTTGTGGTTTTGCTTAATACATTTATTTTATAATTAAAGACAACTTTTAGTGGAGCCCACCCCAGAACCAATAATACTAGTGAGGGTTATGTAGGAACTTTGCATTACCCAGACCCAAGTATAAGGTTGAGGGTTTTGTTTAAAAACAATTTTTTTTATTGAAGACAAATGTTGCTGGACTCCCTAAGAACCAGCAATAATATTGAGGCCCCAAAATGCAAAAAAACTGAGTAAGAGATGGGTAGCTAAGTAAGAACCTTGCAGTGCAGTACCTAAACCTAAATATAAGGTTGAGGGTTCTATTTAATATTTTATTAAAGGAGTACTATTGCGAAATTGCGTAAGATTAAAAACCCATATACACCCATCAGCTAATGAGAGGAAGGGTCACTTAAAAAAAACGAACTGAATAAATCTTCTGCCAAGCTTGTGGTTTTCTTCTCCTGGTAGGAATAAAATGCAGGGGTGACATGTTTAGTGTACTGGGGGTGACAGAACCTGTCACCCGATTTCCTCTTCCTTCCATTAATAAAAATAAAAAACAGGCCTGACTGGATATTTCTTGATGTGGGGTGTAAAAGTGACCTCTCCTCCCGCCATACAGCATATTTATATGGATTTTTATTGTTGGCCCATTTTTTCACTATAGTGCTCCTTTAATAAGACTATTACTGGACATCCGCAAAAATAAGAGGTATTTGTGAGGCCGACAGAGACTGTGAGAGGTAGGTAAGAACTGTGCAATACACTTATTAACCCTTTAAGTTAACAAAAAAGGCAACAGCAGACAGTTAAAATCACTGTCACCTGCATAACCATGCGACTAAGATAGCATGAGCTGAGGCCCAAACATCAACCTTGTAAAACTTTGAAAAAGGTATGAATCAGAAGACCAAACAGCGGCCTAGCAACCAGTTCAACAGAAGCCTGGTGCTGAAAAGCCCAAGAGGCACCAAAGCACGAGTAAAATAAGAATCAAAGCGAAAAGGAAGATTCTTCCCCTTGTTGGAATAGGCCTGAGTAACAGCCTGACGAATCCAAACGCTAACAGTAGACTTGGCAGAAGCCAAAAAACCCTTTCCTAGGACCAGAAGGAACATCCCATTCAAGTAATAACCATGGCAAAGGCCGCCCAACTTCCCGAGAGCAGACGAGATCGGGCACATTCAGGATGTAGTGACCATAGGCCCAAAGGAACATCAGTTCTCCTAAGGGACACAGTGACTACCAAGGAAAAAAACTTCCAACACCTGTTCAAGGAATGCAGAACCCTTTCCTCAGCATTGCTAGGAATAAGGCACAGCAGGAAGAACAATATCTCGAATCAAAGAACCTAAGACACCACCTGAGGCAGAGAGTCCGGCTTCAGGCGGAACACCACCTTATCCTGGTGTAACTCAAAGAATGGGGCTAGGTAGACAGAGCCGCCCGCCAACACACGTCTGACCGAAGTAACAGTCACCAGAAGGACAACCTTGAGAGTAAGAACAGCCAGACAGCATCCTGAATAGGGCCAAAGGGAAAAAACCCCGCAAAGCAGACAGAATCAAATTCAGATTCAAATCCCAACAGGGACCATAAGATTACATGGGGGACGCACATGAGTACCCCCTGAAAGAAGTCTTAACCAGGAAGACTGAACAAAAGACTTCTAAAGCAAGGTGGACAGGGCAGAACCTGACCCATCAGAGTACTGAGTTGGAGAACCAACTCCAACTCATGCTGAAACAACTCTAGGACCCTGGGAACCGAGAACGCCCGACAGGGAAGAGACCTAGACTCACACCAATCAATAAGGGTAAGCCATACCCTATAACAGATGGAAGAAGAAGAAGCTTGCACCTAGTCTTCCCATAGTCTCAATCACCGAGACAGATAAGCCTGTCTCAAACAAGATGGATGCTTCAGCAGTCAGGCCGTCTAGGCCAGAGTCTGTAGATTGGTGTGACATAAAGGGGCCCTGAGTGAGCAGGGCTGGCACTCCTGGCAGAACGTACAGAACTACTGCCCTCAGTACCACGTCTGCGAACCACACTCTACTAGGCCACCCGGGGACCACCCGAGTCACTGGTCCCCCTTCCAGAGCAATCTTGCGCAGAACCCTGCCTAGCAGGGGGGATGGAGAAAGGACATACAGGACAGAATGTCCAGACATAACGTTACCAAGGCATCCTGACAACTGCCAGAGGATCCTGGGACAGGGAAACAAGGGCCGAGAGCTTGTGAAAGTGACGGGACAAAAACAGATCCACAACTGGTTGGACCCCTTAGTGATACAGGGATTAGCACATCCTGTCGTAGAGAGACCCCCACCGGAGCGAGTACCACTGATATGCAGGGAACATTGTCCTCCACCCAGATTAGTATCATAGACACTTCCTGGAGGACCCTCCTGCTCCAGGTCCCTTCCAGAGGATTAATGTAGGCCACTGTCGTCATACAGACCGAGCGTACCCGAACAGGCAAGCCCTGAAAAGGAGTAGTCAAAACAAGATAGAATCAACCTGAACACTCACTGTTTCAAACATTGGTAGGTGTATGGACCTTCTAAGGGCCCCACCTCCCCCAGAACCGCAGGGAGTTTCAGAAGAGAAACCCCCCCCCCCCTTCAACCTGATAGATTGGCATCCATGGTGACCTTCTCCAGGAAGGGGCAAGGAAGGAAACTGCCCCCAGACAGGTTCCTTGAGTTCATCCACTGCAAGAGGGACCTCCATACCAGAGGGGGAAAGCACACACACCCTGCTCCAGGGATGCTGGATCCCTGTCCTGTACTAACAATAGAAATTGCAGAAGGGCACAAGGGGGGACTGAGCATAAGGGACCTCTTCTGAGCAAGCCACCAACGGGCCCACCAGCAGCATCCCTGCCTGGTGAAGGAACGGGGACAGCAATGAGGGACCGAGCCTATGCAACCAGATTGTCCACTTTATTGTTGAGGAAGGAAGATTCTCGCCTGAACAGAATCCAGATTCATTCCTAGAAAAGGAATACCGATAAGGGGACAATGAGGACTTGGGGTGATTGATCACCCGTCCAAATGACTCCCAATGGGCACCACCAGCCGAGTATACAACTTAGCCTGACGCAGAGACTGGGAAGTGAGAAGGACGTCCAGGTAGGTCTCGCGCAGACGTCCCTTGGTCTCATCAGAGACATCACCCTCGTCAGCACCGTGGTGTGCACTCTGGGAGCTGAAGCGAGGACAGATAACAAGGCCCCAATTAGCAGTGTAGGACTTCCAACACGAACCTGAAGAGCCTGGGTGTCCAGAGGACACGGGGATGTGAACATAAGCATCTTTGAGCTCCACGGGCGGCAAGAAGCCCCTTGGGTGCAAGGCGCTGATGGCCCATCTGAGTTTCCATGCAGAAAACTGCCTGTAATTGGAGAATTGCCGAGACCAGTGAATCCAGAATAGGCCAGACCGACTCATCCTTTTGGGGGACTGTGGAAAGGTTGGTGTAGTGGACGCCGCCTCTGCCAGTTAAGGGCAATCTGCAAGTGACCCTCAGACCTCGCAGACCTTGCATGGCCTGTGCCAGCACCTGAACAGCGGCAGGGACCAGGAGTACCTGGGACCTGATAAACTTGGGGAACGCCGCGCAGCAAACTCTATCTTGTATCCGGAGGACACTACCTCCTGAATCCACCAGTATGAGGCGTAAAGCCTCCTGACAAGAGCAAAGTGCCGCAGCCATCCCCTCACCCAGACGGGCGAGGGCACCCCATCACGCTTGAGGGGGTTTGGTGGAAGATTTAGGCTGAGCCCTGTCGGAGGGGCCAGAGCGTTGTCTGCTGCTCCTGGGGCCAGAGTCTGCGTGAGCCCCCACGAAGGACACCCCTGGTTCTTGTTTAACACTATGGTAGGGGGAAGTAGGGGTGCCTCTGTCCCGAGGGGGCCGAGACGGCCGCCTGCGTTGGGGTGACTTACCCTTTTTACCAAACAGGTCTAGACGGGCCCCAAACAAGCGTAGCCCTCTAAAGGGAAGCCCAGTAAGAGTCTTTTTAGTAGCATCGTCAGCACCCCACTGTCGCAGCCAAACCAAGCGACGTATAGCCACCGCAAGGGCAGAAGTTCTTGCACACATTCTAATGGTGTCATCCAACGCTAATAGGATATATTTTACAAACACATCACAGCTGGAGAGTGCATTAAACACGTCCCAGGGGAGATTATCAGAGTGATGATCAAGCATCTTTCTGACGAGAGTTCTAGCGGCCACTGCAGTAATAGACGCGGAACAGGCCGGGCGCAGCGCCGTCCCTGCACAAGAAAAGGCGTGGGAGGCCAGCAGCTCAATGCGCCGGTCCTCAGCATCCCGAAGGGTATTATAAGCAGGGGCTGTAATAAAGGGGGGGTTAGGAGCCCCTATGATTGGGGCATCCACCACGGGGGGGATGACCAGCAATTAACCACCTCAGGGGGAAAAGGGTATTTCCTATCCCAGTCCCCTGGGACCCCTGAAAGTTTACTGGGGCATTCCCATTCCTTGAGAACAAGAGCATGGAAGTGAGCCTGCTCTAGGAATTCCAAACGTGCTGTTGCTGTATGGAAACGCTCCCCTCTCAGCTTGGAAGCCTCACCAGGGAGAGAGATAGACAGAGCCTTAATCAACAAATCGTCAGTGTCACACTGGGCCCGGTATTCAGGTCCAGAATCGTCATGACTCCTCGGCCTCTCATCAGATGAGCCTGAGTCAGAGAATAGCTCTCCTTAATCAGAAGGGGAATAGTCACACGGAGTAGAAATCTCCTCAGTTCCCATAGGAAAAACAGTAACAGGAGGCGTCAAGTGCCGCTTCTTACCAGGGCCCCTGCGCTCTGACAACCTCGCAATAATCTGTTCAGCCGTAGGCAGTCTGGAAGACGCAACAGGCTGCAAATCCCCACTTGTATGCGACTCAGCAGGAGTGAGATTTAAGCATGGGGAAATAGGTGAAATGAAGCGAGGTGCAGCCACTGGCAGACCTGATTGCAGAGCCAGTGCTTGCTCGGCACAGGGTCCGCAGACCCGTGCCCTATCAGCATGGGGTTGTCCACACGCTATACACAGCCGGTCTTGTCCCAGAGGGACCCCAGTCACATAATTCTGAGATGCCTCCATATGATGATTATTTAGGCACAATATGCCAGCAGGGATTTATGCTATAGGCAACCATGGATGCCCCAAAGACCCGCTAGGGAAGTGGGAGAATATTACAAGGCCCGTTATAATTACACCGGGCCGGGAGAAGCCAATGGTGTTCACCAGTCTGAAAGACACAAGGAGAAGAAAATGGTGTCAGAACCGAAAACACATGAGAATAAGCCGCCCGAGAGGGCACTTACAGTACCACGGTTAGCAGGAACGCCCCACGCGTCGCGCGCGAACAGACAAAATGGCGCCGTGTACCTCGAAGGGCGGGCCAGAGCGTACCATGACGCGGAGCGTGCCAAACCAGACCCCGCCCCCCCGAAGAGTGCGAAGTCCAACATCAGCCAATGAGGACACAGAGGTGTCTGAGGTAACGCCGCCGCCCGGTGCGGAACCTTCAACGAAGGAAAGAAGCGCGTGCGGCGGCGGCAGTCATACAAGTAAAATAAAAAGGGCGCGGCGGCTGACACCATATCTATAAGAGTCCAAAGACAGACAAGGGCCATATACGTGCAAGGATCCTATACAGACCACACAGGCGCACACACACCCCCCCTTTCTTCCCCCCCCCCCCCGACTACGGGGGGACGAGGGAGGATGGCGGCCCTTGGTACAGGGCCCACCGCTACATGGGGCAAGGGGCAGTAATGCGAGAGGGGCATCCCATAGAGGCTCACCATCAGCCTACACCGCCTACCCTTTGGTGGGGGACTGCGGAGGAGCAGCGCTCCATAAGCACGCGTGGTGCTGCCTACCTTCACCCGACCAGCGCAGCTCAGGCTGGGAGGCACAACACAACGAGGACAGGTGGGAATAGTCCAACAGGGCTGCAGGCTTTAATAGCCCAGCTCACCTGCGAGAGAGTGATACTTCATGTCTTCGCAGTCGGCACTGCAGAGAAATCTGGGGATTTGTGGGAGGTCCCCGGGTATTTAAGGGGCCGGGAGGAGCCTATTTTGCATGTCTCTGCAGTGCAGCGCCATCTGGCGGAGGATAACCCAAGTGTAAGTACTATATCTGGAGCAGGACGTACTGTATACTAAGAATATATAGTTTGTGGGGGGTATTTCAAATGTAACGGGTTGTTTTTCTTGAAAAACTGCAAGGTGCGCCTAGCGCTTAGCATATTTGTATTTTATCTGAAAATCTCCTAAAGCGCCGTTTCAGTTTGGGGGAGTCTCCTGGGCAGGAAAGGGTGTTTACCTATACATATGTGGTAACGCTGTGACTGGGAGAAATTAGGATTTCCCATGCAATAAGATTTTATTGACTAAATTACTTTTTATATTACAAAAAACACTACAAATTGTAAAAAAAAAATTTTTTTTTTATTTTTTTGCACATATTTCACCCCCAAATATTGAGAATACACCTAAAAAATGACAAAAAGACATTTCATATTAAAACCCAGATTCTGTTGAAAAAAAGAATATATAATTCCCTGGGAAATCCCTTAAAAAAAAAAAATCACAGTTGAACATGTGGAGCGCAAAATAGTGCAAAATGGTCTGGCAACAAAGGGTGACAAAAACTCCAGGTAGCCTGGCAGCGAAAGGGTTAAAGACAACCGTTACTGGGCCCCCAGAGATATAGTTAGGTGAGTAAGATATATTCAATACCAAGACCCATGTATAAGGTTAAGAATTCTCCTTCGGTCTGGTGCTAGCAGGCAATCTGTGAAAATAATAAAATCCCCCTACACTACACTACCTATTTCTGTACACTAGCAATGACTTTCTGTCATTGTCACTTGGCATCCAAATCCACATGTCATTACCAAAAAGACACAAGTTAGTTTGTACGAACTTGCGGGAAACTTGTGATTGTTCCTAGAGTTCGACCTGAATTCCATTTTGAATTGTTCAGTTAGCTTGTTGCTGGTAATTATTGTGCCAATGAATTTAATGTCCTCAACCCTTAATACCACTGCTCCATTGAGATGTGGCTTCAGAGGTCACTTCCTGAAATTCATCACCATTTCCACCATTTTTCCTGTATTGATTAATTTGTGCTGCCTGCACCAACAATTTCATTTGCTGACCCCCTTGCAGTAAGCTCGAGAGTCAGCCTTGCTGATTAGTCTGATAATAGTTTTATCATCAGCAAATGTTAGTCTTGACAGATACCTCAGAGGAGGTGAAGACGGTGTAAAGCAAGAAAAAGTAGTTGAGTAAATTATTCAGAGCAAAAATACAATCTTATTATGTGTGTGTTTTCTTACAGGTATAATGGTCAAAAGCCATGTGACTCGGTCCTGGAGGCTAAAGGACTGTGTCAAAACCCTTGGGGTTGCTGCTAAACTCACCTTTACCAGTAGCCCAAAGGCATTGGCATTGCCCACAACCACATCCCCAGCTTCCTTAAAGTTGAGATGCACTGTTGCGCCCCAGCTATCTAGATAGGCTGTGTGCAGGAAAGCTACCCAGACTACAAGAAAAGCAGAAATAGGGCCAGTGGGCTAGGTCATGTCAGCTGGCCAATCAGCTATCTAAAAAATGGCAGGTGGTCGTGGCCTTGGCAGTGGAAATCCCCCCCCCCCTTTTTAAAACCAGCACACCGTAAAGCCAGCCACATTGCATGAGGTACTTATGGGAAGGGCAGGTGGGGTGAGTGAGGGGAACCAGGAAGGGTTTTGTGCTGCTTTAGATTCATAATTTCAAAAATGATTAAGTGATAAAAATGGATTTATTGTTCTATACCCTTGAGTTGCCCTGCTTTAAACATTTTTCTGGGCCGCAGGCCCCAAGAAATACGCACATCTATGTTCTTAATATACATTGGCCCCATACAGCCCCTGCATGCGCTTAACAACTATTGTCTGTCAGTTCGTTTCTAATCTAATATGCCTCATACAAACCCAAATCTGATGAATAACCTGATCTGGCTGTTGCAGTAATTAAAGTGGACCAACACCCAGGATTTTGACTATCCTGGGTTTTGGTCCACTTCAGGGGGGCACCCCGATTAGGGGTGTCCCGCTGTGTAAACCCCCCCGAACCCCGAAAAACTCACCTCACCACGCTCCCACGTAGCCAGGGACAAGCGGCGGACAAGACAGTGCACCCGCCGCCGCCTCCCGCACGTCGCTCTGACAGGGCGCGCGCCGGCCATTCACAAACGGCCGGCGCGGGCGCACGTCTAGAGGAGCGCTGCCGCCGCCGATGAGGTGAGTTTTTGGGGGGTTTTGGGGGGGGGGGGGTCCCTCACCGCGGGACATCCCGATCTCGGATGTCCCGCGGTGAGGGAGGTGATCGGCCCGGGAATCTTATAGATTCCCGGGCCGATCAGGGGTGGGTGACAGTCCACTTTAATATTAGAAAAATTCCAATTAGCAGCTACTGTAAAATATTTCCCATATTTGCATCATGATAACAACATCCCCACTGTATGAACTCTTTCATGTACGATTTCTGAGAAAAACATTTCACACATTAATTTCAAGGCTATGGCCTCACTACTGTATGAACTCTTCCATGCCTGATAAGGTGAGATTTCTGATGGAAACATTTCCCACATTCAGAACATGAATATGGCTTCTCCCCTGTATGAACTCTTTCATGTGTGATAAGGGATGATTTCTGAGAGAAACATTTCGCACATTCAGAACAGGAATATGGCTTCTCCCCTGTATGAACTCTTTCATGTGTGACAAGGTCTGATTTAAGAGGGAAACATTTTCCACATTCAGAACATGAATATGGCTTCTCCCCTGTATGAACTCTTCCATGTCTTATAAGGGTTGATTTGTGAGAGAAACATTTCCCACATTCAGAACAGGAATATGGCTTTGCCCCCGTATGAACTCTTTCATGCATGATAAGAACTGATTTGTGGGAAAAACATTTCCCACATTCAGAACATGAATAAGGCTTCGCCCCTGTATGAATTATTTTGTGTTCAATAAGAAATGATTTGTGAGAGAAACATTTCCCACATTCAGAACATGAATATTCATTCTTCCCTGTATGAACTCTTCCATGTTTGATAAGAACTGATGTGTGAGAGAAACCTTTCCCACATTCAGAACAGGAATATGGCTTCTCCCCTGTATGAACCCTTTCATGTATGATAAGGGCCGATTTGTGAGAGAAACATTTCCCACATTCAGAACAGGAATATGGCATCTCCCCAGTATGAACTCTTTCATGTATGATAAGGGATGATTTCTGAGAGAAACATTTTGCACATTTAGAACATGAATATGGCTTCTCCCCTGTATGAACTCGTTCATGTTTGAGAAGATCTGATTTTTGAGAGAAACATTTCCCACATTCAGAACATGAATATGGCATCTCCCCTGCATGAACTCTTTCATGTCTGATAAGGTGTGATTTCTCAGAGAAACATTTCCCACATTTGAAACATGGAAATGGCTTCTCCCCTGTATGAACTCTTTCATGTGTGATAAGGTGTGATTTCTGAGAAAAACATTTCCCACATTCAGAACATGAATATGGTTTCCCCCCTGTATGAACTCTTTCATGTTTGATAAGACCTGACTTGTGAGAGAAACATTTCCCACAGTCAGAACAGGAATATGGCCTCGCTTCTGTATGAACTTTTTCATGGCCGATAAGGTGTGATTTCTGAGAGAAACATTTCCCGCATTCCGAACATGAATATGGCTTCTCCCCTGTATGAACCCTTTCATGTGTGTTAAGGTCTGATTTCTGAGAGAAACATTTCCCACATTCAGAACAGGAATATGGCATTTTAGACCTATGAGCTGTCTGAGGGATGATGACATCCATATAACACTGCCGTGTAGAGGGATGATACAAGAGATGTGCAGGGGACACATGGTGGTTTGAGGAATTTAGTCCTGTAGACTTTGCTGTGGTGTTGTCGTCTCTTTTCGCATCTGGAAAGACAGCAGCATGTTGGTATAATCTTCTACCTGGAGAAGATAGGAAATTGAGGAAAACAGAAGGTTATTTCGTAACTCTGCTTTATTTCACAGACAAGACATAAAACAGGATCTGCTGAAAAAAACTCAAAAAGTTGAAAAATGTTTAAGGTCAGACATGAAGACATAGATGCACAGCTTATGGTTAGAATAGTAATGGTTTTCGCTTTATCTGAGCAAAGGATATTTTAGTGTGAGACAGACAGTTTAGGATACCCCCCCACATTTCTTCTACCAGTTATAATATACTACAAACAAGATTGTCTTACTATGTACAATTGTAAAAAATAGACAGTGCAAGTCAGATTAGCTAGGATCTTTTAGGTAACCCCATTAAGTAGTTCAAGGATCATATAAAGTCTAAGAAAATTAGGACACGTTTGACAGGGGCATGATGCAGGGCAAGGTTTTTAAGGGCCCCTCCAGCCTGCTTTCTAAATCGTCCCTGCTCTGTCACCCTCCCCTAGTGCTGAAGCAGGGCAGGGGTTACATACAGAACCTCAACAAATCGAGCTGTGAGGTTCAGCCAATGCGGTCGCCATCTTGTTGTAGGTCAATCCGCTGAGTGTGCATGCTCCTGCCTGTCCATTCAAGTAAATAGATGGGGGAGGGGGGAGCACACGCACCTGACGGGCATCCTGGACTAAAGATGGATCAAGATGGCGGTGAGCAGCATTGGCCGAACCTTGCCGCTGGATTCCGCAGCAGGCGATTCTTCTTTATGTAACCCACCCTGCTTTATTGCTATGGGAGAGGCTTAAAAATTTAATTCCTAGGCTGAAGTGGCCCTTTAATGCCCCAACAGCATACCACAAAGGGGCAGCAATGGATAGGGACATCCATGTGATCAAATTTGTGCTTGATCATGGAGGAATGGAAATGAAAGGAGATGTAAACTTTGTAGACCTGCTGCTGCATCTACAGCTTGCTGCAGTAAATACGGGAGAGGAACAATGGACAGGCTTCAGGTGCTGTTACCAAGAGAAACGGTCTATTCATGGTTCAGGGCAAAGAAAATTAAATGCGCATATGAACACACACTACACCAATTCTTCTGCATATTTATTATTTTCCAAATGCATGCATATAAGCAATTTTTATAGTTAGGTGGGCTATATATAGGAGGAAAAACTGACTCAGGACAACGTATAGTGCCACTTCGGATGGACTAAGGGATTAGGAGTTTATGGTTCCAGGAAAAAGGGATTCCTCTTCAAGGGAGGATTGTAGAAGGGTCTGTTGGAAAGTTCTAGTCCCAGGAGCTACCTGCCAAGCCAACCATTCCAAAGCACCACTTGGAGGATTCCTTGCAAAAACACAACAGATCATATGTAGATCATAAAGGCCGAGAAATAACAAATTAATCACTGTATGGTGTAATGCCGTACACATAAAAATTACAACCCTGCAAAACAATAATGGAACCAAACCCCTTTAAATTAAGTCAATATCAATAAATATGGCAGCAAGGGATACTCAAAGAGAATCACCAAGTGTGATCTATTACCTTTTAAATTCTATTTCAGACATTGTACCAATTATCAAAAGAAAAAGTACGCTGCACACACACTGCATTAAAGTGTTTACCCGAAATTATTCTGGCTGTCATTGGGGAACCTGAGGCTGTATACTTCAGTTCAAGAGCTCCCACACGACCTATGTCCTGATGGCAGCACCATTTATACCGTGGCCACCAGCCACAGGAGATATTTTTTGTGGGGAGAGATATATGGAGACTGTATATATGAGGCTTGCTTTGGAATCTTCTGCAAAAGAAGGCCACCAAAAATTATTGAAAGCATGAAAATGCTGAAGCACCTGTAACCTGAGAGACAACCATGAACTTTACAGGCTGTGGAGCCTGTGTGGCAAGTTATACCAATGGATGAATTTTGGCCTCATTTCACACCTAGATAGTTCTGCAATAAAACTGTGATATTTGACCTTTCATGAAAGACCTTGTCATCGGGAAATTTCTAAAACACCTGTAATTTCTGAGGCAGCGGCACAAAGATATAATCATAAAGTGTACCCTGAGTGAACTCTGACATGGTAGCAAGGAATCAGGCATCAGTCAGCCACAGGAATAGATGTGTTAGGATACATTAGAGACATTCTTATCTCAGTTGGACTTGAACCCAAGAACAACCATTTATTTCCATTCTGTCCTTTTTGCCTTTCCCAGGGGAAAAATAACCAGTTATTAGGAAAAGGATAAGCTCTTGGGCACATTGGATTCCCCTGCCCAGCATCCTACTTGCCAATGTACAATTCTTGGACCTCAGGGCGAGAGTCAAGTTTAATAAAGACATCAAAAGCGCCAACATTATCTGCTTCACAGGGGCATGGTTAGATTCAGGAATTCCTAACCATGGCATTCAGTCAGCTGGGTTTTTCTTCCTACTGTATAGATTGGACTGGGGATTCAGGAGAGCTCAAATGTATGAGTTCTGAGGGACTCGTAGAAATACTGTTACCGGTAAGTCCAACTGGCATTTTTTCCCATTGTCCCTGAGGATGGCCACGGAGAGGATAATCAAGGAATATTGATACTAAGGATGGGAGATAGCATCCAAGACCTTTCTACCAAAGGACTGTTGTCTGATAATAAGTCTAATCTGTAATGTCTAAGGAAGGTGTGGGAGAAAGACCAGGTAGCTGCCTTATAAATGTCTTCTATGGAGGCACCTGAACTTTCCGCCCAGGAAATAGATACTGCCATGGTGGAATGTGCCTTAATGTATGGCGGGGGGAGTATCCATACAAGTGTATGCTAGCGATATGGCCTGTCTAATCCAACCAACCAGGGTAGTCTTGGACGCCGCTAGGCCTCCATTTTTACCCAAGAAGGAAATTAACAATTGGTCTGATCTGCAGAAATCATATGTTTGTTCTATGCAAGTAATGAGGCATATCAGGATTTGGAGGTAGAGATGGAATATCTACCTCCTGGGAGCAATGAAAGGCCGATACTATTTTAGGGAGGAACAAAGGGTCGGGCCTCTGGCTAGCTCTATCTGAAATTAGGATACAATATGGTTTTCTGATGGAGAGGGTCTGAAGATCAGTAATCCATCCGGCTGAGATGAGGGCTAGGAGAAGACATGTCTTAAGGGTTAGTCATTTATCTGAGGCCTCAGCCAGGGGTTTAAAGGAAGGTTTTGCAATATCCCTGAAATCTAACACCAAGTCCCATGAGGGACACCTGTTCCTCTGTACTGGCGTCTTACAGGCTATGGAGATAAAAAAAAATTATTCAGTAAGGAGTAACACCTATGTTTCTTGTCTAATAAGGACGAAGCCTGGGTCTTCAAGGTACTTAAGGCCAACCCTAGGTCAAAACTCTGCCGAAGGAATTCAAGGGCTGAGGTATAGATTCCTTTTTCAAACTGTTGGCCTCACAGGATGAATTGAAACAATTCCATACTTTGGCACATATTACTCTTGTTTTTGTTTCTTAATAGTGTCCATTCAGGATCCAAGCTTAGAGTTTTAGAAACTGAAGGTTCAGATGAAGAATTGGGCCCTAAGCTAGGAGATATGGAGTAAGAATGGAAGTTCCTAGGGGTCTTCTAGCGACACTGTCTTAAAGCTATGAACCAGCTTCATCTTGACCAAACGGGAGAGATCTCCTGGACAACCTGAAGCAGGAGCTGAAGTGGAGGGAAGGCATATGCTAGATGGAACTTCCAAGGTTGGGCCAGAGCGTCTGCCCCCATGGATCTGTTTCCAAGGCCTGCCCTCCTGCAAGATCCATGGGTTCATCCACCAGAGCATACGGTTTTTGAAAGACTTGGGAAGGATAGTCTAAAAACTTTGGATTATGATCCCAGGTCTGCAGCAGGAAAGACTGGAGGGGTCTGGCATGCAGCTGTGCCCATGTCACGGCTGGGATTGCCAAATTCATGAGGCCCAGTACCCTCATGATTTCCTGCAGAGAAGCAGATTGCTGCTGGATTAGCCAGCCAAACTGGGCGACCAACCTTTGTTGCTTGTCTGTCGGTAAAAAGATTTTCTGTTCTACGCTGTCTAGGGAGAAACCAAGGAACCTGCATTTCCTGGAGGGGACTAGATTGGATCTCTAGGTTTGCTATCCAACCTAACCAGTACAGTAGCTCTAGAAACACAGAAAGACTCTGAAAAAGAGAGGCCTTTGTGATCCCTGTTACCAGGAGATCGTCTAGATAATAAAAAATTGAAGTCCCCTGGCTTCTCAGGATACTCATGGCTGCCAGTACCTTTGTGAATATCCTGGGAGCCAAGGAGATTCCAAACGGCAAGGCCCTGTACTGAATCTAGCTGGGTTGCAAACCTTAGAAACCTGCGGTGAGCCTGAAAGAAGGGTATGTGTAAGCCAGCATCTTGAAGGTCAATATTCACCATTAAGTCCCCTGGTTTGAGCAAGTTTCTTATCTTGAATATTGATTCCATCCTAAAATGTTTGTAGACAATAAAGTGATTTATTTAGGGCCTTCAGATACTTCCTTGTGAAGTAACTCTTGGATGACTTGGGGAAAGCCACCCTCTTCCTGGGGTCATGTGGCAACCTCATGATCTGAAACCTCTGCGGAGGTCTGGAACTGAGTTCAAGTTGATACCCCTGACACACCACTCTCAACACAAAAGGATTCAAAGTTATTGACTGCCATGCGACCAAAAAAAAGATGAACCTCCCGTCAGGGATGGTTTGAAGGTCAATTAGACCACATCCCAGGCTCTTTTGAGGATTCCATCTGTGTGTCTGTCCATAGGGTCTCTAAGAGTACCGGACCTGTGCCAGGAAGGCATCCAATTTAGGACATTTGGACCAGGAAGCACAGGTGGTCTCTTCAAATGGGAATTTTCAGCTAATAGAGTTTGAGAGAAAAAGCTCTTAGGGAAGTGCCATTCCCTTTTAATTAAATTAGACAAGGAAGGGTAAAATAGGGAATGATATTTCATTTCTACATGAGTAGAAACCATATCCTGTCATAAACCATATCCTGAGCTGACAGGGTCTGTTCATTGCTCACTTTCATAGTGTCACAAAATATCAAATAAGAGAGCTACAGTTTCCTCTGACATCTGAGAATCCTAGACCATCTCCTTTTTCTTAGGTTTGGGATTACAAATATCAGGCTGAAAAAAGGAGAAGCAACATCGTGCTAAGTTAACACCCACTGTGAACTAGCGAACTGTGAACAGATAAGGCTCACAACAATGCAGAAATATTTAGCAATGGCTTCTCGTAAGGCATGACTTGCTGCCGCTCCTCCGCTGACCTACCCAGCAGCCTGCTTCACCACCGCAGCCCAGAGTAAATGTGAGGGTCCCTTAGTGTTCTCCAGGCCCTCACTTATGTTTTTTGCCTTCCAGAGACGACCTCTGCCCTGGAAGTGGGAGTGGACCCATGGTCTGGCCTCCACGAAAATGGAGTCATCGGGCACGACTGCGGCGTCGCCTCTGGCAGCCCACATCCTATAGGAAAACTATGCTGTGGAAGTAAAGCCTAGGGTTGGCAACCCCCCCCCCCCCATGAATTCCTGAGGGTAGAAAAAAAGTAAAACTGGACGAAGTCCATGGTCTCAACCGCTTCCTTGGAGAGGAAACACAGAATACTGAGGACTAGGAGAATGGGGTGGGGGCTTTTAAACCTATTCCAGTTTGTGTATCCTCTCCAGGGGGAGAGAGGCCTTCGCTCTCAGATGGCTGCCCTGAAGGACGAAGGGGAAAAAAGGCAAATCCTTCTTATCTGAATGTAATTCAGGGAAGACAGAAGCTGGAGGGGAGGTGGAGTGGAGGGAACCTCCATCAAGGGAATAGTAGCTTAAATGAATCTGTATCCTCCTCCTGAAGATCCAACATACATTTTCTAAAGGAAAAGAGGCATTCTCACTCACAAAAAGTGACTTGTAGAAGGATAAAAGAACCGTAAGGCACTACAAAGAATTAGGGAAAGCTATTTCTTGTTCCTTTTATAGAAGATGTTACCTAAAACCCAAACAAAAGCAAAGATCATAAACCTCTAAAGGATGCTGAACTAAAGGAGTATAAATAAGTGAACCTCCGTCCAAAAAAGAAAGTTTAGTGAATTGCTTCCCTTCTTCTAAACAGTGGCATAAGCAGTTTGAGAGGGCTTAAAGTGGCCCAAAACCCAGGATTTTGACTATCCTGGGTTTTGGTCCACTTCCCCAGGGCACCCCGATCGGGGGTGCCCCGCTATGTGAAACCCCCCCAGATTGCGCAATTCAACTCACCTCGCTCCTACGGTGCATGCGCAGCTGCTCGTCCAATCAGTGCGCTCGGAGCCTCTGAGGTATGCGCGTCAAAGCGACGTCTTATCTCAGCAGCTCCGAGCACGCTGGCAGCCGCATCTCGCGCTTCCCTCTAACAGGAAGCGCGCCCGCGCGGGACATTCACAAATGGCCGGCGCAGGCACGTGCCCTGCTAGAGAGAAGTGAGAGATGCGGCTGCCGCGCATGCGCCATTGGACCGGGATTCAGGTAAGGTTTGCGGGCGTCCTGGGTTGTTTTACACAGCGGGGCATCCCAATTTTGGATGCCCCGCAGGGAGGGATTGGATCGGCCCGGGAATCTTATAGATTCCCAGGCCAATCCTGCTGGGTTTTGGTCTACTTTAACCCCATGCAGATGTTGAATAGCATAAAGATTATTATCTCTTGAATTACATGGTGGTGGCCATCTTGCCACACACCTGATAGACCTGCTTACACATGAGAATTACAGGGGTGCTGTTCCAGCAGCAATTCACACTGAATAAACAGTAATGAAGAGTCATTACAGCTGCAGGATTACTAGAAATAGAGATAACTACAAAGAGCTATGAGGCTATTTTGACACTAGTTTTTTCAGAAGATCATCTGCCTGCTATTCCAAACATCTGCATGGTGTTAAAGAGGAACATAAAATAAAAAGGGTCCGATTCCCCCCCCCCCCCCAATTGGCCCCTACTTCCCTTTGGATGTCACCACGGCCTGCTGCGGCGACATCCTGCTTCTTCAGGTCCCGATCGATGCCCCCCTGCACCGGCTTAGCCATCAGTTAGTGAAGTTAGTCAAAGTTCCACGCCGATCAGCAAAGTCTCGCAGGATTTCAGGCAGCCCCATTGCATTGCAGACATGAGATCAGGAGCCTCATGGGATGCAAGATGGCGCCGACCTTCGGAAAGTGGCCTGGAAACCGAAGAACCTAGACGATGGATAAATTGGCGAGGTGAGTAAAGAATGCCCTAAGGTAAAAGAAGACTGGAGGTGTATGTGTCCTACCTGTTCCGAACGGTCAGCGGACTCGGTCCCCCCCCTCCGTCTCCATGCTGCAGCCTTGAGAAAAGTGCACACAGCCCACAATCATAAAAGGGGGAGACAGGCGCTGTAGACAGTGCCCCTCCCCCCCTCCCAAATTTACTCCCACTGGAGAAAGAAGGGCAACATTCCGGCGAAACATCAGCAGCATGCTGCGGCCTCGACCTATGCCCCATCCCATGTTGCGCACCGCCACACTATGCGCTACCTGACCTGCAGATGGGAGTGGCAGTCTCCTGCCCATCTTGGAGGAGTCCCAGGAAATCATAGGTTCCATGCCATTTAGACTAAATTAATGACATATGTTACTTGACTTGATTAGTGAATGGATATGTTGGGCAAATGTGTTGTTGGAGCGGGCAGATCTGTTCAGATTACCGTCTTCTGATTGTGACATATTGATATTTAGGTTTAATGGAAATTGATTTGTAGGCATTCATAGGGATTTTGACCAAGTTAGGGAGCAATAAAGTGTCAAATAATGGGTCTTGTGCTCCCCCCTTTCAAGGTGTCAAATAATAAGTTTTGTGCCCCCCCCCCCTTTCATTGCCTTCCAAAATCTTTAAAGTGGACCAAAACCCACCGTGAAGTCGGAGACTCCAGGGCATGCTTACCCCCTCCCATAGGAGGACTAGAAATTGGGGATGCCCCTGCACAAACCAAAGTTATTTTTTATTACTAAGTATTTATTAATTCATTAGAATCAAAAACATTACATCCAAGACATATTATTAAAAAACATAGGACAACCTAAAACATATTCTGCCAGGAGGGGGCGCTGATGTGCTTTGCTACCATACGGACTAATGTAAATATTAAATGTAATTCATAAAACTCTTAAAAATACCTCATATCCTTAAAGTGGACCAACACCCAGGATTTTGACTATCCTGGGTCTTGGTCCACTTCGGTGGGGCACCCCCGATCGGGGTGCCCCGCTGTGTGAAACCCCCCCGAACCCCCCGAACTCACCTCTGTCAGCGGCGACGGACAAGCCGCGGACAAGCGGCTCCTCCGCCGCCGCCTCCCGCGCGTCCCTGTTGACGCGCGCGTGCCCGCGCCGGCCATTCACAGACGGCCGGCGCGGGGGCGCGCGCACGACTAGAGGGGCGCCAGGGAGGCGGCGGCGGCCGGCCGCCGCCGAAACTAAGGTAAGGAGTTTGGGGGGTTTGGGGGGGGTTTCACCCCGCGGGACATCCCGATCTCGGATGTCCCGCGGGGAGGGAGGTGATCGGCCCGGGAATCTTATAGATTCCCGGGCCGATCACGGGTGGGTGTTGGTCCACTTTAATAAAGTGCCAAGTGCCTGTGCAAACAATACATCAATTAATAGTAGAAACTCATTTAAAGAGGTTTTTAGTCTCACAATACACCATAACATTAGCGTGAAGCACAAAACAATAGAAAAAACAGTGCAAAGCAAATGCTACTTATCTCAATCAAATATGTCCAGATCAGCAATGTGCGTCCCCCCCCCCCCTTTCTTCCTCCTCCCGTAGGAGCATTCCAAACTGGCCTAGACCTATGCCCCATGCCTTGTCGCACACAGCAATGTCATCAGCGCACCTCAGGCCATACGGCTGACACAGAGGCACACACTAGGAGACCAGATTGCCACTCGAGTGGAGCGACCGCTTACCACCATGCTTCCAGATGGGTGTCGATGAGGGAGAGCAGGACTTGTGTGCGGCAACACAATGGCTGTGCTTGGCCATGCACAGTCGAAGGGAGCAGTGATGCTGCAAGCTGCTAGCAGGTGATGCTAGGCCATAGAAGGCAGAGCCCGGGACCATGCACAGTGCAAGCACTACTTGTGATCAGAGTGCTCTGTGTATGGTCTAGGCTCCTGAAACTATAGAGGAATAGTCGTCTCTGCACCACAGCAGCAGACGAAATGTAGGAGTTCCCTCATTTCCACTAGAGCCCCTCACAAAGGAGGACAGGTTGGGCTGTGGGAAATCTTGGGACATCCACTTAGCATGAGAGTGATTTATATGGTGGAGGAGTGCTTGGGGGGGGGGGGGGGGGCAGGGACATACTGGATAACACAACCAATTTCCTAATTTTACCTGTGGAGAGGCCAAAATATTACCTCACCTAGCCTGAACTGTAGAGGAACTTCCTCCTCTTCATCCTTCACAGGTATTTTATCTCCTTCCTGCTCAGTTGTCACATTTGTCACTATTGTGTGTCTGGGGTCTGTGAATAAAGATGAGAGTTGCCCCTGTACTGAGATGTACGAGTACCAGATGTACCAGAGATTGTAGAGTGACTGAAACAGGGGGATGGGGGATTATTTGCTAAAAACATTTTATTACTAACCTGGGCTGATCTGTAGAACTTCCTCCACTTTTATGTTTACAGTTTCCTCATCTGTTGTCATATTGCTGCGTATAGAGTCTCCAGGATCTGTAAATAAAGAAGAGAATTACGCCCCTGTATGGAGATCTATAAGACACAGCAGTGACTGAACAGGAAGAATAGGGAAATCGTGTCTATATGTTTATTACTCACCTGGGCTGATCTGTAGAGGAACTTCCTCTTCATCCTTCACAGATACTTCCTCCTCCTCAGCTTTTATATTTCTCCCGATATTGTCTTCGGGGTCTGTGAATAAAGATGAGAGTTACACCCTCTTTGAGACACCAGTGTGTGGGGGGTGACTAAACTGGGGGAATACAGATAACTTTTCTATAGAAGGTTTATTACTCACCTGGGCTGATCTGTAGAGAAACTTCCTCCTCCTTGGTCTCACTTCCTCCTTCTCCCTCGACTGTTACTATAGAGTTTCCGGGGTCTGTGAATAAAGATGAGAGTGAGGCCATGAGAAGGTGCGAGTGTGTGGCCAGTGGCCCCACCCCTCTTACCCTGTGATGGGAGGAGCTGCTGAGCCTCCATCATGGTGTCCCCCCTGTAGAGACGTTTGTGTCCTTCTGCCCGATACTCGCTCTGTCTGTTCTGTAGGCATCGGAGATATAGTAGAAGCCAGGTGGGGAAGATATCCCAGCAGCACACACAGCTGAGGGGTCTGAGCACATTCGGCCTTCAGGGGAGAATTTAGGATCAGCAAGCTCAGAATGACTACAGAGTTGCCATTGCGACTCTATGATGGATTCCTGGATTGAAGAAGAAGCAAAGACAAGAGAGCTGAGAGATGGAAGACTAGAAGTCAGTTGGGGGGGGGGGGGGGGGAGCAGAAGGTGAACCAAAGAGCTGAGGAGGAGAAATAGGTGGAAGAGCAGATGTGGAATTTAGAGAAGGAGAGAGGCTGGGTATTGGAGAGGCTAGGAGGTGAAAAAAAAGACTATAAGACAGGTGGGGCAGGAGGTGAGTGTGGACCAAACATTACAGAGGAGGAGAAACAAAGGTGGGGGGGAAAAAAGGCAAGCAATGAGGAGGGGCCAACATAGACTACGCCTCTGACAGAGCACTGTGACTGGCCAGCCAAACGCTCCTCATGAAGGTGACACCAGCCCCCTCCTCCTTTTACAGCAGCCCCTCCCCCTTGCCTTCACCTTAGAACTGCTGTCTTTTGTAGAGGCCTCTATTGTGTCCCATCTTGTTCTACTGAGGAACAGTCAGGGACGTGTTCCCAGGATAGCGACTGATGAGTCCAGGCTGGCTCTCCCCCCCCCCCCCCAGGCCAGAGCAGGCAGGAACACCCCTCCTCACGGCTCAGAGACCTAATTTAAAGTGGACCAAAACCCAGCAGGATCGATTCCCTCCCTGTGGGGCATCCAAAAGCTGTGTGAAACTCCCCCAGGACGCCCGGTCCAACGGCGTATGCGCGTGCCACATCTCGCGTTTCTCTCTTGCAGGGCACGTACCCGCGCCAGCCATTTGTGAATGGCCGGTGCGGGCGCGCTCCCTGTAAGAGGGAAGCGCGAAATGCGGCTGCCAGCGTGCTCGGAGCCAAGAAGTCACCTTGATGCGCATAGCTCAGCAGCTCCGAGCACGCTGATTGGACAAGCGGCCGCGCATGCGCCGTAGGAGCAGTGAGTTGACCTGGGCATTCTGGGGGGGTTTCACATAGCGGGGCACCCCGGAAGTGGACCAAAACCCAGGATAGTCAAAATCCTGGGTTTTGGTCCACTTTAATATCACCCCACTGACATCCCTCAACAACGTCACTCCCTTGAGGAGCTGAAACCCCCTCCCTCTGGCCTGTGTACTGTTAATTGCCCCGCCTCAGTCACTTTAAAGTGACTCCGAATCACCACCAAAGCTGAGCCTGGAGTCTAAAACACTTCAGGGGCAGCGGACTACAGCCGCATATAACGTGTCAGCAGATAATACATATATATATATATGTATATATATATATATATATATAAACACATGACTCACCTCCACACATATACACACACCCGCCACTCCCAGGCCTGTTCCCGTCCCACATCTGGGCTATGGCAAAATGGCCGCCTCCTGTGAACACCAACGGCACCCAGAAACAGTCTACGCTGGTAGTTATTATGGTATGTGGGCGGGGCATGGCTCATGTGATCCGCGGCAGTTTATTTGGCACGAAATCAAAGAGCTGCAGCAAAATGGCGGCTGACAAAGGACATGTCGTTACGGTTTTGTTCGGTGAAAAGCAAAGCGTCGCCTAGCGAGGTAACAGATGCTCATCCTGGACGAGATGGTGAAAGATAGAGAGTAACATAAATGGGAAGCTACAGCCCGAGATTGTAATTCAGGCTACCACAACATGGCGTCCACCCTCCGCCCCCCCGCACTGAAGACACGCCCATGCCCTCGCTTCTCCTTTATCCTGTTACCAGCACACAGGCCCCACCTCCAGACTCCTTTCTATAGGACAGAAGCTCGGCAATCACTGGTCCCACCCACTTCCTCCAACAACATGGCGGTCTGAGATTGCGATGGCGATCAGGGGCGGGGCTGATGTGGACATGGGTGAGGCATACCTCCCAAGTGTCCCTGATTTGGAGGGACTGTCCCTCTTTTGAGTTCATGTCCCAACGTCCCTCGTTGTTCTCATTTGTCCCTCTTTTGAGTTCATGTCCCTCGTTCTCATTTGTCCCTCTTTGAGGTGTAACATGCAGATCTGCAGCTATAAATGATTAATTTGCCTATTTAAAGTGTTTATATTGTTGTAACTGTTACAATGCATCTCCTATCCATCAATTAATGAGGGGCGTGGCCTAAATTAATAAATGTCCCTCTTTTCCACCCTGTAAAGTTGGTAGGTATGGGTGAGGTGTTTCTAGTGCTGGCGGCAGAGATTCCGGTAAGTGAGGCTTTTATGTGCGGCCTCCTCTCCTGAGTTATCTGTGTTGGGGGAGCCATGCAGTCTACAGCCAAAGCCTATAGACAATGGCCTACGTCCCCATACTGCCTCAGTACCAGGGATGGATGGATGGGGGGGGGACTGTACATAAAAAATATATTTTAGTGAGCATGGTAGGAAAATAAGTAGATTACAAACATTTGTAATCTCACAGATTTTTTAGTATAGGAATTACCTGGAAATCCTAATATAATTATAAAGCAGACAGGTAAAGTGCTACTCATGGATTGTCATCAGTAAATCTCAATGAGGGTAGCCATGGCCTACTGGTAAGGAATCAACTAAAGTGCCCTTGAGCAAGACACAGGGCAGTATTTGGTATCCAGACTGCCCTAGGCACTTTTTTTTGCTTGCATCCCGGGGGTCGCAAGAGGTTTAAATGCAGACAGTGTGAGTGTAGTGGGGAGAGTGCAAGGGACTAATGGCGGACTGGGGCCAAAAATCAGCCGTGCAATTTACCAGCCCCTGGCCGACCCGGGCATCTCTGATGAGGCCCCCTCAACCATGGTGCTGGAGCTATAGCATTGGGGGCTGGGTTTCCTTGGCTTGTGGGGCTGGGTACAGTGGGCTGAGAGGGAGACTAAGGGAGCAGGGACTGAATGTGGGTGTTAAAAGCATCAGCCCAACTGACCCCAAACCACCGGGCATTGTCTCGGGTCACCCTATGGCTAGATTGCTCGTGCAAGGCGCTCTATGAAGATAGTGAGTGTGGAGGAGGGGGAGAGGGTGCAAGGGATTTTTACTGGCTCTCCAGGTTCCTGACACACAGGAGTCTCATGAACACAGCCTGGAAGCAGGGAAATCAGGCCCTGTTTGGAGCTGAGCAAGGCACCCTCCACCCCCCCTGCACACACACATTGCATCTTCCTGTGAATGGGGGGGCTCAAGAGGAGCTTTAAGGTGCCAGCAAGGGTTATTTTCTTTCCAATCTATTCCAGGCCGTCCAGATTGTCTTCACAGTTGGGTAACTCTGCCCCAAAGGGGGCGTGGACTGCAAGATCAAAGATGTGGCTCCTCCCGGCCCCCTATAAAGGCAGCTGCCTCTCAACCCAGGCCCAGTTCTCTTCTTGCAGTGGAGCTGCACTGATCGCTTACACTCTCTCAGGATTTTAGCAGCAGAGCGGGGCCTCCTAGCCTGTCGGCTTGCTGCAGGACCCTATTTTCCGCAAATTCCTCTGACCCATCTTTGCCTCCCAGCTTTGGCTGTTTTGGGATCTGTGAAGGTAGGGTGAAACCCCGGGGTCTGGGGTGTTTTGGCAGAGCACATGGGCTCTGGGCTGCAGGCTTTCTTACAACAAGCAGGTCGGCCGCAGGTATCTCATGGTGAACTTGCTGAGAAACCACTATATACTCTTGTATATATCCTCCTATGGCGAGGAGCGGTCCGCTGCTGCTGCTCCCACATGCCTCCCTCGTTCCCTCGACGTGCGGAGGCCTCTGGAGGGGGCGCGGACTGCATGTGGGCCGGCGCGCCCCGTGGGCTCCTCGCGAGTCGGGGGGTGGCGCCGCTGTATGCTGACGGGCTGGGGGGGGGCGAGTCACGGGCGGCGGCGCACAGGCTGGCCCTCGCTCCAGTGACGCTCCCCTGGCCAGAAGGTTCTGGAACACGCGTGCTGCTGAGTGTTGATGTCGCGCATCTGGAAGTTATACCTAAATGCATTGAGCTGCTCCTGCGTGTCTCCGTAGCGCTGCTGCAGCGCAGTGTCGTGAGTTCTTCTTTTTTCCTTCTGTTATTGCATTTGTAAAAATACATGCTTGTATATATTGTATTTCTATTTTGACAATGTTTATGTATATATATTTTGTCTATAATTTGTTATATATGGCAGTGTGGGTCATATTGTAATTACTGTCTCCTCTCTTTTTGATTTTAGATTGCGGGAAGAAGGTTGAGGGTTGTGGTTTCTCCCGGTCCCTATAGTAGGGGATCGGCTAATAGGCTTAGGACGTTAGTGTCTATTTATCCTTTACGAATATTGCATATTCAAAATCACCATATTGGATGCATCAGGGGATAGTAAGCCGGGCACCCCACTTGGGCAAGACAGGCTCTGCTCCTTGTGCAGACGGAATCCCCTGGGCGGATTCAGCACAATTTGTTCCACTTGCGCCAGAGGCATTGCTTTGGACCATGAGCGGGCGGTCGCTCCTGACCCTAGTCCTGCGTTACCACCAGCCTCTCTGGATCCTCCGCTGCTGCAGTTAGCCCTTAGTGAAGGGGGAGCCAGCAAGGAGACATACTCTGATTTTGCGCACAGGCTGGCTAGCCTTGAGAAACAGCTCTCATTGGCAGCCCCTAAAAAGGCCTCGAGTAAGAAGCGGCACTTGGAGCCGGTTTACTCAGATGATGATTTGTATGCTTCTTTTGGCTCCGTGGAGGAAGGTGAGTCGCCAGATGACCCACTCTCGGAAGGTGAGTTGCTCTCCGCTGGAGATGACAGCATCTCTGGTTCCTCCTTGGATGAGGATTCCTTCCTTCCGGATGATACGGAAAACTTGCTTTCTTCCGTTTTTGATACCTTGCACATCGTTCCTCCCAAGATGGCCAAAAGAAAAAAGGGTGATTTGTTTCGGCCTGAAAGACAGCGGCAGGTTTTTCCCGAACAGCCGCATTTTTCCAATATGATACTTAAGGAGTGGGAAAGGCCCAACAAGCTACCATCGGTTCCTAAGGGCCTGGAGAGACTGTATCCTTTCCCTGCTGAGTTGATTAAGTTGTGGTCACATCCTCCCGAGGTGGACCCTCGGTTTCAGGTCTGTCCAACACCACTGTTATGCCGTCACCTGACAATGCTTCCTTAAGAGATCCTGCAGACAAACGCATCAGTTGGCTTGCCATGCTTTTACCTTGGTTGGTTCCCTCTTACGTCCTGCGTGTGCCACGTCAATTGTTTCCCTAGCCACGAGGAAAAAGGTTAAGCAGCTTGTGGCTAAGGCTAAATCTCGCAAACGGGCGGAGGAGTTCAAGGAACTCAGGGCCTGTTTGGATTTCATCGGCTTTGTTGTTACTGCTATGGATGATGTAGTCGGGCTCGGTACCAAGACTTCACCCTTGCTTGTAGCATTACGCCGTTCGCTGTGGTTGAAGCAGTGGTCGGCCGCCAAAAAGTCCCTCAAAAATTTACCCTTTGTAGGGGGTCGGCTGTTCGGGGAGCGACTGGACCTTTTGGTCAAGGATGGTAAGCTCCCTCAGTCAGAGAAGAAAACCTACTCGGGCTTTTCGGCACTCCTCTTCTTACAGGTACTTTCGGGGGGGGGAGGTTCTTCATTCTCCAGTGCCCGCAGAGATACCTGCGGCAGAGGTAGGTCCCGCAGCCGGCCCAACCCCGCCTGGGGAGCTAAGCCCAAACCTCCAGCCAAGCCTACTCGGGCATGAGGGGGCACCCTCACCTGTACGGGTGGAGGGACGGCTACTGCTGTTTGCTTCAATCTGGAGACGTCACGTCTCGGATCTTTGGATTCAGGAGGTGGTGTTCTCAGGTTACAAGATCGCGCTGGCAGCCTGTCTATGTTCAAGGGCATCCCGAAATCCGCTAAAAGCAGAGGCTTTGAGAGCAGCTGTTCAGAACCTCCTGCAGATAGGGGTGATTTGCCATGTGCCCCGGCAGGAACAGGGTCAGGAATTCTACTCCAACCTGTTCACGGTTCCAAAAAAGGACGGATCGCTGAGGCCGATCTTAGACCTAAAGGGTCTCAACAAATTTATAAGGGTGAGACATTTCCGCATGGAGACATTGCAGTCGGCGGTGAGGTCGCTTCGGCCCGGCGAATTTATGACTATGGTGGACATCAGGGACGCGTATCTGCATTTTTCCGGGACATCAAAAGTTTTTGAGGTTTGCACTAGAGGATCAGCATTTCCAGTTTGTGGCACTCCCCTTCGGCATATCCTCAGCTCCCCGAGTGTTCACCAAGGTTCTGGCGGGCATCATGGCTATCCTGAGGAGTCAGGGTATTCGTGTATTACCCTAGACGACCTTCTGATCTCAGCCCGGTCCCTTCAGGAGGCCGAGAGCAACACCCGGACTGTACTGTCAACCTTGGAAGCCTTTGGTTGGGTGATCAACTACCCCAAGTCGCATATCACGCCGTCAACAGTGAGATCCTTTCTAGGGATGACTCTAGACATCAGTCAAGTCAAGGTCTTTCTGCCGCAGCAGAAAGTCTTGGGTCTCCAGACGCAAGTACAAGCCTTGCTGGCTTGTCAACAGCCATTGGTGCAAGATAGTCCAGGAGGGGGTACCAACCATCCTGGTGGCTCCTCGTTGGCCAAGGAGGAGTTGGTTTGCAGACATAGTAAAAATGTCAACAGATCACTGCATCATGCCCCACGATCCGGAGCTTCTCACACAGGGGTCACTTCGGCACCCGAATTTACGAACGCTGGCTTTGACGGCCTGGCTATTGAAACCTCCATCCTGGCGGAGAAGGGTTTATCGGCCACGGTTATTCACACAATGATTCAGGCACGAAAGAAGTCTTCTTCCATGATATACTACAGAGTTTGGCGGGCCTATATCGCTTGGTGGAGGCCAGGAACCTTCCTTGTCGGAGATATTCTGTTTCTAGAGTCCTAGAGTTTCTACAAAACGGTCTAGACTTGGGCCTCCAGTTGAGCACACTCAAGGGTCAGGTCTCGGCCTTATCCATTTTTTTCCAATCATAGATTGATCAAGACTTTTTTCCAGGGGGTCACCCATGTCCATCCACCGCGTAAATCTGTTGTACCGGTGTGGGACCTAAATCTGGTGTTATCTGCTCTCCAGGGTGCCCCCTTCGAGCCATTGAATGATGCTACATTGACTATGCTGACACTCAAAGTGGTTTTTCTGGTGGCGATCACCTCGGTGCGTCGAGTATTAGAGCTGACCGCGCTATGTATGAAACCACCCTATTTTGAGATGCACAGAGATAAGGTGGTTTTTTGCTTTAAGCTGGATTTTTTGCCTAAGGTCGTTTCTCCTTTTCACCTTAATGAGGAAGTTGTCTTACCTTCCTTGTGTCCAGCACCGACTAATCCTAAAGAACGGACTCTCCATGCCTTGGATGTGGTTAGAGCCATAAGGTATTACCTGGCTGCGACTGAACCTTTCAGGAAGTCGGATTTGCTTTTTGTCTTAACGGAAGGCTCTAGAAAGGGATTGCCACCAGCCAAGTCCACACTCAGTAAGGGGATTAGACAGGCGGTGGTAAGAGCCTATTCTGCCAGGGGGAAAGAACCCTCTTTTCAGATCACAGCTCATTCTACTAGAGCCATTGGTGCTTCTTGGGCCTTTCAGCATCAGGCCTCGGTGGAACAAGTTTGTAAGGTTGCCACTTGGTCTTCAGTTCATACTTTTACAAAGCTTTACAAGGTGGATGTCAGGGCCTCAGCTGACGCAGTTTTTGGCCGAAAGGTACTTCAGGCGGTAGTGAAATGAACCACCTGCTGTTCCGCACTGGGGATCCCGCCCATATGGACACTGCTTTTGGATGTCCCAACCGTGAAGACTATCTGGACGGCCTGGAATGGATTGGAAAGAAAAAGTCAATTCTGTGATACTCACCTGTAGAATTGCTTTTATTTCTGATCCATTCCAGGCCGTCCAACCCGCCCTTTTGAGGTTTATTATGTCCTGCATGCCTGTTTATGATGATTGAACCATTATTGCTCATAGGACACTAATTATACAAATTTAGGTTTTTAGGTTCGAGAGAGTACAAGCGGAGGCAATGTGAAGTAACATGGTCTCCTATGTTTTTGGACCTTCCGGCCTGCCTCTATCTATTAAGTACTGCTTTTGAATTACTGGGCCTGGGTTGAGAGGCAGCTGCCTTTATAGGGGGCTGGAAATAAAAGCAATTCTACAGGTGAGTATCACAGAATTGAAATTTTTTAAACTATAGCCATAACAGCACACTCCATAGTGCCCCCCCTGCAAGCGGCCACCCTAGGCACATGGGTGAATACAGCCCTGGCAAGACACGTAAACAGGCGTGATTAGGGGCAGGCCACCACTCCTGGCATGTGTGCGCTCAGTGCTTGTTATTGTCTTACTGCATGGCTGGGTTAAATGCAGACAAATTTCTATGTGTGTGATGGATACAATGGCCATCTATGCACCCCCCCCCCCAAAAAAAAAAAAAATGTGTATGCAGCAAAGTTAGGACTGGTATCTCTTTATCCAGAGTGACTGAAGATTTATCTATACAACTTTTGAAAACAAAGTAATCCAAAAACATTACTGGTAATTAGTAGCAGAGCTGTAAAGGTGAGACACTTTTTACCTGTTGGAAGGAGGTTGGCTACCCCTCTATTCATATATTTACATACAGTAAATACTCAGCTTTCCCTTAAATGTGCTGCTTCATGATATGTACATATATTCATCCGTGTGAAATGGACAGTCTCAACTACGGACCTTGAATATAATATGATTTGTTCCATCTGAAGATGGCGCTGAGCATGGCAGCCACGGTAGGCAGCTCCTCTTCTTACTGACCTATACCACAGATATATCACTACTGCAGCTACATAAAACCATATCCTATCTATGTATATCTTCATGCTTCTTCACTGTCTGTCCCTGGCTGTCAGATTGAGGACTGGATCACTAATGGAGGCTGCTGTATCCTCCATGAGGCCCAGTTCAATGGACAAGTACAATGGCTATTCAGGCCAGCAACAGGTGATGATGGACCACCAGAACTCCCCTGCTCTTGACCTTGGACCAAGAGCAGCTGCTGTGGCAAATTCCTCTGCTCTCGGGAGGTGAGCAACTGTGTTGATGGCTACACCTGTGCATATTTCCAATGGGCAGGGGAGGTTAGATGTGATGTGGCATGATCTGTGGCCTGTCTACAGACTGTAGGCTTGTGGGTGGCGTGATCAGTGTCAAGGCTGTAGGCTTGTGGGAGGCATGATTGGCAGTCAGACTGGAGGTATGTGGGCAGTGTGATTGGCAGCCAGGCTGAAGGCTTGAGGGTGGAGTGATTGGTGACCAGGTTAGAGGCTTGTGGGCGGCGTAATTGATGTCCAGGTTGGCGGTTTGTTGATGGTGTGATCGGTGGCCAGGATATAGGCTTGCTGGTGGTGTAATTGGCAGTGAAGCTGGAGGCTTGTGGGTGGTATGATTGGTGGTCAGGCTGGATACTTGGGGGCAGTGTGATCGGCAGCCAGGCTGAAGGCTTGGTATTGGCGTTATTGGCAGTCATGCTAGAGGCTTGTGGGCGGCGCTGTTGGTGGTCAAGCTGGAGGCATGTTGGTGGCGTACTGCTACATCCGTGGTGTCACAGACGGCCTTGACCCTGGGTGACAGTTGCAAGCTCAATGGCGGTGTTCAGCTGTGTCAGTGGCCAGTGGTGCTCAGATGTGTTGGATTGACAGATTAGACCTTAACCTATGAATCCTGCACTTCCCTTCACGGGACTGAAAAAGCTTAGTGCTGTGACTCCCTTTCACTTCTCTCCCTGGCCCTGAGTAGGCTTAGTGCTGTCTTGCTCTCCTCCTACATCTCTAGCAATTACATTAACATTTAATTAAATTAACCACGGTTAAATTGTAAGTCTCTGTTTTTTTTTTGGAAATGCAAAAAATACAATTCTGTGAAGTACTCACCTGTAGAATTGATATTATTTGTATACAGTACGTCCTGCTCCAGATATAATACTTACACTTGGGTTGTCCTCCGCCAGATGGCGCTGCACTGCAGAGACATGGAAAAACAGGCTCCTCCCGTCCCTTCAAATACCCAGGGACCTCCCATGAATCCCCAGCATTGAAAAGCAGTGAACAAGAATCCGGGAGAATTAAACCACCCAGAACAACTGGTAATGATAACAATCACCATACAGGGGATCCAGAATAATGCAACAACAGGGTGGGGTGGAGCAGGACGTACTGTATACAAATAATATCAATTCTACAGGTGAGTACTTCACAGAATTGTATTATTCTTAGTATACAGTACGTCCTGCTCCAGATATAATACTTACACTTGGGACATCCAATAGCAGTGTCCATAAAGTAGGGTGGGATCCCCCAACAAAAGGTGACAACAGGCAGTTTAAACTACTGCCGCTTGCAAAACCTTGCGGCCAAAACCAGCATCAGCTGAGGCCCTAACATCAACCTTGTAAAACTTTGAAAAGGTATGAACAGAAGACCAAGTAGCAGCTTTGCAAACTTGTTCAATAGAAGCCTGGTGCTGGAAGGCTCAAGAGGCACCAATAGCACGAGTGGAATGAGCAGTAAGGCGGAAGGGAGGATTCTTCCCCTTAGCAGAATAGGCCTGAATCACAGCCTGACGAATCCATTTGCTAATAGTAGACTTGGCAGGAGCCAAACCCTTCCTAGGACCAGAAGGGACCACAAAAAGAGCATCAGTCTTCCTGAAGGCCGCAGTGACTACCAGGTTGTACTTCAGACACCTTACCACATCCAATGAATGCAAAACCCTTTCCTTAGCATTGCTAGGATTAGGACACAATGAAGGAAGGACAATATCCTGATTCAAATGAAAGGCAGACACCACCTTTGGCAGAAAATTTGGCTTAAAGCGGAACACCACCTTGTCCTGGTGTCTCGTAGTATGGGGGCTGAATAGACAGAGCCGCCAGCTCAGACAAGCGCCTGACCGAAGTAATAGCCACCAGAAAAACAGCTTTGAGGGTAAGTACAGCCAGAGCAGCATCCTGAATAGGCTCAAAGGGAGCACCCTGTAAGGCAGACAAAACCAGATTCAAGTCCCAAACAGGGACCTTAGGCTTACGTGGGGGACACACGTGAGTAACCCCCTGAAAGAAGGTCTTAACCAAGGAATGCTGTGCAAAAGACCTCTGAAAGAAGACAGACAGGGCAGAAACCTGACCCTTCAGAGTACTGAGTTTTAAACCCAACTCCAATCCATGTTGTAAAAACTCCCGAATTCTAGGGATTAAGAATTCCCTGCAGGGGAGAGACCTAGACTCACACCAGTCAATGTAGGAACGCCATACCCTATAATAGATGGCAAAAGAAGTTTTCTTCCTAGCCTGTACCATGGTATCCACCACTGAGGCAGACAAGCCTTTCTCCATCAAGATGGAGGTTTCAGCAGCCAAGCCGTCAAAGCCAGAGTTTGTAAACTGGGATGGCGTAGGGAGCCCTGAGTGAGTAGATCTGGCTCCTCTGGCAGGACGTACTGGTCTACTGCCATTTGTACCACGTCTGCGAACCACACTCTTCTTGGCCACCTCGGGGCCACCAGAATCACTGGCACCCTTCCCAGGGCAATCTTGCGCAGAACCCTGCCCAGCAGGGGAAACAGGGGGAAGGCATACAGAAGCCGGAATTTCTTCCAAGACAGTGACAGAGCATCCGTGGCCAAGGCCAGAGGATCTTGCGACAGGGAGACAAAGGCCGGGCGCTTGTGATTGTGACGGGATGCAAACAGATCCACATCCGGTAGGCCCCACCGGTAACACAGGGACTGGAATACCCTGTTGCAGAGGGACCACTCCCCCTGACGGGAAGTCCCCCTGCTCAGAGAGTCTGCTAGAAGATTCTCTACCCCCGGGATATAAACAGCCGAGATGCATTGAACATTGGCCTCCGCCCATGTCAGAATCCGCGACACTTCCTGGAGGGCACCCTTGCTCCGGGTCCCTCCCTGATGGTTGATGTAGGCAACCGCTGTCCTGTTGTCTGAGCGCACCTGACAAACCCTGCAGGTGATCGGTCAACTGTTCCAAAACCAACCTGACCGCCCGTAGTTCCAGAATGTTGATGGGTAAGTGGGCCTCCTGAGGGCCCCACCTCCCCTGGAACCTCAGTGATTTCCAGAATCCCCCCCAACCTGACAGACTGGCATCCATGGTGACCGTCTCCCAGGAGGGGGCTAGAAAGGACCTGCCCTTTAGCAAGTTCTTGTGGTCCAGCCACCACGAGAGGGACCTTCTGACCAATGGGGGAAGCTCACAAACCCCGTCCAAGGATGCGGGGTCCTTGTCCCATACTGATAGGAGGTGAAGCTGCAGAGGCCTCGAATGGAACTGAGCAAAGGGCACCGCCTCGAAGCTCGCCACCATCAGGCCCACCAGCCGCATTCCCTGTCTGAGGGAGAGCTGGGGGCACGAGAGCAGGGACCGCACCTGCCTAGTCAGATCTTCCACCTTCTGTTGGGGAAGGAATATTCGAGACTGAACCGTATCCAGAATCATCCCCAGGAATGGGGTCACCGGTGAAGGGGACAGGGAGGACTTGGGATGATTGATCACCCAGCCGATGGACTCCAAGGTGGACACCACCAGCTGAGTGTCCAGCTCCGCCTGCTGTAGAGGCCATGAGGCGATGAGAATGTCGTCCAGGTAGGGCAGTACTCGAATGCCCCCTGACCTTAGCAAGGACATCACCGCCGCCAATACCTTGGTGAACACTCTGGGAGCTGAAATGAGGCCAAAGGGTAGAGCCACAAATTGGTAGTGTTGATCTTTCAACTCGAACCTGAGAAACCTTTGATGCCCGGGGAACACGGGGATGTGAAGGTAAGCATCCTTGATGTCCACAGACGTCATAAAATCCCCTGGACGTAGAGAGCCAGCGGCCGAGCGCAGGTTTTCCATGCGAAAGTGCTTGCTCTTGACAAATTGTTGAGGATCTTTAAATCCAGAATGGGCCTGACCGACCCATCTCTTTTGGGTACTGTGAAAAGGTTGGAGTAGAACCCTTCTCCCAATTCTCTCAAGGGAACTTTGCAAATAACTCCCAGCTCCAGAAGTCCTTGTACTGCCTGCATCAGGACCTGAGCTGATACCGGGTCCTGGGGTATCCGGGACCTGACGAATCTTAAGGGGGTCTGCACAGCAAACTCTATCTTGTAGCCGGAGGTAACTACCTCCTGAATCAACCGGTCTGAGACTTGACGCCTCCAGACGTGCGCGAAGTGCTGTAGTCGTCCCCCCACCCTGGCGGGCGAGGGCGCCTCATCATGCCTGAGGGGTCTTGGGAGGGGGTTTGGGTTTGGTCCCCCAGGAGGAGCCAGGGCGTCGCCCCCTGCTCCTATGCCAGGAGTCTGTGCGAGCCCCCGCGAAGGACACCCCTTTACTCTGCTTAGCCTCTGTAGGGGGCTGAAAGGGGGCCCTGGTTGCGAAAGGGCCGAGGCTGCCGCCTGCGCTGTGGTAACTTACCTCCTTTAGCAAAGAGGTCTAGGCGGTCCCCAAACAGGCGTAGTCCCTTGAAAGGGAGCCCAGTAAGGGCTTTCTTAGCAGCATTGCCATACCGCGCGGCGTATAGCCACCGCCAAGGCGGAAGATCTGGCACACAGCCTAATTGCATCGTCCGATGCAGACAGGATAATGTTCACAAATACATCACAGTTAGACAGTGCATTAATAGTATCAGCAGGCAACTCGTCTGGGGCGTCATGGCCCTGAGCGCCACAGCAGTAATGGCCAGAGCGCAGACCGGGCGCAGTGCCCCTCCAAACGCAAAGGCATGGCACGCCAATTGATCAATGCGCCGGTCCTCAGAATCCCGCAGTGTAGTAGTGTCGGGAGAGTGCATAATAGAGGTGTTAGACAGCCCTAGAATAGGAGCATCGACCTCTGGGGGCGATGACCAGCACTTGACCATGTCAGCAGGAAATGGATACTTCCTGTCCAGACTCTTAGGGATCCCGGGAAGTCTACTGGGATGTTCCCACTCCTTAAGCATGAGGTTATTGAAATGGGTCTGCTCAGGAAATTCCAATTGAGCCTTTGCAGTATGGAAAAGCTCACCCCTTTGCCTGGGAGCCGCAACAGGGGGAGAGATGGACAAAACCTCAAAAATCTGAAGCAATAGCTTATCAGTATCATCCGGGGTCCAGTAATCAGAACCAGAATCGTCATGACCCCTAGACTTCTCATCAGATGACTCTGAGTCAGAGATCAGCTCCCCATTGTCTGAAAGGGTATGGTCATATAGATGCGTAAACTCATCAGACTCCCAGAAGGACAACCTTGTGGATAAGAACAGTCAGACAGCATCCGGAATAGGGCCAAAGGGAAACACCCCGCAAGGCAAACAGAATAAAATTCAAATCCCAACAGGGACCCTAGAACTACGTGGGGGATGCACCCGAGCAATCCCCGAAAGAATGCTTAACCAAGACTTCAACAGGAAGGCGGACAGGGCAGAACCTGAACCTCCAGAGTACCGAGTAGGAGAGCCAACTCCAACCCATGCTGTAATAACTCTAGAACCCTGGGAACAGAGAGCGCCCAACAGGGGAGAGACCAAGACTCGCACCAATCAATATGGGTAAGCAATACCCCACAATAGATGGAAGAAGAAGCCAACTCCTAGGCTTCCAGAAGTCACAGTCACCCAGAAGATAAGTCCGTCTCCATCAGGGTGGATGAATCAACCGTCAGGCCAACCAGACCAGAACCTGTAGATTGGGGAGAAATAAGAAAGGGGGCCCGAGTGAGCAGATCAGCACCCCTGACAGAACGTACAGGTCCGCTGTCCTCAGTACCACATCTGCAAATCACACTCCACTAGGCCACCCAGGTATCACTGGTTCCCCGTTTTCAGAGCAAACTAGCGCAGAACCCCGCCTAGCAGGGTAAATGAAGACAAGACAAGACAAGACATACAGAATAGAATGTCCAGCCATCAAGTTACTAAGTCTCATGACCAAGGTCAGAACAAACTGAGACAGGGAAATAAAGGCCTAGAACCCCTGAAAGTGACGGGGCCCAAAAAAATCCACCCTAGATGGATCGGATAGTAACACAAGAATTAGCACATCCTGTCGCAGAAGGACATCCACCGGAGCGAATATCGCTGATATGCAGGGAACGCTGTCCTCCACCCAGATCAGGGTCAGATACCTTCCTGGAGGATCAGCCGGCTCCGTGTCCACACAGATAATTAATACAGTCCCTGTCGTCAGACAGAACAAGGAGCCCCAAATAGACAGACCCCGCAAGGGAGAAGTCCAGCGAGATAGAGCCAACCTGAAAGCCTACCGCTTCAAAAATTAGACAGGTGAATGGACCCCTAAAGGTCCCACCTCCCCCGGAACCACAGGGGATTTTAGAAGAAAAAATCCCCCCTCCGTCAACCCGATAGATTTGGTATCCATCCACAGGAAGACGCAGGGGAGGGGGTGCGCCCTGACTGGTTCCTTCAGTACAACAGTCTCAAGGGGAACCACCATACCAAGGTGGAAGGGTACACAGACCCAGCTCCAGGGAAGCTGGAACCCAGTCCAGCATTTACAATATAAGTTGCAGAAGAGCCCAAGGGCACTGAGCATAAGGGACAACCTTTGAGCAGCCACCAACAGGCCCAAAGGCCTGGTGAAGAGACGGGAATAGCAAAGAGGGACCGAGCCCATGTTACCAGATTGTCCACTTTATAGTCAAGGAAGCAGGTTCCCGCCTGAACCGAATCAAAGTTCAACCCTAGGAATGGAGATACCAAATAAGGGGAAAATGAGGAATTAAGGTGATTGAGCACCCATCCAAAAACTCCAAAGGACACCACCAGCCGAGTAACAAACTCGGCCTGACGTAGAGATTGGGAAGCAAAGAAGGACGACCAGGCAGTTCCTCGCGCGGACGCCCCCTTGGTCTCATCAGAGACATCACCCCCGTCATCGCCTTGGCGATCACTCTGGGAGCAAAAGAGAGGCCAGATAACAAGGCCACAATCAGCAGTGTTGGACCTCCAACACTAACCTGTAAGATCCTCGGTGCCCAGAAGACACAGTGGCAATGAAATAAGCATCTTAGATCTCCACAGATGGCAAGAGGTCCCTGGACACAGGGCACTGGCTGCCCAACTCGGAGAAACCATGCAGAAACCGCCTGTGAATGTAAATTGCCGCACCTATGGAAGGCCACAATGGGCAGAGTGCCTCATCCTTTTGGGGGAATGTGGAAGGGTTGGTGTAGAGGCCCCTGCCTCTGCCTGTTAAGGGCAACCTGCAAGTGACCCCAGACCTCGCAGGCCGCGCATGGCCTGCACCAACACCAAGATTTGGACTTAGTCTTGCCGGAGGGGCCAGGGCGTTGTCTGCCACTCCTGGGGCAGGGGTCTACACCAAAAAGCTGGAAGCACACCCCTGGTTCGGGTTTGACACTAACATAGGGGGGGGAGGTGTGCCCCTGCCCCGAGAAGGCAGAGACCGTCTTCGGCGAAGGGGTGTTTTGCCCTGTTTTCCAAGCAGGTCCAGACAGGCCCCGAATATGTGTCGCCCTCTAAAGGGAAGCCCAGTAAGAGTCTTCTTTGTAGCATCGTCAACACCCCACTGTCGCAGCCAGACCAAGCGGCGTATAGCTACAAGGGCGGAAGTTCTTGCGCACATCCTAATGGTGTCATCCAGCGCTAAAAGGATAAACCTTACAAATACATCACAACTGGAGAGTGCATTAAACACATCCCAGGGAAGATCCTCAGGTTGATGATCAATCATCTTTCTGATGAGGGTCCTAGCGGCCACTGTAGCGATGGCCGCAGCACAGACCGGGCGCAGAGCCGTCCCTGCACAAGAAAAGGCGTGGGAAGCCAGCCTGTCAATGCGCCGGTCCTCAGCCTCCCGAAGGGTACGATAAGTAGGGGCAGCAATAAAGGGGGGGTTAAGAACCCCAATGATCGGTGCATCCACCAAGGGAGGTGATGACCAACAGTTAACCACCTCAGAGGGAAAGGGGTATTTCGAATCCCAGTCCCCTGGAACCCCTGTAAGTTTACTAGGACATTGCCATTCTTTGAGTACAAGAGCCTGGAAGTGATCCTTCTCCAGAAATTCCAAACGCGGCATCGCTGTATGGAAACTCTTCCTTCTAGGCGTGGGAGCCTCACCAGGTAGAGAGATAGACAAGACCTCGAAGATTTTTATCAGTAATTCATCGGTGTCACACAGGCCCCAGGAACCAGGGCCCGTATCATCTTGACTCCTCGGCCCCTCGTCAGATGAGCCTGAGTCAGAGAACAGCTCACCTTCATCAGAAAGAGCAAAACCCTGCTCAGTAGTAAACTCCTCAGTTTCAGAAGGAATGGGTGAAACCGCAGGCATCAGGGACCGCTTCTTACCAGGGCCCAAGCGCTCTGCCAACCTCGAAATCACCTGATCAGCTGTAGGCAGTCTGCGCGGCACGACTTGCTGGTCATTCCCGCTCGAGTGCGAATCATCAGGAGAGAGATTTAAGCACGGGGAGATAGGTGTATTGAAACGAGGCGCAGCCACTGGCAACCCTGACTGCAGGGCCAGTACTTGTTCAGCACATGGTCCGCAGACCCGTGCTCTGTCCGCATCAGCATGGGGTTGTCCACATGCTGTACACAGCCGGTCTTGTCCCGGAGGGACCCCGGTCACATAATTCTGAGATGCCTCCATATGGTGATTATCAATGCAATATATGCCAGTAGGGATTTATGCAATAGGCAACCTTGGATGTCCCAAAGTCCCGCTAGGAATGTGGGAGAATTTAGTAAGTCCGCTACAATATATGTTAGGCCGGGAGAAGCACCGGAGTCTTTAACATCTGAAAGACAGAAGGGGAATAAGAGGTGTCAGGGCCATGCGCAGCAGAAAAAATACTAAGGATGAAATCGCCCGCGAGGGCACTTACCGACCTGGGGAGGAGATGGACCGCAAACACGCGCGCGCGAAGATCAACAAAATGGCGCCAACCGAACCTCAAAGGGCGGGCCCAATCTGGGCGTGACGCGGAGCCAGGTCCCCGCCTCCCCCAAAGAGCGTGAAGCTCTGAGGCAGCCGTCCAGGCTTGACAAGCAAGCATAGGATATGCTAGTAAAAGCATCTGCTAATGGATACTCGTAGTCTGACGGCGCCGCCACCTAGCACAGTACATTTTAATGAAAAATTGAGAAGGCAAAGACGGCGGCGGCCAAAATAAAAAGAGCAAGCAGCGCGGCTCTGACACCCAGTTGCCAGTCAAGGGCAAAACTACGGCCATAAGCGTGACAATACAGTACACTGAGACCGCCACACACACACCCCCCTCTCATTCTTTTCCCCCGAATACGGGGGAAAACGAGGGAGGATGGTGACCCTTTACACAGGGCCCACCGCTACACGGGGCATGGGGCAATAATGCGGGAGGGACATCCACTAGAGGCTCACCATCAGCCTGAACCGCCTACCCTTTGGTGGGGGACTGCGGTGGAGCATGGCTCCGTTAAGCACGCATGGTGCTGCCTACCTTCACCCGACCAGCGCAGCCCAGGCTGGGAGGCACATCACATCACAGACGGGTGGGAATAGTCCAACAGGGCTGCAGGCTGTAATAGCCCCGCTCACCTGCGAGAGAGTGATACATCATGTCTTCGCAGTCAGCACTGCAGACAAATCTGGGGATTTGTGGGAGGTCCCCGGGTATATGAAGGGCCGGGAGGAGCCTGTTTTTGCATGTCTGCAGTGCACAGCGCCATCTGGCGGAGGATAACACAAGTGTAAGTATTATATCTGGAGCAGGACGTACTGTATACTTAGAATATTATTATTTATTTCAGGAGGTGTAATTTAAGCTGACCAACAGCCTGGCACAGTTGGAAAGGAAAGATAGCGGCCATTTTGGAGCCTCTCCCAGCCATGCTGCTGCCTGGATTCAACTGTCATAACCGACAATGCACAGTAAAGAAAGCCCAGGAGCACCTACTGTTTGCAGGTGGCCTGCTTATGCGTGAGTCACCATTTTATTTTTAAAATTCACCACCGCATGAGTTGGAAAAAATTAAATATAATTTAATATATATATATATATATTTTATGTGCATATGAGCACTGTTTGTTGTGTTGGTCTGGTTTAAGTCATTTTTGAATGTTGGTCCACTTCATAATCTTATTTTGTCTTTTTACCTGGAACTATTTCCAACTATTGACTATTATTAAAACATATAAATAATAAATACCGCGCTGTAAACTAATTAAACTCAAAATATTAATTCTGAAAATACCAAAAATGATATAACTAGCTACACGTGCTTTACTTAAATCTCACCAATAAGTAAATACATTCCAAAAATAAATAAAAAAGAGCACAGAGCTAAATGTGAATTAATTTAAGTCCTCTTTAAAGTCCTTCCAATCCTTTTTCTGAATCCACCAAGTGTGTCAACAATCCATTTGTGCAATACCGCCACCGATATTATACTCTTACCAGAAATGATTAAATCAACCAGCAGTTTCAACAATCAAGACAACCTCTCCAGTCAGCTCCACCACATGGGGTACAATTCCTCAGTGTAAAAATAAAATGGCCAGCCGAATCTCCATAGCATGTTCATGCAAAGGGAAATAAAAGATCCATAAGCCGGCTCCCAGCGCGTTTCGTCGCTCAGCGCGACTTTCACTAGGTCGCGCTGAGCGTTATCATATCATGGCTCTAGGCCAACTCATGCTGCTGAATTCCAATGTGTAGACCGCCGGCTCCCAACGCGTTTTGTCGCGCTGAGCGAAGAAACGCGTTGGGAGCCTGCGGTCTACACATTGGAATTCAGCAGCGTGAGTTGGCCTAGAGCCATGATATGATATGCGAGTTTTAATTTATTGGATTGTGAGTATTTTATTGGCTTAATTAAAAGGAATTTGTAGTTGGCATTATTGCGCTATGGATCTTTTATTTCCCTTTGCATGAACATGCTATGGAGATTCGGCTGGCCATTTTATTTTTACACTGAGGAATTGTACCCCATGTGGTGGAGCTGACTGGAGAGGTTGTCTTCGTGATTGTTGAAACTGCTGGTTGATTTAATCATTTCTGGTAAGAGTATAATATCGGTGGCGGTATTGCACAAATGGATTGTTGACACACTTGGTGGATTCAGAAAAAGGATTGGAAGGACTTTAAAGAGGACTTAAATTAATTCACATTTAGCTCTGTGCTCTTTTTTATTTATTATTGACTATTATTGCTATAAAGTCTCAATGCAGACCTGTTGCATATGTATCTTCTATGTAACAACTGACTCAAATAATAAAAATATTATGAAAAAAAGATTAACTGACAAAAACTAGATCTTCTGTGTTATACCCTCAAGTTGACTTTTTATTTTACAAATATTTCCTCATGGACGGGAGGTAAAAAGGAGCAGCGACAGAAGACCCTGAGAAAATACATACGTATTCCTGTGTAGCCCCTGGCTCCACCAAAGGTCTATTGTCTGCCCATTTGTTTAGAATCAAATATGCTGTATAGAAATCCACACGCAATGAATAATCCAATCTGTCTGTTGACATACTTTATATCAGAACAATTTTTACAATCACAGGACCTCAATTTGATTCAAGTACCGGTCTGTACAAGCCATTTAAAGCATGCAAATTGGCTGCTGCTAAATATTTCCCATATTCAGAATTCAGTTACAGCTTCTCCCCTTTATGAACTCTTACATGTGTGTTAAGGGCTGATTTCTGAGAGAAACATTTCCCACATTCAGAACAGGAATATGGCTTTTCCCCTGTATGAACTCTTTCATGTGTGATAAGGGTTGATTTATAAGCAAAACATTTGCCACATGCAAAACAGGAATATGGCTTCTCCCCTGTATGAACTCTTGTATGACTGGTAAGGTGCGCTTTCATAGAAAAACGTTTCCCACACTCAGAACATGAATATGCTTTCTCTCCTGTATGAACTCTGTTATGACTGATTAGGCCCGATTTATCAGAAAAACATTTCCCACATTCAGAACAGGAATACGGCTTCTCCCCTGTATGAACTCTCTTATGACTGACGAGGACTGATTTATAAGAAAAACATTTCCCACATTCAGAACATGAATATGGTTTCTCTCCTGTATGAACTCTTTCATGTTGGATAAGGTGTGATTTCTGACAGAAACATTTCCCACATGCAGAACATGAATATGGTTTCACACCATGATGAACATTTTCTTGCTTTAAAAGGTCTGGTTTCTGGTTAAATGAATGAACTTTTTCATGTGTCATAAGAACTGATTTATGAGAAAAACATTTCCCACATACAGAACAGGAATATGGCTTCTCTCCTGCATGAGCGCTTTCATGTTTGACAAGAGCGGAGTTCTCAAAAAAATGTTTGCCGCACTGAGAACATGAATAGAGTTTCTGTTCTGTATGATCTCTTTCATGTCTCCGAAGGTGTGATTTATGAGAAAAAAACCCACATTCAGAACATGAATATGGCTTCTCTTCTGTATGAACTCTTGTATGACTGATAAGGTGTGATTTCATAGAAAAAGATTTCCCACATTCAAAACACGAATTTGCTTCCTTCCCTGTATGAAGACTTGCATGACTGTTAAGAGCCGATTTCTCAGAATAACATTTCCCACATACAGAACAGGAATTTGGCTTCTTCCCGGTTTGAACCGTAAGGTCTGATTTCCTAGAAAAAAGTTTTCCACATTCAGAGCATTGACGAGACTTCTTCCCCGTATGAGCTCTTTGATGTTTGATAAGGTCTGATTTCTGAGAAAAACATTTCTCACATTCAGAACAGGAATATGGCTTTTCCCCTGTATGAACTCTCTCATGTTTGATAAGGGTTGATTTATGAGAAAAACATTTCCCACATTCAGAACAGGAATATGGCTTCTCCCCTGTATGAACTCTTTCATGTATGATAATATGTGATTTCTGAGAAAAACATTTCCCACATTCAGAACATGAATATGGCTTCTCCCCTGTATGAACTCTTTCATGTCTGAGAAGGTAGTATTTCTGAGCAAAACTTTTCCCGCATTCAGAGCATACATATGGTGTCTGAGAAGCATCCACTGTCTGATGGGTAAGAACATCCATATAGCAACCCTGTGTAGTGGTGTGAGACGAGAGATGTGCATCGTGCCGTCCTGGTTGAAGGTTTGTAGTAGTCGTGTCTCCTGTAGCCACTACTGTGACGTCATCTTCTCTTTTAGTATCTGCTGAGATAAGAACATATATGGCCAAATTAGTCTGGCAAAATCTTTCAGAATGTTTCATTGCAACTCTGCTTTATTCCACAAGCTGAACAACAAAAATACCGTTTTGTGAGTACTCACGTTTAAATCGGGTATTATGAGTGTGCCATACACTCCACTTCGGTCTTCATGACATCTGGGTAATCTCCAGTAGAGGGCGACCTTCTGCAGAGATGAATATGCAAAAAAAGAAAGCCCCTCCCGGTCCATATATACCTGGGACCTACCACCAATTCCCCAGTGTATAAAAGCAGTAAAGGGACCAGGAAGAACCAATTATAACCTTAACAATCAAAACCAATGGTTCACCATATAAAAGCACCAGAATACCTGAAAAAAAGGGGTGGGGCAAAGTGGAGTGTATGGCACACTCATAATACCCGTTTTAAAGGTGAGTACTCACAAAACGGTATTATTCTAAGTGTGCCATACACTCCACTTCGGTCTTCATGACATCTGGGACATCCAATAGCAGTGTCCGTCATGGGTGGGAACCAGAAACAGTAAAGAATGTACCAACTCAAACCACTGCAGCTTGCAGAACCTTGCGGCCAAAAACAGCATCCGCTGAAGCCCGCATATCAACCTTGTAAAACTTGGAAAAAGTATAAACGGAAGACCAAGTAGCAGCCTTACAAACTTGTTCAACAGAAGCCTGGTGCTGAAAAGCCCAGGACGCTCCAACAGCACGAGTAGAATGCGCAGTGACCCTAAAAGGGGGAGTTCTCCCCTTAGCAGAATAGGCCCCAACAATGGCCTGACGAATCCATTTGCTAATGGTAGACTTGGCGGGCGCCAAACCTTTCCTGGGCCCACAGGGCACCACGAAAAAAGCATCCGTCTTGCGGAAGGAAGAAGTAGACACCAAATAGTACTTCACACAGCGAACAACATCCAAATTGTGCAGAACCCTCTCCTTGTCATTGTTAGGCTTAGGACACAAGGAAGGGAGAACAATGTCCTGATTGAGGTGGAAAGCAGACACCACCTTAGGAAGGAAATCCGGCTTAAAACGAAAAACCACCTTATCCTGGTGTCTCTCAAAGTAAGGGGCCTGAATCGACAGGGCCGCCAACTCAGAGACACGCCGAACAGAGGTAATAGCCACCCAGAAAGCAACCTTCTGAGTGAGAACCGAAAGAGCAATATCCTGTAACGGCTCAAAAGGAGGACCCTGCAGAGCCGAAAGAACCAAATTCAAATCCCAAACAGGAACTACAGCCTTGCGAGGGGGACGCACATGCGCCACCCCTTGGAAAAAGGTCTTAACCAGCGGGTGTAAAGCAAAAGACCTCTGGAAGAAAACCGACAAAGCAGAAACCGGTCCTTTCAAAGTACTAAGCTGGAACCCAAGATCCAGATTATGCTGAAGAAACTCCAAAATCCTGGGTATAGAAAAAAACCCTGCAAGGCAAGGCATTAGCCTAACACCAATCAATATAGGACCTCCAATTCCTATAGTGAATGCCAGAAGAGGACCGCTTCCTAGCCCTAATCAGAGTCTGAACAACAGCCTCAGACAAACCTTCCTCTTTCAAGATGAAGGTTTCAGCAGCCAAGCCATCAAAGCCAGCGTTTGTAAATTAGGGTAAAGAAGATGACCCTGAGATAGCAGATCCGGCAGCAAGGGAAGCCGGTACTGGTCCACGGCCATCCTTACGACGTCTGCCTACCAAACCCTTCTTGGCCACCTTGGAGCCACCAGAATCGCTGGTGCCCCTTCTAGAACCAGTTTGCGAACTACCTTGCCCAGCATGGAGACAGGTGGAAACAGGTACAGAAAACCCAGGTCCTTCCAAGCCAGTGACAAGGCATCCACTGCCAGAGACAGAGGATCCTGAGAAAGAGACACAAAGGCCGGAAGTTTGTGATTGTGCCTAGAGGCAAAGAGATCCACCTCCGGAGTCCCCCACTTGCGGCAAAGATCCATAAAAACCTGGGGGTTGAGAGACCACTCTCCATGGCGAGAGGATCCCCTGCTCAGGGAATCCGTCTCCGTGTTCTCCACTCCCGGAATGCCGAAAGGATGCAGTGCAGGATCAGAGAGACTTCCCTGAGGGCACTCCTGCTGCGAGTCCCTCGGTGATTTATCGGTTGTCCGAACGAACCTGAACCGGAAGACCCCGCAAATGTAGGGGTCAGCCAAGCCAGAACCAGTCGAATGGCTCTGAGCTCCAATACATTGATGGGGGTGTGATCCTCCTGGGGACCCCACACCCCGCTGAACTGATGACTCTTCCAATATCCTTCCCAGCCCAACAGGCTGGCATCCGTGGTAACCGTCTCCCAACAAGGGACCAGAAAGGATCTGCCCTTCACCAGATTGCTCGAGTCCAGCCACCACTGAAAGGACTGCCAAACCCTGGGAGACATCCTCAAAGGTTGATCCAATGACTGTGGGCACCTGTCCCAATACGTCAATAGGTGAAGTTGAAGAGATCTCATGTGAAACTGTGCAAACGGCACCGCCTCGAAGGAGGATACCATCAAACCCACCATTTTCATACCCTGTCGGATAGAGGGACAAGGACTGGCCAGAAGAAGACGGATCGGGCCCTGAATCCCCTGCACCTTGGTCTGGGGCAGAAACACTCTGGCCCGAATGGTATCCAGATTCATGCCCAGAAAGGAAATCACACGAGACGGGGAGAGAGAAGACTTGGTGCGGTTGATCACCCACCCAAACCTCTCCAGGGTCGACACCACCTGGTGAGTGTCCAGCTCCGCCTTATGAAGGGAAGAAGCTGATATCAGCAGATCGTCCAGATAAGGCACAATGCGAATGCCCTGAGATCTGAGCAGAGCCATTATGCCCGCAAAAACCTTGGTGAAGACCCTCGGTGCCGAGGTCATACAGAAGGGAAGAGCTACAAACTGATAATGTTGATCCTCCACCGCAAATCGGAGGAATCTCTGATGTGCCTGAAAAAAATGGAACATGCAGATACGCATCCTTGATGTCTATGGATGTCATAAAATCCCCTTGACGAAGGGAATTGATAGCCGAGCGCAGAGTCTCCATGCAGAACTTTTTGGCTCTGAGAAATCTGTTGAGAACCTTGAGATCTAGGATGGGTCTCACCGAACCCTCCTTTTTGGGAACCATAAAAAGGTTGGAGTAGAAACCCCTGCCTCTCTCCGACAGAGGCACCGGGCATATAACCACCATGTCCAGAAGGTTTTTTACTGCTAACAGGAGCCCCTGTACAGCCTGAGGGTCCGAGGGCACCCGAGACCTTAAGAATCTGGGGGGCGGCCAGAACTCAACTCCAGTTTGTACCCGGAGGAGACCACTTCCAAGATCCAATTGTCTGTGACCTCCCGGGCCCAGACCTGGAAGAAGAGCCGCAGCCGTCCCCCCACCCTTGCGGGTGAGGGCGCCCCTTCATTGCTGAGCCTGTTTAACGGCAGGCTTGGGCTTGGATCCCCAGGCAGGCGCGGGACGTGCCCGACCTCTGCCTCTGTTCCAGGACGAGCCCCTGACACCTGAGAAGGCCAAACCCCTAGTCGCTCTGGCCCCTCGAAAGGAAGGAGTGAACGAGCCCGCCCCCCGAAAGGGGCGGCGCTGTTTCCTCAGCTGAGGTAACTTACCTCCTTTGGCAACAGCATCCAATTTATCTCCAAACAGCCGCGAACCCAAGAAGGGAAGAGCTGTGAGCAACTTCTTGGCTCCAACGTCCGCTGTCCACTGGCGGAGCCAGACCAATCTGCGCATAGCCACCAGTAAGGCTGACGTCCTACTACACACGACAATAGAATCTTCCATCGCAGCCAGAACAAAATCCATGAACAATTCGCAATTCTTAAGGATATCGAACTCAGCGACAGCTGGGTCAAACTGAGCATTATTCAGCCAGTCCCTGATAAGAGACCTGGTAGCAAGCGACACCAGGGCAGATGCACTAACAGGCCGCAGGGCTGAGCCCACGTTGGCAAATGCATGGCATGCCATCTGATCAAGGTGCTTATCCTCGCCATCCTTAAGGGAGGTGGCGTCAGGAGTGTTCAGCACAGAAGAGTTGGTCATACCTAAAACAGGCGCATCGACCTGGTGAGGAGAAGACCAACGCTTAACCGCCTCCACCGGAAAAGGATATTTCTTATCCCATCCCTGAGGCACACCAGGAAGCCAACTGGGCCTCTCCCATTCTCTAAGGATCAGCGCATCAAAATGACCCTGGGTAGGGAATTCCAGACGGGGCTTGCAGGCCCCAAAAAATTCCCCCTTCTTAAGAGGGGGCGCCGCGGGTGGTTCGATATCCAACACCTCCAATAAATGTGACAAAACAGTGGCCGTATCTACGGCATCCCCCAGCGCCTGCCCGACATTGGAATTCCCAGACTGAACGTCAGCCTCTGATTCCTGATACAATTCCCCCTCCTCTAACGGGGAATAATCGGACAAATCAGCGGACTGGTCGTCAATATCCCACAATGGCTGGGCCGACTACAAATGTCTCTTTTTAGCCTGGGCCTTCTTGCCCACCGTGCTAGCAATAATTTTCTCGATGCTGGCCAACCTAGCCCAAACATGAGAAAGCGACTCCCCACTGGTACCAATGTCACTTGGGGTACGGATAAGGTGGGGAGGGGAAGGCGATGAAGCGGGAGGAGCCGACCCAGAAGGCTGGGTACCAGACTGCCGCGTTATGGCCTTTTGTGCACATGGTATACAGATCAGCACATTCTCCCCCGTAAGGGATACCCCGCACCCCACACATGGCCCGGATTGTCCCAGAGGCATCCCGAGCCCAGTATCCATATGGTGAATTTTTGTGGTCAGTCGCAAGATCGCAGGGAATTACGCATAAGCAACCCTGGATGCCCCTTAAAAGTCCCGGTGGGAGGATTTTAGGTGGACCCTAGTAGGGACCCCAGGACCAGGAGGGACCCCCTTAATATGCACATATACAGGGCAACCTGTAACACACAAAACAAGCAATATAAGTGCAGAGCTGTGTAAAAATGGCCATAACCTTACATGTAAAAAAAACACAGCATTTGATCATGCAGCCACACGATATGTAAATATACAGGTATATTATATATATCACATCCCAGCCAGACAGTGCAATTAAGGCACACACACACACGTTTCAGACCAGTGGGGGCCCCCGCTAAATAGGGGCCCCCCCCACACACACAAGTTAAGGAGGTGGCCATCGGGCCCTTACCACACCGATTGCTATGCGGCCTGCTCGAGAAGATGGCCCCCACGCAGCCTCGTGCCTGAGGAGGGAGAGCAGGGGGAGAACGCGCGTTTGCCGAGGCCACGCCCCCCTCCCACCAACGCGGACCCCTAGAAAACAAGCACAGCCATCGCGCCAAATAAGGGGGCGGGGCTACCGCGGCTGGGCTCTTCCCGAACGCAGCCTGAGCAGGAGAAGCTCCCTCAGGCTGCAATTAGTCCCGAGTATGCCAGTAAGGCAGTAAGCACTCACACACACAGTAAAACACTCAGCACACAGGGACACCAGCTGGGGAAAACGAAATATCGGCCAGGCCAGGCAACCCCCCCCCCCCCCGGAGGGGAATAAAGGGACCCGGAAGGGGGGGAATCCTGCCAGGAGCCGGCCATAAGCCTAACGGGACGGGGAATCCCACACCAGGATCACCAAGAAACCTGGATAACCGCCTACCCCATAGTGAGGTCTCACGGTGGAGCAGTGCTCCTGCTGCACCCTTAGGGTGCTCCTACCTTCACCAGGACCCGCAGCCTAAGCTGGGAGGCTCAATATAGGGCAATTTAGAAGGGTCCTGGCAGTAATAGGGATAATAGAAGGTCGGGCACGAGCCCAGCTTACCTGTAAGTAAAGAAGTCTTCTGTCTTGTCGCCTTCCCTGCGGAGAAGGAACTGGGGAATTGGTGGGAGGTATATATGGACCGGGAGGGGCTTTCTTTTTTTGCATATTCATCTCTGCAGAAGTTCGCCCTCTACTGGAGATTACCCAGATGTCATGAAGACCGAAGTGGAGTGTATGGCACACTTAGAATACTACTACTGTAATTACAACAATAGTGTATAATATAAGCACTGCAGTGAAAGGGGAACAGCCTCTGGTGGGAACAGAAAAGATTTCCGCTGCAGCTGAGCTAAGGGTTCTCTTTTGTAATGCAGTTTAATCTGCTGAAACTTTTCTTCCAGCAAATATAAGATCTTCATTCTTAGTATGGTTAGGGAAACGTTCTTGTGACTGGAGAGTCGGAGGACCGATTCCCAGCAGGGACATGTCTGAAGTGCGCATAAGCAAAGCACCTAATCCGCCCAATTGCTCCCTGGGTTCTGTGTTTCAGGCATGTGCATTATACTGCTTCCTATTCCTTTGTGTGTAGTAACTGATATTAGTATTTAATCACGAGTGTGTCCACTTTGTGTAATTCACGTGTGTGTATTCACTAATTTAGTGTGTTAATGAAAGTGTATTGTTCACAGTGCATGGGTGGTAAAAAGTAAGTATAAATGTAATGTTTGCTTAGCAAACAGTAGCCCGTAAAAGCACTATTACTATATAAAATCTGGGGGTACTGGAAGATCATAATCTAAATAACAGTATGTTATGTCAGGCACCAAGATATTATCATATAATGAAGGATATTAGTTATGAAGAACGTTTATGGGAATTAAATCTATTTAGTCTTGAGAGGGTCGAAGGGGAAAATTAGTAACTAGTATAAATATGTAAATGGCCAATACAAAACATGGGGAAAATTATTTCAGGTAAAATCCTCTCTAAAGAGGCACTCCCTCCATCTGGAAAAAAGGTTCAATTTCTGGATGGCCACAATCACACCACGTGTTACAGCATCAACAGCTGACAGCTTCAAAAAACAATTACCGGCGTATAAGACGGCTGGGCGTATAAAACGACCCCCCAACATTTCCACTCAAAATATAGAGTTTGTTATATACTCGCCGTATAAGACTACTCCCTCTTCCGCACACCAAATAAAACGTAAAAGAACATCAGATTTTATTTCAACATGTTAATTTATATTCAAATGCTTATGACATGCAGGAAAACTGTCACAAGGCTATATGTTATCAAACCCTTGTGTACACCTGCCAGGGCTGGCTCCGGGTGTTGATGGGCCCTTGGGCAACAGTGTCACAGTGGGCCCCTTGCAGTGATCATGTCTGTGATTTTCTGCTGTTCTTTTCTAGTGCTCAGAAACCAAATGTTCTTTTCTGGATGTTTAATAGTGATGCAGCAGGACCAGCACCTAGGCAATAGTGGGTGTTGATAATGAGGCATCCCAATTTGGGATGAAACACTTTACCTGTCCTGGGAATCTAAAGCTGCCATTGGAGCTGTGGCCAGTGAATGTGCAGAGCAGGCAACAACACGATGGCTAAAGTTCAAATGGAGCCATCCCCGCTCGCGCATGCACCGTTGGATCACTGGATAGGTAAGTTTATGCACTGATCCAGGGGGGTTGACACAGTTGGGTATCCCAAATCAGGATTTGATCCACTTCAAAACACACCAAAACTCTGGTAAAACAGCTCTAAAGCACTCAAAGGCTGGGTTACAGTTTGTTCCTAGAGCATCCCAATATGGGTTGCCTGGCTGTGTGAATCCCTGTTACTCCTGCAGCTCATGTGGCATCCACTGCCAGCATATTTGAATGGAAGGCAGTGGCTGTGCATAGCACCGAGGAGCAGTCAGCAGAGGTTGCTGCATTCAGAATAGATTGTGGTCAATAATATGCACCACAATCTTTTCTGATTAAATGTTAGCCTGTGCATACGCCGTGGGTGGGTGGTTGGAGTTGAGTAAAAACCAATGTGGGTTTCACACACATGGTTATCTAAAATTCGGATGCCCCTGTAATGTAGACCAAAAACCAGGTGAGGGAAACTCCTGGGATTGGGTCTGCTTTGAGGTACTGACAGTTTGCCTTCTGACCTACTCTGATGCTTCATGTTTCTTCTGTAGCCATCTTCTTATCAGCTTCTTATCAGCAAGTCAGTCCCGGCAGCTCATCACTTCACACACGGCCTGGGAAGGGGAACACATACTGGCGCACGCTGACACAGAAAACAGGAGGGAGGAGGGGGAGAGGAGGAAGAGAGGGGGGAGAGGGGCAGCACAGGGGAGCTCCACGGGGAGGAGACCGTGGAGAGACAGCGCTGCACTATCATCACACACGGCCAAGGGAAGGGAAAGATATAATGGCGCGCTGACACAAGAAACAGGAGGGACGGGGGGAGAGGAGGAAGAGAGGGGGGAGAGTGGCAGCGCGGGGGAGCTGCACACACACACACACACACACACACTGACAGTTCCCGGCTACCTTTTGCAGCTTCGGACCAGGCTGCGGGGGGAGCGCCACTGCTTCCAGCCCAGCAGAACGGGCTGCTGATGCTTGCCGCTGTATGTGACCCAGGTGCATCCGGCGTATAAGACGACCCCCCCACTTGGAGGCATGTTTTACAGGGGGAAAAAGTCGTCTTATACGCCGGCAAATACGGTAGATGTTTATTTAGAAAAAAAAATATCAATAACAGTTACTGTAAGCTGTTATCAGTAAAAAAGTAAAATACCTTTCCCCAACCCCTGGTTGAACTTGATGGACATGTCTTTTTCAACCATGATTCACTATGTAACTCTATCTGTTGTATTCAGAGAGCAGGGAGGGCCATACCCTTGTAAGCGCCCAATCTAGAGGACAAGGAGGTGGAGCCAGAAGATTGGGTCAGTAGAATGTACCAAGTATTGTGGCATGTTCCAAAGATTGTCAAGATTGCAAATTGGGTTGCTTGGGCCAGGTGATGATGGGGAGTTTTGAGGGCACTTTTAAATGTTTGTAGGGTTGGGGAATGAGGAATTGTATGGCGAGGGCATTTCAGAGTGGAGCAGCAACTGTGTAATCCTGGAGATGAGAGTGAGAAGAGGTCATCAGGGTTGTCGACAGGAGGTGGTCCTAGGCAAAGCAGGGGTTGGCCTGGTATCCTTGGACAAGTGATAAAATATAGGAATAGGCTTGGCTGGAGAGATATGTGGATAAAGGTTAGAATTGAAACTAAATTATTTTAGCTAGTAGCAGCACATGGAGGGGCTGACAGAAGCACCACTGGAGAAGAGAGGTGGGGGTGGGGCAAACAACAAAGCTAAAAAAAGATTGGAGGGGTGTCAGTCAGCTGGTAGACCAAAGAGAAATGCAGCAGTCTAGTCGGGAAATGAGGTAATGCAATGGCATTTCAGTGGTATCAGGCATGTGGAAAGGAATGGATGTGGGAGACATTTAGAGATGACAGGAGGTGATTGTGAGGTGTGACCAAAACAGAGAGGAGTCCAGTATTACACCAAGATATTGTGTCTGGGTAGCCACAGTGAAGATGGAGAAGTGGCCTTTAATTTAGTAGATTTGCGACAATGACAGTTTTAGTCGTGGTTGGGAAGAATCCAGATTGGAGGGGGCCAAGTAAGGAGTTAGAAGGGACCAAGTGCTCTGAGAGGTGCCTCACACAAGAGCACTGCAGCCATGTCCCAGCCTGGAATCAACCCTGCAACCTTCTAGTCACAAGTCGATTTCTTTTACCACTAGGCCATGGCTGCCCCTTATATTGGGTAATGACTGCATATTTTGCATGTTTGGAGTAAGGCCTTTGGACAGCGGTGGGAATAGGTGGGATGGAAAAGGCTTGAAGGGAGCAGAAAGACAGTGTCTCTTCAGTGGGTAAGGGGAGGGGAAGTTTAGTGATGAAGTGTTGAGAGGGGGCTGGTTGGATATTGTCAAATACACCTAAAGAAAATTATGAGAACTGTTCTGCTGTTATTTGGGAGGTTCATATGTCCATATTAAGCCAAGGTTGCTGGTTAGCACGCCGGGGTGGCTGTAGGAGAGGGAGGCAAGAAAATCCAGGCATGCATAAGGTGTGTGTGTGTCAGTCTTGGGGGGGGGGGGGGGGGGGATGGAGGAAAGCATCAGCATTGGTAAGTTGTGGTCAGCGGAGCTGGGCTTGAATGGCAGCTCTGAGAGTGCTATCAATACGGGGGGTGGTGTTGTCTGTACTAGCTCCTCAAGCTAGTATTGGTGGCCCACATCTGCAGGGCGGTGCTGGGGGGTCAGATGAGAAAGTGTATTCTCATTCCCGGAGCTTAGCTGAGAGCAGGCACGGTGCTTGAGGAACACTTGACACTTGGTAAGCTGATGATTGTTTTAACCTTTTGCATGAAAAAAGGCCAGAAGAGGAGGTTATAGCAGTAGAGGTCACAGCTGTTGCCACCCCTGTTAATTTCAGTTGCCAAGCAATTTTGCCAACCCTGCCGCGCCCAACCATCTCTGTTGGCAAGCCTGAACATGCCAGCTGCTGCGTTGTAATCACCTGCACAATCAGCACTGGCCACCGTCTCAGGTTACACCTTTAGTCTTGCCAATAACCCCACTTGAGGGTTCCTGGTTTCAGACGGTAACTGTCGAGCTGCCAAACCTGCGCTGCTCCTGCGTCAGCTTCAGGCTCTGACAAAGTCAATGCCATGTCTCATCAACCACAGCCTGAAATACATGACTAACGGACTGTACCTTACTGGTGATCTATTAAATTACAATCTGCCAACAAGATTACGGAAGGTGACCCATCTCCCCTGCCACAATGACCCAGCTAAAAACCATCTTAACCCAGTTGGTGACTGAACCTACCGCAGCGAGGAAATCAAGGTCAAAGCATATTCTGCTCCTTAGGGGCAACCAGACTTAGGCCAGTCATCTTGTTGTGCAAGGAAATGTAGATATGAGTTGTTTCTTTTTTCCACACTAGGAAATATGTAGCATGATCCTAGGTAAGAATCTTCAGCATAGACTGCTCTAAGAAAGTTACGCCAGAGTTGCAAACAATACTGTCGTATGGCTTCAATTGGGACTGAGTTCCTTTAAAGTGGACCAACACCCAGGGGTGATCGGCCCGGGAATCTATAAGATTCCCGGGCCGATCACCTCCCTCACCGCGGGACACCCGAGATCGGGATGTCCCCCGGTGAGGGACCCCCCCCAAAAGCCCCAAAAAACTGACCCGTTTGTGAATGGCCGGCGCGGTCAAGAGGCGCGCGGGAGGCGGCGGCGGCGGACACGCTGTCTTGTCCGCGCTTGTCCGTGGCTACGTGGGAGCGTGGTGAGGTGAGTTTTGGGGGGTTTCTGGGGGGTTTTACACAGGGGTGCCCCCCTGAAGTGGACCAAAACCCAGGATAGTCAAAATCCTGGGTGTTGGTCCACTTTAAAGAATAGCCTGTGTTGGGACTCCTGACAGCCTGGAAGGCCTAATTCATCTAACGACACAGGTTGATCACCATTTCAGGGAACATTGCCAACAGAAGGCCAGCTCCTCTTCAGCCTTATGGTTCCATTCCAGGTCGGCATCTCCTACTACTTCTCCACAAAGTGAAGACTACTCTGAAACTATGCAGTCAGGGGATAAAATGCTGTCCACATAGGAAAGGTATCGGAGCTGAAGATGCGGTCTCTGTCTCTATATCGAATGTAGAAGCCACCTCTGACTTCAGTGTCCACAGAGGTCGGGAAATGGGTGGATTTGAGTGATGTTGAGATTACTCAAAATCAAATTCACCAACCTCAGTCCAGTAAGTTTTTTTTTCTTCACACTGCTCTGAATCAGCTCAACGTCTATCATTTCCTTTCAGCTTTTGTGGATTCTGGAGCCACTGGGAACTTTATTGATGCCAAATTAATGGCAACCCTCAAAATCCCAACCTGGTGGTTGAATTCCCCTTGTGCTATTTGTGCTACTAAAGAAATTGATGAACAGCCTCGGGAGAGAATTATTCTGGTTGTCTGGTTTTTGAATGAATGAAATGTGCATTACTTGGAGTACATACAGCTGTCTGGCCCTCTACATCTTCAGCAGTTAACCCCTCTGGCCTTATAATGGAACTGCTGTCCAGACTTTCCCTTACTGTGCCTTAGGCGTCCTAAACACCAGACCATATTTCTTGTGCTATTTAAGACCTGGAGGCAACCGTGACTGGGCAGGAGTGCCCATCCAAGCAGATGGGGGCCTGTCTAAAGGCAGAAGCAGTGGTGGAGATTGGGGGTTGAGCGGTAAACTGGTGTCCAACTGGGCATTATGCTGTTCCTGACAAACTTCAAGTAGGGTCTCTCCATTCAAAAGAAATCTCCTGTTTTGTAATCTCTTAAAAAAAACTGAACAAAAAGAACAACCTTCAACTCAGTCAGGCTGAAAGCATCAGATTTGTGTTTTACATTAGAGACCCCGCAGGATCTACAGACTGGGCACAGGCTGCATAACTATGTCAAAGGTCCAAGCCACAAGACCATCACCATGTACTCTGCAGTGGGGTGGTTACTGATGTGACTCACCGGGGGGGGCGGGGTGCTATTTTGACCAAGGAGGTGCACAAATTCACTGGGCATATAGGTCAAGAAGAACCCAGAAAAATACCATTTTGTGAATACTCACCTGTAAAATGGGTATTATAAGTATGTCACACACCCCACTTCAGACATTAATTATTACACTTGGGTTATACCACCAGCAGGTGGCGACGTTGCAGAGAAGTCATGAAAAACGAGCCCCTCCTGGTCTATACATACCTGGTACCTGCCACTCATTCCCCAGTATTCAAACAGCAGTAAAGACAAGGTACCAGGAAAAAACCCATAGGAAACCCTCAAACAGTAAACGAAACAGCACCCTAAAAAGAATCCGGGATACCAAAAAGGGCGGGTGAAGTGGGGTGTGTGACATACTTATAATACCCATTTTACAGGTGAGTATTCACAAAATGGTATTATTCTAAGTATGTCACACACCCCACTTCAGACATTAATTATTACACTTGGGACATCCAACAGCAGTGTCCAGAAAAGGGCGGGTATCCAACAAGGCCATAAAGCAAGACTCAAACCACTGCAGCTTGCAAAACCTTGCGGCCAAACACAGCATCCGCTGAAGCCCGCACATCAACCTTGTAAAAACTTGGAAAAGGTGTGAACAGAAGACCAAGTAGCAGCCTTACAAACTTGTTCCACAGAAGCCTGGTGCTGAAAAGCCCAAGACGCTCCAACAGCACGAATAGAATGAACAGTGATACGAAAAGGGGGAACCTTCCCCTTGGCAGAATAGGCCCCAACAACAGCCCGACGAATCCATTTGCTAATGGAAGACTTAGCGGGAGCCAAAACCTTTCCTAGGCCCACAGGGCACCACGAAAAAGGCGGTGTAGTAAACAAACAATACTACACACAGCGTACCACATCCAAACAGTGCAAACCCTCTCCTTGTCATTCCTAGGCTTAGGACCCAAGGAAGGAAAAACAATGTCCTGGTTAAGAAGAAAAGCAGAGACCACCTAAGGAAAAAAGTCCGGTTTGAAGCGGAAAAACCACTTTATCCTGATGTCTCTCAAAGTGAGTAGCCTGAACCGACAAGGCAACCTTCTGAGTCAGAGTAGAAAGAGCAATCACCTGCAAAGGTTCAAAGGAGGAGCCTGAAGAGCAGAGATAACCAAATTCAAAAACCCAAAAAGAGAGAAAAGGCCTCCTAGGAGGCCGCAATGCGAGACCCCCTGGAAGAATTCTTGACCAAAGGAGGAAACGCAAAGGACTTTTGAAAAACAGTCAGACAAGGCAGCAACCTGCCCCATCAAAATACTCAGCTGAAGACCAGAGTCCAGGCCCGATTGAAGGAATTCCAAAATCCTAGAAACAGAAAAGACCCAACAGGGCAAAGATCTAGCCTCACACCAAACAATATAAGATCTCCAAGCCCTATAATAGATGGAAGAAGAGGATCTCTTCCTGGCATTAAGAAGAGTCCGAATGACCGAATCTGAAAGACCCTCCTCCTTTAAGATGGAGGTTTCAGCAGCCAAGCCGTCAAATCCAGCGATGGTAAACTGGGGTAGCACAGATGACCCTGAGTGAGGAGATCCGGCCGAAAAGGCAGATCAAACTGATCCACTGCCAGACGAGCGATGTCTGCGAACCACACCCGCCTTGGCCACCTAGGAGCCACAAGAATGGCGGGAACCCCTTCCAAAAACCAACTTTCGCAGCACCCTGCCTAGCATGGGGATCGGAGGAAACAGACAAAGAAACCCCAGGTCCCCCCAGCTCAGGCCCATGGCATTCGCCGCCATAGCCATAGGATCCAGGGAAAGCGACACGAATGTCGGAAGCTTGTGATTGTGACGAGAGGCGAACAGATCCACCTCCGGCGTCCCCCACCGGAGCGAAGAACACCGGCTCAGAAAGTCCGCCTCCGTGTTTTCCACTCCTGGAATGTACATTGCCGAAATGCAAAGAACCTGAGTCTCTGCCCAAAGTAGGACCAGAGACACCCCTCTGAGGGCACCCAGACTGCGTGTCCCTCCTTGGTGATTGATGTAAGCAACCGCCGTCCGATTGGCCGATCGAACCTGAACAGGCAAGCCCTGTAAATGCTGCGTCAAGCGAGACAGAACCAACCTGATGGCTCTCAACTCCAAAACATTGATGGGCAAGTGGGCTTCCTGAGGACCCCACCGCCCCCGGAACCGAAGATTCTTCCAGAAACCTCCCCCTCCTGACAAACTGGCGTCCATGGTGACAGTTTCCCAAAGCAGGGTCAGAAATGACCCGCCCTTCAAGAGATTGGCCAAGACCAACCACCACAGTAGAGACTGCCGAACCCGGGGGGACATCCGGAAGGACCGATCCAACGACCGCGGTCGCCGGTCCCAAGCGTCCGTGTGTAAAACTGCGCGAAGGGAACTGCCTCAAAAGAAGCTACCATCAGCCCCACCAGTCACATCTCTAGACGGATGGGCGGGCGAGAATTTGAAAGAAGAAGAAGCTGAGCCAATTCCTGAATCAAAAGAACATTGGCCTGAGGGAGAAAGACTCTGTGCTGGCAAGAGTCCAAGGACATCCCCAGAAAGGTCACCACCCTGGCCAGAACCAGAGAGGACTTGGGGTAGATGATCACCCAGCCAAACCTCTCCAGAGTGGACACCACCGTGCTGGTGTCCCCATCCGCTAGACTGAAGGAAGGAGCCATGATGAGAAGATCGTCCAGATAAGGCACAATGCGAGTCCCCTGAGCTCTGAGCAGGGCCATCACACCCGCCAACACCTTGGTGAAAACTCTCGGAGCCGAGGTGAGCCACAAACTGAAAATGCCGATCCTCTACCACAAAGTGAAGAAACCTCTGAGCTGGAAAGATCGGAATGTGAAGGTATGCATCCGTGATGTCTATGGACATCATAAAGTCCCCCTGCCGAAGCGAAATGATCGCAGACCGCAGAGTTTCCATGCTAAACTTCCTGGGACAAACAAACAGGTTGAGAAACTCCAAATCCAGGATGGGACAGAACGACCCATCCTTTTTGGGCACTGTGAAGAGACTGGAATAATACCCGTGCCCCACCCCCGAAGGAGGGACCGGGCAGATGACTGCCATTTCCAGAAGATTCCTTACCGCTGCCAGGAGCCCCTGCGCGGCCAAAGGATCTGAAGGGACACGAGACCTGAGAAACCTTGGAGGAGTGCGGGACTCGAACTCCAACTTGTAACCGGCCGACACCACCTCCCGGATCCATCTGTCCGAGACCTCCTGGTCCCATACCCGGGAGAAGAGTCGCAGCCGTCCCCCCACCCGTAAGGGTGAGGGCGCCCCCGCATTGCCGAGCGGGCTTGGCGCCCCAGACGTGAACGGGACGGCCACGGCCTTACTCCTGTTCCAGCTGGCACCCCTGGAAGGCGAGAAGCCTGCACCCCTGCCAGCTCTGGCTCCCCGAAAGGAAGGATTGAAGGGGGCCGCCCCCCAAAAGGAGCGAAGAAACTTCTTGCGCTGAGGTAACTTACCTCCCTTGGCAACAGCATCAAGCTTCTCACCGAAAAGTCTCAAACCCAGAAAGGGAAGAGCCGTGAGCGATCTCTTAGAATTAAAATCAGCAGTCCACTGCCACACTGAACGGTGGATAGCTACCAACAGAGCAGTAGCCCTGCCACACATTAACATGGCATCATCCTGAGCGGCAAGAATAAATGAAACGAAGGATTCACAACGCTCAAGGGCAAGAAAACTCATCACAAGTAGGATCAAGATCCACACATAAATCCCTGACAATAGACCTAACCGCCAACCATAAAAGTGCCAAAGCACAAACAGGCCTCAAGACCGTACCCGCACAGGCAAAACCATGGCGGGCCAGCTGATCAATCCGGCGAACCTCGCCGTCCTTAAGAGAAGTCGTGTCAGGAGAATGTACAACCGCCGTCCCAAAACCGGAGCATCAGCCTCGGGTGGGACAGACCAACGCTTCACCAAGTCCGCCGGAAAGGGATACTTTCCATCCCAGCTAGGCGGCACCCCAACGAGACGCGTAGGTTGCTCCCATTCCTTAAGGACAACATCCACGAAAAGCTGTTGACTGGGAAACTCCAAGCGCGGCTTGGTCATCCCAAAAAGCTAAACCTTTAGGCCGAGGAGCAGCTTCAGGAGGGTCCAAATCCAAAACCTCAAACATTAGGGCCAGAATGGAAGACGTGTTGGGGACCGACCCCGTGGCCTGGTCATCCTCAGCACCCAGCAGCTGCTGAACCTTAGGATCATCTAAATCCTCAATAAGCTCACCCTCTTCAAGGGGACGATCTGACCAATCCAGAGCCTCAACAACCTCATCATCTGAGTCTGACGGAGGCGGAGACAAGTGTTTCCGCTTAGCCGGAGCCTTCTGAGCGACCACAGCGGAAAACATCTTCACGAGGCTGGCCAACCGGGCGCAAACCTCGGACTGCGAATCACCCCCAACGACAACGTCACACGGGGTCCGGAACAGGCGACGAGGGGAGGGAGATGGTGCGGCCGGGGAAGTACCGGGCACCGGGGTGCCGGACTGGCGCTCAATGTTCCGCCGTGCACATGGAATACATAAAATGACATCATCCCCAGGGAGCGGAGTCCCACACCCCCCACAGAGCCTGGACTGCCCCGAAGAGCAATTTCCGGTATCTTTGGTAGCCTCCATATGGTGAAATTATGGTATATGCAGTAACCAGGGATTTACGCCTAAAGCGACCCGGGATGCCCCTTCTGTACTGACTAAATAGCTAATCTCAAAAAAATTGGAATTTAGTCAAACAATGGCCCCCCCAACTAGCCAGGTATCTAAGACCGGGAGAGCCCTGCAGCGTGGGATCCCGGGATCTGAAAACCAAAGACAACCGTCAACCAAATACACAATAAGCACCTGGATAACTATATCAATGAAGAATCTGCATAAACATAGAAAACCAATTATATATAAAAGTATATATATCTATCTATTAGAAGGGGGAATAAAGGAGTATATATATATATATTATATATATAATATATATATATATATATATATATATATATATATATATATATATATATATTAAGAAGCTGTCATGGCCCAGGGCAGCAGTGGCTCCCTGTCAACTGGCCCAGACCCGGGATAAGGGGAATGCCGCCCCCACCCCCCAATCGGCGAGGAAGGGGGCCAAACCAGAGCTGTCCCCCCCCCCCGGACAGTAACCCCCGGAAGGACAAGCACAACACCGCCTACCTGAACCAGAGCAGAAATGGCGGCTGCGCCCTGGAGGAGATCGCGGAGACGAAGGGCGGGCCCAGCCAGAAGTGGGAGACGCTGTGGCCCCGCCCCTCACCAGGCCGTCAGCACGCGGCCCCGCCCACCCCTCCGGAACCGCGGCAACAGCGGGCGCCACATAATGGCGCCTGCAAGTGCCGTCAGGCGGGCCGGCGGCCCACACGCCGCCCGGACCCGCCCGCACCGAATACCTCGCCAGCGTGCGCCGAGACTGACACTCGGCGCCCCACAGCCCGACCCCGCCCACCGCCTGGAGATCAGACCGCGAGGCAGGCGCCAGGGAATGGCGCCTGACCTCCGGAGAAGGGCGGCGGGCCGGTGGCACAACGCAGCCCGACCCGCCCCCCCGAACACGGAAAGCAGCCGTCCCGGAGGCTAAGGAAGCCCCCCCAATCGGCAAGAGCCAGGCGGGCGACGGGACCACAGTATGCACAAAACACACACACATATAAAAAAATAATAAAAACAATAAAGGCCACAGGGGAAAGCCAAAAGGGGGACCTGACCTACCTAACACTGGGGCATCCCACATCCGGATCACCAGGCCGGATAACCACTATGCCCCATAATATGGGGTCGAGCGGAGGAGCTAATCTCCTAGGCACCTTAAGTGCCGTCTACACTTTGCCCAGCCGACAGCCTAAACTGGGAGGCTACACATACAACAAGGGGCTGATAACAAAAAAGGCCGGGCAGAAATAGACCATGGGGGGGTGCCGGGTTCTGACCCCGGCTACCTGCAAGCAGGAGACTTCTTTCTTCTGTCTTGTCGCCATCTTGCAGAGAAGAAACACTGGGGAATGAGTGGGAGGTACCAGGTATGTATAGACCAGGAGGGGCTCGTTTTTCATGACTTCTCTGCAACGTCGCCACCTGCTGTTGGTATAACCCAAGTGTAATAATTAATGTCTGAAGTGGGGTGTGTGACATACTTAGAATATAGAGGGATGCAGAGCCCTGTCAACAAAAGAACAAGCAACTTGGGCCCAATTGTTATACTAACAAAATGTAAACAGTGAAATCACACAGTACACAGGAAACAGACAATGCATTTATATGCCTGAATTGGAGCCTTTTAAACTCAGTAATTAGTGTAAGGGTATCCCCAAAAAGAAGCAAATAATGGAGCAGAGTACCTTAACAATTATAAGAAAATTTAAATAAAAACTGTATTAAGGGTAGAAAGGGAAGATGGGGTACAAGTGAGCAGAACTAAAGGGGAAAAATAAGAAGGTTCAGCGAATAGGTGGAGGGTGTTCTTATAAACATTAAACATTCAAGTAAATCATTCCAGTCATGACCATATACCCAAATCATCAAGAATAACTGGAAAAAGGGAGACTAAAATCCCTGTTAGACCTACCGTAACAGTTTTTCTACATAGTTAATAAGGTTGAAAAAAGACATATGTCCATCAAGTTCAACCAAAAGTGTTGGGTTGGGGGGGGGGGGGGGGAGTTATTTTTTATTTTTTGTTTGACTGATAACAGCTAAGAGTAACTGTTAAATGTTATTTTCTTTTTTTGAAGCTGTTAGAGGTTGATGCTGTGGCAAGTCTCTGTCGAAGGCTATTCCACAGATTCATAGTTCTTATGGTAAAAAATGATTGTCGCTGCCAGAGACTGAATTTCTTTTTTCCAGTCACAGGGCGTGCCCCCTTGTCTTTAGAGAGGATTTTACCTGAAATAGCATTTCCCCATATTTTTTGTATTGGCCATTTATATATTTATACAATTGAATCATGCCCCCCCTCCCTCAGTCGTCTCCTCTCAAGACTAAACAGATTTCGTAATCTTTCCTCATAACCTCATAACTAAGATCCTTCATTCCCTTTATCAGTTTGGTGGCTCTCCTCTGCATCCTTTCCATAGTCAGAGTGTCCTTTCTATGAATGGGTGCCCAGAACTCGGCATATTCCAGGTTATGGCATGCCAGTGCCTTGTAAATAGGCAAAATAACATCCCTATCCTGTGATTCCAGGCCTCTATTAATAAATGATAATATCTTGGTGGTCTTAGAAGCAGCTGCTTGACATTGCATGCGGTTATTTAGCCTGTGGTCTACCAGTACCACCAGATCTTTCTCAACAAGTGTTTTTCCCAGTTTTACTCCCCCAAGGCCATACAGGCATGGCCGTAAATGTTGGCACCCCTACAATTTGTGTGTATTGGAACTAAACCAAAAAAGGGAGGAAAAAAAGCAAATCAGACATAGTCACACCAAACTCCAAAAATACACACAGAGGGAATAAACGTGTACAGCAAAACACATGTTACTGCAATCCTTTTCTGTGAGAAATACTTAAACCGGACCTTCAGCGTGATTAAATGAAAAGCCCAAACTCTTAAAAAACGGTTCCCCAGCATCTAAAATGAATATATTTTACGTTTTAGTCACTAACTTATTATTCATTCCCCCACTGGGCTGCAACTCTGTTCAGGAATTTAGGATACGGGCGCCGCCATCTTGACTCAGAAGCATCACACTTACTGAGGAGAGGAGAGTGGGATAAGGTACAGGGGGGCGGGTTATAGCTGTGCTTTGCTCAGACAGAGCAGAGCTGGGGTCAGGTAAAGGTCAGCAGTCCCAGAATGCAGAGCAGCACAGTCAGGAGGCTCATAACATGCAGTAGATGCAGGTAGGATGATTTTTAATGTGGCCAATCTGTATGTACAGGGTGTGGGAAACATATAACATAGACTCTTATTCAGAGTGAAGGTCCGCTTTAATTTTCTTGAAAAATTTGAGGGGTGCCAACAATTACGGCCATGACAGCATATGGCACATGCACTTTAATAATTAGTGGTGGTTTACATATGGATTCGATTTTGTCTGAAGCACTTTTGTGAATTTGTAATAGATTTCAAGTTATTAGGCATATTAAAATAGGGCCTTAAGAGGGACATAGGGCTTATTTATGAAACATTTATTATTTAATTCATTGGGTGGTCACATTAGGAACCGGCTGGCGCTGCTTTTGATTGTGTATATGTTTTTTAATGTTTTTAATCATAGTCTATATGTGTTGTGTAGTGTTTGCCTTCAATAAAAATATATAGTTTTTAGATCCTTAGTGGTGTGGTTCTTTTTGCTGACAAGGGGGCGTCTGGTTTGTAGCACCCTAACCAAAAGCCTAATACATATTAAGAGCCTGCAGATCAAGCCGCATCCATAAATAGGGGGGGACCTATCAGTGTAGCTGGCAGTGGGATTGCAGAATGGGGAACTTGGGCCCAGAACCATGTCAGACAGTGGGGTTTGGACTCCTCACATGTGACGCATCTAGCAAAATCATTCAACACTAGGAACAGCGTTCTGGGAGCTGCCTATGAAACGTTATGTCCCAAAGCTGTTTCTGGAGTTTTGGAAGCTGAGAACCGACAGGAGAAGAGGCAGAAACTCCTCCCACGGGGCATTAGTAGTGACCAGTTCAGGGTTGAATGGCAAGGAAGGAAACTGGGGAATTTGTCTTCTGGCAATTGTCGCATGGAAGGAGTCCAAGGATACAGCAGGCTGCCTCATGTCTCTTGGTGGATTCCCTGCATAACAACCTCTCATCTGTTTGAACCAAGGTAAACTGACATTTTGCTCATTTGTCTTCACTATTTACTTGTAACTTGTCCTTCAGAGCTGTATATGAATCTGTCCATTGCTTGTACATTTGTCTAGTGTGCGCTTACCATGATTAACTATATAACTTTATCTTGAGATGCTCTTTTTACTCTGAGCCCAGACTAACCTGTCTGTGTCTGCTTGGCCATATTACATGGTACCAGGCTGGCTTCTGGCCTCAATACACACTGGAGCACACATATAGGTCACATATGCATGGACATATAGGTCAGAATGCTGTGCGTATACTTCATCTCGCCATCAAACCTTCATAGGAAAATGTTGGATCTATCTGTTCTCCCATGCATTTGTGACTGACTATGGAACTTCCTGATGGGTGAAAATCAGATCCATTACATTCAGCATGAGACCAACGAGACCTGGGGCACCGCAAGGCTGCGTATTGTCACCTCTTTTGTTTTCCCTGTATATAAATGATTTAATCTCCACGGAAAAGTCAGCCCAATTCCTGAAGTTTGTTGAGGACACCATCATTACTGACCTCATCAGTGATGAGGATTAGCATATTGCAACAAGGTCAGCAAACTTGGCCAGCCGTGCAAAACCAACCACTTGATTCTCAACACATCAAAGACCAGGGCGATTTCAGGAGAGCCCTCTCAGAGCAACTTCCTATTTACATTAGGGCGTGGAGGTAGTGAGGGTAACAGAAACAAAATTCCTTGGCACAACCATCACCCAAGACTTAAAATGACAAATTGATCTCACAGCCAGAAAAGCCAAGCGAAGCCATGCTGAGGAAATATGGTCTACTGAGCAGGGTGTTAAAAAACCTTCTAAACTGCAATCATTGTGATGTGTGCTTCCTTCTTAGTATGGTACATAGAGCCACCAGTAAAGACCAGATTCAGCTACAAAAAAAATGGATTGCGGAAAAGATCATTGGAGTCTTCCTGTCTGGTCTGGAAAAGTTATTCTGGAGCATAATCTGAGCCAAATCAAGAGCCAAGAAGATCTTCCGGGGACACCCTCTCATTCCAGTCACTTTTTTTTTTCTTTATACTTTTGCCCTTGGGGCACCAATTTCAGGCACCGCTTTATAAGAAAATCAAGACATCAAAACATTTTTTTCCTTTAGCCATCCAACAGCTGAACAGATAACTAGAACTCTGGAAATAGAGTACAATATATATGTCCTTTCCTATCAGGGCATTGTTGTAGTTGAGGGTAGTCGTGGCAGCCAACTTGAGCAGCCTTGCAACTGGAGGGCTGCGTGTTTGATTCCCAGCCATGGCATATGAAGTGTTCTTGAGCAAGGCACCCCCCCAACTGCTCCCCATGCACCCTAATTATGACAGCCCATGTGTACACTGAATTTCTTTGATTTAGGTAGACATTATATCAAGTTAGTGAACCTTGAATTATGTGACCTTGCTTTTGGTGGTATAGTCTGCCCTCTGCCCTGGGGATGTAATATCAGACTTTCTGATTGATTACTGAACAAAAAACAGAAGGTAGAGAAGGGCTTCAGCAGTGACCTCTGTTTCTGGGCCTGCAGTATGCTGGGCAGCATCAGACTGCTGTTGGTTGTCTCTGTAAAAGAAGCCACTCCTGGAGCTGCATTTATAGTGGCCCTCTGCTAGTGGGCATCATGCTGGTGAGTGGAGAAAGAGTGCGAGAGGGAGTTATCTATTGTGACAGTGATCTCCCAAGTGGATATCTTGCTGTATTCTGTCTGCATAGCCCACACAGCCTGTGCCTTTTTGGGTGGCCTCCTTTATAGAACTCAAAGTAGTCCTTATATTTTGACTATCCTTGGTTTTGGTCCTAGCCACCGCCCCCCCCCCAACTGCTGTGTGTAACCCCCAGGTCGCACGGACAAACTCACCTCTTCCTGGTCTTACGGCACATGCGTGGCCGCTCGTCCAATCAGCTCGCAGCGGATCCGAGCGCGCTGGCGGCTGCATGCCCCGCTACCCTCTAACAGGGAGCGTAGCCGTGCCGGCCATTCAAAAATGCCTTGCGCAGGCACGCTCCCTGCTGATGGAACAGTGGGAATGTGGCCGCTGCTCGCGTATGCACTGCTGGACTGGGAAAAAAGGTGAGTTTTCAGGTGACCTGGGGGGTTTCACACAGCGGGGCACTCTGCCCTGAAGTCTCATAGACTCCAGGGTGGGTTTTGGTCCTCTTTAAGCACCGTGGGTGGGGGCGGAGGAATAACAGCAAAACATTAAAATATAAATATATAATTGATAACTATGCAAACCGCTGCAGAAAACAATACTGTAGAAAAAATTGCAGCAGAAACGGCCATTGAAGAATCTGGGGGAAATTCACAGGGAGTCACCACACAGATGTCTGCAGGACATGACAACTTTTGCCTTGCTTGTGTCACTCCTGACCCAGAGACAACGTCAGAAGCTTCTAACCTGGGCTAAGGAGAAAACAGATGAGACTGCGGATTAGTGCTTAGAGAAAAGTGTTGTCGGTCATTTGTGTGCCCGAGTCTCAGTGTGGAGGAGCGGTGAGGTCACAATCCATGCTGTTGGCGGTCCAGTGTGAGGTCTACATAGTCACTGATGGTTTGGGGGGGCATTGTCATCTGCTGGTGTTGCTACACAGTTCAGTTCAACCCACAGGTCAGCGCAGGCATCTAGCAGGATGTTAGATCTCCTCATTCTTCCCTCTGCTGACAAGGTCAGTCATGCAAAAAGAGCCCTGATTTATTTTTACGTCGCTATACGGGACTTAATTTTCAGTAGGCTGACATTTCGGTATTGAAAATACAGGAGAAGGACTCTCAACATTCTGCTACAGAGAGCCTGTACCTCAAATGCAGATGTAGGAGACACACAGGGGAGCCTGTGGACAGGCCAACAGAAACAAAAATGACTCACCTGGGATGATCTGTAGAGGAACTTCCTCCCCTTCCTTCTTCACAAACACTTTTCCCTCTTCCACGGTTGTTCCAATGCTCCCTATAATGTCTCCAGGGTCTGTGAATAAAGATAAGAGTGACGTCCCCTGTAGTAAAATAGGGATTAGACAGTCCAGGGAAAAGAAATATTTAATAGCCGCAACATAGGTTAAGCACATCATGATAATTAGGCACAAACAACGGCTGAATTAGACTCCATAGTTGTTTGGTGCTTGACCTCTTGTTTATTAGAATCTGGTGGAACCAGGGAGAATGTTTTAACATCACATATCCTGTTACAAAACTGTCCTTGATAAAAAATACAATTCTGCGATTACTCACCTGTAGAATTGGTATTATGAGTATACAGTACGTCCTGCTCCAAATCTAATACTTACAGTTGGGATATACTCCGCAGATGGCGCTGGACTGCAGAGACATCAAAAATAGGCTCCTCCCAGCCCATCAAATACCCAGGGACCTCCCACAAATCCCCAGCATTGAAAAGCAGTTAAGGAGAAGCCGGGAGAATTAAACAATACAAACTATCAACTATAACAATGATAACAATCACCATACAGGGGATCCGAGAAAATGCAAACCAAGGGTGGGTTGGAGCAGGACGTACTGTATACTCATAATACCAATTCTACAGGTGAGTAATCACAGAATTGTATTATTCTTAGTATACAGTACGTCCTGCTCCAAATCTAATACTTACAGTTGGGACATCCAATAGCAGTGTCCATAAAGTAGGGTGGGATCCCCAAGAAAAATCAGCAGCAGGCAGTTTAAACCACTGCTGCCTGCAGAACCTTGCGGCCAAAAGCAGCATCAGCTGAGGCCCTAACATCAACCTTGTAAAACTTTGAAAAGGTATGAACAGAAGACCAAGTAGCGGCATTGCAAACTTGTTCAACAGAAGCCTGGTGCTGAAAAACCCAAGAGGCACCGATAGCACGAGTGGAATGAGCAGTAAGGCGGAAGGGAGGATTCTTCCCCTTAGCAGAGTAGGCCTGAATCACAGCCTGATGAATCCACTTGCTGATAGTAGACTTGGCAGGAGCCAACCCCTTCCTAGGACCAGAAGGGACCACAAAAAGAGCATCAGTTTTCCTGAAAGGTGCAGTAGCCACCAGATAGTACTTCAGACACCTAACCACATCCAAAGAGTGCAAAACTCTCTCCTTAGCATTGCTAGGATTAGAGCACAAAGAAGGAAGAACAATATCCTGATTCAAATGAAAGGCAGACACTACCTTAGGCAGAAAATCAGGTTTGAAACGAAACACCACCTTGTCCTGGTGCCTCTCATAGTAGGGGGGATGAATGGACAGCGCCGCCAACTCAGACACACGCCTGACAGAAGTGATAGCCACCAGAAAGACAACCTTGAGTGTAAGAATGGCCAAGGCAGCATCCTGCACAGGCACCATAGGTTTACGTGGGGGACGCACATGAGTGACCCCCTGGAAAAAAGTCCTGATCAGAGGGTGCTGAGCAAAGGACTTCTGGAAAAAAATAGCCAGGGCAGAAACCTGACCCTTCAGAGTACTGAGTTGGAGCCCCATCTCCAACCCATGCTGCAGGAACTCCAGAATCCTGGGAATAGAGAACACACGACAGGGAAGAGACCTAGACTCACACCAGTCAATGTAGGCACGCCAAACCCTGTAATAAATGGAAGAGGAAGACTTCTTCCTAGCTTTAATCAAAGTATCCACAACTGAGGAAGACAGCCCCTTCTCCCTCAAGATGGAGGTTTCAGCAGCTCTGCCTGATGTAGAGACTGGGAAGTGATGAGGATGTCGTCCAGATAGGGAAGCACGCGGACGCCCTGACATCTGAGCAGAGACATCACGCCAGCCAGCACCTTGGTGAACACCCTGAGGCCGAAGGGCAAGGCCACAAATTGGTAGTGTTGATCCATCAGAGCGAACCTGAGGAACCTTTGATGACCTGGGAACACAGGAATATGAAGGTAAGCATCTTTGATGTCCACAGAAGTCATGAAATCCCCTTGGCGCAGGGAACTGATGGCAGAGCGCAGAGTCTCCATGCGAAAGCGCCTGCCCCTGACAAACTTGCTGAGAATCTTTAAGTGCAGGATGGGCCTGACAGAACCATCCTTTTTGGGTACTCTTAAGGGGACCTGGCAGATGACTCCCAGCTCCAGGAGGCCTTGCACTGCTTGCACTAGCTCCTGAGCGGACACAGGGTCCTGAGGAATCCGGGATCTGATGAATCTTGGAGGGGGATCGGCAGCAAACTCCAACTTGTAACCGGAGGACACTACCTCCTGAATCCACCGGTCTGAGACATGAAGCCTCCAGACGTGAGCGAAGTGCTGCAGCCGTCCCCCCACCCGGATGGGTGAGGGCGCCCCATCATGCCTGAGGGGGCTTGGGAGAGGATTTAGCTTTGCGACCCCAGGAGGAGCCAGGACATCCACGTCCTCTGCCTCTACCCCAGAAATCTCCCCCAGGCCCCAGGGAAAGAGACCCCCCTCCCCTGTCTTGCACCACGGTAAGGGGAGGAGAAGGAACCCTGACCCCGAAAGGGCCGAGGTTGCCGCCTGCGCTGGGGTAACCTGCCTCCCTTAGCAAAAAGGTCCAGGTGGTCTCCAAACAGACGCAGTCCTTTAAAGGGAAAACCAGTGAGGGCCTTCTTGGCAGCGTTGTCAGCAGCTCACTGGCGCAGCCAAACCGAGCGGCGTATCGCCACCACGAGGGCAGAAGTTCTGGCACACATTCTGATGGTGTCATCCAATGCTGATAGTACAAAGTTTACAAAAACATCACAACTGGAGAGTGCATTAAACACCTCACAAGGCAATTCATTAGGGGCACTATCAAGCATATTTCTGATAAGGGTTCTAGTGGCCACAGCAGTAATGGCAGAGGCACAGACCGGGCGCAGCGCCGTCCCCGCACATGCAAAGGCGTGGGATGCCAGCTGATCAATACGCCGGTCTTCGGCATCTCGCAGGGTAGTAGAATCAGGGGAATGCATGACAGAGGAGTTAGATAGCCCTAGGATCGGGGCATCCACCTCGGGGGGGGGGGGGGGGTGACCAACATTTAACCACCTCAGCAGGAAAGGGATACTTCCTATCCCAACTCTTTGGAACCCTGGGAAGTTTACTGGGGCATCCCATTCCTTGAGCACAAGGTTATGGAAATGTGCCTGCTCTGGAAATTCCAAACGTGATCTTGCTGTATGGAAAAGCTCCCCTATTACATGGGAGCCTCAACAGGGAGAGAGATAGACAGAACCTCAAAAATCTGGGTCAATAATCTGTCAGTGTCATCTGAGGCCCAGGGGTCAGAGCCAGAATCGTCATGACCCCTTGGTCTCTCATCAGATGAGCCTGAATCAGAAAAGAGCTCCCCTTCATCAGACGGGGTATAGCCACACAGATTCCAAAACTCCTCAGTTCCCATAGGGAAAACAGTGACATTAGGCGTCAAGTGCCGCTTCTTAGCTGGGGCCTTACGCGCTAAAGACTTCGCACTAATCTGTTCAACAGTAGCCAGTCTAGAAGACACATCAGGCTGAGAATCCCCACTAGTATGCAACTCAGCAGGAGTGAGATTTAAGCTTGGGGGAGTAGGTGAAGTGAAACGAGGTGCAGCCACTGGCAGGCCAGATTGCAATGCAAGCACCTGCTGAGCACAGGGTACACAGACCCGCGCCTTGTCAGCGTCAGCATGGGGCTGCCCACACGCTACACACAGCCGGTCATGTCCCAAAGGGACCCCGGTAACATTATCCTGGGATGCCTCCATATGGTGATTATAGCGGCGCTATACGCCGATAGGGAATAACGCTATATAGCAACCCTGGATGCCCCAATAACCCGCTAGGGACGTGGGAGTATAATTTTTACAAGGCCTACAAGCAATATACTAAAACAGGGCCGGGAGAAGCCAAGAAGCCAAGTAGGTAGGGGCAAGGGGCAATAGTGCGGGAGGGGCATCCCATAGAGGCTCACCATAAGCCTGAACCGCCTACCCTTTGGTGGGGGATTGCGGTGGAGCAGCGCTCCTAAGCACCAACAGCGATGCTGCCTACCTTCACCCGACCAGCGCAGCCAAGGCTGGGAGGCATATTACTAGTGGAACGGGTGGGAATAGTCCTACAGGGCCGCAGGTTAATAACCCTGCTCACCTGCGAGTAGAGAGCCAATTTCTCATCCTTTGCAGCCAGACTGCAGAGAAATTCTGGGGATTTGTGGGAGGTCCCTGGATATTTGAAGGGCCGGGAGGAGCCTATTTTCGATGTCTCTGCAGTCCAGCGCCATCTGGCGGAGTATATCCCAACTGTAAGTATTAGATTTGGAGCAGGACGTACTGTATACTAAGAATATACATCACTGGGCATTAAGCCATTTAACTTGGTGAGAGGTCTAGAAAAAGCCTAGCCACTCCCTATCGGAAAAGAAAGGTATAAGAGCAGTGAACGAAGACAGATAGGTGAACACCTTGGTTACTTGATGGGGTACCGTTGAGTGCTACTTCCCATATAAGGGTGAGGCTTTATACCTCCCTGCCGCTGCGTTCCCAGTATGGTGATAATGAAAAGGTGGATTAATGCTGGTGCTGTAGTGATACTCTGTTAACTGGAGGCGGTCTGTCTATATTTGATTATATTGGAACTATAGAACAGAGATTAGTAATAGTAATTTGCATTAATGTATTATATTAGAGTATTTAACCTTTGATTACATTCACCTATTCCTTGTTATTCAGTTAAAACTTATTGCTCATTATCTAATAAAGTCTAAATTTTTGTTATTTCATCAATTATTCAATAAAGCTTCTTTAAAGCTGTATTAGATCCCTGCTATATTTGGTTCAGTTGGCAATACACCCTTGTACTAAGATGTACAACACACACCATGTATTTCATATTGAACAGGGGGAATATTTTCTATAGAAATGTAGGCTGATCTGTAAAGGAAGTTCCCCCTTTTTGGTCTCCACAATTTCCGTCTCCTCCTCCTCAATTGTCACCTTTGTCACAATAGCGTCTTCATGGTCTGTGAATAAAGAGGAGAGTGACGTCCCTGTACTGAGATTTAGGAGACACCAGCATGCGTGAAGTGAGTGAAACAGGGGAGAATTTTTTCCATAGAAGGTTTTTTACTCACCTGGGTTGGTCGGTAGAACTTCCTCCTCTTCATTTTTTACAGATACCTCTCCCTCCGTGTCCGTTGTCATATTTGTCACTATAGTGCCTCTGGGGTCTGTGAATAAAGATGAGAATGATGTACCTGTAATAAGATCTATGAGACAAAGCAGAGCGTTGGGGGTAACTAAATAGGGCAAATCTATTCTTTACAAGATTTATTACTCACCTGGGCTGATCTGTAGAGGAATTTCCTCATCTTCTTTCACAAATACTTTTTCCTCCTCCACAGTTGTCCCAATTCTTTCTATAGTGTCTCTGGGGTCTATGAATAAAGATGAGAGTGACGGCCCCTGTACTGAAATCTATGAGACACCAGAGTGACTGAAACAGGGATTTTTTTTTCAATAGAAGGTTCATTACTCACCTGGGATAGACCGTAGAGGAATTTTCTCATCTTCAGCTTTCACAGATACCTTTTCCTCCTCCTCAATTGTCACATTTGGCACTAATGTGTGGTAAAACACAAATTAAGAGTTAGTGAATCATTTCTGCAAAAGAATAACCATTTAAAAGAGGATGGACTTGGGTAATCTGCAGTCGTACAACGTTGCATAGTATAATAGATCAAGTGGACCAAAACCCAGGATTTTGACTTTCGAGGTTTTGGTCCTTGGCCCGAAGGCACCCTGATTCAGGATGCCCTGCTGTGTGAAACCCCCCAGGTCGCCCAGTAAAGTCCCCTTTCCCCGCCCCTATGGTGCATGCACAATCTTTTATCCAATCAGCTCCCTCGGCTGCACTGGTGGCCACATCCCCACTACCCTTTAACAGGGTTTGTGCCCTGTTCAAGGGATAACTGCTGGCAGCACACTTACACAAAGCAGGGCATCGCAAATCTGGATGCCCCAGGGGAGGGAATCGGGCAGCCCATGGCCACTTTTGGTCCACTTTAATGAGCTAGTACTAACCTGTTTCCCCCCGAAAATAAGACAGGGATAAAAATTTTTGCTCTAAAAGATGTTAGAGCTTATTTTTAGGGGGGTGTCTTATTTTTCCATAAACAATCTACATTACATGCTGTCAGGTTTCTTGGCGTTTCAGCTACTCTTTTGCTTTCCACAGCACTGCAAGTGTAGCGATTCCCCCCCCCCCCCTTACATCCCCATATCAGCCAGTGGTCAGGACTGGGGGACCAGACACAATTCTTTGAGTTGAGTGCAATCATTTTGGGGGTGTCTGTGTTTTTTGATGAATGGTCTATCTGTCCTGCTGCATTATTTTGCCAATTGATTTTTTTTACATATATAGCTGCCTGGGCACAGTTTAAAGCAACCTTTTTCTGAACTGTTTATAGGCCTTAACTCACCTGATCACTGAAACTGCGCCTGCGCTGTAGCATCCCGCACTGTCCAGGCCTCAAACTCTATTCACCCACCTGCACTTCCATGCCAGACCACACCCCCTGCCATTATTCACAGGGGTATGGTCACACCCCCTCCATATACTACAATAGAGGGGGAGGGGGGAATGTCAGGCCTCAGCCCACTGCTCCACTTTTCAATGAGTGGAGAGGGCGGAGCAGCTCAGTGTGATTGATAGTGGGCTGTGATTCCAACCCACCATCAAACCAGTCTACATGGTCAGGCCCCTGATGGAATGGGATGCAGTGGCTGCAGTGGGGGGCTCATTGCCAGCAATCAGGTGAGTTAGTGATCGTCGGGTGGGCATCAATCAGTTGTGCGGGACAAAGGGTGAGTACCTTTTTGCTTTGTTCTTTTTTATTTCTAGTATTAAAGCGGACCATCACCCTGAATAAGAACATATCTTATATGTTTCCCCCACCCTGTACATACAGATTGCCCACATTAAAAATCATCCTACCTGCATCTACTGCATGTTATGAGCCTTTAAACATCCAAGATGGCGGCTCATGAAGAATCAGGCAGCCTGCAAATAGGAGGTGTCTTCTGAGTGTGTCTGCATTCTGGGATTGCTGTTTTTTCCCTGACCCCAGCTCTGCTCTGTCTGTGTAAAGCACAGCTATAACCCCACCCCCTGTACTTAATCCCGCTCTCCTCTCCTCTGTATGTGTGATGCTTCTGAGACAAGATGGTGGCACCCGTATCCTAGAGTCCTGAACAGAGTTGCAGCCCAGTGGGGGAAAGAATAGTGTAAAGTAAGTGACTAAAAACTACAGATTGTAGTTTAGGACAGTGTGACAACAATTGGACTTGCCTTTAGTATCACTTTAATTAAGGAGAATAATAAAAGAAAAAAAAAGAAAAAACAAGGAAATGGTGATGGTGATGAAAATAGTGAAGGAAAATGCACAGGAGGGAAAGTGATTTAAGATTAAAGTGGACCAACACCCACGATTTTGACTATCCTGGGTCTTGGTCCACTTCGGTGGGGCACCCCCGATCGGGGTGCCCCGCTGTGTGAAACCCCCCCTAACCCCCCGAAAAACTCACCTCTCCCCGCTCCCAGCGCCGACGTACAAGCCAGGTCCAGGAACGTCTAAGCGGCTGCCGCCGCCGCCGCCTCCCGCGCGTCCCTTTTGACGCGCGCGCGCCCGCGTCGGCCATTCGCAGACGGCCGGCGCGGGCGCGCGCACGGCTACAGGGGCGCGAGGGAGGCGGCGGCGGCCGGCCGCCGCCGAAGATCAGGTAAGGTTTTTCGGGGGTTTTGGGGGGGTTACACCCCGCGGGACATCCCGATCTCGGATGTCCCGCGGGGTGGGGGGTGATCGGCCCGGGAATCTTATAGATTCCCGGGCCGATCACCCGTGGGTGTTGGTCCACTTTAAAGAAGATTAGGTGGAGAATCTGGACATATGGAGAATACAGGAGTGAAGGGGAAAAAAAAGATGATGTGCACAGGTATGACAGGGGATCATAGTGTGAGGGTGTAAAATGCCCCATCCCCCCATCAGCTGTATGAACTCTGGCCCTACAGATATAGGTCATACAAACAAGTCTTTATATCTGTCAGATTATTTAAAAATCAAGCATGGGGTGGAGTGGAAGCAGCTAGCGGAGCTCCCGCTGCCTAAAGCCAGATTACCCCTTTAATACACAGCAGCCATTACCAAACCAGGATGCCAAAGCAGAAGAACAAGAAGGGAGGCGGCGGAGGCAGCAAAAAGAGCCCTTCACAGTGGCAGACTGCCGGAAAATGGATGAGAAAGGAGGAGGAGGTGATCAGCAAGATGGCGCTCATGCAGGAGAGCGAGGAGGAGGGCGCAGTAGAAGATCCTCATCTTACCGTCTCGTCGGATGTCGTGGCTGAGGATGAGCGGAGGGAGCCCTGTCAGGAGACCGGCGACGGACATTGCGGAGGAGCCGCGGCAGCAGCATCGGAGCCCCGAGGACAGCGTCCTACACCCAGGCAGAGGTGGGTGTACAAAGATGGCGGCGGGCGCGCACCGCTCCGCCGCGCCAGCGAAGCCCGGGCCCCAGGCGGTATATAAATGGAGCTCTCAGCCGGCCGGCTCCGAGTCAGAGTGGAGCCGCGCTGACAGTACAGCGGCGGCTGCTACGCTAGGAGAGAGGAGCAGAGACAGCCATACATATAAAGCTCCCAACAACAATAAAGTGCCACTGAATGCTGAAGAGGAGGGGAGCCGGGGGGGGGGCAGACACGAGGGGGGAAGCAACCCCAGGCCATCCCTCAATAAAGAAGGCCTAGTCCCAGACATAAGGGGTAATACCACCCATGACCCCATGATAGCCCCGGAGGCAATGGGCGCTGCAAGCTTTGACGCAGTATGCATACGCTCCCAGAGGCTGCACCCGGAACATCCTCTGGCTATGATAAACAGGACGAGGAGCCCCAGGATGCCCTCACACAGGGGCAAAAGGGTTCGGGGTGGGGCAGCCATAGCTGTATGCGGCCAGAGGAGAGCCGAATGCCGGAGGTGGACTCCCCACTGTCCTCATTGTCTCCATCCCCTGAAAGACCCCTGGTGTTCAGCCCCTTGCCCATGTCTCCTGTGGGTCCCCTTGACGCTCCCGATCCCGCCGGGTTGACGGAAAGAGTAGATGGCTGGGGTCTGATGGCTCCTCCCGCATCCTCAATAAACAAGGAAACCAGTGACCCCGAGTTACACCTGGCAACCATCTCCCTCCTGAAAGGCCTCCCCACTAAAGCAGACATCGAGGAGCTGATTTCAAAGTACGCAGCTGCACATAAACGTGAAATAGAGGCTGTTAAAAGTCAGGTGTCCGCCGTCGAGTCCAGAGTCCACCTAATCAGAGAGATCCTCGGAAGCAAATCGCTTCCGAGGATCTTGAGGATAGATGTGATCGACAAGAAGCCATGATCCAGGGATGTCACCTCCATCTTGATGACCTTGAAAATAGAAGCAGAAGAAACAATCTGCGGCTGAGGGGCATCCCAGAAGGAGAAGCGGGTGACGATCTAAAACAAATTGTGACTACTATCTTTAACTTAGTCTTGGATAGAGATTTGTCCACTAACATAGAGCTGGATAGAGCCCACCGCGCGCTGGGCCTGAAGAGCTCAGACCCTGCCTATCCCAGAGACGTTATCTGTCGAGTCCAGGATATCTCTAGGAAAGCCTGGAATAAGGGCCCGGTGGTGTATAAAGGAGCCTCTATCAGGATCCTTCCTGATTTGTCGAGGCGGACACTACAAATGCGGAGATCCCTTAAACCCCTACTGGATGTTATCTTGAAAAATGGAGGTACCTACAGGTGGGGATTTCCGTTTCATTTGATTGTCAGGAAGGATCGGGGATCCTATGTGCTAAAGTCCTACCAGGAGCTGGGGGGACTTTTCACTTTCTTGAAATGTGACCCCATCCAGATTCCGAACTGGCTCGAGAGTGAGGCGATGTTGACACCTGGGTTGCCGATGAGAGAGAGGCGTCAGGGCCCGAGAAGCTTCCGAGACCTGAGACGTCTCAAGAGACCACCGAGGCGACCGGAAGGAGAGGAGCTCTGAGAAAGTCATGGACGTAGAGCTCTGATTTGAGTTGAGACTCTTCAGTGCGTTAGGACTTCTCCCTGGCCCTCTTCGCCCCCCCCCCCCGAGGGTTGTCGGGTTGGGGGGCGAGGAGGGTTGGGGGGAAAGAGTGATTTAATTGGCATTTATGGTTCCTTAGTTGTCACGCAGTTAATGTTTTTCTTCTTTTCTGGCATTTAATCTAGGTAATCAGAAAGTTATTCTATTGTTTCTGCTTATAATATTGCAGCGCAATCAGACCCAATGTTAGGACTTAAAGTGGACCAACACCCAGGATTTTGACTATCCTGGGTTTTGGTCCACTTCGGTGGGGCACCCCGATCGGGGGTTGCCCCGCTGTCTGAAACCCCCCCGAAAGCCCAGAAACACTCACCTCACCACGCTCCCACGTGACCGCTCCAGCCAATCACAGCACTGAGCCGCTGTGGTATGCGCGTCCAAGGCCGCTTGGATGCGCATAGCAGCTCAGCGGCTCTGAGCGCTGGAGGCCGCGTCTCGCGCTTCCCTCTAACAGGGAGCGCGCCTTCGCCGGCCATTCACAAACGGCCGGCGCGGGTGCGCGCCCTGCTAGATGGAACGTGGCTGAGGTAAGGTTTGTGGGCCTCCTGGGGGGTTCCTCCCCACGGGACATCCCGATTTCGGATGCCCCACGGGGAGGGATCTGATCGGTCCGGGAATCTTATAGATTCCCGGGCCGATCCCCCCTGGGTGTAGGTCCACTTTAAGTGTGACTCTCTGCGTAACTGGTCTGTAAAGTTTTAGTGTTAAATGTTAATTGGCTGTCATTTCAGTAGTAAATACCCGGCTGAGGGTGAGCGAGCGGTGCCTCCTGGCGCTCTCATCCTAGGCCGGATTCGCTATCCCCCAATAGGTGGGTCCTGCGGACGCTTGTCGCTGGTAGGATCCGATCTGGTTTCCCGACTCCGGGAAGGTTTAGTTACATACACCTTAAGTTTCCCCCTTTTGTTCTGTACCTTTCCCCTTGTCCCCTTCCTTGTTTCCCCCCTTCAGGCGCACCCCCGAGTCTAGATGGCGGACCTTAAAATTATCTTGCTCAACGCAAAGGGAATGAATAGCCCGGAAAAGAGATCTTTGGTATTAAGGAATCTACAGAGCCTCAGGGCCCAGGTCGCATTCCTCCAAGAGACCCATTTTAGGTCATCAAACCCACCCTCCTTTGGAAGCAGACATTTCCCCAAAACGTATCATAGTCACTCTCCAGACTCTAGATCGAGAGAAGTATGTATAGCTATTTCAGCATCCCTCCCTTGGGAGATAGTGGATTTTAAATCCGATAAAGAGGGGAGATGGCTGTTTCTGAAAGGCCGAGTTGCGTCTTCGCTATTCACATTTGAAAACTTGTACGCCCCGAATTCAGAGCAGATAACATTCTTAGGTAAAGTTCTAGAGGAGCTCTCGATGTTTAGAGAGGGTGAACTGGTGGTCGGAGGGGATTTTAATCTTGCCCTTGACCCCCTCCTTGACACTTCCAGGGGAGCCCCTCACATTTCGTACACCAAGCTGAGGAGACTAAAGAAAATGCTTGCCATGCACCAACTGGTGGATCCATGGAGGATACACCACCCTGACACCCGTGATTACACCTTTTTTTCCCCTCCACACAGATGTACTCTAGAATTGATATGCTCCTGGTGCCCCATGGGGCTTTGGGCCGGATAGTAGATACAGAGATAGGTTGTATAACCATCTCGGACCATGCGCCGGTTATGATTAAATTAGCTCTCCCGTACCCGGGACCCAGAAGATGGACCTGGCGCCTGAATAATTCCCTGCTGGACGACCAGAGGGTGCTCGCTGAGATCCAGAGAGACATCAAAGACTTCTTTGAGCTCAACGCGTCACCTGAGGTCGATCCGGGAGTTCTATGGGAGACCCATAAATGCTACATCAGAGGGACCCTGATAAAATTAGGCGCGAGACTTAAGAGGGAGAAATCGGAGAGTGTGCTACGGCTCATCGATGAGATTAGAAGGTTGGAAGCCCTGCATAAGAAATCCCTTTCTGTCATTCACCTCTCGGCTCTGACGGCTTGCAGGGAAAAACTTAAAACGCTATGCTGCGACAAGCTCAGAGCGCAGAAAACCAAGTGTCGCGGGAAATTCTACAAGTCGGGCGACAAATGTGGTAAACTCCTGGCGCGGGCTCTGAGAGCCGAGAGGGTGAAAACTTATATTCCAAAAATCACATACCGGAAGGGAAAAGTGATTCACTTGGCCAATGACATTGCAGAGACCTTTACAAAGTTTTATGAGGAGCTGTACAACCTCCCTCGGTCGGAAGGCCCTGAGAGAGATGAGGCGATGGGAAGTTTCTTGAGGGAATCGGGTATGCCCAAATTACCGAGTGATGTTATTGAGGACCTGGAGAGCCCAATTTCGCTGGAGGAGGTTCTGAAGGCGGTCTCTGGGGCTAAGGGGGGGAAGGCACCAGGGCCCGATGGCTTCAGCATTGAGTACTATAAAAAGATGCTCCCTTTGCTGGCCCCTAGGCTCTTGGAGGCCTTTAACTCCTTTAAAACGGAGGGATGCATGCCCCCAGATGCTCTGAGAGCTTTTATATCGGTCATCCCTAAGGAGGGAAAAGATCCTATTCTGTGCCAGCTACAGGCCAATTTCGCTTCTGAATGCGGACATTAAGATCTTCGCAAAAGTGCTGGCATCCAGAATAGCACCTCACTTGCATCACGTCATCGGTCTCGACCAAGCGGGCTTCATGCCCCACAGGGAGGCAAGAGATGACACTATCAAAGTGCTGAACTGGATTCAGTGGGCCCAGACCGACAATACTCCATCCCTGTTGCTGGCTACAGATGCGGAGAAGGCCTTTCATAGGGTGAATTGGCATTATATGCGGGTCACCCTCAAGCACATAGGCCTCGTTGCCCCCTTTCCCCTCTGATCTTTATCCTAACTCTAGAACCCCTCTTATGCATGATCCGTAAGAACGGGGATATAAGAGGTATGGGAGGCCCCCCAGGCAGTTATAAAGTTGCGGCCTTTGCGGATGACCTGATCTTTGGGTTGACTTTGCCTGAGGTCTCTTTACCGAATTTGTTGCAGGTCTTGAAGTGGTTTGGAGACTTGTCGGGGTTCAAAATTAACTACCAGAAATCAGAAGTTCTAAACATCAATATCCCGGGGAAAAGATTTAACGCTATTCTAAGCTCCTTCTCATTTAAATCTTCAGGAGGGAGTGTGACATATTTGGGCACCAAGATTTGTAAAAATCGAGGCGACATCTTCGCTTTGAACTTCCCCCCTCTGCTTAAAAAATTCGAAGAGGAAATCACTAGATGGTCGACTAGGAGACTCTCATGGTTTGGCAGGTGTAATGCACTGAAAATGGTCCTGCTCCCTAAGCTCCTCTATGTGATGCAGGCCCTACCATTGACCATACCACAGTCCTTCTTTCAAAAATATAAACGCCCTCTTTCGTAGGTTTGTTTGGGGAGGTGGGAGACCGAGGATAGGCAGGACCATTCTCATCAGGAGCAGGGAACGGGGAGGTCTGGGACTCCCTGACCCTAGACTTTACTATGCCGCAGTCCACCTCAACAGGGTGGTTGACTGGTGCCTACATAGAAGCCATAAGCATTGGATCTCCATGGAGCAAATGGTACCCGGGAGTTGAGGCCAAGTGTTGGAGATGTGGGGTCGAAGAGGGCTCCCTGCTACATATATTTTGGCCCTGCCCTAAGCTGAAATCATTTTGGGATGGGGTTAGAGAGGTGACTGGGAAACTGGTGGGTGAGGAGGTGCCAGATGACCCGCCTTGTGCTTATTCCACCTGGCAAAGATGCCACTTAAACAATATCGTCGCTCCCTGTTATGTCGCCTTCTTAACGCGGCCAAATCATGCATCCCCCTAACGTGGAAAAAGGAAGACCCCCCCACTCAAGCAATGTGGGCTCTGAAAGTGAATGAGGTCATGAGATTCGAAGACATGACAGATGACATCTGGGGAGGAGGGTTTTGAGAAATATTTAGCTACCTGGTACTATTGGATTCAATATGAAATGAGTCAGATGAGTATAAACTCATCCTTTCTGGAGTGTAGACACACAGACTCATTCGTGGGTTGCTCCCCCCCATGCCCTTCCTCCATCTCCCCCCGCCCCCCTTTCTTCTTGTTTTTTTTTTTTTTTTTTTCTTCCTACTTATTTCCTTTTGTTGCACTGTTGAATACTGTTCATGTAGTTTTATCTGGTCTCCCAGAGAGATGCATGAAGATTCAAGGCTCCAGAGTTGCTTAGAGAGAACGCAGGTTACTGAGAAGGCCCTGGGCCGCCCGATGGGTCACTAGCGGCATATAATGTTTAGGAATAATACTCCATGAGACTTTTTGACGAGCCTACTTCGTTTAATGACATACCTGTATTATACATGCTTTGCTCTTTGTGTATTGTGCTTTTGAGATGACTAACTTGTTCATGTACAAACTTAAAACTAAATAAATAAAGAATTTATAAAAAAAAAAAAAAAATCAAGCATGGGTACCATGTAGTCATGAAACGTTGCATTGAGTCATGTAACTTTCAGTTTTAAACTTTACTCAGATATTTCTGGGACCGACCAAAAATAATAATATAGCAAAAGATAGAGCGTCAGAAATGTGGTTACTTATAACTGAAGAAAGGCCATAAAACAGCAATTTTTGTTGTTATAGTATATTTAAACCAGAACACCACCCATTTTTCACTAATAGGTGTTGTTCCTAGCGCAGGGGGACATCACGATTGCTGGTCCCTCCCTGCACATTAATCTCAATAAACCTCAGCCCCCAGGGAAAGCGGATGCTGTGACTGGGTGCTGTGGTCCGCACTTGGTAATCACATGACTACGGCAGACAATCAGACAGCACTTTATTTCATAGGGGACCGTGGAGAAAGGTAAGATTTTTCCTTTTTAACAGGACTGCGGGGGGGGGGGGGGGTGTCAACAGGCAATTATTGTTGGTAGTAGTAGTTGCAGTTTTCATGTTTTGGAAACCTGCAACTACTACAATGGGGTGGATTCAGACTTTGATTAGAGCTAGGAAGCGGTCCTCTTCTGGCATTTCCTATAGGACTTGGAGGTCCTATATTGATTGGTGTGCGGCTTGGGCCTTGTCTTGTAGGGTGTTTTCGATTCCTAGGATTTTGGAGTTTCTTCAGCATCATCTGGATCTTGGGTTCCAGCTTAGTACTTTGAAAGGACAGGTTTCTGCTCTGTCGGTTTTCTTCCAGAGGTCTTTTGCCTTACACCCTCTGGTTAAGACCTTTTTTCCAAGGGGTGGCGCATGTGCGGCCCCCTCGGAAGGCTGTGGTTCCAGTTTGGGATTGGAATTTGGTTCTTTCGGCTCTCCAGGGTCCTCCTTTTGAGCCGCTACAGGATATTGCTCTGTCGGTTCTCACTCAGATGGTTGCCTTCTTGGTAGCTATTACCTCTGTTCGGCGTGTCTCTGAGTTGAGTTGACTTTGAGAGACACCAGGATAAGGTGGTTTTTCACTTTAAGCCAGATTTCCTTCCTAAGGTGGTGTCTGCCTTCCACCTAAATCAGGATATTGTTCTCCCTTCCTTGTGTCCTAAGCCTAACAATGACAAGGAGTGGGTTCTGCGCAATTTGGATGTTGTTCGCTGCGTGAAGTTCTATTTGGTGACTACTTTTTTCCACAAGACGGATGTTTTTCTTTTTCGTTGTGCCCTGTGGGCCCAGGAAAGGATTGGCGTCCGCCAAGTCTACCATTAGTAAATGGATTCGTCAGACCGTTGTTGGGGCCTATTCTGCTAAGGGGAGGACTCCCCCTTTTAGGGTCACTGTGCACTCTACTCGTGCTGTTGGTGCATCCTGGGCTTTTCAGCACCAGGCTTCGGTTGAACAAGTTTGTAAGGCTGCTACTTGGTCTTCCGTTCATACTTTTTCCAAGTTTTACAAGGTTGATGTGCGGGCTTCAGCGGATGCTGTTTTTGGCCGCAAGGTTCTGCAAGCTGCAGTGGTTTGAGTTGGTACATTCTTTACTGTTTCTGGTTCCCACCCATGACGGACACTGCTATTGGATGTCCCACATGTCATGAAGATCGAAGTGGAGTGTATGGCACACTTAGAATAATACCGTTTTGTGAGTACTCACCTTTAAAACGGGTATTATGAGTGTGCCATACACTCCACTTCGCCCCACCCCTTTTTTTCAGGTATTCTGGAGTTTTTTTATTTGGTGAACCATTGGTTTTGATTGTTAAGGTTATAATTGGTTCTTCCTGGTCCCCTTACTGCTTTTTTACACTGGGAACTTGGTGGGAGGTCCCAGGTATATATGGTCCAGAAGGGGCTTTCTTTTTTTTGCATATTCATCTCTGCAGAAGTTCGTCCTCTACTGGAGATTACCCACATGTCATGAAGATCGAAGTGGAGTGTATGGCACACTCATAATACCCGTTTTAAAGGTGAATACTCACAAAACAGTATTTTACCTTACCTGAGCGCCGATTTGGTCCCTGGTTGGCGTTCCGGCTGTCAAATGGCCCACGGACAAAAATACAGAAAGATGGCCGCAGCTCCCATGAGTAAGGACACTGGCAGCTGGCACTAGTAGTGTCCTCACCAATGGGAGCAGCTGACATCTAGCCCTGGCTGTGGGCCATTTGACAGCTGCAATGCCGACCGCCTACCAGGGATCGGATCGGTTCAGTTAAAGTGTAAGTCCACTTTTGATTGAATTTTTTAAAGTGTATAATTTTTATGTGGCAAAATGAGGACTTAAAGGTGCTGAGCTGATGAAGCATTTTCTTATTTTTTCTAATGTTAGCAAATGTGTGTTTTATGGAAACAGTTTTCACTGTCTGCAATCTGTTGCTATTGGCAATTGTGGCAATTTCAGGTCCTCATTGATTTCAGGTCCTTGAACCCAAACTTGCAAAATGCGGCTGAACTTGCAAAACCCGAACCTGGGGGTTTGCCTGACACTAGTCCTGATCTTTTGCTACCAGTCACAACATTCTGCTTGTCTACCATTGTGATCCTTTGCCACCAGTCACGACCTTCTGGTTGTTAATCATTGTGATCTTTTGCTGTCAGCCCAAACTTCTGGTCTACCATAGTGATCTTTTGCCGGCAGCCACGACCCTCTGCTTGTCTAACATTGTGATCTTTTGACACCAGCCTCATCCTTCTGCTTCTTTACCATTGTGATCTTTTCCTGCCAGCCACGATCTTCTGCTTGTCTATCATTTTGATCTTTTGCCGCCAGCCATGACCTTCTTTACTGCACATGGTGTTCCACTTTGAACTTCTGCCCATTTGCCAAACTCGACCTTTTTGAGCATCTGACTATGCCTTCACCTCATAGTCATATATCAACCCTTCTCTCCTCTGGAGAGCTTCCTAGTTTCCAGAGCATGACCCTGTGACAGTCGCTTTCCTTGGCCAGGTGTTTCCTGTAGCTGAAGCTCTTCCTTGAACTTATGGGAAGAGGGTCAGACCCTCCATCATGGTGTCTCTACAAAGATCTTCATGTCCTTCCTTCTTGTGAACTTCTGCCCAAACAGACGTTCTTCCACACTTTTCCTGTCTGCTACTGCTCGTATTGGACAGTTCCTGACAACTCTTTTATTTTAATATCCAATTCTGGTAACTTCAAGTCTCTTCCTCCATTATCAGATGTAAGACTTGGAAGTCATGACATTGCTCTTTCCATATGATTATGAACCAACCAGATCTGACGGTTTATATTAAGCACAGACTTTGTCGCCAGTCATAAGTTTCCGAATTCCTGAAAGGCTATGTTTTACTTCTTTATAGGTTTATTACTCACCTGGACCTATCTGTATAGGAACTGCTTCTCTCTATTCCTATTATGTCACACCCCCCACTTCCCGATATTCATGACACTTGGGAACCCGGCCTGTAGAGGGCGATCTTGCAGAGATGACATGGAAAAAAGGAGCCCCTCCTGGTCCATAAGTACTGGGTTCCTCCCACTATTCCCCAGTCTTTTCGTCTCTGCAGTCGGCGATGAAAGGATACGTAGGTACAAAGTAACAAAATGGCTACTGCATGGCTTCTGCCTGGCTTATGCTTAAGGGGATTGCTTTAAGACTCCAAGGGTGAGAATAACGGAGTGACCGTTATCTCTGGGAATGGAATGTGCAGACAGAAGAGCATAACAATCTGTTTCTGTGAAAATGTCCATGGGTAGGTGAATGTCTGGAAAAACCCATGACACACAATGACATACAATGGGGTGATGTACAGCCACCCCCAGCACACACCCCTGACAGTAAGGTGTTGATACAGCTACTCCAATTAAAAGGCAAATGTCCACTTTAGAAGCTTTTCCCCGCCTAGGCCTTATCATGCTTTATATACTGAAAATCATGACGTAATAAACAGTTCACACCGAGAATAGCTGTTATGTGTCTTTCTTGCGCTTGGTGTGGGCTCCGGAATTCCGAAGTGTGAAGGTAACTCTGGTCTACAGACAAATAAGGTAATCCCAGGTAGAGGACTCAGTGGGAGTCGCTCTTAGGTGTCTGCCGGTAATAGGGGCAGATATTTTTTCAGTGGTGGAGAATGCGGGCAAGTCTCCTTGAAGGGGGTAAGTGATTTATACGCTTAACCCCGAAGGAAGGTTAAAGGACTTGTGCCCTTGTGCCTCTCGCAGTCTTGGCGAGGCGTTGCGGGGTTCGTAGGGAACCGCTGCTTGGTTATTTGAAGCGCGCTATATAAATTGTGATTATTTGTGATTTGGGAACAGATTTGTCTGTTTACTGTGAGTTTACCTGACCACTGAAACCTTTTTCTCTCTTTTTCTCTGACAATAGAGTGTTAAGATTATTTGTTTGTGTGGATTGATAAGTGTGAAGGTGAGCACGCTTTAAACCACTGATATTGTCATTTGTTTATTTGTCATTTGTTAACTGATAATGGGTCAGTCTGAGTCTAAAGTGCCCCATGTGGGAGAGGATTGTATTCACTATGTAGAGAGGTTAACTGGAGGAGCATACTACACGCTGCCTTTTGTTGATAATTTGGCGGGGTGGACTGGAAAGGTTCCCATATTATCAAGGAGACCCAAACTGGGATAAAGATTATATAAAGAAGGGAGGTGGAAATGGGTTAAAACATGCTTCCTATTGGTTTGAAACTAATTATAAACTGGATATAGAGGACATCCAATTCAGGAGACAAAGAGTCCCCTGGGTTTCATGCCCTGGAACACAAACTAGGAACAAATTTAAAATTAAATGTAAACAAGAGTTTAGGGCTAAAAGTAACTGTCCCTCACCTTACGTGTCACCTAAGAAAAACAGCCTCTATCCCTCCTCCACTCAGGAAGAGATAGAAGAGTCAGGAAACAAATGAGCAGCGATAGACAGAAGTTGTCTGCTGATGTTTCTCCGCTAGATAAAGAGGAACACAAAGAGAAAAAATAAACTAGTTAAAGATGACAGCTGGGTTTTCTATTGGGGTCCCGCTGCAAATACTAGGAGTAAAATTAGTTGGAGAAAGTTAATATAGAAGCCTAACTGCTGAGAAAAGGTCAGGATACAATGTGGGAGAATCATAAGATGCTTTGTTAGGATCCACATAAGATTGGACTAATATGAAATTATTTTAGGGACATCCCATGCTGTGCGACAGTGTATGGGTTAAAAGCACGCAAGCTGGCAAGAACGGAATGTGTGCGTGTGTGGGGAGAGACGGAGATAAATACACCGCCCTTACTAATTTCTGACCAACTTCAGGCTAAACAATCATACATATTTTCACAATAAAACTTAACAAGAAAGGTTGTATGTAGACTTAAACTAGATAAGCCCCTGGATGTGGGATTTTTTATTGCCAGGAGATTTTTTAAAACAGCCACATTGAAACCATGAGATTTGTCTCAGGAACTATCCTTTCAGTGCCTGTCTGCCATCTCTTCTCACTTCGTGACACGGGCTGGAATAGCAACATTGATTTAAGAAATAGTTTTTTTTCAGCGTCCCAGTGGACGAGGAGACACAGGCCATCTTTGCTTTTGTTTTATGTCACATTTGCCCTAGGCTTATGTGTATTGGTAAATAGTTTTTTTTTTTTTGTGTAATGGCAATTTTTTGCAATTGTCCTCCTCTTAAAGTCTGGACACCCAGCCATGGTTCCGTCCTACTGCAGACAGTTTTCTCCTCTGCAGTTTTGATTGGGAGGCCACCCTGGGGAACAAGAGGGATCATTTGAATTGTCTTTTTGTAAGTGATTATAAAGTGTCTAAAGAAAAGTTGTAATGGTGTCAGGAAAAAGTTGGAGTACCTGGGTTTTATGCTTTCCCAGGGACAAAGAAATAAGCTATAAGAAAATAGCTGCTGTCGTGGGTCTGCCCTGCCCACTTACCAGGAAGGACATGCTAAACTTCCTTGGTATGATTGGTTGCTGCCACCAGTGGATTATAGATTGTTCATGTTAGGACAGCATATTGAGAGCTGAAATGTATGTTGATAAACCTGACACCCTGAAATGGTTAAAGGAAATGTGTAATGTGCAATGTTTTGTGTATTTGAGAAATGATATGGTGACAGCCCCAGGGTTAGGTTTTCCCGATTATGGCAAGATGTCACTTAGTTGCCAGGATTTGTACAGCCGTGTGCAGGGCCCAGCATAAGAACATGGAGGTGCCCTGTTGTTTTTTTCTCAAAGGTGGTCCCTGGGCAGGTACAGGGCAATGCCTGTGTGTCTCATAGCCCTGGCCTTGTGTGTGGTGTTAGTAGGAATGGCAGAAATCTTTACTTTTTGTGACATGATACAACTTTACTTTACTACTCACAATTTGTTTTTCCTTCTAAAGAACATACACGCAACATACACGCAAACAGCAAACATGCAAATGCCCATGCTAACACCAGACATACCCCTCCCTGACCAGACTTTGACTGACTTACAAACATATGCTAGTAAAAAGGACAGGGAGGATTGAGGAAAGGCAGGAGTGCACAAATGTCCATGGATTTTTTGTGATAAGAGGGGAAAAACTAGGGAAACCGTGCAGCTGCTAGTAGTGCACCTTTTTTTTTAACCCACAGAAAGCAAGAAATGAGCACCTGACATTCCAACAACCTTGTTCACAAATCTGCGGATTGACTTTACTCACATGCTTAGTTTAGGGAAAAGACAAGAGTACCTTTTTGTGATAGTGGATATGTTCCCAAGGTGAGTTGAACTTTTTGTGACGACGAGGGAAGATGCAAGGACTGTGGTAAGAATTCTCACACAAGAGAATATTCCTAAATGGGGATGCCCCTTAGTGGGTAAATGGGTAAATCCAAATAGGCTGTCCCTCACTGTGAAGGTATGTCAGGATTTAGTAGAAAACCCTAAGGATAAAGTGGAAGTTTCACATACCTTACCTCCCTCAGAGCCCTGGAATAGTTGGAAATAAAAATATAAATAAATAAATAGGACCAGAGAGGATAAATTAAGCCACAGGAGGGAACTTATGCTAAATATAAAAGGGTACTTCCAGGAGTAGGATTGGTAGGAATTAGAATGACCCCTTCTAAGGTCACTGGGTATTCATCATTTAAGGTTTTAATGGGAAGACCATTCCCCACCCCCTGGGCTAGGGTGCCCCTTTATGTTAGAAAGAGGGGACCTAGACCTGATATAGGAAGAATATGTGAGGAAGCTGATTAAAACTTTGGAAAATGTTGAAAGAAATATGGCTTGCACCTCTCTGTCTCGTATCTCTCTTTTTCTTCACAGAAGTCCCTCATCCATCCATCCATCCTTTTGAAGTAGGTGACGGTTGTGATCCAGTAGCTGAATCGCAGAAAGAAGCAAGGCTGCCACGGTGATCGCAGTGACTAGAACCAGTCCTAGTGAAGGATTGCCAGTCGTGGGTGCCAACTATGATGACTAATGCGGGGGATCTAGGGTCCCCGAAGAAAGAAGAACAGACAAAGTCCTTGACCAGGCCTTATTTGCTGGACTGGGGCTGAAATGGCTAAACTTTTGACACTTGCTTTTATTCTTTTTGTGATAATATATGTGCTTACTTTATGCATTTATGACCCACAGGTCTTAGGCCCCACTCAAGGTATATGTGGGAAAAGTAAAATTAGAGAAATTAGGTAAAAGAAGGACAAGTGAAGGTGACCTCCTAAGATGCTACTTCTAAAGTTCATAGATGCCTACGCCTGAAAGTCCAGTGTTTGGATATGTGGTAAATTACACCCTGAAATATTACAGGTCATTTGATATCTATCAAAAAAAATTTGGGAAAGATTACTGCGCTAAAATTTGTTATAGTGTTTGCAGACAAGTGTTGTTATGTTTTTACAAAGGAGAACTGCTCGACGTGCTATGACCCAAATATCCCAGTAGGTCCAAGGTTGACATATAGTGATGTGGCACAGAGCAAAATAAGAATAGGCCGCTTAGAGCCCCTGCATGTCCAAAAGTGTCCAAACAATGAATCCAACGTTGATAGCTATGCCTTTAAATCTCACTCAGACCTTTAATTTATAAAAACCAAATGAGAAATGATTGGGTTTCAGATATAAGACCCACAACCCAGACTTGGGAGATCTAATAGGGAAGTGAAAATCCCATTCTTAGTTTAATATTTCTAAGCCAGCTGAGAGCAATGCCCAGTACAACGCAACTGGCTGGAATTTCATTTTGATTAATCTGTACGTGCCTAACTGAATTTCTTATAATTTCTGCATTTCTTATAATGTTTTGATGATGGAGAATATAAAGTAGTTTAGAAATAGGAGCATAACACGAGGCATCAGCTTGTGTAATAACATCTACATTTGTTGTGGGGAAAGTGCGTTACCCCTGGTTCCCACTAGAGATGAAAGGATGGTGCTATATGGCTGTCCTAATCCCTGTAATTGGTCGTGATAAAGATCATGTGGGAAAGCGTTCCTTTGAATTGAATTAGTCAATATCAATACTAGTCAATACTTTTAATAATTCTGCTTTTATATTTGCTGTTTAAAATGTTTATGTGTATGATAGGGATAAATAAGGATAGGGTCCCCACCCCACACATCTGCCACTTCCAGGCCATAGGGAGAGATCCCTGCTCAACTTTTACCTTCACTATAGAAAATCCTTCCCCCTCAGACAATGGGACCTATTGGTTTTTTTGTTCCTGTAGTGGCTGCTCAGATTGGGGAAGAAGGTTTTACTCCCGGGATATGTCCAGTTTTAGGGGTAAGCCCCGAGCCCCAACACTTCCCCCAAATGACCCCTTGGATAAGAAAATTGTCACTGCAAGAGGTCCAGGTCATGATGACCAACCCTTCCCCTGAGGATACTTTTGCCTCTGAGACAGGGTTTGACAGTAACACCAATTTATGGGTTAAATTGGCTCATTATACGGCACAGAGCCAGAACACTATGTTTGTGCAGCCGCCCGTCCTCATCTAGGCCCTGTACCTTTGACCCTGCTCCCGGAGGAGTAGGGGTGTTTCCTTAGCATATACAGCAATAGGAGCTAAGAGGGGGAATGTGATATCTGGAAAAGAAGCTATCCTATACTAACCCAGACTGTTTCCCTGGGACCTGGAATAGAAGTTTACCCCGGGAACTACACCTGTTATTCCCGGCCTAGTGGCACTGTGAATGTAAGCATTTTCAGTCCAGGTTTTTGTGCCAATAATGGTAGTTCCACCATCCCTGACTTATTTTATTTGTTTAATCAGTCACATAGCGTGGGAGATGTGTTCTGGCTATGTGGAGATGGGAAAATAAGACATAAACTTCGACAATCATGGAGAGGCCAATGTACCTTGGTGAAAATTGTAATGCCTTTCCTTATTACCCCCTCCAATAAGGTGACCGAGCAGATACATTGCCCCTTGCTGACCGAGAGGCCTAGGGGGAAACGTCCACCATGGCATTCCAGAATAGAATGGCCTTAGATGTGCTCTTAGCAGAAAATTTCCAGCCATATACCAAGACTAAGGCTTGCTTGAATCAGTTTGCTCAGGCTTAGAATAGAGGTGAAAGTTTCACTTTAAGACACTTACATATCCATGTAATCATTTAGCAGAAACTGGACATTTCATTATTATTATTATTATAACCTAGCTAGAGATGTGCCCTATCTAATGTCAGTCTGTACGCTTCAGGAGACAGCATCAAGGCCGCCTCTAATTCCTTCTCTTGTTTAGGAACTTACTGTATTGTTTATGTTTATGCCTACGTGCAAAATGTCCTGTTAATAGTTGCTCCCCGAAGGGAGGGGTAAGGAGCAATTCTGTATACTGCTCTATATATTCTTTGCTGTTTAAAAAAAAAAGGCAAATGTTAAAGTTAAAGGAGTCTGTGAGCCAATAGGGCTGAGTCCCCTGCCCATGACCGTTGACACCCCCAGACACCTACCAGGGAATGGAACCCCAGTTCCTGGAAGGGAGAAGAGAAGCCCTAGTACTGGGGTCGAGACCCAGGTTTCATGCCCCTATACTTTATTTCAATACTTTATCCCATGTAGTGACATATATTTTTTTATTTATGCGATATGGTCAATTGTACTAGTCAGTCACACTCTCGACTCTTAGGGGATTATCGTTCACAATACTACATGTGTGTAACTGATAATTATTGGGGTAAAGCGTGTGACTACTGGGGGGCAGTGGGATGGAACACTGATAAGGGAGGATTACCAGGGAACTGGGGCTATAGACCCAAAGTGCTCTGGATAGAAAAGATAGCAGTGGGAAATCCCTTCTTTCACGTATGACGTTGCTTAGAAAGGGTTCGGAAAGCTGCCCATATCGACAGGATACCGCAGCGTTAAGATGTAATACTGTAATATTGAATATTGAGAACCCCTCAGCGGGAGATGCCGGGCTATACTGGACAGGCTCCCACCCGGCAGGGGGCTGTGGCAGTACCACCATGTGTACTCAGTTTATTATTATCATTATGCTCATCATAATTGCAGTAGTAGCTTTTAAGATTATAATGTGTGTAGTTGCCATGCGTGCTAGCAAGGCCCAAGGTATTTATGCTGTTTATCTAGCTCATAACCAAGAGGAATATGAGAAGGCAATGGGCGAGTCAGCGACTTAGAAGTCATTGACTCGAAGAAGGGGCTGAAAGGATACGTAGGTACAAAGTAACAAAATGGCTACTGCATGGCTTCTGCCTGGCTTATGCTTAAGGGGATTGCTTTAAGACTCCAAGGGTGAGAATAACGGAGTGACCGTTATCTCTGGGAATGGAATGTGCAGACAGAAGAGCATAACAATCTGTTTCTGTGAAAATGTCCATGGGTAGGTGAATGTCTGGAAAAACCCATGACACACAATGACATACAATGGGGTGATGTACAGCCACCCCCAGCACACACCCCTGACAGTAAGGTGTTGATACAGCTACTCCAATTAAAAGGCAAATGTCCACTTTAGAAGCTTTTCCCCGCCTAGGCCTTATCATGCTTTATATACTGAAAATCATGACGTAATAAACAGTTCACACCGAGAATAGCTGTTATGTGTCTTTCTTGCGCTTGGTGTGGGCTCCGGAATTCCGAAGTGTGAAGGTAACTCTGGTCTACAGACAAATAAGGTAATCCCAGGTAGAGGACTCAGTGGGAGTCGCTCTTAGGTGTCTGCCGGTAATAGGGGCAGATATTTTTTCAGGCGAAGCATTCAGAAGATGACTCTCCTTCAAGCTGCAGGTAGCCGGGTTTGCTTCCGGCACTTTTTTTCTCTATTTCTGTCTGAAACTCTTTAAACCTGTTTGGTTATATTGTATGCCTCCCAGCCCTGGCTGTGTGGTTCAGGCAAAGGTAGATACATACACCTTCTGGTGTATACAGGAGTATTACTCCTCCGTGAGACCTAAATGTGGGTAGGCGGCTTCCGGGTTGGTGTTCCCGGCATGGGATGCCCCTGTCCCTTTATAATCCCCTTGTGCCTTATGGGTGCTTTTCTATCCTCTCCCCTTAGTTCTACTTTAACCCTGCTGGGTAAAAAGGAGGGGGGAAGGGGGGGCGTTATCTGGGCTTATTTGTCACCATGCACCCAAAAAAAAAAAAAAAAAAAAAAAAATATATATATTTATATATATTTTAGAGATATATAAAATAAGTCCTTATTTCTTATTTTTATTATGTATGTTTTACTATACTATTTAATAGGAAATGTTTTATTTAGATTTTCCTATCTCTGTCTAGGCAGCATTTTTTGCTTACCTATTAAAGCTCTTTGTTTTCTGGCTGTGTTCAGATTTGAATTTTCCCTCCATTTTTGGCCATGTGATCCTGGAAGTGGGCGGGGCTTAGGCATGCTTTTATTCAGAGAGCACCTGTATGCTCTGTTTGACTTCCTGGCCTTACCTCATGATGTGAGCTTATTGCATGGGCTGTGAGTACCCTTCAGCTTGGCTGAAGGGAGTTTTTTTCTGTCTTTTTTTTATATTGTGTGCATTCGGTGACTGTTTTTTTGTTTTCTCTGTAGGTAGAAACTCCTTATTTAAAAAGGGGTTTCTCCTGGTCCTTATATAAAAAAAAGGAAAAAAAAGCCCTTAAGCCTTATTTGGGGGTCCATTTGTGTTTCAATCCTCCCACTTGGGACTATTTAAAGGGGCATCCCGGGTAGCAATTGCGTAAATCCCATATATACTTGCCGACTATAATCGATTATAGTATAATACTAAACACCATATGGAGGCATCCCAGGATAACGGACATGCAATTCCCTCTGCACAGACTCGGCAATGTTTTGGATGTGGGGCATCCCTTGTTGGGGATAACGCAATTCTTTGCGTCCCTTGTGCACAATTAACTATTATGCAGCAAACTGAGGCCCAGGCTTCAGGGCCTGCGGCTAATGCCTCATCTCCTACTCCGCCATGTCTTGTCCGTACCCCCAATGATATTGTCATGGGTGGTGAGTCGCATGCTGATTTATGTGCCAGATTGGCTCATCTTGAAAGATTAATGTCTACCTCTGTGCCTAAGAAGGCCTCAGCTAAAAGAAAGCACTTGACTCATGCCGCTCCGGCAAGGGAGTCAGACAATTGTGAATTGCTTGATTGGTCTGATCCTTCTCAGTTAGAAGAAGGAGAATTATTATGAGGAATCAGCTGTTTCTGATAAACAGCAATTTGTTGGTACTGAGATTGAGCAGGGTGAAGCAAGTGTTGTGGATACCCCAAAAGCTCTTGCTCAGTTATTTGAGGTTTTGGTTATTACTCCTCCTGAAGTAGTCCCTCCTCAAAAAGGGGAATTCTTTGGAGTCTCTAAAACTCGTTTAGAATTTCCAAATCAAAAGCATTTTGATGAAATTATTCTTAAAGAATGGGATAAGCCTGCGCGGCTTCCTGGCATTCCCTTGGGCTGGGACAAGAAATATCCCTTCCCAGCTGATACTGTTAAGCGTTGGTCATCACCACCTGTGCTCACCGCTCTGGCATGTGTACACTCACTGCACGGATGGGTTAAATGCGGAGGACAAATTCCTATGTGTGCGCAAGCATACAATGACCATCTATGCATTAATATTTAATTAATTTATAGAGAGACTGGATTTTTAAAAGATACTCTGCTCATGGGTGGATGCCCCTGTGCTTAATTTATCCAATTCTTCTGTGTTGCATTCTCCTGACTCCACTACACTTAAAGATGGAGAGGATAAGCGTATTGATCAAATGGCGTGCCACGCTTTTTCCAGTGTGGGCTCTGCCTTGCTGCCTGTTGGTGCTTCGGTACTCATGACAGTGGCTATTAGGTCTGTTGTGAGAGACCTAATGAATTACTCAGGGCTTGATCTGGCCTCTGATGAGTACGCCGCTCTTAAGCGATGTGAGATGTTTGCATCTTTTGTACTTTCTGCCTTAGATGATACTCTGCTCATGTGCAGCAGAACCTCTGCCTTGTTAGTCGCCATCCGGCGGTCAGTATGGTTGCGGCAGTGGGCAGCTGATATTGTAGTTAAGAAATCGCTTACAGCGCTCCCATTTGTGGGATTGCGACTCTTTGGAGAAAGAATTGGATTCTGTCACTAAAGGAGGTAAATTACCTCAGCGTAAGAAACAACGTCGTTCCTTTCGTGGAATAGAGGAAAGGGACGTGGCCGTCCAAGTCAGAATTGGGGGTCCAAAACCAAATCTGCCACTAAGCCTGCTCAACAATGAGGGGACGCCCTCACCCTTACGGGTGGGGAGACGGCTGCAGTTCTTCTTCCAGGTCTGGGTTCAGGAGGTATCAGACAATTGGGTTCTGGAAGTAGTCTCTTCCGGTTACTAACTGGAATTCGAGCCCCGGCCTCCTCCCAGATTTTTCATGTCCCGGATGCCTAGTGCCTCCAGCGGAAAGGGGTTTGGGGTTTTACTCCAACCTATTCACGGTACCCAAAAAGGATGGCTCTGTTCGGCCTATCCTAGACCTAAGGAGACTCAATCAATTTATACGTTTCGGAAAATTCCGCATGGAGTCTCTGCGATCAACGATCGATGCTCTCCGTCAGGGGGACTTCATGACATCCATAGACATCAAGGATGCTTATTTGCATATTCCTATTTTCCGGGTCACCAGAGATTTCTCAGGTGCTCGATAGAAGACCAGCATTATCAATTTGTGGCCCTACCATTCGGCCTTACCTCGGCCCCAAGAGTCTTCACCAAGATGCTGGCAAGAGTGATGGCTATATTCAGGGTCCAGGGCATCCGCATTGTGCCTTTTCTGGACGATCTTCTTATCGCGGCCTCCTCCCTCGAACAATCAGAGTTGGACACCAGGATGGTGGTCTCTACGCTAGAGAGGTTCGGATGAATAATAAGTTACCCCAAATCCTCTCTCTGTCCGTCCAGGGAAATTCCCTTCCTGGGCCTGATTCTGGATACATTTCAGGACAAGGTTTTTCTTCCTCAGTCCAAAATGGTTCTGATTCAGGACTTGATTAGTCTATTCTTGTCCAACCCTCGTCAGTCTATCCGTCTAGGGATGAGACTAGTGGTATTGATGGTAGCTGCATTCGAGGCAGTCCCGTTTGCCCAGTTTCACATAAGGGCGCTTCAGCTCTTCCTCTTGGCAAAGTGGGACAGGTGCCCACTATCATTGAATCAGACTTGTCTATTGTCTCCCCACGTTTTGCAGTCCCTTCAGTGGTGGTTAATATCGCACAACCTCCAGAAGGGCAAGTCATTTCTGACTCCGCATTGGGAACTGGTTACCACGGATGCCAGCCTAGTGGGCTGGGGGGGCTTCTGGAAGAAGCATCAGTTCCAAGGATTGTGGGGGCCTCAGGAGGCTCATTCTCCAATCAATGTATTAGAGCTTCAGGCCATACGTCTTCTTCTACTTTGACCCATTTCTTACAGGGTCTGCCAGTTCAGATTTGGTCAGACAACCGAAAAGCTGTTGCATACATCAATCACTAGGGAGGGACTCACAGTTGGGGTGCCCTCCGGGAAGTGTCTCTGATCCTTCAGTGGGCAGAGATCAATGTTCCCTGCATATCAGCAGTTTACATTCCGGGGATAGAGAATGTGGAGGCAGACTCCTTGAGCAGGGGATGTTCTCGCCAGGGAGAATGGTCTCTCAATCCAAGGGTCTTTTAGTTCCTCTGTCACAAGTGGGGGACTCCACGGTTTGACCTGTTTGCTTCTCGTCACAATCACAAGCTGCCAGCTTTTGTGTCTCTATCCCAGGATCCTCTGGCAGTGGCAGCGGATGCCATGTCTCTGGCCTGGAAGGATCTGGGGTTCCTATATCTGTTTCCCCCATTCTCCTTGATCAGCAAGGTGGTGCGCAAGCTAGCACTGGAGGAGGTGCCAGCAATTCTGGTGGCGCCAAAGTGGCCAAGACGTCCGGGGGACGCAGACGTCGTAAGGCTGGCAGTGGATCGTGTCCATCTGCCTCTTCTTCCAGATCTCATCACTCAGGGTCAACTTTGTTACCCCAATTTACAAACGCTGGCTTTGACGGCATGGCTGCTGAAGTTTCCTCTGTCATTTATTACAGGACTTGGAGGTCCTATATTGATTGGTGTGAATCCAGGGCTTTGCCCTGTAGAGTATTTTCTATTCCTAGAATTCTGGAATATCTGCAACGAGGTCTGGATATGGGATTACAGATTAGTACTTTGAAAGGGCAAGTCTCTGCCTTGGCAATTTTCTTTCAAAGATCGTTTGCTCTTCATCCTTTGGTTAAGACCTTTTTCCAAGGAGTCGCGCATGTGCGGCCTCCCAGAAAGCCTTTACTTCCTGTTTGGGATCTTAATTTGGTGCTTTCGGCTATGCAAGCTGCTCCCTTTGAGCCATTGCAGGATATTCCTCTTCCTATTCTTACTCAGAAGGTTGCCTTTTTGGTCGCTATTACTTCTGTCCGCCGAGTTTCTGAACTGGCGGCTTTGTCTATTCAAGCCCCTTATTTTGAGAGGCATCAAGATAAGGTTGTTTTCCGTTTTAAACTGGATTTCCTTCCTAAGGTGGTGTCTGGATATAGTTCTTCCTTCCTTGTGTCCTAAACCTAGTAACGACAAGGAAAGGGTCTTACATTCTTTGGATGTAGTTCGTTGTGTTAAGTATTATTTAGTATTACCTCGGCCTTCCGCAAGACGGATGCCTTTTTTGTTGTGCCTTCTGGGCCCAAGAAGGGTTTTGCTCCTGCCAAATCTTCCCTTAGTAAGTGGATACGTCAGGCTATCATTAGGGCCTATACGGCGAAGGGGAAGGTTCCCCCTTTTCGTGTCACCGCTCATTCTACTCGTGCTATTGGAGCCTCTTGGGCTTTTCAGCACCAAGCTTCTGTTGAACAAGTCTGCAAGGCTGCGACTTGGTCTTCTGTGCATACTTTTTCTAAGTTTTACAAGGTTGATGTGCGGGCCTCAGCGGATGCTGTTTTTGGCCACAAAGTTCGGCAAGCTGCAGTAATTTAAGTTAGGCATTATTCCTTTGGGATCCCCACCCATTATAGACACTGCTATTGGATGTCCCAAGTGTCATGAATATCGAGAAGTGGGGGGGGTGACATATTAGGAATACCATTTTGTGAGATACTCACCTGTAAAATGGTTATTACGAGTATGTCACACCCCCCACTTCCCCCACCCTTTTTTGTTCGAGGGATCCTTTATATGTGATTATTATTATTATTTCAAATAATTTTACAATTATTTAATATAATTGGCTCTTTTTGCTCTAGGGATCCTTTATTTGGTATTATTATTTCAAAAAATTTTACAGTTATTGAATATAATTGGCTCTTTTTGTTCTAAGGGATCCTTTATTTGGTATTATTATTCTCATATAATTTTACAATTATTGAATATAATTGGCTCTTCCTGGTTCTTCACTGCTGTTTAAAAAGACTGAGGAATAGTGGGAGGAACCCAGTACTTATGGACCAGGAGGGGCTCCTTTTTTCCATGTCATCTCTGCAAGATCGCCCTCTACAGGCCGGGTTCCCAAGTGTCATGAATATCGGGATGTGGGGGGTGTGACATACTCGTAATAACCATTTTACAGGTGAGTATCTCACAAAATGGTATTTTTGGGTTCCACAAAATCCTTCACCTCCTAAGTTGTCACATTTGTCACTATAGTGTCTCCGGAGTCTGTAAATAAAGTGGAAAGTGACACCCCTGTACTGAGATCTATGAGACAAACCAGAGTGTGCGGAGTGACGGGACAGGGGGAATCCTTTCTATAGAAGTTTTATTACTCACCTGGGCTGATCTGTAGACACTCCTCCACTTTTATCTTCATCATTTCTTCTTCCCCAGTTTTCACATTTGTTACTATAGTGTCTCCGGTGTCTGTGGAGAGATGAGAGGGATGCCCATAGACTGAGATGTATGAGACACACCAGAGTGTGCAGGGTGACTAAACAAAGAAGGATACAGAAATGTATTTTTTTCTATAGAAGGTTTATCACTCACCACGGCTGATCTGTATAAGTTCATCCAATTTTATCTTCATTATATCTTCTCCCTCCTATTCAGTTGTGACATATGTCACTATACAGTCTCCAGAGTCTGTGAAGAAAGATGAGCGAGGCCATTAGAAGGTGCAAGCGGTTGGTAAAGGAGGTGTGCTCAGTGGCCCCACCTCTTACACTGTGATGGGAGGTGCTGCTGAGCCTCCATCATGGTGTCCCCCCTGTAGAGTTGTTGGTATCCTTCTGTCTGATACTTGCCCTGTTTGTCCGCTCTGTAGGTGTCACTCTGGAAGATATGAGATGAGATGGGACATCAGAGATATAGGGGTCGATTCAGAGCCTGGTGAGAACACTCACTTCTTTTTTTTTTAGAAGATAAAAATGCCATTCACTTTCATTGTCTACCGGGTGTAAATTTTCACCTGGCCCTGAAACATTCCCAAGGTAGACAATGGCATGAATCACTGAAAGATGGTGACAGTGGTGTACTCGAATGAAAGTAAGGTCAGAGGTCTGGTCAAGGTAAATATTATGGTACACAGGATTATGGTCAGAAACTGGTAAGAGTTGGTCTAAACTGACTAGAAGACGGGGGGCGGAGGTGAAGGTGAACCAATGAGAAGAGAGAAGAGGGAGGGAGAAGAAAAGACTGGAATACAGGCAAGAGGGAAAAGAACCAATGAGAAAAAGTGAGCTGATAAACAGGAGAATAAAAAAACTAGAAGACAGGCAAGGGGGAGAAGAAGTGAAGGTGATGTAATGAGAAGTGTGTTGAAGAGGAGGAAAAACTAGAAGACAGGCAAGAGGGAGAATATATAAAGGTGAACCAATGAGAAGTGAGGCAAGGAGGAGAAGGAATGACTCGAAGACGGGCAAGAGGTGAATGAGAAACAATGGCAGGAGCAGAACAGAGCCAAGGGTTGAGACAAATTGAGGAAGGGCCAATGGAGAATCCACCTCTTCCTCTGACAGACAGCTGAGAGCGCTCACCAGATCCATTCACCCCATGACCAGGAAACCCCCTCCTCCCAGACTGTGCCCGCAGGAAGGAAGGAGTCTTCCCCTGAATTGCCCCTCCCCTTTGCTCCATTTGACTCTTTCCTTTTGTAGATGGCAGGGGGCGGGTTAGAGGGGGGATGTGAGAGAGCATGGCAGGGGAGCTGGGATTATTCCTTGGGGTTACCAGGGCTGCCATGAGAATTTCTTGGGAACCATAAAACAATTTTAGCCCCGCCCCACAAATAACTTTGGGACAATTTTAAAAAATCCCCTCCATTTCTGTATTTGCATGATGCAGGACAGGAAACAGCTGCACAATACAAAGAAGGGTCTGCGCCGCCGCACACCTATATCCGATGGCTGGGACCAAGGGCATCCTGGGGGGTCACCTCACTATTCAGATGGGGTGTGAATTGGCAAGAACGATATGTATTGCGATACATGTATGACAGAGTCCCCCCTTCCCAGGGGGTGGGACCCCATTTTTTGGGGGAATGTTAGGGGTTAAAAGCCCTTAAAATGGAGTGAGGTTTCCCTTACACAGCATAACCAGCCCCTACCAGCTATGGGGGCTTGTAGAACAGGGCGGCAGAACTGGCTCTGCAGGCTACAAGCCGGCTTAGCCTATGGCCACGAGCTCTTCTGCCCCCCCTGGGCTTTGGGGAGCCAAGTAATGGGGGGCTCAGGGTAAATGGCAAGTCACCCGCTAGCTGTAGGTGATTTGCCAGACCCAGAGCCTTGTATAGGGGTCACATAGATCCCTTACCAGTTCACAAAAAGTTAACAGTAAAAAAAAAAAAACACACACAGAGAGAATGTCTTTCCTTTACTCACCTCCGATTGGCAGCTCCTCTGTCCCTCAACGATCCGATGACAGATGTGGTGATCGCCTGCCAGAGGAGGGGGTGGCCGGTAATCATCGCATCTGAGAGCTGAGCCACTGGGAGCCGGGATGACGCCCGCAGGGGTGAAGTCATCCGTCCGCCCCCGAAAGAGGCGGAGCCCGTTGGGAGAGAGAGAAAAATTACATAGGTTCCCCTATTCCGGTGGGATGGGACCCCATTTTTTTAAAGGAATTTTAGGGGTTAAAAACCCTTACAAAGCCCCCCAAAAATGGTGTGAGTTTCCCCTTACCCAGCATAACCAGCCCCTACCAGCTATGGGGGCTTGTAGAACAGGGCGGCAGAACTGGCACTGCAGGCTACAAGCTGGCATAGCCTATGGCCATGGGCTCTTCTGCCCCCCCGGGCTTTGCCAGACCCAGAGCCTTGTGAACTGGTATAGGAGTCACATAGATCCCTTACCAGTTCACAAATGGTTAACAGTAAAAAAAAAAAAAAAAAAAAAAAAAACACCCCACATAGAGAGAATGTCTTTACTTTACTCACCACCAATTGCCAGCACCTGTGTCCCTCGCCAGTCCGATGACAGATGTGGTGATCGCCGGCCAGAGGATGGGGGAGGCAGGAGACTTCCTCCTCTGGCCTCTGATCATCGCATCCGAGAGCTGAGCCACTGGGAGCCGGGATGACGCCATCTGCCCACCCCCAAAAGGGGCGGGGCTACTCGTGAAGATGGTGGCGCCCGTTGGGAAGGTAGGGAGAGAGAGCCTGTCGGGCACTCTCCTGAAGACAGAGGAGCCCTTGGGGGGGGGGGATTGGAGGCCCCCAGGTGAAGAGGAGAGCAGGCCAGATCGAACAATGGGTCAGGTGAGTGTTTGTTTTTTTTTTACTTTTCTTTTACTGGGGGGCGGGGGGAGTCAATCAATTTTAGAAAGAAAAAATGATTCTAGTATCGTCTAATGAAATATCGCGATACTTGACAGAATCGACACCCATAGTATTCAGACTATAAAGTTAAGTAAGGTCCAGCCATTACATCATAGGTTAAGCAGGGAGAGGGGCCCCTCCTCATATAAGAAAATAAGGCCCAGCCCTCACAATATATAGGTTATCCGGGGGGGGGGGGGGAAGACACCATATAGGCTGCACAGTCTGTCCCCTCCTCATATAGGAAACTGAGGCCCAGCCGTCACATTATAGGCTATGGAGGGAACCAGACACCCTATGGGCTGCACAGTCTGGCCCCCCCCATATAGGAAACTGAGGCCCAGCCGTCACATTATAGGCTATGGAGGGGGAGGGACCAGACACTGTATAGAATGCACACAGTCTGGCCCCGCCCCCCATATAGGAAACTGGGGCCCTGCTGTCACATTATAGGTTATGGAGGGGAAGGGGGCCAGACACTGTATAGAATGCACACAGTCTGGCCCCGCCCCTATATAGGAAACTGAGGCCCAGCCGTCACATTATAGGTTATGGAGGGGGAGGGACCAGACACTGTATAGAATACACACAGTCTGGCTCCGCCTCTATATAGGAAACTGGGGCCCAGCTGTCACATTATAGGTTATGGAGGGGAGGGACCAGACACTATATAGAATGCACACAGTCTGGCCCCACCCTTATATAGGGAACTGGGCCCAGCTGTCACATTATAGGTTATGGAAGGTGAGGGGCTAGATACTGTATAGGCTGCACACAGCCCTGATGGAGGCCCGAGCAGGGCCGTATTTTGCCTAAGGCAATACTAGGCACGTGCCTAGGGCGGAGCCCGAGGTGGGGCGGCCTTTTCACGGCCGCAGCGGCACTACAATGTCTTCCTTGTGATCACTGGGCAGCTGCCTGCTCACACACACACACGGTGCCGCCATTCGTCTGCCCATAGACCGCAATGCAGCCAGCTCACATACAGGAGAGAATGTGAGAATGGCTCGGCTCCGCACACCTGATGTCACACAGTCCTCCCAGCACAGTAGACACGTGACTGTGCCGCAGGGGCTGCTCTCTGGCTCCAGACAAGCATAAGGTAAGGGAGAAATGGGTGGGGAGCGTGTTTTTTTTTTTATATAAACAATTATTGGTGATTTAGGGGTTAATGTGTGTGTGTGTGTCTATCTGTCACACTGCCGCTGTACTGGCTGTGATTGATGATCGGCAGGCTCCTGGACACAATGGGGTGGCTGAAAGCAGGTGAAGTCACTATCTGCAGCACTCGCCATTGAGAAAGTAAATACTGATGGGAGCCGTTTGCTTAACATTAGGCTCAGACAGGTACAGCAGGGAGGGAGAGGCACCGAGTTATTAACCCTTGAACGTCAAAGCAGAATAGAGGCCACAGTGTTTTGCAACATATGGGCCCAGCTCTTGGCTTGGGGCCCGGCCCAGGATCATGCCATTCAGCTGGGGGCAGGGCCTCCCTTCGCAACCCAAGTCCCAGCTATCTGGAAAACATGCCCAGGGTCCCCAATTACAAAGAACCCCCTGCATTTAGGGCCCCGGAGATGTAAGGCTGGTTGATATGGGTGTTGTGGAGAAAGGCTGTTTTTTGGCAAACAGTTGGGGGGTTGGGGTGATGAAGATTTAAAGAGGAACTTCGGAGGCCCTGGAGTCCCAGAATTGGGATGCCCCGCGGTATGAAACCCCCATGACCCCCGGAAACACCCTCTCTCGGAGCCTTCGCCGCACCTGTGTGCTCCGGCCGCATCCCCACTCACCTCTAGCCGCGCCTGGCCTTCCTGCAAGGTGGGTGGAGGATGCAGCTGGCAGCACCACTCGGCTGCTTAGCCATCTAAACCAATCAGCGCACTCACTCTCACCCGAGTCTGCGCCGTGGGAGCGGATTGAAGGTGAGTAAAATGGGGCATCTTGGGGGGGTACATACAGCGGTGCATCCCAATTCAGGATGCTGCCGCAGAGAGGAACAACACACATGAAACTGAAATTCATTTGTGTTTTTCCTCTTTAAAGTGGAACAAAACTTACCAGAAGTCAGCCTAGAATCTAAAAGATTCCAGGGTCGTCTGCTGGCTTTGCTGGATGCCCTTCTTTGTGAAATCTCCTTGGGTGCCAGTAATAACTTTTTACCAATTCTAAGGGGGTATGAACAGGCTTTCATCCAATCAGAGATGTTTGGCGATTGTTTACAGTGGGGAGCGTGAGCCGGCGCATTACCTGCATCCCTGGTGGCGTGTGCCATTCAGATAGGCTGGGGCAGGAGCTGCATGCCCCCAGGGATGCGGCAGTGCATGCTCTCTATTGAAGGCAATCAGATCCTTTTGCCGAAGGATGTAAACACGGCAAAGGTCTGATTGGACTAGAGCACGCGTATGCAATGTTGGACCAAGTAGATGTGTGTTTTACTGGGCAAAAATGGGGATTTCACACCCCATTTGGGATGCCCCAGGGGCTCAGAACACTGCAGTGCTGGCATGGAACGAAATCTGAGAAAGTCAAATTTCCAGGTTTTATTCAGCTTTAACGCCTTGAGGAGGGACAAGAAAGACTTAGGTGTTTGAGAGGGGGCAAGAATGGCTTATGGCAAACTGGGAGGTTTAGAAAGGTTTATGGGTGTCAGGGGAAGTCTTATGGATGGCAGAAGGAGGTGAGGAAGGCTAGTGGGTGGTGGAGGGGGTGAGGAAGGCTTATGTGTGGAAGAGGAGGTGAGGAAGGCTTATAGATGGCAGAGGGGGTGAGGGAGGCTAATGGATGGCAGAGGGAGGCTAATGGATGGCAGAGGGAGGCTAATGGATGGCAGAGGGAGGCTAATGGATGGCAGAGGGAGGCTAATGGATGGCAGAGGGAGGCTAATGGATGGCAGAGGGAGGCTAATGGATGGCAGAGAGGGTGAGGAAGGCTTATGGATGGCAGAGAGGGTGAGGAAGGCTTATGGATGGCAGAGGGGGTGAGGAAAGCTTATGAATGGCAGAGGGGGTGAGGAAAGCTTATGAATGGCAGAGGGGGTGAGGAAGGCTTAAGTACAGACTTATGAATGGCAGAGGGGGTGAGGAAGGCTTGTGGGGGGCAGAGGGGGTGAGGAATGCTTGTTCCAGGGAGGGTTATGCTCCTCAGGGACCAAAACACATACTAAATCATGCCGACCCTGTACCCATGAAGACAGAATTAGTATACTTTTTTTAATGGATTGGGAAAGGTGGGGGCACACAGGGTGGCTGTTTGGGGCCCAAAAATTCCTAGTGGCAGCCCTGGGGGTATATATATTGGTGTATGTGTGCATAAACGGGGTGCGTAATATGCTGAATCAAGATGCCCCAGCAGAACTTAGTCGACCCGGCCTGGAATCTTGTAGACATCAGGGCCAGCCTAGGTCTGTATGGGATCCTGCACAGCCTTATTGTGGGCTTCACTAAAGATCGGAAAGGACAGATGACAGGTGTGGCTTAGACCTCCTTTGAAGGAAAAAAATGTTTATAGTTTTTTTCCAATTTGGGGAAATCTGTGTGAAATCACCCAAATCTATGTAATTGTTATTACTGTACAAAGTAGTAATTACAGACGGGGTAGAAACATACAGTACATAGACTATTATAAATGTAGTGTTATAAAGTTCACAATGAATATTCTGAATACAAGATACAATAGGAGAGAGTCCCACCCCTGAGGAGTTTACAGTCTACAGGATAAGGGGTGGAGATGAGGGGGAAGGATCACAAACAGTCAATATTGCGCTTTGTGCCCTTCAGAGAATTGCTTAAACTAGATTGTATGCTTGTCTGAAGAGATTTTAAGGGCACCTTTGAAAGCTTTGAGGGTTGGGGAGTGGCGGGGGAAATGCCGACACCCCCACTTTACCACATACCCTCATAACCATTTAGAAATGGTTGGTGTGGGTACGTGTCGACAATAAATGAATAGCAAGGACGTGGCCTGGAATTGCCGGTGAGGTGAGTTTACCGGGCAATCCCCAGGGATACATACAGCGGGCCATCCAACTATGGTTAACCTATAAAGAGGGAGCCCATTGGTTCCAAGTTCTTATAGACTCTAGGTCGTTGGTTGCTCATCTTTAAAGGACTGTCCAGTTTAATAAGAAAGCAAATCCTTTTATTCCCCGCAGATCATCAGTGTTAGTTTTATGGTCAGCAACTCCCTACTGGTCACTAGATTAAAGTGGAATTCCAGTCACCCTCCCCTGGCTCTGAGACAGGGTGAGGGGTTACAAAGGAAAAAAAAACCCTTCTCCCAGGTCCGTGTGACCGCCGATTAATAAGACACTGCATGTTCGGCACGTTCCTGTCCTCCCATTCAAGTCAGTTAACCCCCTCTGCCCTTTCACCACAATATGGCACCTTATGTCACCTGCCATGCATAGAATGACATCTATGCGTCCTGCATTGATCATTTTTTACCGGCAACAATGAAAAGTCACCCAAAATTAGCAAAATCCACAAAATCTTCCACAAAAATATGTTAATCAAGTGTGTATGTGTGTGTTTGGTGGGGGCTGGCAAATTTATCATTGTATGTGTGCCGGGGGGGGGGGGGGGGGGGGCGCATGACCAAAAGGTGCCTAGGGCAGCACGAATCCTAAATATTGCCCTGGGCCCGAGGGGTTACTATGGAAACATCTGAGCTGCCTCCTTCATATAAGCCTCTAAGGCTCCTTATTGCCGCTTTTAACCTCTCACCTCTCGGTAGCCTTCTGCTGGGCCTGGAGGCGTAAAAGCCGACAATGACAGGTAAAGGGTAGAAACAGGAGGAACAAAGTACCACTAGGGGGAGAAGCAGAGGGGCAAGAGAATAGGGCGGGGAGGCTCACCAGCCAATCACAGGATACTCTCTGCTACCCTCTGATATCAGGACCTACCTGTGTCTGCTTTGTACCCGGACTACACCAACATGGCGGCCCCTAGCACTCCCCTGCCCCACCCTGCAATGTTTTCGTATCTCGCTCTACCGATCTGTGGCCCCGCCCACTTCCTGCAGCCTGGCTACAACGTCATGGCGGCTGGGCATTGGAGCAGAAGCAGGGTTGCAGCTTGATGCGGAAGTAGGAGAGGAGTTTCCAGTGCTGGCGACACAGGCTACGGTAAGTGCTGCTCCGAGAGGCATTAACTCTTCGTGCCTCTACGTTTCTGTGTTGAGGGAGGGTCGGTGAATATGAGCTGGTAGAATGATGCTCGTGTGATGTCAAAGTCAGCCAATCACAGCTCAGGAGATAAGTAGTGGGATGCCCCTGCTCTGTATCTCTAGGATCTCCTATCACGTTATTTCTGGTCCTTACAGTGCATGTACTCAGTCAGGGACGCTTCTTCCAATCACATGACCTGAGCTCAGAGCAGCAGGGGAATCAGGCCATGCCCTTGCTTTCCTCTGAGTGTGGCCCAATCATAAATCCCTGCGGACATCCGTGGGTGTCACACAGTGGGGCTTAGTGTTATAGACTGCAGGGGGCGCTTCTCCTCTGTAAAGTGGATGTCACTATACCGGGATCTGCTTCCCCACATCTTGATTTGTGACATCCTGCCCATCACCTGATCTACAGCACAGGTGCAGCTCTCCTTCAACCAGCTTCACCGGCTGCCCATATTAATGGAGAGCAAACCCCAGGAGTTTCAGTGTCCTGATATATATGTTTCCCACACCCTGTACATACAGATTGCCTACATTAAAAATCATCCTACCTGCATCTACTGCATGTTATGAGCCTTTAAACATCCAAGATGACGGCTCATGGAGCATCAGGCAGCCTGCAAACAGGAAGTGACTTCTGACTGTGTCGCTCTGCATTCTGGGATTTCTGTCCTTTCCCTGACCCCAGCTCTGCTCTGTCTAAACAAAGTACAGCTAAACCCCCATGTACTTTATCCCGCTCTCCTCTCCTCAGTATGTGTGGTGCTTCTGAGGCAAGATGGTGGCGCCTTTATCCTAGAGTCCTGAACAGAGTTGCAGCCCAATTGGGAACAGAATAATAAGTAAGTGACTAAAAACATAAAATATAATAATTTTAGATGCTGGGGAATATTTTTTAAAGGGTTTGGGCTTTTCATTAAATCATGCTGAAGGTCTGGTTTAACACCCCCCCGGATCCCATGGAAAACTTACATGAGCACTGATCCAATGGCACAGGTGGGGGACGCTGAAGTTGGTTTCTCATTCAAACAGTTGTTGCTTATTTCCCGCCTTCTTATAAAGGAATATGATGCTGGTAATTCTATAGAGCTCTCTGAGCAATATTGCATTAAAAGTGGCACAAATCCTAAATTGCCCACAAAAATGGGCATCAAATTGGGCAATAAGGAATGGGATTATAATGGTTAAATGTCTTTGGGCCACTGATATCACAGTGCCAACTGACAAAAAGTGATCCCCTGCACCGCATACAGTCAAGTTCAGCCTGGCCCAAAGTTGTTCTGGACATAAAACTGGCATCAAAGTGGGCACAATGGCTTTTTTCAATGGAAACAATAAGTAACAGCTGTTTTGAAAGGGTTAAATAACTTTGGACCACAGATGGCACAGCACCAACTGACAGCTGTTACTTATTCGCTCCATTGAAAATAGCCATTGTGCCAACTTTGATGCCAGTTTTGTGGCCAGAACAACTTTGCGCCAGGTTAAACTCAAGTGTATGCCATGCAGGGGCCCCCCTTCTGTCAGTTGGGGCTGTGCCATCAGTGGCCCAAAGTCATTAAACCCCTTTAGAACAGCTGTTATTTATTCACTCTGTCTCCTGCTGGCCGCCCTCTCTCACTGCTCCTCTGTCTCCTCTAGAGACAAACAACCTGCCTGCACCACCAAAGAGGCAAGGGATGACCACACAGGGCGTGGGAGGTCCGGTACTCGACGGAGAGCCTGTAACCTACCCAGTTCTTCAACAGCGCTCCTGAAGGTGAAGATGCACAGGCCCTGGGTAGTCCCTTGCTGGTTGCAAACTTGGGAAGGGGAGACATAGGGCACACAATGACACGAACGGATGGTCTGGGCCCCGGGGCAGGCTATAAGACCAACATAGAAGGGCCGTGGGCCTAAGACGCACAACAGCTAAGACACTGGAAGGGCAGTGGGCCCAATAGAGACAAAGGCACAAACTGTGGGGGACCGCAAGGCCCAGCACAGACAGATATCAACTATGAAGGGCAGTAAACCCCAGCACAGACAAAGACCTGAACTAAGAAGGACCGTGAGGCCCAGCAAGGACAAGAACTTGATAAGCCCAACATCAAGAAACAGGCAGGCCTGTATGCCCCACAAGAACAAGGCGGTAAGTAGGGGGGTTTGGAGAGCACTGCCAGGCTGCGAGAAGAGAATGCAAAGATTCATTATGGGCAGGGCCAAGCACATGAATTTATCGGAAACCCAACAACGTGATTAATGCCGGGTGACGTTAAACTAGGCAGCTATAGGACCTAGAGGATAACCACACCACTGCAGCAGACACATAGCAATAACACAACAGCAGCTAGAGCAGGGAACTGTAAGTAATGACAGATGGTGGATCGCCTGGCTGCCCCTCACTCATCCTACAGCCTCTGCTCCTCTGCCCCCCCCCCCCCCCCCCCCCCCCGTCACTACTCCTCCAGCCCCTGCTCCTCTGTTCCTCCTGGCTGCCTCCTCCTACTCCTCCTTCAGGATCTGCTCCTCTGTTTCCTCCTGCTTCTGCTCCCCTCTCACCCCCCCCCCCCCCTTCTGGACACCCCCCCCCCCCTTACTGCTCCTCCAGCCTCTGCCCCTTTTTCTCCTCCTGGCCGCCCCCCTCACTTCTCCTCCAACCTCTGCTCCTCTGTCTCCTCCTGGCCACCCCCTCACTCCTCCTTCAGCCTCTGCTTCTCTGGCTGCCCCCTCAGTGCTACTCCAGCCTCTGCTCTTTTGGCTGCCCCCCTCAGAGGAGAAGAGGTTTCTTATTTGTAGACTGCTGTTTCCTTCCTCCACCAGCACTGATAAAGGAGGGGTAGCAGATGAGAGGAATTTTCTTATTTCATCCACCAGCACTTACAGAGGAGGGGAGTCTTCTTATCCACAAACTGCTATTTCCTTTATTCCCCAGCACTGATAAAGGGGGGGGGGGGGGGAGAAGAGAGGTGGTTTCTTATAGGCAGACTGCAATTTCCTTGTCCCCCCCCCCCCCCCCCCCCCCCCCAAGCACTGACAAAGGAGGTGGAGGAGATGAGGTTTCTTATCTGAAGACTGAAGTTTCCTTCTTCCGTCAGCACTGACAAAGAGATGGGGTGGGGAAAAGAGGAAGTTTCTTATTGGCAGACTGCAGCACTGACAAAGGAGGGGTAGGGGAGGAAAGGAGGTGTCTTATCTGCAGACTGCTGTTTCCTTCATCCCCCCTCACTGATAAAGGATGGGGAGGAGGTTTCTTATCTGCAGACTACTGCTTTCTTCATCCCCCAGAACTGACAAAGGAGGGCAGGAGGTTTCTTATTTGCAGATGGCTGATTCCTTCATCCCCCAGCACTGACAACGGAGGGAGAGGATAGGAGTCTTCTTATCTGCATACATCCCCCCAGTACTGACAATGGAGGGGGGGGGGGTAGGAGTCTTCTTATCTGCACACATCCCCCAGCACTGACAACGGAGGGGGAGGATAGGAGTCTTCTTATCTGCATACATCCCCCAGCACTGACAACGGAGGGGGAGGAAAGGAGTCTTCTTATCTGCATACATCCCCCAGCACTGACAACGGAGGGAGAGGATAGGAGTCTTCTTATCTGCATACATCCCCCAGCACTGACAACGGAGGGGGAGGAAAGGAGTCTTCTTATCTGCATACATCCCCCAGCACTGACAACGGAGGGAGAGGATAGGAGTCTTCTTATCTGCATACATCCCCCCAGCACTGACAACGGAGGGGGAGGAAAGGAGTCTTCTTATCTGCATACATCCCCCAGCACTGACAACGGAGGGAGAGGATAGGAGTCTTCTTATCTGCATACATCCCCCCAGCACTGACAACGGAGGGGGAGGAAAGGAGTCTTCTTATCTGCATACATCCCCCAGCACTGACAACGGAGGGAGAGGATAGGAGTCTTCTTATCTGCATACATCCCCCAGCACTGACAATGGAGGGAGAGGATAGGAGTCTTCTTATCTGCATACATCCCCCAGCACTGACAACGGAGGGAGAGGATAGGAGTCTTCTTATCTGCATACATTCCCCAGCACTGACAATGGAGGGTGGGGGGAGGGATATGAGTCTTCTTATCTGCATACATCCCCCAGCACTGACAATGGAGGGTGGGGGGGGGGGGATATGAGTCTTCTTATCTGCATACATCCCCCAGTACTGACAACGGAGGGTGGGGGGGGGGGATATGAGTCTTCTTATCTGCATACATCCCCCAGTACTGACAACGGAGGGTGGGGGGGGGGGATATGAGTCTTCTTATCTGCATACATCCCCCAGCACTGACAATGGAGGGGGGGGGGGTGTAGGAGTCTTCTTATCTACATACATTCCCCAGCACTGACAATGGAGGGTGGGGGGAGGGATAGGAGTCTTCTTATCTGCATACATCCCCCAGCACTGACAACGGAGGGGGAGGAAAGGAGTCTTCTTATCTGCATACATCCCCCAGCACTGACAACGGAGGGAGAGGATAGGAGTCTTCTTATCTGCATACATCCCCCAGCACTGACAATGGAGGGTGGGGGGGGGGGGATATGAGTCTTCTTATCTGCATACATCCCCCAGTACTGACAACGGAGGGTGGGGGGGGGGATATGAGTCTTCTTATCTGCATACATCCCCCAGCACTGACAATGGAGGGTGGGGGGAGGGATAGGAGTCTTCTTATCTGCATACATCCCCCAGCACTGACAATGGAGGGAGAGGATAGGAGTCTTCTTATCTGCATACATCCCCCAGCACTGACAATGGAGGGAGAGGATAGGAGTCTTCTTATCTACATACATTCCCCAGCACTGACAATGGAGGGTGGGGGGAGGGATAGGAGTCTTCTTATCTGCATACATCCCCCAGCACTGACAACGGAGGGGGAGGAAAGGAGTCTTCTTATCTGCATACATCCCCCAGCACTGACAACGGAGGGAGAGGATAGGAGTCTTCTTATCTGCATACATCCCCCAGCACTGACAATGGAGGGTGGGGGGGGGGGGGGGATATGAGTCTTCTTATCTGCATACATCCCCCAGTACTGACAACGGAGGGTGGGGGGGGGATATGAGTCTTCTTATCTGCATACATCCCCCAGCACTGACAATGGAGGGAGAGGATAGGAGTCTTCTTATCTGCATACATCCCCCAGCACTGACAACGGAGGGTGAGGGGAGGGATAGGAGTCTTCTTATCTGCATACATCCCCCAGCACTGACAACGGAGGGAGAGGATAGGAGTCTTCTTATCTGCATACATCCCCCAGCACTGACAATGGAGGGTGGGGGGAGGGATAGGAGTCTTCTTATCTGCATACATTCCCCAGCACTGACAATGGAGGGTGGGGGGAGGGATATGAGTCTTCTTATCTGCATACATCCCCCAGCACTGACAATGGAGGGTGGGGGGGGGATATGAGTCTTCTTATCTGCATACATCCCCTAGTACTGACAACGGAGGGTGGGGGGGGGGATATGCGTCTTCTTATCTGCATACATCCCCCAGCACTGACAATGGAGGGTGGGGGGAGGGATAGGAGTCTTCTTATCTGCATACATCCCCCAGCACTGACAGTGGGGGGGGGGGTGTAGGAGTCTTCTTATCTACATACATTCCCCAGCACTGACAGTGGGGGGGGGGGGGAGGGATAGGAGTCTTCCTATCTGCATACATCCCCCAGCACTGACAACGGAGGGAGAGGATAGGAGTCTTCTTATCTGCATACATCCCCCAGCACTGACAATGGAGGGTGGGGGGGGGATATGAGTCTTCTTATCTGCATACATCCCCCAGTACTGACAACGGAGGGTGGGGGGGGGGATATGAGTCTTCTTATCTGCATACATCCCCCAGCACTGACAATGGAGGGTGGGGGGAGGGATAGGAGTCTTCTTATCTGCATACATCCCCCAGCACTGACAATGGAGGGAGAGGATAGGAGTCTTCTTATCTGCATACATCCCCCAGCACTGACAATGGAGGGAGAGGATAGGAGTCTTCTTATCTGCATACATCCCCCAGCACTGACAATGGAGGGAGAGGATAGGAGTCTTCTTATCTGCATACATCCCCCAGCACTGACAATGGAGGGAGAGGATAGGAGTCTTCTTATCTGCATACATCCCCCAGCACTGACAATGGAGGGTGGGGGGGATAGGAGTCTTATCTGCATACATCCCCCAGCACTGACAACAGAGGGAGAGGATAGGAGTCTTCTTATCTGCTTAAAGCTGTTTCTTCATCCCTCAGCGGTGAAAATAGGGGGGGCAAAGGGGATTTCTTTTCTGCAGACCACTGTTACCTTCATGCACCAGCACTGACAAAGGAGGTGGAGGAGAGTAGATTTCTTATTTGCAGACTGCTTGCTTTCATGCACCAGCACTGACAAAGGAAGTGGAGGGGAGAAGAGAGGGTTTCTTATCTGCAGACTGCTCTTTGTTTCATTCAGCACTACTGACAAAGGAGGGGGAGGAGAGGAGTTTGCTCATCTGTAGACTGCTCTTTACGTCATCCACCAGCACTGACAACAAAGGGGGGGGTCAGGAGGTTACTTGTCTGCAGATTTCTATTTCCCACATTGCACTGACAAAGAAGGGGGGAGGTGAGAAGAGGAGGTTTCTTATCTGGAGACTACAATTTCCTTGATTCTCCTCCTCCAGCACTGACAAAAGAGGGGTAGGGGAGGTGAGGAGGTTTCTTATCTGCAAATTACTCTTTGCATACATCCCCCAGCACTGACAATGGAGGGTGGGGGGGGGATATGAGTCTTCTTATCTGCATACATCCCCCAGTACTGACAACGGAGGGTGGGGGGGGGGATATGCGTCTTCTTATCTGCATACATCCCCCAGCACTGACAATGGAGGGTGGGGGGAGGGATATGAGTCTTCTTATCTGCATACATCCCCCAGCACTGACAATGGAGGGTGGGGGGGGGATATGCGTCTTCTTATCTGCATACATCCCCCAGTACTGACAACGGAGGGTGGGGGGGGGATATGCGTCTTCTTATCTGCATACATCCCCCAGCACTGACAATGGAGGGTGGGGGGAGGGATAGGAGTCTTCTTATCTGCATACATCCCCCAGCACTGACAGTGGGGGGTGGGGGGGGGAGGGATAGGAGTCTTCTTATCTGCATACATCCCCCAGCACTGACAACGGAGGGGGAGGAAAGGAGTCTTCTTATCTGCATACATCCCCCAGCACTGACAACGGAGGGAGAGGATAGGAGTCTTCTTATCTGCATACATCCCCCAGCACTGACAATGGAGGGTGGGGGGGGGATATGAGTCTTCTTATCTGCATACATCCCCCAGTACTGACAACGGAGGGTGGGGGGAGGGATAGGAGTCTTCTTATCTGCATACATCCCCCAGCACTGACAACGGAGGGGGAGGATAGGAGTCTTCTTATCTGCATACATCCGCCAGCACTGACAATGGAGGGAGAGGATAGGAGTCTTCTTATCTGCATACATCCCCCAGCACTGACAATGGAGGGAGAGGATAGGAGTCTTCTTATCTGCATACATCCCCCAGCACTGACAATGGAGGGAGAGGATAGGAGTCTTCTTATCTGCATACATCCCCCAGCACTGACAATGGAGGGTGGGGGGAGGGATAGGAGTCTTCTTATCTGCATACATCCCCCAGCACTGACAATGGAGGGTGGGGGGAGGGATAGGAGTCTTCTTATCTGCATACATCCCCCAGCACTGACAATGGAGGGGGGGTAGGAGTCTTCTTATCTACATACATTCCCCAGCACTGACAATGGAGGGGGGGGGGGGGTAGGAGTCTTCTTATCTACATACATTCCCCAGCACTGACAATGGAGGGAGAGGGTAGGAGTCTTATCTACATACATTCCCCAGCACTGACAATGGAGGGGGGGGGGATAGGAGTCTTCTTATCTGCATACATTCCCCAGCACTGACAACGGAGGGAGAGGATAGGAGTCTTCTTATCTGCATACATCCCCCAGTACTGACAATGGAGGGAGAGGATAGGAGTCTTCTTATCTGCATACATCCCCCAGCACTGACAATGGAGGGAGAGGATAGGAGTCTTCTTATCTGCATACATCCCCCAGCACTGACAATGGAGGGAGAGGATAGGAGTCTTCTTATCTGCATACATCCCCCAGTACTGACAACGGAGGGTGGGGGGGGGGATATGAGTCTTCTTATCTGCATACATCCCCCAGCACTGACAATGGAGGGTGGGGGGGATAGGAGTCTTATCTGCATACATCCCCCAGCACTGACAACAGAGGGAGAGGATAGGAGTCTTCTTATCTGCTTAAAGCTGTTTCTTCATCCCTCAGCGGTGAAAATAGGGGGGCAAAGGGGATTTCTTTTCTGCAGACCACTGTTACCTTCATGCACCAGCACTGACAAAGGAGGTGGAGGAGAGTAGATTTCTTATTTGCAGACTGCTTGCTTTCATGCACCAGCACTGACAAAGGAGGGGGAGGAGAGGAGTTTGCTCATCTGTAGACTGCTCTTTACGTCATCCACCAGCACTGACAACAAAGGGGGGGGTCAGGAGGTTACTTGTCTGCAGATTTCTATTTCCCACATTGCACTGACAAAGAAGGGGGGAGGTGAGAAGAGGAGGTTTCTTATCTGGAGACTACAATTTCCTTGATTCTCCTCCTCCAGCACTGACAAAAGAGGGGTAGGGGAGGTGAGGAGGTTTCTTATCTGCAAATTACTCTTTGCTTCATCGACCATCTTTCACCCCCCCCCCTGCACTGATAGAGGAGGTTTCCTATGTGCAGACTGCTGCTTCTTCACCTCCCCAGCACTGACAACGGAGGGGAGAGGTTTTCTAATCTGCAGACTGTTGCTCATCCACCAGCACTGGCAATGAAGGGAAGGCGGCTTCTTATCTGTGTAATGCTGTTTCCTTTATCCACTAGCACTGATAAAAGAGGGAAGGGGAGGTTTCTTACCTGCTAACTGCTTTTTCTTACATCCCCCAGCACTGATAATGGAGGGGGTAGGAGAGGAGGTTCCCTATCTGCAGACTACTGCTTTGTTCATCCCCCAGCACTGATAATAGGGAACCTCCTCTCCTCCCCCTCTATCTGCAGACTACTGCTTCGTTCATCTTCCCCCCCCCCCCCCCCAGCACTGATAATGGAGGGGGGAGGAGAAGAGATTTCTTTTCTGCAGACTGCTCTTTCACCCCCAGCACTGACAAAGGAGTGGAGGTTTGTTATCTACAGACTATTTGCTTCATCCCCCCAGCACTGACAATGGAGGGGGAGGAGAGGGGGTTTCTTACCTGCAGACTGCTTTTTTAAGCTAAGCTTTATTAAAGTGGACCAACACCCAGGATTTTGACTATCCTGGGTTTTGGTCCACTTCGGCGGGGCACCCCGATCGGGGGTGCCCCGCTGTGTGAAACCCCCCCAGAAAGCCCCAAAATCTTACCTGTCCCCGCTCCCACGTGACTGGACGGTCCAATCCCCGCCAACGTCCAGGCGGGGATCAGGAACGTCCAAGCGGCTGCCGCCGCCTCCCTCGCGTCACTTTCGGCGCGCGCCCCCGCCGGCCATTCGCAGACGGCCGGCGCGGGCGCGAGCACGCCTACAGGGGCGCGAGGGAGGCGGCGGCGGCCGGCCGCCGCCGAAGATCAGGTAAGGTGTTTGGGGTTTTTTTGGGGGGTTTCACCCCGCGGGACATCCCGATCTCGGATGTCCCGCGGGGTGGGAGGTGATCGGCCCGGGAATCTTATAGATTTCCGGGCCGATCACCTCTCGGTGTTGGTCCACTTTAAGCTTTATTCTAAGCATGCAGCACGTCCTGCTCCAGATATAGTAATAACATGTGGGTAATCCTCCGCCTCCGGCGCGGTGCACTGCAGACATGTAGAAAACAAGCTCCTCCCGGCCCTACATATACCGAGGGACCTTCCACAAATCCCCAGATTTCTCTGCAGTGCTGGAACTGCGAAGACATGAAGTATCACGCTCTCGCAGGCGAGATCCTTCCTCATTTCCCCATTTAGTAGGGGGAAAAGAAAGGGGGGGGGGTATGTGTGTGACGGTCCCAGCGTACCGGTATATCATGCTTATGGCCTTATTTCTGCCCTTTATTAACCGCTATTTCAGAGCCGCGCTGCTAGCTCCTTACTCCGTTTTCTTCGGCCGCCGCCGTATGCTTGTAAGTAGTTTGCTACGTCATCTTGATGCTGTGGTGCCATTACTTTATTGGATGAAACGGTTCTCTACAATTCCTTAAGCGTGTGATTGTTTCCTTGCTTTTACTTTTACCTCAGACCTTCGCGCTCTTTGGAGTGGGCGGGGCCTTGGTTCGGCGCGCTCCGCGTCACGGCAGAGCATCTAGCCCGCCCTTCGAGGTTCGCTGGGCGCCATTTTGCTGAGCTTCGAACGCGCGTGGTGGCGGTCTTCTCCTTTCCACTTGATCTGTAAGTGCCCTCGCGGGGACTCCCTTTTTTTTATATTTTCTGTCTTTCCCATTATGTCTTTCAGACGCTGAGCACCGGTGGCTTTCCCGGATAAATATATATATATATATATATATATATATATATATATATATATATATATATATATATGATTTAGCAGGCCTTACTACAAATCTCCCACATTGATCAGCGGGTCGTTGGGGCATCCAGGGTTGCTTATAGCATAAATCCCTATGGGCATTCTGTGTAGACAATCACCATATGGAGGCATCTCAGGATTGTGTTACCGGGGTCCCGCTGGGACAAGACCGGCTGTGTGTAGCGTGTGGTCTCCCCCATGCTGATGCTGACGGGGCACGGGTCTGCGCGCCATGTGCCGAGCAGACGCTGGACCTGCGAGCGGCACCTGTGGTTGCACCTCGCTCTCTCTCTCCCCCCTTTCCTCTTGCCTAAATCTCACTCCCGTTGAGTCATGTACAAGCGGGGAGTTACAAATAGACGTCTCTTCTAGACGACCCACGCTTAGGGTTGTCCGGGCATGTGGGTCCTGGCAGACAACGGCCCTGGACTCCCCCGGCTTCGGCCTGTGCTATGGGCTCGGAGGAGTCCTCTTTTCTCTGTGTGATAGTGCTCCTTCTGAAGATGGAGATCTGTTCTCTGAACCGGGTTCCTCTGTTGAGAGGCAGAGGTGTCAGGATGAAGCTGGTCAGGATGACTGGGACCAGCTTGATGTCTGTGGTATGTTGCTCAGGATTTTTGAGGCCCTATCCATTTCGCCCCCGGGTGCGGTCTCCAGACCGAGAGGGGAGCGCTTCCATACGGCGCCTGCGCGCTGGGAATTTCTCGAGCAGGCCCACTTTCATGCTCTTGTACTTAAGGAATGGGATTGCCCCACTAAACTTCAAGGGGCCCCAGAGGATTGGGTTTGGAAATACCCTTTTCCCCCAGAGATGGTTGATTGTTGGGCTTCGTCTCCAGTGGTAGACGCCCCGATTATTGGGGTTCCTAACCCCCCTTTCCTTACAGCACCCTGCGGGACGCCGAGGACCGGTGCATTGATAGGCTGGCTTCCCACACCTTTGCTTGTGCGGGATCGGCGCTACGTCCTGTCTGTGCCGCGGCCATTACTGCACTGGCCGCTAGGACCCTCATAAGTAAGATGCTTGAGCATCAACCTGAAGATTTACACTTGGAGGTGTTTAACGCTCTCTTCAGCTGTGATATTTTTGTTAAATTTATCCTTTTAGCTCTGGATGACACCATCAAAATGTGTGCGAGGACCTAAGCCCAATTGATAGCTATTCGCCGCCTGCTCTGGCTGTGACAGTGGGGGGCAGACAATGATGCTAAAAGGACTCTGACGGGGCTCCCCTTTAGAGGGCATCGCCTGTTTGGGGCCCTCCATACCATAGTGTTAAGCAGGAACCAGGGACGCCCTTTGCGGGGTCTGGTTCAGTCTCCTGTCCCGGGAGTGGCAGACAATGCCCGGGACCTTCCGGCCGGGCCAAGTCCAAATCCTTCTTCGGAACCCCAAAAGCATGATAGGATGCCCTCACCCGCTTGGGTGAGGGGATGGCCACAGCACCTTGCTCCTATCGGGAGGCTTCTTGCCTCGTTCTGGTGCAGTTGGGAGGTAGTTCCTCCGGATGTGGGACAGTGTTTGCTGGGTGTCCGTCCCTGAGTCGTCAGGGGGCCTCCGGTCCCCTGTTTTTCTTCAAGTATGGGTGCAGGCCTTCCTTGGTCTGCTAGGCCTGGGCTCCTTGGCTGGACGCCCTTAACGGATAGAGGCAGAGGCCTCTACACCAGTTCGCCCCCATTCCCCCTGAGGATGAGGGGGTCGCCCATTCTAACCCATTCTAACCCTTCTTAGGTTCGGCAATCTATAGGCTTGATCCGAGTTGGACCGTCGGCACTCTCTAAACCGCGGGGCCTATGGCCGTCTGTGGAGTGTTAAGATGCTTAATTGGGCTCCCAGGTGTCTTTGGACACTGTGGTCTTTACAGCTTGGTGTTGGTAGTCTTCACTGCTGATTGTGGCCGGGGTTTTGGGCCCCTCTCACGCTCCTGGTGTTTCACTAGCTCGGTTTGGGAGTGTTTTGGGGTTCCTTATATCTCCCGAGAGGGAGTAGTTTGGATAGGCTTAGTGGCCTCAGATCCTACCTTTTTTGTTCCATCCTCCAGTTTCCTAGGATGGCATTAGAATTGTGTCGGCTAGTGCCCCCCTTTTTTGCTTGGCATTTAAGGTTTTCTGGGGCAAAGTCTCTGCCCTTGTTTGCTGTCTCCTTACTGTCACCTGGCAGTATTGCTCCTGGGTTGACCGTTGGTGGCCGTGCAGTTGACGTCCCTTATTCTCAGTGCCCTTAGGCTCTGCAGCACCTTAGGTTGTTATCCTGGACAGGGGTCCAGCAGTCTGGACCTAAGTCTGTGCACCTTCCTCCTAGTCGAGGTGGCTGATCTTCTGAGAGTTATTTAAAAAAAAAAAAAGTCCCTCGGGGGGCATTCCCTCCTTTCTTGCTGCTCACCTATTGGTGGTCACCTTGGGTACCAAATCGTGCAGGTTGACTGGGGGGGCTTGTTTCTTCTGAAACCCCCAGTGGTTCCTAGGTAGGCCCCTAAAAGGGGGGTCCATTTACCTATTGTGGTGTTGCCACATCTTGCTGGACGTCTCCGTTTCAGGGCCTATCCATTTGGGGGATTCGTGGTCTGCCATAGGACAGTGGCCTGACTCCTTCTTCCTGGTGAAGTCTCGGGACTAGTGGTTACTTCCAGGAAGGCTCTGATTCTGGTCTATGTGGGAATTAACATCCCTTGCTTTTTATCGCTTTAGTCTCTGATGGATGTCCTCATTTGGTAGGAGGTAATGTATTGGCCCTCTGAGTTCCTACTGGTATGGACCTGTTGGGCTCTGTCACGATCACAGGGGCTGCTGCCCTTTAGTATTGGCCTAACTTTGTCCCTTGTGGCCTAGTAGGCTCTGGCTGGACATTATACTCGATATGGTTTATTTTCTTCGCCCTGCCAGGCAGGGATCTGCGCAAGGTCGCTGAAAAAGGGAAGAGCCGTCATGCCGGGGGCCTGGGTGGCCCAGGGGGGTGTCGTCCGCAGAGGCTTCTGCAGAGGACGGTGGGCCTGTACGCTCTCTCACAAGGTTTGTTCTGCATAGTCAGGCTCTTTTCCATTTCGCCCCTATCTTCAGGCTCTATTTTGGAGTTAGACCAGTTGGTTCATCGCCCTGCCGGAGTTGGCATATCTCTGGGTGTCTTGTTTCCAGGAGAGCTAGGATTTAGCTTCCTCCTCTTCCTCTTTTTCTATTTCCTGCCATCTATCTTGGGTATGTTGTACCTGTATTGCTTCGCGGGGTCTAGCTCTCCCCCCTGCTGGAAGTTCTCCGTTCCCGGGGTTCTAGAATTATTACAGCATGGTTGGTGTTTGCTCCCCAACTTAGTTCTGTGAAGGTTCAGTGCTCGCCCTTTTGGCCTACTACAAAGGTATGTTCCAATCTTCTGTGTTGAGCATTCATCAGGGTTTGCTCAGGTACATTCCTTGAGGACTTCTTGCCTCCTCTAGGGGGTTTACTTAATCTGATGCCCTGCTAGGGTTGCCTTGGGTCTTATTCAGGTTCTTCTGACCTGTTCCTTAACCCATACCGCTCTTCTGGGCGGTTGCTCCAGTCATAAATGGGCCATAAAGGATGGCTCTGTTAATGGTCAGTATATATATATATATATATATATATATATATATATATATAATATTTACATATCTGTACTCCATGAGAGGCGGATGCTCCGCACTACGCCGAGTTCGGCTTCAGGCGGTGTTTTTGATTCTCCCTTTTTCCAGATCCTCCGGTCTCTGGGCTACTGTCTTGATATACTTTGAGCTAAGGGGATCTGTCTTCCCCTCCAGGTGTTGGAGATTTCCTGGTCCGTTTCTTGTCCCTGGTAAGGATTATGCCCTTGGGGCTTATGGGTCTCCATCCTTTAGTACTGGATCTGATTGCCTCCACGGGTGTAGGTGCCCTCGGATAGGCATCGCTTGGTTGGTTTTGTCCTTCTGAGCCTAGAGTAAACGTTTCGGCTCGTGCTGAGTGTTGTTGTTTTCAGGATTCATGCAGGTCTCGTTTGAGACCAGGGTTCATATTCCCCGCCGGGGAGACTTCTAAGGTTGCCACGGCTACTCTCCTTGCATGAGCGTGGTTAGGCCTTTTCTTTGGCCTGTTCTTTTAAGGGAAGATTACTCTTCTCTCTCGGTTGTTTTGCTCTCTTACTACTTGTGCTTGGCCTGGGCCTTTCAGCACTAACTTCTGTTGAGCATGCTGGCTTGTCTGCTGCTTGTGTTCAGTTCTCCCTTTACAGGTTCAAAGGTTGAGTTTAGAGCCTTGCTCTCGTTGCTCTTGGTAGCATGGTTGCGGGTGACAGCGCTTTACTGTTGGCTGTGCCCTTTTTTCACGGGGATCCCACCCTACTTTATGGACACTGCTATTGGATGTCCCACATGTTATTACTATATCTGGAGCAGGACGTGCTGTATGCTTAGAATAATACAATTCTGTGAAGTACTCACCTGTAGAATTGGTATTATACGCATACAGCACGTCCTGCTCCACCCCACCCTGGTTTCACTGGTTCTGGATCCCCTGTATGGTGATTATTATCATTGATATTATTGCCTGTTTCTGGGTGGTTGGTTCCTCCTGGCTTCTCCTTCTCACTGCTTTTCAATGCTGGGGATTTGTGGGAGGTCCCTCGGTATATGTAGGACATGTTTTCTACATGTCTGCAGTGCACCGGAGGCGGAGGATTACCCACATGTTATTACTATATCTGGTGCAGGACGTGCTGTATGCGTATAATACCAATTCTACAGGTGAGTACTTCACAGAATTGTATTTTTTTCTTCATCCCCAGGCACTGGGGGGAGGAGAAGAGAGGAGGTTTCTTATGTGCGGACTATTGCTCTCCTCATCCACCAGCACTGGCAAAGGAGGAGGAGGTTTCTTATCTGTCTAATGCTGTTTCCTTTATCGACCAGCACTGAGGGGAGGGAAGGAGAGGAAAGTGGGTTTCAAACCTGCAGATTGAATTTTCCTATAGCACTGACTATATGGGGGGGGGGGGGGAGGTTTCTTATCTGCAGACTACTGCTTCGTTCATACACCAGTACTGACAATGGAGGGGTGGGTAGGAGCTTTCTTTTCTGAAGACTGCTGTTTCCTTCATCCACCAGCACAGACTAAAGAAGGGGAGGGGAGAAGAGGTTTCTCATCTGCAGACTGCTCTTTCCTTCATCCACCAGCACTGACACGGAGGGGGATGGGAGGAAGTTTCTTCTCTGCAGATTGCTGTTTCTCTCATCCCCGTGCACTGACAAAAAAGGGGGAAGAGAGGAGGTTTCTTATCGGCAGACTGCTTTCCTTCATCCACCAGCACTAACAAAGGAGGTGGAGGAGAAGAGAGTAGGTTTATTATCTGTAGACTGCTGTTTCCTTCATCTACTAGCAATGGAGGGGAGGAGGTTTCTTAGCTGCAGACTGCTTCATCCCCCAGCACTGACAAAGGAGGAGGAGGAGGAGAGTAGAAGAGGTCTCCCATCTGTAGACTGCTCTTTTCTTCATCCCCCAACACCATACCTCCCAACTTCTGAAAATGTGAAAACGGGACAAGCCGTGCCCCCGGCCACACCCCCGTCACGCCCAGGCCACACCCCGTCACGCCCCCGTCACGCCCAGGCCACGCCCCCGTCACGCCCAGGCCACGCCCCGTCACGCCCAGGCCACGCCCCGTCACGCCCAGGCCACGCCCCCGTCACGCCCCGGCCACACCCCCGTCACTCTCTCCAGCTCCAGCAATGTCGGCTGCCTTCACCCCTGCATGCGTAAGTTTTTTTTTTTTTTTTATCCCCAACCCAGCATACCGACCGCCCCCCCACCCCCGTGCGCCCGCCCCACTCTCTCACCCCACGCGCCAGGAAGTTATCTTCGCGACATTGCGGCCCTGGGCACAGTACACTGTCACAGCGCAGGGCGTCCCGGGACATTTGTTAATGTTCCGGGACCGCGGGATTCTTTGCAAAAATCGGGACAATCCCGGGAAAATCGGGACAGTTGGGAGGTATGGAGAAGAGAGAAGGTTTCTTATCTGCAGACTGCGGTTTCTTTTATCCCCCAGCACTGACAAAAGAGGGAAGGTGAGGAGGTGAAGCTGCAGCTCAGGCCCAGCAGCCTGGGCTTGGTTTTCCCCTGCCAATGCTGCTGCACATGGGGATAATAGGAGAGGCAGGGGAAGCATGACCTGGGAGCTGGCTACTGAGAGATAAAAGCCGCATCAGTACAGATTTTCAAGATTGCTGCACCAACACCTGAAGAAGGGGGAGAGAGGGAGAGGAGACTTGTGACGTGCAAGACGTCAAATGACTGACTACCGCCAATGCAGGCCAGATGGCTGTACCATAGGCTGATGTCACATGTCATGTCTTCTACAGTGATGCCTACAAAGCAGAAAGACCGGGCAGAAAGACACCAAGACCTCTACAGGTCTGCTCTATAGTGACAACTGAGGTGGAGGGGGAACACATTTCTGTGGAGGACGAAGAGGAGAAAGTTCCTGTACGGTCCAGGCCAGGTGAGTAATAAACCATTCTATAGCAAAGATTCCTCCTGTTTCAGTCACTTTGCACACACTAATTCTCGGTATTGAACACACTCTGATGACCTAACTTTTGTGTTTTTTTTTTCTCTCCCACCTGAAGAAGGGGGAGAGAGGGAGAGGAGACTTGTGACGTGCAAGACGTCAAATGACTGACTACCGCCAATGCAGGCCAGATGGCTGTACCATAGGCTGATGTCACATCTCATGTCTTCTACAGTGATGCCTACAAAGCAGAAAGACCGGGCAGAAAGACACCAAGACCTCTACAGGGGGACACCATGATGGAGGCTCAGCAGCTTCTCCCATCATAAAGTAACAGGGGGCGCCATTGAGCACACCTCCATTACCACACACTCTCACCTTCTTATGGCCTCACTCTGATTATTCACTCTTTATTCATAGACCCCATAGACTCTAGTGACAATGCCCAGGTGAGTAATAAATCTTCTATACAAATGTTTTCCATATTCCCCCATTTTGCTGACACTCCTCACACTCTGTGTCTAAAAAATCTCAAGACAGGGGTGTCACTTTCATCCTTATTCACTGACCCCAGAGACTCTAGAACAGGGGTGGGCAATTATTTTTTCCATGGAGCCACATGAGAAACTAAAAATATTGTAGAGGGCCGGACCAAATGGCTGAACTCAATTTTGCATAATATTAATTGTATTTCTTTATAAAAAGCAGTAAATTCTTTTGGAAAACCCTGCAGCATCTACCTTTCTTTTTTTAGCTATTTTGAGGGCTAAAGTCCTCTTGTGACAAGGAGCATGTGCACTTAGCTGACAACTGGAGGGGAGGGTGATACCGGTTGGTAGGATCCACAGAAAGGGGGGATATCGCCCAACAGATGTCAGCAGCTCACTCTTCCACCACACTGGGCAGAGCAAATGCAGCCCCACTTCCCTTACTCTCCTACCCCTTAAACTTAGCAGCAGCCCGAGGATGGCTTCCAGTCAGGGCACTTATGAGTCCCGCCCCTCCACCCAGGTAAGATGGTGCCGGAGCCTACCTCCTTCTCCTCCCCTGGTTGTGCTCTTCTTCACTGTCGGGTGCCCGCACGTCCCAACGCGCCAGACCCGTCGAGCCGAGCGGCCGATCAGCTGCTGCTTAAGTGATCGCCTGTGTACAGTGCGGGAGGCGCCGACCCACTGCAAAGAGGGACAGACGGGCGCCTCGCAGGCAGCACGAGCGGAAGGATGCCGATGCACGAGCGGAGGGACTCCGCCAGCCTGCTCAGCCTGGGCCGGTCAGAGCCATTCAACCTGCGGGCCGTACATTTCCAAGGTCTGCTCTATAGTGACAACTGAGGTGGAGGGGGAACACATTTCTGTGGAGGACGAAGAGGAGAAAGTTCCTGTACGGTCCAGGCCAGGTGAGTAATAAACCATTCTATAGCAAAGATTCCTCCTGTTTCAGTCACTTTGCACACACTAATTCTCGGTATTGAACACACTCTGATGACCTAACTTTTGTGTTTTTTTTTTTTTTTTACAGATTCCCAAGACTTTATGGCGAGAATTGTGAAAACCGAGGAGGAGGAAAAGGAAATTGTGAAGTTAAAAGTCGAAGAACTTCTACAGGTCAGCCCAGGTGAGTAATAAAATGTTTGTAAGAAAGTTTCCCTATTCCCCCTGTTTCTGTCACTCTGCACACTCTGGTGTCTCATACATCTCATTACAGGGGTGTCACTATCCTCTTTATTCACAGACCCTGGAGACACTATAGAGACAAATTGGCAAACTGAGGAGGAGGGAGAAAAACCTGTGAAGAATGAAGAGAAGGAGGTTTCTATGCAGACCAGCCCAGGTCAGTACAGAAATGCCGGCCTACTGAAAAGTCGCTCAATAATAAAATATCAGCAGCACAACCATCAATAATCACAACAATCCATCAATATGGATAGAAGCACGCATTTCCCGCTATAGCATCCAAAGTGTCCTTCTCATAAGAAAACCTCAATGTAACCATATAAATACTGAACAGCACAAGCTGAATACCTCCCAGAATCTTACTTATATTTACAATGTAAGTAAAATATTGATTCCACTTACCCATGTCCCAAGCTTTGAGTCACTGTAAGGCAGGGGGGCAGGTTGTGTGCCACGTTGAGCCATAGTCACGGGATAAGGAATAGCGATGGAAGAAATAAGCCAACCGACTCCACGAGAGGGCTGCATCCTGAGTCACTGTGAATAGAAAGGGAGGGGGACAGGTTGTGTGCCACACTGAGCTGAAGTCGTGGGATGAGGAATAGCAATGGAAGAAAGACGCCATCTGGCCCCATGAAAGGGCTTATTACACGAGGACCTGGATTGCACATCCTGTAGCTCCTGTTTGTAATGGAGAGCTCGGGATACGGATGAGCGTAGTGTATTTTCCGCCCCCTATAAGACGCACCTAGGATTTGGACCAGAAAAATAAGAAAAAAAATTATTCTGAACCACAAATGCTGTGCTAAGGACCAAATAGGCAGGGTGCAGAATCCCCCAATTACAGGCAGTGTGGCATTCCCCCCCCCCCCCCTCCTCCCATTCCCTATTTAGGCAGTGTCGTATTACCCCCCCATCCCATTCCCATAGACAGTGCCATCCCATTTTCTGGTTAAAAAAAAAAAAAAAATTATACTCGCTTGTACTAGAGTTGCCACTCTGCTAGCCGGGCTCGCATAGTCGCCGGGAGGCCAGAAGAGCGAGCGTTGGGTGGGCCAAGTAACTGAAGCCTGCACTGCTGTTTATGCCGCCACAGCAGGCACACGCTAGCAACCATTCCAGCTACCCTGTGCGGGAGCACCAGGGCTTTTAAAAAAAAAAAGAAAAATGTAAAATATATATATATTATATATATATATATATATATATATATATATATATTTTTTTTTTTTTTTTCACACCCGCGACATATGACTTCCAAACCCCCCCCCCCCCCCCCAACACTTTTTGGGGAACAAAAGTGCATCTTATGTGGGCGAAAGATGCAGTGTTTATATTGTGATGTTGGTGCTTTATACTACATGGTTGAGATGTGGCTCCTGGCCTGCTGTGTGGAAAGTTGGAGGAATAAGTAGAACTGATGTGTAAAGGTAGGCTGATCAGACCTGGGCATTGTAAGGCCCGGGGGCCGTATACGGCCCTTTGATTGGCTCTGACCGGCCCGGGCTGAGCTGGCTGACGGAGTCCCTCCGCTCGTGATTCGGCGTCCCTCCACTCGTGCTGCCTGCGAGGCGCCCGCCTGTCCCTCTTTGCAGTGGGTCGGCGCCTCCCGCCACTCACTGAGGAAGCGAGAACACACCAAACCCGACGAGCCGAGCGGGCCGATTGACTGCTGCTTATGTGATTGCCTGTGTACAGTGCAGGAGGCACCGACCCGCTGCAAAGAGGGACAGTGAAGAAGAGCCCAACCAGGGGACGAGAAGGAGGTAGGCTCCGGCGCCATCTTGCCTGCACTCATAAGTGCCCTGACTGGAAGCCATCCTCGGGCTGCTGCTGAGCTTAAGGGGAAGGAGAGGAAGGGAAGTGCGGCTGCATTTGCTCTGCCCAGTGTGGTGGAAGAGTGAGCTGCTGACATCTGTGGGGCGATATCCCCCCTTTCTGTGGATCCTACCAACCGGTATCACCCTCCCCTCCAGTTGTCTGCTATGTGCACATGATCCTTTAGCCCTCAAAATGTCCTCTAAAAAAAGAAAGGTAGATGCTGAATGCAGGGATTTCCAAAATAATTTATTGCTTTTTATAAAGAAATACAATTAATATTATGCAGAATTGAGTTCAGCCTTTTGGCCTGGCCCTTCACAATATTTTTAGTTTTTCATGTGGCCCCATGGAAAAAATAATTGCCCACCCGTGGGTTACAGTAAGGATAGATGATTGAGTGTGATGCAGGGGGGCTTGGAGGAAGGCGGTGACATTGATGGGACACCACCCTTCATCATGCTACTCCAAATGAAAATTTTTTGAACCCTATTCATTGTAGCCTGTGACCAGAATCGAAAGCATTTATGTGGGCCACGCTCTTTAAAAGTTTGAGCACCCCTGGTTTATACCATTAAATTGCTCAGGACCCAGGATGCTATAGCAGGGACTGCAGAGCTTGCTTCTATCTATATAATTACTGAAAGGTAAGTCCAGTATATGCGCACAATACTTGATCAAGGCTCCTTTTGCATGAATGACCATCAATGCTGTTTGGCATGGAGGCGCTTAGCCCAAGGCTAAGGTGTTGTCAATATTCACTTTATTTCGCCAAGTATAAGTGTGCAGGGAATAAACTGTCAAAATATGGGAAAGGTTAATGCACACTGGTAGCTAATGTCAGGTTGCTTGGCCGGGGGCAGTCCCTCAGCCCCAAAATAGTGGCAAGAACAAAGTGGTGGGTCCGCAATCCTTAAAAGTCTAATGCTTTATTAATCAAATGATAACATCTCCATCCAATATATGTCGTCTAAAGCCATAACAGCGTAGTTACCAGACCCGAGCAGCGTAATAGTGCAGTCCTATGACATGTTTCGGGTACTAACGGCCCTTAATCATAGATAAAGATCTGCACACTTATGACACCTTTTATGGTATGAAAATACAGTAAAACTTAACTGACATCTCCATGTTCCCATTCGCCGCTGGGAGCCCCAGGCACAAAGGAGGGAGTGACGTCGTTGGCCAGCTGCGTCGTCCGACCAGAAGCTGGCCCCACTGGCCAATCAACCTCTGACGTTGCGGGGCGGGCCTGCAAGGAAGGAAGACGGCACAGACGAGGACGTCGGGCCCAGAAAAGCGGGTGACGTTGCGGTAGGCGGGGAGACCGCGTCCGCCTATCAGATGCCGGACCAAGCCGCCAATCAGGATGAGCAAAGCTCACACCTGACAGCGCAGGGCCGGCCTGAGCAAGGGACGCGGTCTCCCGGCTACCACAACGCCATGCGAAGCAGTCCCGCATACAAGGGGCACAACCCTCATAGAGGCCAGGGAAAGGAGGGACTCCCGGTGACACTAGGAAAAGGAAAATGACAGGGAGAAAAATTATTACAGCCTTGATTGTCAATATTATTAAAGATAGTGATAAATGGTAAGGATCGAATGGCACAAATACAATCACATATGGGAAATGCATCAATAAACTGTGTAAACCCAAAATCTAAAGAAAATTGATGAACAATATATAACACGGTAAAATACACTATATATGTATGCCAAATATGACGACCCAGAAGTAAGCATATATGATATAAATTCTGGGTAATATTGTGCCTGGTTACAGTTGAAGTAATGGGAGGTAATTAGATAGCTACAGAATAATATAATATCACCGATATTATAGACATTATGGCAATTTGAAGAATAATATTTACATACGTATTTATATGGAGAGAGATATAATACACATACAATAACTCGTAAGGTAACATCTGCCTACCTTTCCATGCACTACTTAATCAACTTCATGTGCTGACTAAGAGGGGATGCCGGGTGTTCATGGAGCAAAGCAGTACAAAAGGGATGTGACAAGTTCAAGGTCCGAACAGGCTGCAAACAGGAATGGTCAGGAAACGTAAGCAGGTCAGCAACAGGTTGAAATTTGACTCTAAGACAGCTATAATAAGCACATGACAGAGCGAAGTGTCTTGCTTTATTCAGACATTGGCCAATCAGGCATTTCCCATATTTTTTTGGGAAACCCAGGTTGCTTTGATGGCATTTAGCCCATCTGTATTGTTGCCTAGTGTCTCTCATGGGTTCTCTATGCGATGTAGGTCAGGTGAGTTTGTTGGCCAATTAAGCACTGTGATGCTGAGGTTAGTAAACCAGGTCTTGGTAGGTTTGGCGGTGCCAGGTCCTGCCGGAAGATGTAACCGGCATATCCAAAGAACTGGTCAGCAGAGGGGAGCATGAGACGCTCTAACCTGTCTGCGTTAACCTGTGACTTGATAAAACCAAATGGAGCAACACCAGCAGATTACATTGTGTGGAAACCTCACACTGGACCTCTTCCTCCAGCAACCAAATGGCTGGCAACACTTTGCTCTGAGCACTGAGGAGAAAACGGATGAGACTGCTACTCAAACTGGACCAACAGCCTGACACAGTTGGGGGGAAAAAAAGGTAGTTGCCATTTTGAAGCTTTCTCTCTCAGCAATGCTGCTGTCTGGATTCAAATGACAATGCACAGTAACAGGAAGGCCAGCAGCACTTCCTGTTTGCAGGTGGTCTGCAAATACATGAGACGCCATTTTGTTTCTAAAATTTACTACAGCAGGCGTTAGAAAAAGGTGAATGACTTTTTATGTGCAGCAATCTAAATTGCCCTGGGGAGGGATCCATATGAGCACTGTTGTGTTTGTCTGGTTTAAACCGGACCAACACCCGTTTTTACCTTAACGGGTGTTGGTCTGGCTGTGTGGTCATTGTAAGAAGTGAGGGGGGGCATCCAGAATGCTGGAGCCCTCCTCGCAGCAAAACGCATAAATAGCTTGTATTCTAAGTATGTCACGCACCCCGCTTCAAGACATTCATTACATGTGGGTATACTGACCTGTAGATGGCGATCTTGCAGAGATGTCAATAAAAAAAAGTAAGACCCTCCCGATCCATAAATACCTGGGACCTCCCACTCACTCCCCAGTCTTTCATATCTGCAGACAGCGAGCAAGTCAGAAGATGGATGTCTCCTCCTTGCAGGTAGCCGAGATGACTCCCGGCCCTCTATTTGATCTATTCCTGCCCGGATTCTTTATTGATCTTACTGCCTCCCAGCCTAGGCTGCTGGTCCGGGCAATGGTAGAAGACACCCTAGGTGCTCAGGAGCTACGCTCCGCTGTGAGACCCCATAACAAGGGGTAGGCGGCTAACCGGGTTGGTGACCCCGGTTTAGGATGCCCTGTCCCTTGGCCTTCCACCCTAGCATGGATTCCCCCTCTCCTGGATACCTTTAGAGTGGGGGGGGGGGCCTGGTCCCTTATAGTTTCATACTATTGATATTGTGTGTGTGTGTGTGGTGCTGTAACTTTACATGTGCGGTACTCAGACCGGCGGCGCCGGCCTCCGGTGTTTGTCATGGCGGCTGTTCTACAGTGCCCAGGGAGAGCTTCTTCCCCTCAGGGCGGGGCCGGGCGCTCGCGCGAACGCCTACGGGCCGCTGCTGGCGCTGCGGTTCAGGTCCCGGCTTCTGGCCGGGAGCGACGGGGGAGGGGCGCCTTTTTCCTTCCCTGCCAGGTGTGCGTGCGTGATGGTTGGTGAGTGGCCTGTGGCCCATTATTTTTTCTTTATTGATCATGCCCCTCCTTGGGGTTGCTTGGCAACGCTTCTGTTATTAACCCCTTTGGACAATTGCTATGTGTTCTGATTGCTGTGTTCCAGGTGGACCATTGTTCCTATTAAAGGGGGGTTCTCCCGGTCCTAGGGTCCCTGGTTAAATTTAGGGGTCTGTAATTCCTCCCACGCGGGGCTTAAAGGGGCATCCCGGGTTGCATTACTGCGTAATTCCCTCGGGACATTATATATATAAAAAATCACCATATGGAGGCTTGCCCGGATACTGGGCTTATGCCCCCCCTCGGGACAATCCAGGCTGTGTTTGGGGTGTGGGGTATCCCTTTTGGGGGATGATGTATTTCTTTGTGTACCCTGTGCACAACGGTCTATTGCGCGGCAGTCCGGATCTCAGGCGTCTGGTTCTGCTCCGCCAGTCTCCTCTCCGTCTCCCCCTCGCTTGACACGTACCCCATGTGATGTGGTCATTGGCGGGGAGTCGCAATCTGAGGTGTGTGCCAGATTGGCCAATCTTGAAAAATTGTTTTCCAGTGCTGTTGCCAAAAAGGCCACGGCAAAGCGAAAACATTTGTATACAGCCACGCAGGCCTTTGATATGGAGGAGTTTGACTCCCTGGATTGGTCTGATTGGTCCCCGCTTGAGGAAGGGGAGCTGTTTGGGGAGTCTGAGGGCTCAGATGACCAGCAGTTTGTGGGTGCTGATACCGAGCAGGGCCAGAGGGATTCCTTGGATACCTCTAGGGTCCAGGCTCATATGTTTGAGGTCCTGGCTATTTCTCCCCCCGAGGCGGCTCCTCTGCTGAAGGGGGAGTTCTTTGAGGTGACCGAGCCGCACTTGGAATTTCCTTATCAAAAGCATTTTGATGGTATCGTTCTCAAGGAATGGGAGAGGCCGGCTCGGCTTCCGGGTTGGGACAAAAAATATCCCTTTCTGGCGGACGCGGTGAAGCACTGGTCGTCGTCCCCCCCCCCGAGGGGGATGCTCCTGTTTTGGGGTTGTCCAGCTCCTCAATCCTGCATTCTCCGGAGTGCACTACTCTCAAGGAGGGTGAGGATAAACACATTGACCAGATGGCTTGTCATGGTTTTGCCAGTGTTGGGTCGGCCTTGCGGCCGGTTTGTGCTTCGGCGCTTTTATTGGTAGCTGCCAGGTCGGTTGTTAGAGGACTGTTGACCTCTTCCGGGCTTGACCCGGCTAGTGAGGAGTTTGCCGCCCTTAAGCGATGTGAGTTATTTTTGTCCTTTGTGTTGACCGCCTTGGACGACACATTGGTGATGTGTAGCAGAGCTTCGGCCTTGCTTGTGGCTATCCGGCGGTCTGTTTGGTTACGCCAGTGGGCGGCTGATTTTGTGTCCAAAAAGTTGCTTACGACCCTTCCCTTTTGTGGGGTTGCGGCTCTTTGGAGAGAAATTGGATTCGTGGCGAAGGGAGGCAAGTTACCTCAGCGTAAGAAGCAGCGTCGCCCCTTTCGGGGGGCTAGAGTTGGCAGGGGTTCGGCTTTCCCCTCGTCCAGAGGTGATTCCTGGTCCAGGGGCAGGGGTCGGGCACGTCCAGGACACAGTTGGGGCTCTAAGCCTAAAGTCGCTGCCAAGCTGGCTCAGCAATGAGGGGGCGCCCTCACCCTTGCGGGTGGGGGGACGGCTGCAGCTCTTCTCCCGGGTCTGGGTCCAAGAGGTCTCGGACAGGTGCATTCAGGAAGTGGTGTCTTCCGGTTACAAGCTGGAGTTCGAGTTCCGGCCCCCTCCCAGATTCTTCAGGTCTCGGGTGCCGTCAGATCCTCTGGCTGCTCAGGGGCTTCGGGCGGCAGTAGCAAGTCTCTTGGACATGGCTGTCATATGTCCGGTGCCCCCCTCAGACCGGGGCCTGGGCTTCTATTCCAATTTGTTCACGGTGCCCAAGGACGGATCCGTTCTGGATCTGAAGTTGCTCAACAGGTTCGTCTGTCCCCCAGAAGTTCCGTATGGAAACTCTGCGCTCAGCCATCCACTCACTTCGTCAGGGGGACTTCATGTCGTCCATAGACATCAAGGATGCTTACCTGCATATTCCAATATTTCCGGTACACCAGAGATTTCTCAGGTTCGTCGTGGAAAATCTACATTTTCAGTTTGTGGCTCTTCCGTTTGGCCTTACCTTGGCTCCAAGGGATTTTACCAAGGTGTTGGCAGGAGTGATGGCCATCCTCAGAGCCAGGGGTATCCGCATCGTGCCCTATCTGGACGATCTTCTCATCATGGCGTCTTCCCTCAGTCACACGCAGCTGGATACCAGGACCGTGGTGTCCACTCTGGAGAGTTTCGGTTGGGTGGTCAACTATCCCAAGTCCTGCCTCTCTCCCTCCAGGGTGGTGGAGTTCCTGGGAATGTCTCTGGATATTTCTCGGGCCAGGGTGTTCCTCCCCCGAGCCAAGGTTTTTCTGATTCAGGATTTGACTCAGCGTCTCATATCTATCCCCCGCCCGTCCATCCGGCTGGGGATGCGACTGGTGGGATTGATGGTGGCATTGTTGAGGCGGTTGCCTTTGCCCAGTTGCACACAAGGACGCTCCAGCTCCATCTCTTGGCGGCCTGGGGCGGATCCCCGCTGTCATTGGATCAGTTCTTTCTGATGTCCCCCCGGGTGCGGCGTTCCCTTCGGTGGTGCCTGAAACCAAGCAATCTGACGAGGGGCCGGTCCTTTCTGACCCCTCGTTGGGAGACGGTCACCACGGATGCCAGCCTGTCTGGTTGGGGGGGATTTTGGAAGGATCTTCAGTTTCAGGGACTGTGCGGGCCTCAGGAGGCTCACGATCCCATCAATGTTCTGGAGTTGAGAGCCATCAGGTTGGTTCTGGCTCACTTGACTCATCAGTTGCGGGGACTACCAGTCCAAGTTCGGTCGTACAATCGGACGGCGATCGCCTACATCAATCACCAGGGAGGGACTCGCAGCAGGCGTGCCCTCAGGGAAGTGTCTTTGATCCTGGATTGGGCAGAGAGCAATGTCCTATGCATCTCGGCGGTGTACATTCCAGGAGTGGAGAACACGGAGGCGGACTCCCTGAGCAGGTGCTCATCTCGCTGGGGGGAATGGTCGCTCAGCCCCAAGGTGTTTCGGTCGCTTTGCCACCGGTGGGGGACCCTGGAGGTGGACCTCTTTGCCTCTCATCACAATCACAAGCTTCCGGCATTTGTGTCTCTCTCTCTCGCGGGATCCGCTGGCTCTGGCGGCGGATGCCATGTCCCTGAACTGGAGGGATCTGGGGTTTCTATACCTGTTCCCTCCGTTTCCCATGGTGGGCAAAGTGGTGCGCAAGAAAAAACAATTAGCCAGCTCACCATCCTAGTGTACGCACGGACAGGGGAGATCCCAACCACAGGCTCCTCCAATGTAGACAATCCAAACCAAAAGTGCAGTCCAGCGTATCCATAAAATATAACTTTTAATCTGATTCCCATAAAACAGCTTGCATTTATAGATGTGAAGATGGCCCGAGCCCCGAAAACAGAAACAACATGTGACGCGTTTCAGGCCCGGGTGGGCCCTTAGTCATACCGTACATACAGTATGACTAAGGGCCCACCCGGGCCTGAAACGCGTCACATGTTTCTGTTTTCGGGGCTCGGGCCATCTTCACATCTATAAATGCAAGCTGTTTTATGGGAATCAGATTAAAAGTTATATTTTATGGATACGCTGGACTGCACTTTTGGTTTAAAGTGGTGCGCAAGCTGGCCCTAGAGGGCGCATCTGCAATCTTGGTGGCTCCAAGGTGGCCAAGACAGGTTTGGTTTGCAGACGTGATGAGGCTGGCAGAGGATCAGTTAGTTCTGCCCCTTCTGCCGGATCTACTCACTCAGGGTCCAGTGCTCTACCCCAATTTACCAACGCTGGCTTTGATGGCGTGGCTGCTGAAACCTCCATCTTGAAGGAGGAAGGTCTTTCTGATGCTGTCATTCAGACTCTGGTTAGGGCTAGAAAGCGGTCTTCCTCTGCCATCTACTATAGGATTTGGAGGTCTTATATTGATTGGTGTGAGGTCAGGGCCTTGCCTTGCAGGGTGTTTTCTATCCCTAGGGTTTTGGAATTTCTGCAACATGGATTGGACCTAGGTTTGCAGCTTAGTACGCTGAAAGAGCATGTTTCTGCCCTGGCGGTTTTCTTTCAAAAGTCTTTTGCTCTTCATCCTCTGGTTAAGACCTTTTTCCAGGCGGTTACGCATGTGCGGCCTCCTAGGAAGCCTTTGCTTCCAGTTTGGGATTTGAATTTGGTTCTTTCTGCCTTGCAGGGTCCTCCTTTTTGAACCTTTTGCAGGATATTGCACTTTCTACACTTGCTCAGAAGGTTGTTTTTCTGGTTGCCATCACTTCTGTTCGGCGTATATCGGCGTTGACGTCCTTGTCCATTAAGGCCCCTTACTTTGGGAGGCATCAGGACAAGGTTGTTTTCCGCTTCAAGCCAGATTTCCTTCCTAAGGTGGTCTCTGCTTTTCATCTTAATCAGGACATTGTTCTACCCTCCTTGTGTCCTAAGCCTAGCAATGCCAAGGAGAGGTTTTGCATTCTTTGGATGTGGTTCGCTGTGTGAAGTACTTTTTGGTGTCTACTTCCTCTTTTCGTAGGACGGACGCCCTTTTTGTGGTGCCCTCTGGGCCTAGGAAGGGTTTGGCTCCCGCCAAGTCTTCTATTAGTAAATGGATTCGCCAGGCCATTGTTGGGGCCTATTCTGCCAAGGGGAAGGTTTCCCCTTTTCGTGTTACTGCTCATTCTACTCGTGCTGTTGGGGCATCCTGGGCTCTCCAGAACCAGGCCTCTGTTGAGCAGGTTTTTAAGGCTGCTACTTGGTCTTCGGTTCACACTTTTTACAAGTTTTACAAGGTTGATGTGCGTGCCTCAACGGATGCTGTTTTTGGCCGCAAGGTTCTGCAGGCTGCAGTGGTTTAAGTTTGTGCCTTGTTGCCTTGTTTTGGATCCCCGCCCTTTATGGACACTGCTATTGGATGTCCCACATGTAATGAATGTCTTGAAGAGGGGTGTGTGACATACTTAGAATAATACCATTTTGTGATTACTCACCTGTAAAATGGGTATTATAAGAGTGTCACACACCCCGCTTTACCCTGCCCTTTGGTATTCTGGATCCTTTATATGGTGAACCTTTGTTAGTTTTAATTGGCTTTCCTGGTCCCTTTACCTTACTGCTATCTTTATACTGGGGAGTGAGTGGGAGGTCCCAGGTATTTATGGACCGGGAGGGTTTTACTTTTTTTTTATTGACATCTCTGCAAGATCGCCATCTACAGGTCAGTATACCCACATGTAATGAATGTCTTGAAGCGGGGTGTGTGACATACTTATAATACCCATTTCACAGGTGAGTAATCACAAAATACTATTTTTACTCACCTGCATACCGAGCCAGTGGCGAGAACGGAGTCCCGCGATTGGCCGCCGGGCGCTCACATGGGCGCAGTCGCATCCTCTGTGCCGGCCACCGGCAGGACCTTCCCACGTGACCGCCCGGCGGCCAATCGCGGGACTCCGTTCTCACCGCTGGCTCGGTATGCAGGTGAGTGAAACAAGCTATTTATGCATTTTGCTGCAAGGGGGTCTCCAACATTCTGGACGCCCCCCCCCCCCTCATTTCTTACAATGACCACACAGCCAGACCAACACCCATTAAACCGGACCAACACCCATTTTTGACTGTTGGCCTGCTTTACCCCAGGTTAGAGGCTTCTGACGTTGTTTCTAGGTCAGGAGTGGCACAAGGTCTGTAACAGTTGTAACCCATGTCCCGGAGAAATCTATGTGTAGTGACAAGATGCCATCCACTCCTTGTGTCTCTTCACCTAAATTCTTTAATGGCCATTTCTTGACAATTCTTTCCCCTGTTACTAAGCTAAGCTCTAACTGCAGGTGACAGGGCTTCCCACACCACAAGGGACTCCAAATCTGTGTGGTGAATCTGTGGTGTGTGAATCTCCCCCCAAATTCTGTAATGCACATTTCTTGCAGATCCTTTCTAGGCTGTGCTCCACCCTTGTTACTGCCTCTCAACTCTCCATTAATACACTGGATACAGCACTCCGTACAGCCAGCTTCTATAGCAATGACTATTTGTGGGCTGATGTTTCCTAAGAAAGTCTTCGAGTCCTCTGCTCAGTTATCTACTCTTTGGTCCCGTCTAAGGACATACGCACTTGGCTGCAGCTCCAGCAGCCGCCAGAGAACAAACCCACTGCACCAAAAGGCCCCAAAATAGGTATAATCAATTCAAATTCATCAAAGTTAATTTATTAACAATAAATAAAGAAATACATTCACTACACTCACATACACACATAATTACATGGCAGGGGACCAACTCTGGGCCAAAAAGTACTAAACAATCCTATCCCATCTATTAGCCTGACTCCCCCCACCCCCCACTACAGCAAGACTAAATTAAAAAAACACTCACCTGACCCCTTGTTCATTCCGGCCGGGTCTCCTCTTCATCCCTGGGGGGGGGCTTCAATCCCCCCACCAAGGCCCCCCCTAGCTGCAGGGGAGTGCCCGGAATAACGACCCCCCTTCCGCCAGAATTACATGTAAGAAAAAAAAAAATAAAAATGACATTTACTCACCTCCGTGTCCGTTCGCTCCCGCCGGGTCTCCTCTTCACCAGGGGGGCCTCCGATTTCCCCCCCCCCCCCCGGCTCTTCAGCGTCAGGAGAGAGCCTGACAGGCCCTCTCCCCCCTCCTCTCCCGATGGGCACCGCCATCTTGCCACTAAGCCCCGCCTCTTTGGAGGCACTCCCAGGTGTCGTCCTGGCTCTCGGCTGTTGTTCTTTCAGATGCGATCATCGCTGCCCACAGGAGCAGAGGGGCAGGCGTTCGGGGCAGGCGCCTGCCCCTCTTCTCCGGTGGCCAGCGATGATCGGATCAAGGGGCACAGGAGCTGACGATTGGAGGTGAGTAAAGTAAAAAAGTTTTTATTTTTTAATAGTCATTTTTAATAAGTTATGTGTGTGGTGTGTTTTTTTACTGTTAACCCTTTGTGAACTTGTAAGGGATCCATGAGACCCCTTATACCAGTTTACAAGGCTGGGGGCTGGCAAGTCACCTGCGGCTAGCAGGTGACTTGCCATTAACCCGCCCCCCCCAAATTACGTGCCTCCCCAAAGGCCAGAGGGGGGGTAGAAGGGCCCGGGCCTCACAGAGGCTAGGTTGGCTTGTAGCCTGCAGAGCCGGGGGCCACCAAAGCTGGCCCCTGCGCCCTGTTGTAAGTCCTCATAGCTGGCCCTGGACGGTTATGCTGGGTAGGGGGGACCTCACGCCATTTTTTGGGGGGATTTTTAACCCTTAAAATTCCCCCAAAAAATGGGGTTCCCCCACCCCAGTAGGGGGGACCCTATGTCATTTTTTTTTTTTTAATTAACCCTATGTTACCTGTCACCCAGCAGGTAAAAAAGGCTTCCAGCAGCAGGAGGAGCGCTGAAGCCAAAGTGATCAGCGTAGGACACAGTAGTCCGGGATGGATGGGAGTTAAGTATTAAAAAAATATATTCTTCCAAGTATGTCTCACACCCTGCTTCGGAAGATTAATTACATGTGGGTTATAGCCAGTAGAGGGCAAACTTCTGCAGAGATGACTAGAAAAAAAGAAGCCCCTCCCGGCCCATAAATACCTGGGACCTCCCACACATTCCCCAGTATTCGTCTGCAGACGGCGAGCAAGTCAGAAGATGGCTGTTTTCTTCCTTGCAGGTAAGCCGGGTTACACCCGGCCCCCTTTTTTACTCCTATTTCTGCCCGGACCTGATTTAAAATTCAAGCCCTATGCCTCCCAGCCTTGGCTGTAGGTCCGGGCGATGGTGGGCTACACCCTAGCAGGTGTACTATTAGGAGCCATGCTCCTCCGTGAAACCCCATATGAGGGGGTAGGCGGTTACCAGGTTGGTGATCCTGGTTTGGGATGCCCTGCCCTGCATTTCCCTCTCTCTTCAGGGTGCTTGTTTGTTTTCACTTGTCTTGTGTATATATGTGTGTGTGTGTGTGTGTGTAGTGCTTGTTGCAAGTAAACCGGAGACATTGCTGCGGCCGTGCTGGCCGCGGCCGCCCCAGGAGTAGGCTCTGCACTCGGCGGGGAGAGCTTCTTCCCCTCCTTCAGTCACGGGAGGGGGCGGGGCACCCCCTGTCTCTGGCGCCCTTTGTGGCGCCCAGCCAATAGCTGGGAACCGCGTTTCTGGTATGGATAGGGAGGGGGTGGGGCCAGGCGCGCGATCCGCGCTGGCCCGCCCTTCTTCCTTCTCTCCTTCCAGTCTTGGTCGGACGCCATTGTTCTGTGAGTGCCCTGCGGGGCTGTTGTCCTTGTACCCTTGCTATTGTCCTTTGGCAGTGCGGTGGCGGTTTTTACAGTGTGTTATGTATTGTAGACACATTTGCTATACATTGAATATATTTATATAATTATAAATCTGCATATATTGATGTCATGTATGATTCTGGCATTTGATTGTAGTGTGCTTCTCTTACGGGGTCCCTTTTCTTAATGTGTCTTTCAGGAGGACTCGCTGCTTCATAAAAAGGGGGGGTTCTCCCGGTCCTAGGGTCCCTTGGCTAAATTTGGGGCATTACAAATCCTCCCACAAACAGACGTAAGGGGCATCCCGGGCAGTTTAATAGCGTAATTCCCTTTGGTCATTGCGACTACCACAAAAATCACCATATGGAGGCTTCCCAGGATACCGGGTTCGGGCTCCCTTCGGGGCAATCCCGGCAGTGTGTGGGTTGTGGGGCATCCCTTGTGGGGGATAATGTGCTGGTTTGCATACCATTTGTACAGCAGGCCATAACGCGGTAGTGGGGGTCCCAGGCATCTGGGTCAGCGCCGCCGGCCCCATCACCTTCTCCACCACGCCTGATCCATACCCCAAGTGACACGGTCATTAGCGGGAAGTCGCACTCTTGATGTTTGTGCTAGATTGGCCAACATTGAGAAATTGATTGCTAACTCTGCGGCTGGAAAGCCCCGGCTAAGAGAAGGCATATGTCACCGGTTGCGCTGGGTTTGGAATTTGATGAGGTTGATTCCTTTGACTGGCCTGATTATTCCCCACTGGAAGAAGGGGAATTGTTCTCTGAATCTGAAGGTTCCGAGGATCAGCAGTTTTTGGATGCTGATGCTGGGAAGGAGTGTGGGGATACCGTCGATACCCCCAAGCTTCTGGCCCATATTTTTGAGGTGCTGGCTATTTCTCCTCCTGCGGAGGCCCCTCTGCAGAAGGGGGAATTGTTTTGGGACCTCTTAGCCTCGATTGGAGTTCCCAAATCAGAAGCATTTTGACAATTTGATTCTTAATGAATGGGAAAGGCCCAGCCGGCTTCCCGGTGTTCCTCAAGGATGGGATAGGAAGTATCCCTTTCCGGTGGATGCGGTGAAGCGCTGGTCGTCGCCTCCCAAGGTCGATGCGCCTGTTCTGGGTTTGTCCAGCACATACGTTGTGCACTCACCAGACGCCACCATGCTGAAGGATAGTGAGGACCGACGGCTTGATCAAATGGCGTCTCATGCCTTTGCCAGCGTGGGTTCGGCTTTGCGTCCTGTTTGCGCTTCAGCGCTCACGACTACCGGGTCTGTAATTAGGGGCCTGTTGTATGGTCCCCAGCTTAACCCGGCCAGTGATGAATTTGCAGCGCTTACGCGGTGTGATTTGCGCCAGTGGATGGCTGACATTGCGGCTAAGAAGTCACTTACAGGGCTAACCTTCTTGGGTATACATCTGTTTGGAGATAAATTAGACTCGGTGGCGAAAGGAGGTAAGCTACCACAACGCAAGAAGCAGCGTCGCTCCTTTCGGGGTGCCGGCTCCTTTAACCCTTCCTTCCGTGGCTCTAGAGCAAGCAGAGGTGTTGCTTACTCTGCCTTCAGAGGGGACTCCTGGGGCAGGGGCAGAGGACGTGCCCTTCCTGGAACTGCCTGGGGTACCAGACCCAAGGCTGCTGCCAAACCAGCTCAGCAATGAGGGGGCGCCCTCACCCTCGCGGGTGGGGGGACGGTGCTTCGTCCATGTCTTGCTTGGGCGTAATTTATCTAAAATTTACAAACTATATTTGCAGCCCTCAAATATATAAGGGAACTTAAGAGCTCAAATACATGTATATCTCCAAAAATTACGCCTTGTTTGTCTAATAAGTTCATTTGCCAGTAATCTCCAAGGAAGATGATGCACTTTAAAGTTATTTTTAGATACCTTGCAAAATGTACAAAACAAAAATACTACAATCTGTGTTACAACATAGCCTAACAGGGCAAAAGCATATATATATTAAAACGGATTTCTCATCTGTTTTAATTGCTCCACACAGAAAATCAGCAGGGTGCCTTATCAAGGAGTCACAAAAACGCGGGACTTCAAAAAGGCAAAGTTTGACCAACTTAGAGATGCCCTACACTGCATTGACTGGGAAAATGTCCTTAAGAACAAAAGCATGGACGCTAAATGGGATACTTTCAAAGGAATACTTAATTTTCAGTGTGACAGATATATACCTTACAGGAATAAAACTATTAGACACACATGTAAACCGATGTGGCTAAATAAAAAGGTTAAGGGGGCAATAAACAACAAAAAAAAGGCATTTAAACGTTTAAAGCAGGAAGGGACAGCGGAAGCGTTAACAAACTATAAAGAAGAAAATAAACAATGTAAACAGATAAGGGCAGCTAAGCTGGAGACAGAAAGACTGGTCGCGAAAGAGAGTAAAACTAACCCCAAATTATTCTTTAGCTACATAAACCGTAAAAGGTACAAACCTGAGGGTGTGGGCCCCCTGAAAAGCAAGGATGGGACCCCTATAGAGGGAAATGAGGAGAAAGCTAATTTGCTTAACAACTTCTTTGCTTCTATATTCACAAAAGAATTTGACATGCCCAGTGAAATGCAGGGGAATAACCGAAACCCTCCATTAAATGTCACTGGTCTAACCAAGGAAGAAGTCCGGCACCGTCTCAAGCAGATGAAAATCGATAAATCACCAGGACCAGATGACATACATCCTCGTGTTTTAAGGGAGTTATGTACAGTAATAGACAAGCCGTTATTTCTAATATTTGTGGATTCCATAACTACAGGGTTTGTTCCGATGGATTGGCGCTTGGCAAATGTGGTGCCAATATTCAAAAAGGGATCTAGGGGGGAACCTGGGAACTACAGACCGGTAAGCTTAACATCTGTGGTGGGCAAGCTGTTTGAAGGTTTCTTAAGGGATACTATCCTGGAGCACCTTGGGGAAAATGACCTTATTACTCCATATCAGCATGGATTTATGAGGAATCGCTCCTGCCAGACAAACCTGATCAGCTTTTATGAGGAGGTAAGTTCAAGATTGGATCAGGGGGAGTCATTGGATATCATATATCTTGACTTTTCTAAAGCATTTGATACTGTGCCACATAAAAGGCTGGTACAAAAGATGAGAATGCTTGGACTGGGGGAAAACGTGTGCAGATGGGTGGGAAATTAGCTTAGTGATCGGAAGCAGAGGGTGGTTATCAATGGTACACACTCAGATTGGGTCACTGTTACTAGTGGAGTACCACAAGGGTCAGTTCTGGGACCAATTCTCTTCAATATATATATAAATGACATTGGGTATGGATTAAACAGTAAAGTCTCAATCTTTGCAGATGATACTAAGCTGAGTAAAGTAATTAAAACAAAGGAGGACAACAGGCAACTACAAACAGATTTAGATAAATTGGAAGCATGGGCAGTTAAATGGCAAATGAAGTTTAACACAGATAAATGTAAGGTTATGCACATGGGAAGGAGAAATCTGTGTCATGATTACACACTAAATAAAGATTGTCCAAGTTAGGCTTATTTAGTCTAGAAAAAAGATGATTGAGGGGTGATCTAATAACTATGTATAAATATATTCGGGGTCAATACAAGGATCTGTCCCACAATCTATTTATACCCCGGAGTGTAACCATAACCCGGGGGCATCCACTAAGGTTAGAGGAAAGGTGCTTTCTCCACCGACATAGGAGGGGATTCTTCTCTGTAAGAGCAGTGAGACTATGGAACTCGCTGCCAGAGGAGGTAGTAATGAGGGATACATTAAAAATGTTCAAAAGTGGCCTTGATGCCTTCCTGGCATGTAATAACAATTCCCGGCTATGGCTACTAGACCACTGGAAGGAGTTAAACAGGCTGAACTGGATGGACTAAAGTCTTTATTCAGCCTTACATACTATGTTACTATGTTACGTCCAAACAAGATGGCTGCTGTACTTGGCTTTACAATGCATGTCCATCTACCCAAGGCACCCAGCACATCTCTTCTCCAGCTGCCCTCCAAAAGAAAATCTCCTCATCTCTCTCCAGCCTACTGTTTTTTATCAGGTGGACCCTTTGTTCCATTTTGAAATCTGCAGGTCGTCTGTGATTGGCCCAGGCAAAACTCACAAATGAATACCCTGGTCCCGCTTATTCTATCACAGGTAGCCAGCTTAATTTGCATACAAATGCACACCTGAAACTGGAGCTACAGTCAAACCAGTCTTCAAAGAACAAAGGGGGTTACCCGCCATGCTGCACCAAACAAAAGGGATTGTCCTATATACAGTGATTGCATGTATCTTTTTTTTTACAATTTCTATGGGAACAAAATATATAAAAAATATCATAGCTTCACAATCCATATGAAATCTTAAAAATCGGCAACAATCAGTCTGACCAATGTCCCTTTCAGCTTCTGGTGACTGAAAAAACCAGCATAAAAAAACACTTTGAAAAAAAAAAAACTTCTGGAAAAAGTCACCAAATCCAAGTCCTTAACTCATATCAGGGCCCAGGCAAAGTCAGAATGTCTTTCAAGTGTCCCTGCCGCTGTAATTCGACTTTTCAAAGTTCCACCGCATCACCCACTCAACCGTTGCTCGACGCCATTTTCTTGGCCATCTGGTCAGGCTGGGACTCGTCACCTCAATGGAAACGGCTGCGGGAACAAAGAAAAGTACAGCGGAATTACCTGTCCTTTACAAAGCATTCAGATCAGGAACATTCTCTGATACTGCCTTAGCTCTTATTTCATTATAAGGCAACTTTTGCTGCCTTACTGCACTTAATCCAAAACGAGAATTAAATCTGGCATAATGTGTATCAATATCACGTTTGGAAGTTGTGGGGTGTGCAACACGTGTACCTCCGTCCCACCTCACTATGTGCAGTATTACAATTACTGGACAAATGCCCACATATGATTCTATGTCCAGTTACCCTCTTCCATTTGTTCCACAACTCCTCATAAGGGATCCCATCTATCTCTTGCTTTGGAATCCCTGAATTCAATAAATCTACCCAGAGAATCTTGCGAGGAATTTTCCATTTCCTTTTCACCAAGTCATTCTCTGGCTTTTCAAAAGGTGCAGACTGCACCTTCTCAAGTGGAGGCCCACGCAGTGCACGTGAGGGGGTCTTAGGCTTAAGCAATGGCTGCTTAACCACCTGGCTTGCTGCAGGCTGGCTCACTATATTTCTGACCTCATCAACTGAGCTAAATACAACAACTTTGCTTGACCTAACCTTAGAGCCTGACTTCCTTTCACTACTCTGGGAAGTATTACTGGCTACAGACAAAGCTTTGTACTTATTTTCCAACTCAGAAAACTCATATGCAGTGTGTTGGAGGCATTCTAAAGCTACTGCAAGTTGATCTCTCAAAGATACAACTTCCTCATCAGCTTTGAGTTTTCCGCCATCTCAGCATGAAAAACTTCTAATAGTAGCCACCCCATCTCTGCCACTGCAACTCTAGCTTGCTTTATCGAGATGGAAACGTTTAAAACTAAATTTAGCTAAACGGCTATGAATGCTACCCTCACCCAAACTAACACTAGGGAAGCATATTTACCAAACTCTTTAGCAATGGACACTCATGGACTGATTAACCCAGCTTGGGACATTACAATCCTCAATTTCCCATTGTGAAGTATGCTTAACCCCAGCCTTCTTAAACAGCTTGTGAAACATTTTCTACTCAACAAAGGTATAACGAAAAAATAACTCTCTACAATTTGTGCACGGTTTCAGTTAGAAATTAGTGCAAATCCCGGACGAGCCCCCAATTGTCTTGCTTGGGCGTAATTTATCTAAAATTTACAAAATATATTTGCAGCCCTCAAATATATAAGGGAACGTAAGAGCTCAAATACATGTATATCTCCAAAAATTACGCCTTGTTTGTCTAATAAGTTCATTTTCCAGTAATCTCCAAGGAAGATGATGCACTTTAAAGTTATTTTATATACCTTGCAAAATGTACAAAACAAAAATACTACAATCTGTGTTACAACATAGAAAGCCTAACAGGGCAAAAGCATATATATATTAAAACGGATTACTCATCTGTTTTAATTACTCCACGCAGAAAATCAGCAGACCACGTCCAAACAAGATGGCTGCTGTACTTGGCTTCACAGTCCAGGTCTGGATCTGGGAGGTCACAGACAAATGGATCTTGGAAGTGGTCTCTTCCGGGTACAAGCTAGAGTTCGAGTCCCGGCCTCCTCCCAGATTCCTCAGGTCCCGGGTTTCCTCTGTCGGCAGTACAAAATCTTCTGGACTTGGAAGTCATCTGCCCGGTGCCTCTCTCAGAGAGGCTGGGGCTATTATTCCAACCTCTTCACGGGCCTACGGCCACACCACCCTGAATGCGCCCAATCTCGTCTGATCTCGGAAGCTAAGCAAGCCGGCTGCACAGCCCAGAGGTTAGAGCATAAGTTTATGGAGCTTTATTCCCCGGCGGTGCAGGTTCAGATCCTATGCCCAAGAAGGATGGCTCCATAAGACCCATTCTGGACTTAAAGCTTCTCAACGGGTTCATCAGAACCAAGAAGTTTCGCATGGAGACTCTCCGATCGACCATCAACTCTCTTTGTCAGGGGGACTTTATGACGTCCATAGACATCAAGGATGCCTACCTTCATGTACCAATCTTCCCATGACACCAGAGGTTTCTCAGGTTTGTGGTGGGAGATCAGCACTTTCAGTTTGGGGCTCTTCCATTCGGGCGGACCTCGGCACCAAGGGTGTTCACCAAGGTGCTGGCAGGTATAATGGCCCTTCTCAGAGCCCAGGGCATTCGCATTGTGCCGTCTCTGGACGACCTCCTCATCACGGCATCCTCTCTCAGCCAGGCGAAACTAGAGACCAGGACGGTGGTGACAACGCTGGAGGGGTTCGGCTGGGTGATCAACTACCCCAAGTCTTCTCTCTCTCCCCGTCAAGGGAGATTTCCTTTCTGGGCATGAATCTGGATACCATTCAGGCCAGGGTGTTCTTACCTCTGTCGAAGGTGCAGATGATTCTAGATCTGATCTGTCTTCTTCTGTCCAGGCCTCGCCCGTCCATCCAGCTAGGGATGAGGCTGGTGGGGTTGATGGTGGCTTCCTTCGAGGCAGTTCCTTTTGCTCATTTTCACATGAGGTCGCTTCAGCTCCATCTACTGTTGGCTTGGGACAGATGTCCGCTGTCATTGGATCAGTCATTTCTGATGTCTCCCCTGGTTCGGCAGTCTCTTCAGTGGTGGCTGGAACCAAGAAATCTTCTGAGGGGCAGGTCTTTTCTGACCTCTTGTTGGGAGACGGTCACCACGGATGCCAGCCTGTCGGGCTGGGGGGGGGGGTTTCTGGAAGGAACTTCAGTTCCAGGGGCTGTGGGGTCCTCAGGAGGCTCACACCCCCATCAATGTGTTGGAGCTGAGAGCTATTCGGTTGGTGTTGTCACGCTTGACGCATCCTCTCCAAGGTTTACCGGTTCAGGTTCGTTCAGACAATCGGACTGCGGTCGCTTACATCAATCACCAGGGAGGGACTCGCGGCAGGAGTGCCCTCAGGGAAGTTTTCTCTGATTCTTGCATGGGCAGAGAGCAATGTCCCATGCATCTCGGTGGTGTACATTCCAGGAGTGGAGAACATGGAAGCGGACTCCCTGAGCAGGGGGTCCTCTCGCTGAGGGGTATGGTCCCTCATCAAGGTATTTCGGTTCATTTGTCACAAGGTGGATCTTTTTGCATCCCATCACAATCACAAGCTTCCTGCATTTGTGTCTCTGTCTCAGGATCCTCTGGCTCTGGCAGTGGACGCCATGTCCCTTGCCTGGAGGGATCTGGGGTTCTTGTACCTGTTTCCCCCCTTTTCCATGGTAGGCAGGGTGGTGCACAAGCTGGCTCCAGAGGGTGTGCCAGCAATTCTGGTGGCTCCAAGGTGGCCAAGACAGGTGTGGTTCGCAGACGTCGTGTGGCTGGCGGTCGATCAGTACAGGTTGCCCCTGTTGCCGGATCTGGTCACTCAAGGTCAACTTTGCTACTCCAATTTACAAACGCTGGCTTTGACGGCGTGGCTGCTGAAACCTCCATCCTAAAAATACCGTTTTGTGAGTACTCCCCTTTAAAACGGGTATTATGAGTGTGCCATACACTCCACTTCGTTCTTCATGACATCTGCGTAATCTCCAGTAGAGGGCGAACTTCTGCAGAGATGAATATGCAAAAAAGCCCCTCCCGGTCCATATATACCTGGGACCTCCCACCTATTTCCCAGTGTATAAAAGCAGTAAAGGGACCAGGAAGAACCAAATATAACCGTAACAATCCAAAACCAATGGTTCACCATATAAAAGCCCCAGAATACCTGAAAAAAACAAGGGTGGGGCGAAGTGGAGTGTATGGCACACTCATAATACCCGTTTTAAAGGTGAGTACTCACAAAACGGTATTATTCTAAGTGTGCCATACACTACACTTCGTTCTTCATGACAATCTGGGACATCCAATAGCAGTGTCCATCATGGGTGGGAACCAGAAACAGTACAAGAATGTACCAACTCAAACCACTGCAGCTTGCAGAACCTTGCGGCCAAAAACAGCATCCGCTGAAGCCCGCACATCAACCTTGTAAAACTTGGAAAAGGTATGAACGGAAGACCAAGTAGCAGCCTTACAAACTTGTTCAACAGAAGCCTGGTGCTGAAAAGCCCAGGATGCACCAACAGCACGAGTAGAGTGCGCAGTGACCCTAAAAGAGGGAGTCCTCCCCTTAGCAGAATAGGCCCCAACAATGGCCTGACAAATCCATTTGCTAATCGTAGATTTAGCAGGTGCCAAACCTTTCCTGGGCCCGCAGGGCACCACGAAAAAGGCGTCCGTCTTGCGGAAGGAAGTAGTAGTCATCAAATAGTACTTCACACAGCGACCAACATCCAAATTATGCAGAACCCTCTCCTTGTCATTGTTAGGCTTAGGACACAAGGAAGGGAGAATAATGTCCTGATTTGAGGTGGAAAGCAGAAACCACCTTAGGAAGAAAATCCGGCTTAAAACGAAAAACCACTTTATCCTGGTGTCTCTCAAAGTAAGGGGCCTGAATCGACAGGGCCGCCAACTCAAGAGACCCACCGAACAGAGGTAATGGCCACCAAGAAGGCAACCTTCTGAGTGAGAACCGAAAGAGCAATATCCTGTAGCTGCTCAAAAGGAGGACCCTGCAGAGCCGAAAGAACCAAATTCAAATCCCAAACAGGAACTACAGCCTTCCGAGGGGGCCGCACATGCGCTACCCCTTGGAAAAAAGGTCTTAACCAGCGGGTGTAAAGCAAAAGACCTCTGGAAGAAAACCGACAGAGCAGAAACCTGTCCTTTCAAAGTACTAAGCTGGAACCCAAGATCCAGATTATGCTGGAGAAACTCCAAAATCCTGGGTATAGAAAAAACCCTGCAAGGCAAGGCCCTAGCCTCACACCAATCAATATAGAACCTCCAAGTCCTATAGGAAATGCCCGAAGAGGACCGCTTCCTAGCCCTAATCGGGGTCTGAACAACAGCCTCAGACAAACCTTCCTCTTTCAAGATGAAGGTATCAGCAGCCAAGCCGTCAAAGCCAGCATTTGTAAATTGGGGTAAAGTAGATGACCCTGAGATAGCAGGTCCGGCAGCAAGGGAAGCCAGTACTGGTCTACGGCCATCCTTACGTCTGCGTACCAAACCCTTCTTGGCCACCTTGAAGCCACCAGAATCGCTGGTGCCCCTTCTAGAACCAGTTTGCGAACTACCTTGCCCAGCATAGAGACAGGTGGAAACAGGTACAGAAAACCCAGGTCCTTCCAAGCCAGTGACAAGGCATCCACTGCCAAAGCCAGGGGATCCTGAGAAAGAGACACAAAGGCCGGAAGTTTGTGATTGTGCCTCGAGGCAAAGAGATCCACCTCCGGAGTCCCCCACTTGCGGCAAAGATCCAGAAAAACCTCAGGGTTGAGAGACCACTGTCCGTGGCGAGAGGATCCCCTGGTCAGGGAATCCGCCTCTGTATTCTCCACTCCCCGAATGTAGACTGCCGAAAGGCAAGGAACATTGCTCTCCGCCCAGTGCAGGATCAGAGAGACTTCCCTGAGGGCACTCCTGCTGCGAGTCCCTCCTTGGTGATTTATGTAAGCCACTGCCGTTCAGTCGTCCGAACGCGCCTGAACCGAAAGACCCCGTAACTGTGTGGTCAGCCGAGCCAGAACCAGTCGAATGGCTCTGAGCTCCAATACATTGATGGGGGTGTGAGTCTCCTGGGGACCCTACACCCCGCTGAACTGATGACCCGACAGGCTGGCATCCGTAGTAACAGTCTCCCAACAAGGGACCAGAATGGATCTGCCCTTCACCAGATTGCTCGAGTCCAGCCACCACCGAAAGGACTGCCGAACCCTGGGAGACAGCTTGAAAGGTTGATCCAATGACTGTGGGCTCCTGTCCCAATACGTCAATAGGAGAAGTTGAAGAGATCTCATGTGAAATTGTGCAAACGGCACCGCCTCGAAGGAGGACACCATCAGACCCACCCGTTTCATCCCCTGTCGGATAGAGGGACAAGGACTGGCCAGAAGAAGACGGATCAGGCCCTGAATCCCCTGCACTTTAGTCTGGGGCAGAAACACTCTGGCCCGACTGGTATCCAGATTCATGCCCAGAAATGAAATCATTCGAGACGGGGAGAGAGAAGACTTGGTGCGGTTGATCACCCACCCGAACCTCTCCAGGGTCGACACCACCTGGTGGGTGTCCAGTTCCGCCTGCTGAAGGGAAGAAGCTGATCAACAGATCGTCCAGATAAGGCACAATGCGAATGCCCTGAGATCTGAGCAGAGCCATTATGCCCGCCAAAACCTTGGTGAAGACCCTCGGTGCCGAGGTCAGACCGAAGGGAAGAGCTACAAATTGATAATGTTGATCCTCCACCGCAAACCGGAGGAATCTCTGATGTGCCTGAAAAATCGGAACATGCAGATACGCATCCTTGATGTCTATGGATGTCATAAAATCCCCTTGGCGAAGGGAATTGATAGCCGAGCGCAGAGTCTCCATGAGGAACTTCTTGGCTCTGATAAACCTGTTGAGAACCTTGAGATCTAGAATGGGTCTCACCGAACCCTCCTTTTTGGGAATCGTGAAAAGGTTAGAGTAGCTGCCCCTGCCTCTTTCCAACGGAGGCACCGCGCATATAACCCCCATGTCCAGAAGGTTTTTTACTGCTAACAGGAGCCCCTGTGCAGCCTGAGGGTCCGAGGGCACCCGAGACCTTAAGAATCTTGGGGGCTGCCAGTACTCGAACTCCAGTTTGTACCCGGAGGAGACCACTTCCAAGATCCAATTGTCTGTGACCTCCCGGGCCCAGACCTGGAAGAAGAGCCGCAGCCGCCCCCCCCCCCCCACCCTTGCGGGTGAGGGCGCCCCTTCATTGCTGAGCCGGTTTAACGGCAGGCTTGGGCTTGGAACCCCAGGCAGCCGCGGGACGTGCCCGACCTCTGCCTCTGTTCCAGGACGAGCCCCTGAGACCTGAGAAGGCCAGGCCCCTAGACGCTCTGGCCCTCGAAAGGAAGGAGTGAACGAGCCCGCCCCCCGAAAGGGACAGCGCTGTTTCCTCCGCTGAGGTAACGTACCTCCTTTAGCAACAGCATCCAATTTATCTCCAAACAGCCGCGCACCCAAGAAGGGGAGAGCTGTGAGCAACTTCTTGGCTCCAACGCCCGCTGTCCACTGACGGAGCCAGACCTGCGCATGGCCACCTGTAAGGCTGACGTCCTACTACACACGACAATAGAGTCTTCCATCGCAGCCATGACAAACTCCATGAACAAGATAGAAAGAGAACACTCCGCACCACTGTATGTAATTGAAGGATACAGCAATACACCAATACAAAAAGGGGTGCTGGGCGCAAAAAGCCCCCCACTCACAAATAGGAATGGTCCGATTATATTATACAATTGGGACCACCAGAAAGGTCCCTATGGGGCCAAAGTATGCGACCGCACACCCACCAAAATAATATCTAAATTTTAGTTTTATTAGGTAGAAAAATATATAAATCACATATACAATTTAATTAGCCCATACACATACAATCAACAAACATTTAAAACCAATTAAAACGTAGAATGCTGGCAGAAAGGTAAGCTGAATAATGAGGCTCTATTATAATTATCAATGTAATGGTAACAATACTAACATTTCATAGAGTTCGCCCCAAAAGAATTAGAAACCAATACCTAAAAATTATTATTATATATATAAAAACATACACTCAATATGACCACAATAGAATAGTGAGATGTGGGGGCGATAACCCCCACGTCCGAAGAATATAAAGTGCAACTGTGCCAAGAATTAATGAAAAATGAGTAAATGAATAAATAGATCAAAAAGTGTATAAGTGAATCAAAGAAAGCCCACAGTGCTCAAACTATCAACAAAGAACTAAAGTGCCAAATGCAAACCCACTATCCTATCAAACACCCATGTGAAAGCAAGCTTCAGAAACTACCAATGTGAGGAAAGTGCAAGGTGCAGTCTACAAGAATCTAACAGCGACTAATGAACAATAAATAATAATAAGAAAAAGGATAACATCACCAATATATGAGGGAGCTCAGCACCAACATCCGCCCAGCCCAGCTGGCACTGTGGGCTTTCTTGGACACACTTCGGTCCCTCTCTCCCTTTCCTGCTGGCCTTCCTCCCCTTTTCCCTACAGGACATACTTGTCTGGTCCTTCTTCCCCTTCCTGCTGGCCCTATCTCCCTTCCTTTCCCCTCCCTCGGGTCCCTATTCCCCTTTTTCTGGCCCCCCCTCCCCCCTCTTTCCCTGCTTCCCCCTCCCCTGGCCTCCATCCCCCTCCCCCAGCTTCCAACAGTTGTCCCATGAGTACCCACTCTCCTTTTCATTGCTGTCTCTTCCCTTCCTCTACTAATTCTGCGGGTTCCCCCCTCCTTTTCATTTCTGTCTCTTCCTTTCCTCTAATAATTCTGCGGGTTCCCCCCTCCTTTTACCCACCTCTGCGGGTCCTCCCCTCTTACCCACCTTTCCGTCTTCTTCCCTTCATCCTTTTCTTTCTTTATACATAACTCATTTAGAATTGTCCCTCTGTTACACTTCCAATACACCACTCATCTTGCTCAACTCCTGCCCCTTTCGCTCACTCTGGGTACACTTGTCCTCTTTTTTTACACTGTCTGCTGCCTATGTTTTCCCCATGGGCGCCCCTGCCCACATCTCATCTTCTATGGGCTTCCTTGGTCCCCTTCCTTTCTGGTTATCCCTCCCTCCGTTGATCTTTGGTCTCTATGATTCTATAGCCTGTGGCGTTTGTATGTATTCTGTTTTTATATGCTCGTATCTAAGGCTTCCTGGACCGGGAGCGATGCTCCCACTGCCGGCCAGGGTGCGTGTCACACAGGAGGCGCTGCTTGGGACACCGCAGCTGTGTTATACACGGCGGCGTGTGCCCGAGGCGCGCCATTCTGCCCCTGTTGGTTGGTGTAGTGACAGCAGCTGCGATCCTATCACATCTCGGCTGCTGCCGCATCACCAGTTGCCGGGCGACTATCCCCGCCCAACGTCACACATCCTCTCTCCCCCTGGCAGACGGGGAGCCGCCGCTCGTGATTGAACGTGTGGTGGTCGGCAGTGACGGGGCCCGCGCTCCTCTGCGGGCCCGACGGGACCAGGTAAGCATTACATAGTTATTTACATAACCATGTTTATATTACTCTAATTGGCTTTGATCACATACTGGTATCCCGCTGACGTCACAGTGACGTCAGGCGGGAATTCACTGACTCACTCCTATATTTAAATGGATGCTGTGCACCAGCATGGTTTGCAAGTCTGCCTTGAGGAAGGGGGGGACACTATCCCCCGAAACGTCGGCAAATGGACTTGGATTGCTCATGGATGAACTTTATTTGGCTTATGGATTATGTCCCTTTGTGATGGATGATCTCTGCCTCCACTTCACAACATGGTGTGTTATAATTGTATGCTGTGAATACAGTTTATCGACTTTACATGGTGTGCTGGCCTTTTTCTAATTCTGCTCTTAAGCATTGTGAGATGTTTGCATCTTTTGTACTTTCTGCTTTAGATGATACTCATGTGCAGCCGAACCTCTGCCTTGTTAATCGCCATTCGGCGGTCAGTATGGTTGCGGCAGTGGGCGGCGGATGTTGTAGCCAAGAAATCGCTTACAACGCTTCCAATTGTGGGATTTTGCCTATTTGGAGAAAAATTGGATTCTGTCACTAAAGGTGGTAAATTACCTCAGCGTAAGAGACAACGTTGTGGAGTGGCTTCCTTTAGCCATTCCTTTCGGGGGTCCAGATCCGGTAGAGGATTGGCCTTTTCAGCCTCTAGAAGGAATGCAGGGAATAGAGGAAGAGGACGTGGCCGTCCAAGTCAGAATTGGGGGTCCAATACCAAATCTGCCCCTAAGCCTGCTCAACAATGAGGTGACGCCCTCACCCTTACGGGTGGGGGGATGGCTGCGGTTCTTCCAGGTTTGGGTTCAGGAGGTATCAGACAATTGGGTTCTGGAAGTAGTTTCTTCCGGTTACAAACTGGAATTCGAATCCCGGCCTCCTCACAGATTTTTCATGTCCCGGATGCCGTCAGATCCGGCAATTGCCCAGGGACTGCGGGCAGCAGTAGCGAATCTGTTAAACATGACTGTCATCTGCCTAGTGCCTCCAGCGGAAAGGGGTTTGGGGTTTTACTCCAACCTGTTCACGGTACCCAAAAAGGACTGCTCTGTTCGGCCTATCCTAGACCTAAGGAGACTCAATCAATTTATCCGTTTCAGAAGATTCCGAATGGAGTCTCTGCGATCAACGATCGATGCTCTCCGTCAGGGGGACTTCGTGACATCCATAGACATCAAGGATGCTTATTTGCACATTCCTATTTTTCCAGGTCACCAGAGATTTCTCAGGTTCTCGATAGAAGACCAGCATTATAAATTTGTGGCCCTGCCATTCGGCCTTACCTCGGCCCCAAGAGTCTTTACCAAGATGCTGGCAGGAGTGATGGCTATATTCAGGGTCCAGGGCATCCGCATTGTGCCTTTTCTGGACGATCTTCTTATCGCAGCCTCCTCCCTCGAACAATCAGAGTTGGACACCAGGATGGTGGTCTCTACGCTAGAGAGGTTACCCCAAATCCTCTTCTCTGTCTGCCCAGGGAAATTCCCTTCCTGGGCTTGATTCTGGATACATTTCAGGCCAAGGTTTTTCTTCCTCAGTCCAAAAGGGTTCTGATTCAGGACTTGATTCGTCTATTCTTATCCAACCCTCGTCAATCTATCCGTCTAGGGATGAGACTAGTGGGATTGATAGTAGCTGCATTCGAGGCAGTTCCGTTTGCCCAGTTTCACATAAGGGCGCTTCAGCTCTTCCTCTTGGCAAAGTGGGACAGGTGCCCACTATCATTAAACCAGACTTGCCCTTCTGGAGGTTGTGCGATATTAACCACCACTGAAGGGACAAGTCATTTCTGACTCCGCGTTGGGAACTGGTTACCACGGATGCCAGCCTGGTGGGCTGGGGGGCTTCTGGAAGAAGCATCAGTTCCATGGATTGTGGGGGCCTCAGGAGGCTCATTCCCCAATCAATGTATTAGAGCTTCGGGCCATACGTCTTGTTCTACTTCGACTGACCCATTTCTTACAGGGTCTGCCAGTTAAGATTCGGTCAGCCGAACAGCTGTTGCATACATCAATCACCAAGGAGGGACTCGCAGTTGGGGTGCCCTCCGGGAAGTGTCTCTGATCCTTCAGTGGGCAGAGATCAATGTTCCCTGCATATCAGCAGTTTACATTCCGGGGATAGAGAATGTGGAGGCAGACTCCCTGAGCAGGGGATGTTCTCGCCAGGGAGAATGGTCTCTCAATCCAAGGGTCTTTCAGTTCCTCTGTCACAAGTGGGGCACTCCACGGTTTGACCTGTTTGCTTCTCATCACAATCACAAGCTGCTAGCTTTTGTGTCTCTATCCCAGGATCCTCTGGCAGCGGCAGCGGATGCCATGTCTCTGGCCTGGAAGGATCTGGGGTTCCTATATCTGTTTCCCCCATTCTCCATGATCAGCAAGGTGGTGCGCAAGTTAGCACTGGAGGAGGCGCCAGCAATTCTGGTGGCGCCAAGGTGGCCAAGACATCTGTGGTACGCAGACGTCGTAAGACTGGCAGTGGATCGGTTCCATCTGCCTCTTCTTCCAGATCTCATCACTCAGGGTGAACTTTGTTACCCCAATTTACAAACGCTGGCTTTGACGGCATGGCTGCTGAAGTTTCCATCTTGAAAGAAGGTCTTTCTGATGCAGTTATTCAGACTCTTATTAGAGCTAGGAAGAAGTATTCCTCTGTCATTTATTACAGGACTTGGAGGTCCTATATTTATTGGTGTGAATCCAGGGCTTTGCCCTGTAGAGTATTTTCTACTCCTAGAATTCTGGAATATCTGCAACAAGGTCTGGATATGGGATTCCAGATTAGTACTTTGAAAGGGCAAGTCTCTGCCTTGGCTATTTTCTTTCAAGGGTCGTTTTCTCTTCATCCTTTGGTTAAGACCTTTTTCCAAGGAGTCGCGCATGTGCGGCCTCCCAGAAAGCCTATACTTCCTGTTTGGGACCTTAACCTGGTGCTTTCAGCTATGCAGGCCGCTCCCTTTGAGCCTTTGCAGGATATTCCTCTTCCTATTCTTAGTCAGAAGGTTGCCTTTTTGGTTGCTATTACTTCTGTCCGCCGAGTTTCTGAACTGGCGGCTTTGTCTATTCTAGCCCCTTATTTTGAGAGGCATCAAGATGAGGTTGTTTTTACCGTTTTAAACCAGATTTCCTTCCTAAGATGGTGTCTGCTTTCCACCTAAATCAGGATATAGTTCTTCCTTCCTTGTGTCCTAAACCTAGTAACGACAAGGAAAGGGTCTTACATTCTTTAGATGTAGTTCGTTGTGTTAAGTATTATTTAGTTACTACCTCGGCCTTCCGCAAGACGGATGCCTTTTTTGTTGTGCCTTCTGGGCCCAAGAAGGGTTTTGCTCCTGCCAAATCTTCCCTTAGTAAGTGGATACGTCAGGCCATCATTGGGGCCTATACGGCGAAGGGGAAGGTTCCCCCTTTTCGTGTCACCGCTCATTATACTCGTGCTATTGGAGCCTCTTGGGCTTTTCAGCACCAGGCTTCTGTTGAACAAGTGTGCAAGGCTGCGACTTGGTCTTCTGTGCATACTTTCTAAATTCTACAAGGTTGATGTGCGGGCCTCAGCGGATGCTGCTTTTGGCCGCAAAATTCTGCAAGCTGCAGTGGTTTAAGTTATGCATTATTCCTTGGGGATCCCCATCCATTATAGACACTGCTATTGGATGTCTCAAGTGTCATGGATCTTTGGAAGTGGGGTGTGTGACATACTAGGAATAATACCATTTTGTGAGTACTCGCCTGTAAAATGGTTATTATGAGTATGTCACACACCCCACTTCCCCCGCCCCTTTTTGTTCTAGGGATCCTTTTGTATGGTGATTATTATTTTTCAATTATTGAATATAATTGGCTCTTCCTGGTTCTCACTGCTTTTTAAAAAGACTGGGGAATAGTGGGAGGAACCCGGTACTTATGGACCAGGAGGGGCTCCTTTTTCCATGTCATCTCTGCAAGATCACCCTCTACAGGCCGTTTCCCAAGTGTCATGGATCTTTGGAAGTGGGGTGTGTGACATACTCGTAATAACCATTTTACAGGTGAGTACTCACAAAATGGTATTTTTTGGGGGGGGGGAGAATGGTGGGCCTGGAATCCCCCCCCCCTTTCCCTGACAGCTCTGGGTGACCCACTGCTGTCATGGTTAGGGGGACCCTCTCCCCTCTCCTCCACCATTACCCTGGGAGTTCCCTTCCCCGGAGCTAGTCCGGACAGCAGTCTCCAGGGTAGAATCAATTTTTGAGCTAGGCTCCCCCTTCTTACGCCGACAGGGTTCAGTGGGTAGTTGGGAACGCATGGGGGCTGCTGGTTAGCCACCAGGGACATATTGGCAGGCGATTAGACAACAGGGATGCCAGCTCGTTACCAGGAAATACAGCTCTTCACTCAGGCAGGGCTGGAGTGCTCACCTCGAAAGTTGGTAGTGTCCAAAAGCCATGGAAAAGCCAGCCACATAGTAGTAGAGCAAATTTAAAAATCCATTTATTTCAAACTGGTTAAAAGTCCATCACAGTGGTATAGATAAGAGCAGCATATAGGGTATCCTTACACGTCAACGCGTTTCGGGTTCTCACCCTTAATCATGACAAAGGATAGGTTGTAGGACATACATTTAAATACAATGTTTAACAATGATATAATTGTATAATATACATCTGTGGATGAGAGAAACACACTGGCTAACCTTAATTATATCGCCTCCTTCAGCTTCATTGACAATGCGGTAAGCGTGCGCCGGGAGATCATATCCTAGGCTGCACCTGATGCTAAGTAATGACGCCGCCAATGAAGAAGGAGGAGGCTGGCGTGAGCGAGACACGTAAATCAAGAATACATTGTATCAAGCTGCTGGCAACGCTTATCACCATAATAGAGGCCATTACTGGCAAAATGTAACAAGTGTATATAACCTCAGTGTATTCAAATAACCAATACTTTGTATTAATGAATAACAGATACAGTGTTGATAACGTTTAAAGACAGCCACATCGCTCACGCCAAAATACTATAAAGAAAAAAGGTCAGTGTTCCATGATAATCCATAAGCATATTATTCAAAATTGATGATATATAGTTATACATATATATATACACTTATAATGTATAACCAGCAAATATTATCATCTAACATCAAAGTGTTAATTAAAAAACCTAATTTAAAACTTAAGAGCCAGTGTGTAAACATCAATAAAATGCATTATATGCGATGAATATCATCCACAGATGAAAAGAAAAAAGAAAAAGAAGGGTCCAAACCATAATTAATACTGTATAATAAAGGGGCAGGTCATAATGAATTGTAAACTATACAAGGTCTGGAATTTTTTAAAGCATGATATGCTAACCATTTCAAAGGCATCCATATACATCAGGAAAAAGGGGGAGAAAAAAACAAGGAAAAAATAATAGCACATAATAGTATATAAGAACACAATAGAGGAGAAATAGAACAAATAGAACCATGACAGAAGAATCCCTATGCAAAATTTAATTTAATTATGATTTTAGATTCGTATTCTACAGTAAGGTGCAACTTAATTATATGAACAAAGGAGAGGGGGGTAATAGATATTATCTTAGGAATAAATCCACATCCCATCTATAGTTGAGACCCTTGGGGATACGGGTACCCAATTTGAAGATCCAAAAGACCTCCCGTTGGAGCAGTCTTTCAGTAAGATCTCCCCCCCAGGACCAAGACGTACCCTTTCTATCGCCATACATTTAAATCCAGTAAGATCACCCTCATGATGGTTCCTAAAATGCCGCCCCACATTGGAAGATGCATTCAGACGTTCTACAGAAGACGCAGTTATATGTTCTGATATTCTTCTTTTCATCGCACGAGTGGTGCAGCCCACGTATTGAATATAACATAGTTCACATGTTATCAAATAGATAATGTTACATGAATTGCAGTTAATAAAGCTATCAATCTGAAATGTTTCTTTAGTATTAGTGGACCTAAAGCAGGAGCCAGTTTGAGTGTATTGACACATTCCACATCTGCCGTTAGCACACTTATAAAATCCTTTTTGTGAAAGCCAGGTTGAAGATAAAGTACTGGGTCCCCTAAAAAGACTAGGTGACAATTTCTGACCAAGTGTGGGGCATTTTCTACTCACCACCCTAACTCCATGTTTAAGGACCTCTTTAAGCTGCGGGTCACAACTAAGTATAGGGAGGTGCTTATTAATAATCTGTTTAATTTTATTAAATTCCTCACTATATGTAATAACTAGAGTAACCTTATCTGTATCGGGAATGGACTTCTTATTCCTCACTATTGGTTTCACATGCATTTCTCCCATAGCATACATTGATTTATCTAGCATATATTTCCTGTCTCTACTACTAGCCCGGTTTTTGGCCCGATCTAGGATATCCAATGGATAACCCCGGTCCTGGAGTCGTTCTGAAATGACTCCTATCTCTGTATTAAAAGCCTCCTGTTCTGAGCAATTTCGTCACGCCCTGACCATATTGGCAGGCGAGTATGTATTGTTTTTTGTTTTACCTGTTGGGGTGTATAGAATTGTCCCCAGGGGTCTTCAGGCTTGACCCCTGGAGGAGGGACGGATGCAGTGGTGGCATTAGAACCTGGTGGGCCCGGGATTCCCTCTTGCGCATGTGCACGCACGTGCATGGTTATACATGGCCCAGAGGCTCAGGCTTTTACGGGTCAATGGGCATGGCTTGCACAAGAACTTGCTAGAGCGAGATCTAAATGAAATTTTGGGCCCAAAATGTCATTTAGATCTCCCCTGGAGAGAGAAGGGCCTGGCTACTCGTTCTCAGCGGTGGCAGAGCAGCAAGAGCAGGCTTCGGCAGTGCATTCTCCTTGTCAGTATGGGTGGAGGGGATACTGCACAGCCGGAAGGTGTGCTTATAAATTATATTTTATAATAATTTTTGTTGGCTTCCTATGTACATTTTCTCCCTGGGTACCTTCTAATGTAATGGTTTTGTATATATTTAGGCTAATAAAAAATCCAGGATTAAAGAGTCCAAGCCCACCAACAAATCCAAGAGGGATTCCAAGAAGACTAAGGGTAGGAGCCCAGGGAGCACAAGGAGCCCAGGGGTTCCATGGAGACTAAGGGTTCCATGGAGACTAAGGGTTCCATGGAGACAAGGGAGCACAAGGAAGCTAAGGAGGCTAGGATAGTTCAGCCTAGAGCTTGTGTTACCTGTCAGGCTGCTCTTCCGGAAGGATTCTCTAAGCTCCTGTGTAATTCCTGTTTAGAGGTAGCTGGGGCCAATTTGGATCTTTAGATCAAAGAATAGCACATGCTTTTACCATATACAAGGATCGTTTGGTCCAGGAGCAGGACCCTAGTGCTGTAGCAGGGTTCTCTTCTCAACCTGACCCACCATATTTAATCTCACCGGAACCCGTCCCTGATAGGTTAGATTCTACGGGTGAAGTCTGTGCTTCTTCGGACGAATCAGTATATTTGACTACAACAGGAACCATATTCCTCCTTGGTTTCCTCTCCATAGTACTCCTACAGATGATAGTGAGACCTCCTATAATGCTACCACTGATCCCAGATTTGATGCTTCAGGGTCCAGTGTCTCTCCCGCGGGTTTCGGAACCTCAGCTTGACGGCTTGGATCCTGAATGGAGGCTGTTAAGAAGCAAAGGCTTGTCTGGTAGAGTGATTAAGACCTTGCTCTAAAGCAGAAAAGAGGTTACCCATAAGATTTATGGAAAAGTTTTCTTGTTTTTGTTCCCTTCTTAACCTGGTTTGGTCTAGCCTCCTGGCCATTTTAGAGTTCCTTCAGGAAGGGGCTGATTTGGGGTTGGCAAGCAACACCCTAAAGGTACAAGTTGAAGCTCTTTCTGTATTTTTGGACCATAAGCTCAGATGAGAAGCATTGATCAAGAGATTTTTTTGTTTCTCTGACTAGATGTAGACCGGTTGATTCTAGGACTTTTCCTCTTTGGGATTTATCCTTAGTTTTGAAGGGCCTTAAACTTTCTCCATTTGAGCCTCTGAAGCAGTTGGCAATAATGTTTGTGTAGCTCAAAGTGGCTTTCATTTTAGCTATCACTTCCGCAAGAAAAATGAGTGATTGATTTACAGGCCTTATCAGTTAAGTAGCTTTATATGAGGATTTTTCCCCCGACCATGTTACAATTAGGCCAGATCCATTGTACCAACCTAATATTGCCACTAAATTTCATAGGTCTCAGGAGGTCCGTTTGCCGGGTATTAAGCTAGAGGACTCAGATAACAATGACCAGATGCATCTGTTGTATGCTAGACAGATTGTATTGGACTTTAGGATGGCAAAGAGCTGACCAAGCATAGTGTCCTTTGCAGGCAAGAATAGAAGGCTCTTAAGACTTCCATGGCAAGATAGATTGGGGAAGCTATTCAGTTGGCCTATCAGAATTCAAATGTACAGGCCCCTCAGACCTTGCAAGCACATTCCACCAGATCAGTTTTTGCTTCCTGGGCTAATTGATCTGGACTCTCTTTGGAGGACATATGCAGAGAATATGGGCCTCAAGAGTCAACCTATCCTCCGATAGAGTTCGGCAGAAACATATTATTATTATTATTATTATTACTCGCTTATTCTCAGCTAGCCGTCCTGGTGGTGATTGCGGTGCGAGCCACATGTGGCCCTTGGGCCCCAGGTTGGGCATCCAAGGCTAGATCTGGATTTTCTCACTGACTCTGCTGCATCTTCACATCTTGTCCTCTGCAACCTTGCACTAGCGTGACATGCTAATTTCTGCTCTGGACTTTGATGCTTTTATCTCTTAGAGCCACCCAGGTACGTGGACCAGCAACCTTGGCTTAATTTGGAAATCACTAGTCTAAAATGGCAGACCTGAGCCATTGACAGTGGCCATTGAGAAGTCCAACTCAGGAATGATCTGTTATCTGCTAAACAGGCCCGGAACCCTAAACAACTGATCAACACCTTAAACTTCCTACTTCACCCACACCCCCTCACAAATTTTTTATCATTTATCAGTAAAATTGACAATACCCAATTTAACCCCTTCTGAACACCTCACCCCACTTAACTGTCCACCTGATTGCTTCCCTAACACACTTCACTCTTTTGTCCTCATCCCTGACTCCAAACATTCAAAACATACAGTTGTGGCAAGAAAAAAAACACTTTGCACGTATATACAGGGACTTAACACAAAAAGTAATGGAGACCTACAACATTTATTGTGAAAGACACACCTTCTAGAACAGGCTTTTAACACAACTTGCTGGCCTCAACTAAACCCTACAAAACAGGAACAAAGATTATGAAAATTAAATAAGAAAGGGTCAAGTTTATGGAACCCAGGGATATAAATGGCTTTTTTCAAGAATATTTAAAAAATATGATGCAGAGATTTTACACTCCAAATCATGGAGAAAAAACAGCAGAATTATAGTGAGCCTAGATGCTAACAAAGCATTTGATAGAATATCATGGGTACATATAGTTTGGTTGTTAAAAATCAGTTTCTTTGAACAGTCTTGGATTTTGTCAGACCCCTTGGCAGGGGCACGAGCCAGGGCTGTCCCTTGTTGCCCTTATTTTTTAATTTGTTCTTAGACCCCTTATTGAGAAGATCAGAATCTGAACCATCTATCACTGGCATCAAGGCCAGCGCTTCACAGTTTAAGGTGCTGTCCTTCGCGGGTGATGTGTTTCTGCTACTAGAGAACCCCAAGGATGCCATTACAACTATTTTGAAAACTATATCAGAATTTGCAAATGTGTCTGGATTCAAAATAAACTATCAAAAATCAGAGGCACCTCCTCTAGATAGGCAAGTGCATATGGGTTGGGGAGACACGTTCTCATTTAACTGCATTCACATTTGAGCATGTTCTTATGCCAACTTTGAAAGGGCTTATTTCATTAGTAATATGTACCTATTTAATGTCCAACAATTGTATAGAAAACCAACAGCAGGGTTTGGGAAAGTGGGTAGCAAAACTACCAGACATAACAGAAGATTGCATCCTTCAAGTTTATAATAAATTAAACGGAATTCTGCCATTTAGCAGTTATATAGATATGCACACAAAACTTTTTTTTTTTTTAAAGCACAAAACAAATGTGCTTTAAAGGGGGCAGACTTATTACATGTGTGGCAATGCACAACAATCAAAACTCTATGGCAACAAGTCCAAGGGGAACTACAAACACAACTAGGGGCTCAATTTAAAGTCCAATTTCAGACAAAAGATAAAAAAAAGCTATACTCATCTTTTCTCCCACGCAGCCCGGCATCTCTCCCTATTTTGCTGATGTGGTGATACCCTCCGTCATTAGTCACAGCGAACTTGCATGCACCCAATCCATTCACTGCCATGGAAAGGGGAGTGTGCCCCTTTCCATTGCAGCATACCAGCTCACAATGACGAGGCGGGGGGGATGCGCACTTGACCAAGCAGCAAGGGTGCTAGTTCGATTGATCAGGTAAGAGCTACAGCTGTGTCTTAGGAGTAATGGACCGCGTGGGAGAAAACGTGAGTATAGATTTTTTTATATATTTTGCTTGAAAATGCTAAACAAAAGGAGTTGGTGAAAACATTATACTGCTATCTTTGGAAGGCCCTCCAGACCATTCCCTCAAGGTCCCTAGGGACTGACACTCGCACGCCACACCAATTTGTAAGTTTAGCAATAAACCTTTATTAAGCAAAAGCGCATTAAAAACATCTTAAAAACAAGGGCATTTCATGGTGCAATACCGTCCAAAAACCACACGGGGGAGCCAGATGGCCAGATTTTGTGATACAATGCTAAATTCCAATACCCATATATTACCTATCTAGTAAAGTGCTGAAGTGCTTATTAACACATAACGACCCAATGACATCAATATAAGCCAGCAGGACCCAACCCAGAAACAGGCCCAGCAGGAAACATCAGTGCAAATAGTGACATATAACACAATGTACAACATATAACAATACGTGACCTTACTGTGTACTGGCCAGACATGGGTCCCCCCCGGCAAGCCCACGCGTTCCGAGCCTCTAGCCTTGAGAAAGAGCCCTAGAGGCTCGGAACGCGTGGGCTTGCCGGGGGGGACCCATGTCTGGCCAGTACACAGTAAGGTCATGTATTGTTATATGTTGTACATTGTGTTATATGTCACTATTTGCACTGATGTTTCCTGCTGGGCCTGTTTCTGGGTTGGGTCCTGCTGGCTTATATTGATGTCATTGGGTCGTTATGTGTTAATAAGCACTTCAGCACTTTACTAGATAGGTAATATATGGGTATTGGAATTTAGCATTGTATCACAAAATCTGGCCATCTGGCTCCCCCGTGTGGTTTTTGGACTGTATTGCACCATGAAATGCCCTTGTTTTTAAGATGTTTTTAATGCGCTTTTGCTTAATAAAGGTTTATTGCTAAACTTACAAATTGGTGTGGCGTGCGAGTGTCAGTCCCTAGGGACCTTGAGGGAATGGTCTGGAGGGCCTTCCAAAGATAGGTATATTTAGTTTGCTCTTGCAGTAGGGTCCCTTTTGGGCAGCGCACCCCATTGTACAAATTGGATTATTAGTATAGGTTGGCGCCACCCGCAACTTTACAGTTCAACATTATACTGCTCCTAGGAATGGGTGCACCACAAGCACCAATATAAAATATTGGACCCTATAAATATCTTTTGTGCTGGCACAAAACTCTCAGTATTGAGGAAACAACTTGACCCCAAATAATGTGAAAAAAATTCCCAAAAAGTGACAAGTGCTATAAGGTGTTTTTCTTTTTTTTTTTTTATTCTTTATTTATAAACTTGAAACATACAATGCAGCAAGATAATTATTGCCAACTGGTTTGCCAGAACCTTTATCAGTGTGCTTTTCCTGGCTGTACAATATACAATAAAGACTCTTTAAATTTTGTACACAGTCGGCAACAACTTAATCAAGAACTTTGCAGGGTCTGCGCCTCATACCTAGCCTGAGGTTCAAGACAGCAGCTCAATGAAAACATTAAACCAGGAATGTAACTAAAGGATAGTGGGGGCGGGGATGGTATGTGGGCCTCTGGGTCTCCACCAAAAGTCTGGCGGACTCAGAAAACATAAGCCACCTATACCACCTAAACTCTCAAATCTGTGCTCTCTAGATAATATAAGGCTCGGAAACCCACATTGCTATTGAGGGGGGTTCCGCCTTTTTCCACAATGGGGAATGCAAGCCTTAGCTGCGTTCAGCAGGTGACGTAATATGGATTTCTTATAACAATAAAGTGTTTTAAATATGTATATGGTTTGTATGCTGTACATATCTATATGTGAAAATACTAGTATATCCAAAAATACATAGAGATGTGCAAAAATAACCTTCAATATAGACACATATGCCCCCACAAATTGTATTTTTTTTTTTTTATCAATAAATTTTTATTGAATAAAGCGCATCAGCTTAATACAAAACGACTGGATAATCATTCAGAACAGTTTGAATAGCTCAATAAAATTGCTTCATACAATTATTCTAGATATTGCATGTAATACCATCGCAATATAAGAAATACAATTTAACATAAAATAGGATATGGAAGTCCAACCGCTTCAGTATAATAGTAGGTCGGAATATAAGGTCAGGCAATATCCTAAAACCATTTCCATTGAACAAAAAGTGTTTTTTAAATATAGATATGCACAACAGAACATACAAACCATATAAATATGTGAAAGTACTAATATCAAGAATGCATTAAGATGTGCAGAAATCCTTCAATATAGACACATAGGCCCCCACAAGTAGAAGACAAAATATTTATGCAGCACGATTCAATGTACAAACATCATCTCCAGAGAACTTTTAAATATCATGGATACAAAAAGTAGCAAATATCAAGAGAAAACATTGGACATAACAAACTACAACATCACCAAAGAAAGGGAGGCTGGGAACCGTTTCCAAACGCTAAAGGGGGAACACTCAAACTCCCCACCTGCGCACGAGGCTGGGAGAGGGTGAAGCTGAAGCAGCATGGGAAGCTGCGTACAAAGAAATTCTGGGCTGTCACCCTACCTTACAATAATGATTCCTCAGCTCAACTGGAGTGTAAATCTTTTTTATTCTAACCATAGTCTGTGCCCCTAGGAGTACAATTTTGATGTGATTTTAGTAGCTGTTATTTGTTCAGCTTTTGGAATAGGGCCAATTTAACCTTCTGGGAGGTTCAGACAGAATAGTATGTCTAAACATGTTCTTATCTCTGCAGATGACATCACAGTAAAGGCTACAGGAGACCTGGCGACTTTAAATCTCCAGCGAGCACCACACCCTGCAGATCTCTCATTTCACCCCTCTACACAGGATTGTTATATGGATGTCCTTACCCATCATACTGCTCATATTTCTAAGATGCCATATGTATGTTCTGCATGTGGCAAAGGTTTTACGCAAAAGACACACCTTATCACACATGAAAAAGTTCATTCATTTTACCAGAAACCAGACCTTATGAATCATGAAGGAGTTCATACAGGCGAGAAGCCATTTTCCTGTTCTGTGTGTGGGAAATGTTTTTCTCAGAAATCATACCTTAACACGCACGAAAGAGTTCATACAGGGGAGAGGCCATATTCATGTTCTACATGTGGGAAATGTTTTTCTCATAAATCTGTCCTTGTCTGTCATAAAAGACTTCATACAGGAGAGAAGCCATATTCATGTTCTGAATGTGAGAAATGTTTTTATGATAAAACAGGCCTAATCAGTCATAAAAGAGTCCATACGGGTGAGAAAGCATATTCATGTTCTGAATGTGGGAAATGTTTTTCTATGAAATCACACCTCATTGGTCATGCAAGAGTTCACACAGGAGAGAAACCATATTCTTGTTCTGTATGTGGGAAATGTTTTTCTGAGAAATCAATCCTTATCAACCATGAAAGGGTTCATACAGGGGAGAAGCCATATTCCTGTTCTGAATGCGGGAAATGTTTTACACAAAAATCAGCCCTTATCAGTCATGAAAGAGTTCATACCGGGGAGAAGCCTTATTCCTGTTCTGTATGTGGGAAATGTTTTTCTCAGACATTTAAGCTCATGAGACATGAAAGAGTTCATACAGGAGAGAAGCCGTATTCATGTTCTCAGTGTGGCAGATGTTTTGCCCAAAAGTCAACCCTTGTCAAACATGAAAGAGTGCATACAGGGCAGAAACCATATTCCTGTCCTGAATGTGGAAAATCTTTTTCTCATAAATCAACCCTTATCAAACATGAAAGAGTTCATACAGGGGAGAAGCCGTATTCATGTTCTGCCTGTGGGAAAAGTTTTTCTCAGAAATCAGACCTTATAAGTCATGAAAGGATTCATACAGGGGAGAAGCCATATTCATGTTCTGCCTGTGGGAAATGTTTTTCTGGGAAATCACAACTTACCAGTCATGAGAAAGCTCATAAAGGGGTCAAATCTTATTCATGTTCTGCATGTGGAAAATGTTTTTCTGGGAAATCACAATGTATCACACATGAAAGACTTCATACAGGGGAGAAGCCGTATTCATGTTCTGAATGTGGGAAATGTTTTTATGATAGAACAGGCCTAATCAGTCATAATAGAGTTCATACAGGGGAGAAGCCTTATTCATGTCATGAGTGTGGGAAATGTTTCTCTCACAAATCACACCTTACTGGTCATGCAAACGTTCATACAAGAGAGAAGCCTTACTCCTGTTCCACTTGTGGAAAATGTTTTGCTTACAAATCGACTCTTAAAAAGCATGAAAAAGTTCATACATGAGAGAAGCCATTTTCTTGTGATGAATGTGGCTAATGATTCTTTCAGAAATCACACGTTATCACACATGACAGAGTTCATACAGGTGAGAAGCTGTAGTCATATTCTGTTGTGTTTTTGCAGTAGCTAGTGTTGGGCGAACACTCCCAAGGTTTGGCAACTTAACAACTAGCTTTTGCATGTTCGGGATGAATTTGGAAGTTCGCCCAACACTAGCAGTAGCCTCTTGCCATACTGGACATGGCTTGTATAGACTGGTACTTGAATCAAATTGAGGTCTTGTATTTGTAAATATTATTCTGATATAAATTCTCTGAGCAGGCAACTCGGATTATTCAGCAGGTGCGGGTTTTTATACAGCATATTAGATTCTATGGAAACCAGAAGACAATTGACCTTTAGTGGAGAGAGGAGCTGCACAGGAGCATGTATTTGTGTTTTCTCAGGGCCTGCCATACCTGCTGCTTTTTACCTCATGGAAATATCATGAAAAAAGTTCATGATATACAGTATCAAGTATAGCACAGCCGATTTATTTTGTGCCTGTTAATCATTACTTATCATTAACACATGTAATAAGGATTTAATAATATATATATATTCACATTATGTATTGATTATTTTAATGTTGTGATAAAACTATAAAATCCATATACATTATAAACATGGATTAATATTCTGTCCTATTAGGTTTATTTTAATTTATTATTTGCACATATCACCACTGTAGCCATGCGCAAACATAGGAATGTTTCTTCTGCATTTAACCTATCCGTGCAGTAAGACAAATGCAAGCAGTGAGTGCACATATGCCCGGAGCAGTGGGCTGCCCTAGCAACGGTGCCTAAGGAGGGGCATGGGGGGGGTTAGGTGCTCAAGAGCACTTCAGTCATGTACTGGCTGGGAATTGAACCTGCAACACATAATAAACCCCTTTTTCTGCTGAGGCAACAGGGGAGGCAGGGCTTGCATCTATCTACATTTATCTACAGACTGGAATCACACTTTAATATATTTACTGAGGATGTGTAGGACAGCTAAATATCTCCAACCACACCTCTAGGCAAAGCTGTTTATCTGGACTCGGGTAATTAGGTGCACAAGTGCATAAGATTCTTAGCACAAATTTTTTTCACATTGTTCATGCAGTCAAGTCACCAATTTGTGTGTTTTTTTTATGAAGTCCAACATAAATACATGCATTAGAAAAGATGCAGAATACGGTGACAAAGTCCTATCCTGGGTAATGGAGCATAAACAGGTTTCATCACCACTTCAATAAATAGTAAATGGTATAACACAGAGCAGTTGATTGATAAATATCATAATTTAACATCAAGACATTGGTATAGAGTCCCTTTTAATGTCCCATGGATTCAAGCGTGATGTGCCGTGGACTGGGGACAGCGGCAGTATCAGGAACATTCACTTTGCAGTCCTTGGATTAACACGCTGGATGCGGTACCCCCATTCCTTCCACTATCGGCCGATGGAACAGAGGTTGGGTGAGAACCGCTCCGGGTATTTAATGCGCAAATTTTATTGTTTAAATGTGAGTGCGATACTGGCACCTTTTATAGCTTTTAATGTTTATTAAAAACCTATTGCGCTAGATCCCTTTCTCCTTCTCTTTTGCTTGCATGATTGAAAATCTAACCAAGCCCCAATTGAAGGCATTTGCTCATAAACCTTGGTGATTTAGAGGAAGGAGTTTATTGGGATCTATTCCAAGAGGAGTTTGCAAGGAAAGAAATTACAATTCCAAAAAGGAGGAATTTCTATGAAAATATTAAATCTAATAATATGATTGATTAAATCGCCCTCTGGTAAGAGCATAAACTAGGAGGTGGCGGGCACGTGTTTAGGTGATTTGAAGATTTTTCTAACCACGGTGACATCACGCTTGAATCCATGGGACATTAAAAGGGACTCTATACCAATGTCTTGATGTTAAATTATGATATTTATCAATCAACTGCTCTGTGTTATACCATTTACTATTTCTATTGTTATTGAGATCTGTGGGATGTTCAGATTTTGACACGTTGAGCAGTGCCACTTTGTAAAAGGAATCCTATTGGAACATACAATTTTCTAGCGCGGTAATTTACTTCAAATTCTAACCACTTCAATAAAACTCACTGTCACCAACAGACTTGAAGGAACCATCTTGGGACTTTGATCAAGGAGCATTTTTCCGTATATCCAGTCCAGGTCGTCCCAAAGTGATGACATGTGGGTATTCCGACCCCAGGGGGCGCTCGACTGCAAGATCAAAAGCTGTCGCTCCTTCCGGCCCCCTATAAAATCAGGTGTTTCTCTATAATTTCCTAGTGTTCATCTTGCAGTCTGGCTGCTGAAGATCGTTGGATACTCTCTCCTGGATTTTGGCAGCTGAGCGGGGCCTCCTCGGCCGCTGCGGACCCTATTACCACTGATCCTGTGGACCCACTATTGCCTCCCAGCCGCGGCTGATCGGGACTGTGACAGTAGGGAGAACACCAGGGTCAGACATTTTGACAGAGCTAGGCTCTGGGCCACAGACCCTGATTAATGGGTAGCCGGCCAGAGGCTGATGGTGAGTCTATAGGGGGGGGAACCACATTACTGCCTACTGGCTTCATATCCCTCCCTGTTTCACGAGCTTTATTGTGCTGTGTGTGTGTTGTCACTTTACTTTTACTTTTGCGCACTCTTATACTTACCTCCCTCGCTCCCTCAAGTTTGGCTCAGCTCCCTTTCCCCTCCATCTTGAGGCTATCACGCTGTGAGGTGGGGGGGCGGGCCGCCGCTTGCGGGGTCTGCCTGACAGGCGGCGGAGGTGCGGGCGCCATTTTGCTGGGCAGGTCTTCTCCTCTTGGTGGGCGGGCTCTCATTTTTGCGCCGCCGAGGGGGGTGGGGGCCGCACAATGACGTTTTTCGCATCACCGCCGTCTTGCCCGTCCCTCGAGGAACGCGCCGAGCTGCTGCGTGGTCGGCTGTCTGCGCCATCTTGCCTGCTGCGGTTACTACCCTCCTGCCTGGGCTCCCTCTGGTTGCTGCTGCTACTGTCGGTGTCCTGAGTCCCTCTTGCCATTGTTGATTATTATTGATTTTTGATGATTGAGTATTGGCATGTTCTGTGGGATATTGATGGCCACTCTTGCTTGTGTCTTTTAGGTGAGCCCATTGATTGAGGGTTGTGGTTCCTCCCGGTCCCCCTGCCCACCTCCTCTCCCTTTTATTAAGAGGGATCACATAAGAGGGACTATATAAGAGGGATAATTAGGTTTGCGCCGTCAGTGCCTTGTAACCTGCATACCAATTTTGTCTAATCACCATAATGGAGGCATCTGGGGATAGTGAGCTAGGGGCCCCTTCTGGACGCGTGAAGCTCTGCCCCTTGTGCAGTGCAAGCCCTCTGGGCGGATTCAGCGCTGTTTGTACCACTTGCGCCAGAAGCATCTTTTTTGATCGCGCAGGCGTACCTGCCCCTAGCCGTTCATTGCCTGTGGCCTCTCCAGAACCTCCACTGCTGCATTCAGTCCCCAGTGAGGGGGAAGCCAGCCGTGGGTCCCATGTTGATTTGGCGCATAGGCAAAGACAGATCTCGCGAACGGCTCCTAAGAAGGCCACGAGTAAGAGATGGCACATCGAGCCCGTTTACTCAGATAATGAGGATGATTTTTTTGGTGGTCTGGGTTCTGTGGAGGAAGGTGAGTTGCCAGATGATTCCCGTTCCACAGTGGATTATTCTGTTGGCAATGACAGTATGTCTGGTTCCACCTCGGTTGAGGATGCGTGGCTCCCTGATGATACAGAGAAATTGCTTGCTGCAGTTTTTGAGACTTGCACATTGTCCCTCCAAAGGCGGCTAAGAGGAATCGGGGTGATTTGTTTAGGCCTGAAAGACAGAGGCGAGTCTTTCCAGAGCAGGCCCATTTTTCTAATATGATTTTCAAAGAATGGGAAAGGCCAAACAAACTACAGTCGGTGTCTAAGGGCCTGGATAGGCGGTATACCTTCCTATGGTCTTGTCCTCCCGCTTACCCATAAATCTCCTGGAGCTGAGAGCGATCCGGTTGGTACTTTTTCGCTTGACTCCCCATTTAAGGGGTCGTGCGATCCAGGTCCGCTCGGACAGACGGCTGTCGCCTACATCAATCACCAGGGCGGGACATGCAGCAAGTGAGCCCTCAAGGAGGTGACCCAGATTCTGACTTGGCCAGAGGATAATGTTCCCTGCATCTCGGTGGTTTACATCCCCGGGGTAGAAAATCAGGAGGCAGATGCCCTGAGCAGGAACACCTCACGCCTGGGGGAATGGTCTCTCAGCAACAAGACCTTTCACGCTCTGTGTCTCCACTGGGGTCAGCCGGACGTGGACCTGTTTGCGTCCAGACACAATCACAAGCTCCCAAGGTTGGTCTCCCTGTCAAGAGATCCTCTGGCCTTTGCCAAAGACGCTCTGGCAATTCCTTGGACGGAGTTCAGGCTCCTTTATGCATTCCCTCCGTTTCCACTCCTGGGCTGAGTGCTGCGCCAGATAGCCCAGGAGGGGGTACTAACCATCCTGATGGCTCCTTGCTGGCTGAGAAGGAGTAGGTTTGCGGACATAGTTCAGATGTCAGTGGATCGATACTTCATGCCCGACGACCCAGGGCTTCTCACTCAGGGGTCGCTGCTGCACCCCAATTTACAGACGCTCGCTGGAAAAGGGGCTGTCGGCCATGGTTGTGCATACCATGATTCAGGCACGGAAGAAGTCTTCTTCCATGATATACTACAGAGTTTGGCATGCCTACATTTCTTGGTGCAAGTCCAAGAGTCCCCCTTGCCGCACATTCTCTATCTCTAGGATTCTGGAGTTTTTGCAACACGGCTTAGACTTGGGTCTCCAGCTGAGCACCCTCAAGGGCCAGGTCTCAGCCTTAGCCATCTTCTTCCAGAGATCCATTGCCAATCATAGGTTGATCAAGACTTTATTCTTAGTATACAGTACGTCCTGCTCCAGATAGATTACTTACACTTGGGTTATCCTCCGCCAGATGGCGCTGCACTGCAGAGACATGTAAAACAGGCTCCTCCCGGCCCCTCAAATACCCGGGGACCTCCCACAAATCCCCAGATTTCTCTGCAGTGCTTACTGCGAAGACATGAAATTATCACTCTGTCGCAGGTGAGCGGGGCTATTAAAGCCTGCGGCCCTGTTGGACTATTCCCACCCGTCCTTGATGTGATGTGCCTCCCAGCCTGGGCTGCGCTGGTCGGGTGAAGGTAGGCAGCACCATGTGTTCTTAAGGAGCGCTGCTCCACCGCAGTCCCCCACCAAAGGGTAGGCGGTATAGGCTGATGGTGAGCCTTTATGGGATGCCCCTCCCGCATTATTGTCCCACGCCCCGGTAGCGGTGGGCCCTGTACAAAGGGCCGCCATCCTCCCTCCTTCTCAGGAGGAAAAGAAGGGGGGGGGGGTGGATGTCAGTGTATTGTGATTACATGCTTATGGCCCTCTTTGTAATGTCTGCTTGGACTGGTATATGTGGTGTCAACCGCCGCACTGACTTGTCTTTTTACACTGTAAATGCTGCCGCATGCACCTTTTTCTTCATTTGGATGTTCCGCGCCGGGCGGCGGCGTTACCTCAGACGCTTCTGCGTCCTCATTGGCTGCTTGTCTGTTGGACTTCGCGCCCTTCGAGGGGGCAGGGCCTGGCATGGCGCGCCTCGCGTCACGGCTCACTCTGCCCGCCCTTCGAGGTACTCTGCGCCATATTGTCTGGTCGCGCGTGCATGTGACGTTCTTACTTACCGTGTTCCATAAGTGCCCTCGCGGGCGGCTTTATAATTCACTGTAGTGTGTTTCCGTTCTGACACCCTGCTTCTCATTGTGTCTTTAGAGGGTGAATCCATTGGCTTCTCCCGGCCCGGTGTAATTGATAGCGGGCCTTGTAAATTTACTCCCACTCCCTAGCGGGTCATTGGGGCATCCAGGGTTGCTTTATAGCGTCAATCCCTACTGGCATATTGTGCCTAATAATCACCATATGGCGGCATCTAAGGATAATGTGACCGGGGTCCCTCTGGGACATGACCGGCGGTGTATGGTGTGTGGACAACCTCATGCTGATTGTCACGCTCGGGGTAACTCCAGCCCTCTTAATAAGCTCACAACCCCCAATCTCCACAGCCAGCTTCACCTGTAGGAGCCCCCGCTTGCCGGGACGCAAGATACGCCTACCCGGGATCGGTTGCCCCCAGGACTTAATGGCTCAAAGGATGTAAGCTTATATGTGGGAGGACTGGAGAACCAATAGCAAGAGCGTGAGTGACGGAAGTCCAGAGACAGGCAATAGGTCGATAACGGGAAGGCAGAGATCGTAGCGGCACCAGGGGTCAGGCAAGACGTAGTCGGGGTTCAGGCAGAGGTCAGCAACTGGGGGATCAGGATCTAGAAGCGTCAGTTCAGGCAAAGGTCGGCAACAAGGATTCAGGATCGAGAGGCGTCAATTCAGGCAGAGGTCGGCAACAAGGATTCAGGATCGAGAATGGTCGTACAATCAAATCGGCAACAGGCTAGACTTCACAGGAGTAGGTAACACAGGGTTCTGAGCGCTATCACAGGCAATTCACAACTGAGAGGGAATTGCCTTTATAGGAACAGGTCTGAGGGAAGCAGTGTACTGATTGGAGCACATAGGATTCCAAGGGTAATTGGCTGCAGAGCAGAAGAGGGCGAAGCCCTCAATCCCCTAGGATTCATTAACCCTTTACTTGATCCTCCGGCGGGTGCGCGCAGCACAGCGCCGCCGGAGGGCATAACAGACACGTGCTCGCGGCCGCGCGCGAGCACGTCTCCTGGAGGAGGAAGCGGGGGGCGTGGCTGAGCTGGGCGCCGCTCGAGCCGACGCCGCTCGGCGCGGCCGACGCACAGTGACAGCTGCAGCTGGCTGCCTGGAGACGTTGCTGGAACGGGGATCAGGTAAGCGGTTCCTGACACTGATGCTGACAAGGCATGGGTCTGCGTACCCTGTGCTGAGCAAGCGCTGGCTTTGCAATCTGGCCTGCCAGTGGCTGCACCTCGTCTCACTTCACCTACTCCCCCAGGCTTAAATCTCACTCCTCGCACACAAGTGGGGATTCTCAGCCTGAATTGTATCCTAGACTGCCTACGGCTGAACAGATTATTGCGAGGTCCTTAGCGCGTAAGGGCCCTGGTAAGAAGCGGCACTTGACGCCTAATGTTACTGTTTTCCCTATGGGAACTGAGGAGTTTATGAATCTGTGTGGCTATACCCCTTCTGACCCCTGGGCCCAGGATGACACTGACAAATTATTGATCCAGATCTTTGAGGTTCTGTCTATCTCTCTCCCTGGTGAGGCTCCCAGGCAAAGAGGGGAGCGTTTCCATACAGCAACATCACGTTTGGAATTTCTAGCGCAGGCACATTTCCATACCCTTGTGCTCAAGGAATGGGAGTGCCCCAGTAAACTTCCCGGTGTTCCAGGGGATTGGAATAGGAAGTATCCTTTTCCCCCTGAGGCGGTTAAATGTTGGTCATCCCCCCCTGAGGTGGATGTCCCGATCATAGGGCTATCTAACACCCCTTTCTTGCATCCCCCTGATTATACTACCCTTCGAGATGCTGAGGACCGGCGCATTGACCTGCTGGCCTCCCATGCCTTTGCATGTGCAGGGACGGCACTGCACCCAGTCTGTGCCTCTGCCATTACTGCTGTGGCCACTAGAACCCTCATCAGAAAAATGCTTGATCGTGCCCCTGATGATCTCCCTTGGGATGTGTTTAATGCACTCTCCAATTGTGATGTGTTTGTAAAATGTATCCTATTAGCATTGGATGACACCATTAGAATGTGTGCAAGAACTTCTGCCCTTGTGGTGGCTATACGTCGCTTGGTCTGGCTGCGACAGTGGGGTGCTGGCAATGCTGCGAAGAAGGCCCTTACCGGGCTCCCCTTTAAGGGGCTACGTCTGTTTGGGGCCCGCCTAGACCTGTTTGGTAAGAGAGGTAAGTTACCCCAGCGCAGACGGCTGTCTCGGGCCCCCCTTCCACCCCCCACCATGGTGTTAAACAGGAACCAGGGGCGACCTTCGCGGGGGCTCGCGCAGCTCCCTGTCCCAGGAGCAGAAGACAACACCCTGGCTCCTCTGGGGGGGCTATGCCCAAATCCTCTCCCAAGTCCCCTCAAGCATGATGGGGCGCCCTCACCCGCCTGGGTGAGGGGACGGCTGCGGCACCTTGCTTAAGTCTGGAGGCATCACGCCTCAGACCGGTGGATTTAGGAGGTAGTGTCCTCCGGCTACAAGATCGTGTTTGCAACGCGCCCTCCCCTAAGATTACCTGGTCCCGGGTACTCCTGGTCCCTGCTTCTGCTCAGGTGCTGGCGCAGGCCGTGCAAGGTCTGCTGGGTTTGGGGGTCATTTGCAGATTTCCCTTAACAGACAGAGGCAAGGGACCCTACACCAACCTTTTCACAGTTCCCAAAAAAGATGGGTCAGTCTGGCCCTTTCTGGATGCACAGATCTTCAGCAAATTGTCAAGTACAGGCGCTTTCCTCATGGAAACTCTGCGCTCGGCCATCTGCTCCTTGCAACCCGGGGGCTTCATGCCGTTTGTGGGTATCAATGATGCTTACTTTCACATCCTTGTGTTTTCAGGACACCAAGATTCCTTAGATCCACGTTGGAAGATCAACACTGCCAATTTGTGGCCTTGCCATCTGGCCTCTCTTCAGCTCCCAGAGTGCTCACCAAGGTGCTGGCAGGGGTGATGTCTCTGATGAGGACAAGGAGCGTCCACGTGCTGCACTACCTGGACGTCCTCATCACTTCCCAGCCTCTACATCTGGCAAAGTTGGATACCCAGCTGGTGGTGTCCAGCCTGGAGTCATCTGGATGGGTGATCAGCCACCCCAAGTCCTCACTGTCCCCTTCCTTGGTAACTTCATTCCTAGGAATGATTCTGGACACAGTTCAGGCAAGGATATTCCTTCCTCAGCAGAAGGTGGACAATCTGCTTGCACAAGTTCAGTTCCTCCTAGCTGTCTCCGTCCCGTCACCAGGCAGGGGATGCAGCTGGTGGGCCTGATGGTGGCGTGCTTCGAAGCGGCCCCTTGTGCTCAGTCCCTCTTGGGGCTTTGGCAACTTCTACTATTGTCTGTATGGGACAAGGACCCAGCATCCCTGGACAGGGTCTGGGTGTCTTCCCCCCTGGTGAGGAGGTCCCTCTTGTAGTGGATGGACTCAAGGAACTTATTGGGGGGGGGGGGGCGGAACCTTCTTGCTCCTTCCTGGGAGACGGTCACCACGGATGCCAGTCTATCAGGTTGGGGGGGTTCTTCTGGAGGTCCCTGCGGTTCCAGGGGAGGTGGGGCCCTTAGGAGGCCTATTCACCTATCCATGTCTTGAAGCTGTGAGCGATCAGGTTAGTTCTGATTCGTTTGACTACTCATTTCAGGGCCTGCCTGCTCAGGGGCACATGGTCACTCTGATGGCAGTTGCCTACATCAATCATCAGGGAGGGACCCGGAGCAGGTGAGTCCTCCAGGAAGTGTCTCTGATTCTGATCTGGGTGGAGGCCAATGTTCCTTGCATTTCAGCTGTATCTGCAACAGGGTGTTCCAATCTCTGTATCACCGTTGGGGCCAACTTGATGTGGATCTGTTGCGTTCCGTCACAATCACAAGCTCCCGGCCTTCGTCTCCCTGTCCCAGGTTCCTCTGGCCATGGTGGCCTTAGTAATGTCATGGCAGGACATTCAGTTTCTGTATGTCTTTCTACATTCCCCCTGCTAGGCAGGGTTCTGCGCAAGATTGCTCTGGAAGGGGTGCCAGTGGTTCTGGTGGCCTCAGGTGGCCAAGAAGAGTGTGGTTCGCAGACGTGGTGCAGATGACAGTAGATCAGTGCTTTCTGCCTGGAGTGCCAGATCTGCTCACTTAGGACCACTTACGCCATCCCAATTACAAACTCTGGCCTTGACGGCCTGACTGCTGAAACCTCCATCTTGATGGAGAAAGGTTTTCTTCCTCGTTGGTTGAGTCCATGGTTAAGGCTAGGAAGATGACTTCTTCTTCCATCTGTTATATGGTATGGTGTACCTACATTGACTGGTTGAGTCTTGGTCTCTTCCCTGTTGGGTGTTCTCAGTTCCCAGGGATCTGGAGTTTTACTGCATGGGTTGGAGTCGGTCTCTAACTCAGTACATTGAAGGGTCAGGTTTCTACCCTGTCTGTCTTCTTTCAGAAGTCTTTTGTTCAGCATTCCTTGATTAAGACTGCTTTTAGGGGGTTGCTCATGTGCGTTCCCCACGACAACCTATGGTCCCTGTTTTTGGGATTTGGAATTGGTCTTGCCTGCTTTGCAGGGTGCTCCCTTTGATCCTGTGCAGGATGCTGCCTTGGTCATTCTTACGCTCAAGGTTGTGTTTCTGGTAGCTATCACTTCTGTCAGGCGTGTGTCTGAGTTGGCGGTGCTGTCCATTCAGCCCCCCTACTTTGAGAGGCACCAGGACAAGGTGTTGTTTCGTTCAAACCTGAATTCTGCATAAAGGTAGTGTCTGCCTTTCATTTGAATCAGGATATTGTTCTTCCTTCTTTGTGCCCTAACTCTAGCAATGCTAAGGAGAGAGTTTTGCACTCTTTGGATGTGGGTAGGTGTCTGAAGTACTATCTGGTGGCTACTGCACCTTTCAAGAACACTGATGCTCTTCTTGTGGTCCCTTCTGGTCTTAGGAAGGGTTTTGGCTCTTGCCAAGTCTACTATCAGCAAGTGGGTTCGTCAGGCAGTGCTTCAGGTCTACTCTGCTAAGGGGAAGAATCCTCCCTTCGCCTTATTGCTCATTCTACTCATGCTATTGGTGCCTTTTGGGCCTTCCAGCACCAGGCTTCTGTTGAACAAGTTTGCAAGGCCGCTACTTGGTCTTCTGTTCATACCTTTTCAAAGTTTTACAAGGTTGACGTTAAGACCTCAGCTGATGCTGTTTTTGGCCGCAAGGTTTTGCAGGCGGCAGTGGTTTAAACTGTCTGCTGTTACCTTCTTTGTTGGGGATCCCACCCTACTTTATGGACACTGCTAATGGATGTCCCAAGTGTAAGTAATCTATCTGGAGCAGGACGTACTGTATACTAAGAATAATACAATTCTGTGAAATACTCACCTGTAGAATTGGTATTATAAGTATACAGTACGTCCTGCTCCACCCCACCCTGTTGTTGCATTATTCTGGATCCCCTGTATGGTGATTGTTATCATTGTTATAGTTACCAGTTTTTGGTTGTTAAATTCTCCCGGCTTCTTTTTCACTGCTTTTCAATGCTGGGGATTTGTGGGAGGTCCCCGGGTATTTGAGGCGCCGGGAGGAGCCTGTTTTACATGTCTCTGCAGTGCAGCGCCATCTGGCGGAGGATAACCCAAGTGTAAGTAATCTAACTGGAGCAGGACGTACTGTATACTTATAATACCAATTCTACAGGTAAGTATTTCACAGAATTGTATTTTTCCAGGGAGTCACCCATGTCCGTCCACCGCGTAAGTCAATGATCCCGGTGTGGGACTTGAATTGGTGCTTTGTGCCCTTCAGGGTCCTCCCTTCGAGCCATTGTGCGATGCTGCATTGTCTATTTTGACTCTCAAGGTGATCTTTTTGGTAGCTATCACCTCGGTGCGCCGCGTGTCAGAGCTGGCCGCGCTTTGTATGAAGCCTTCCTACTTTGAGTGGCATAAGGAGAAGGTGGTTTTTCGCTTTAAACATGATTTTTTTGCCTAAGGTTGTTTCTCCCTTTCACCTTAATGAGAAGGATGTCTTACTTTCCTTGTGTCCAGCACCGACTAGTTCTAAGGAAAGGACCCTCCATGCCTTGCATGTGGTCAGAGCCATTAAGTATTACCTGGTTGCAACTGAATCCTTCAGGAAATCGGATTTACTCTTTGTCCTAACAGAGGGATCTAGGAAAGGTTTGCCACCTGCCAAGTCCACTCTCAGTAAGTGGATCAGACAGGCGGTCATGCGAGCATATTCTGCCAAGGGGAAGGAACTCCCCTTTCGTATTACCGCTCATTCTACTAGAGCTATTGGTGCCTCCTGGGCTTTTCAGCACCATGCATCTGTGACAGGTTTGTAAGGCCGCCACTTGGTCTTCAGTTCATACCTTTACCAAGTTCTACAAGGTTGATGTTAGGGCCTCAGCTGATGCTGTCTTTGGCCAAAGGTGCTTCAGGCGGTAGTGAAATGAACTACATGCTGTTCCGCACTGGGGATCCCGCCCTAATGGACACTGCTTTTGGATGTCCCACATGTGATCACTTTGGGACGATCTGGACTGCATATAGGGAAAAATTGATGTTAGGCACTTACCTCATCGCCGTTCCTGGTCCCGCGGCGCGCTGTCAGGTGGCTCCCGGCGGGCGGCTGTTCGGTTGTCTCCGGGTCCGCCGTCTTCTCAGCGCCGTCGTGGGGTCCGGGGGCTGGCGGCGCGGGACGCTGCCGGAGCCGGTGTTGCTGCGTGCTCCGCGCGGCTGCGCGGGCCTGCCATCCTCTCCGGGGATGCGGCGCTTCCCCCTCCTGGCGGGGGCGCGCCCGACACTCAACATGCTCGCGCGCGCGAGCACGTCTCCTTTATGCCTCCCGGCGGCGCTTTCCCCAGCGCGCCCGCCGGGGGCAAGTTTAAAGTATCCAGTCTCTGGCTGGATCCTGGGATTGAGCCCAGGGACTGGTCGGCCTGTCTGGCCTGGGCCGTCCAGCTCCTGGGACCTATCCCATGATCCTGTGTTCACCAATCACCCAGGTTCCCTCCAATTCCCCGTTTCCCCAATGGCCAGCATTTATTATAAAGCCCTTCGGCTCCGGGTTCCCAGTGCCCGTTATAGCCTTTGGGTTCTGGATGTGCGTTGCTGACTTTGTGTACTTTGGATCTTTGGACTTTGACTACTCTTGCTTGCTGCCTGCCCTGACCTCCTGCTTTGCCCGACTACGCCCTTGCCTGACCCTTCTGTACTGCGCTCCGTGACCTCCTGGTTTGACCTCGGCCTGTAATTCGGACTCTGCCATCCGGCATCCTCGTTCGGGATTCCCTGCCAAACATCTTTCTGCACCTTAAGCTGGTATCCTTTGCGCCTTATAAGTCCTGGGGGCAACCGACTGGGAGAGGCATTACCCGCGTCTCCTACAAGCGGGGGCTTGTCTATAGGCGGAAGTGGCGGTGGAGATTGGGGGATACCAGTTCAAGACAGACGGGTGTTTGGTACAGTCCTGACAGTATAACGGGCCTGAAGAATGGACCAAATCCTGGAACAGGTGCAAGCCTTAACAGCGGCGGTGGAGCACCTGGCTCATCGGGTTGCGGCCCAGGAGAACCGTCCTGCTCCTAACGTCCCCAGTCCTCAGGGGGCCCCGGCCGCAATGTTTGTGGAACCAAAAATTCCACTCCCGGAAAAATTTCACGGCGACAGGGCAAAATTTGCCAACTTCCGGGACTCTTGCAAATTGTACTTCCAGCTCCGTCCTGTCTCTTCAGGGTCACAAGAGCAGCGGGTCGGCTTGATTATCTCCCTCCTTCAAGGTGATCCTCAGTCCTGGGCCTTTAGTTTGGCATCCCAGGATCCAGTTCGTCTCTCTGTGGACAGTTTTTTTTCCGCTATGGAGGTTCTCTATGATGATCCCGACAAAGGGGCCACAGCTGACGCTAAGTTGCGTACTCTTCGCCAGGGACGCCGTCCAGCCGAAGATTATTGCTCGGAATTCCGTCGCTGGGCAGTAGACTCCCGCTGGAACAATCCTGCCCTCTGCGGCCAATTCCGGCTTGGTTTGGCTGAATCCGTCAAGGACACATTGGTGAATCATCCGGAACCTCAGACCCTAGACGAGTTAATGCACCTCGCCATTCGCATTGACCGTCGGCTTCGGGAAAGACGCCAAGAAAAAGGGTCGCATGCTGAGACAGCTTCAAGGTCCGAGGCCCCACTAGCACAATCTTCGGAAGAGCCCATGCAACTGGGTGCCACAAGGCTCACCGAAGTCGAGAGACGTCGACGCTTATCCGAGGGGCTTTGTCTGTACTGTGGTGGAACCGGCCATATGGTCAGACTATGCCCAAAGAAGCCGTCGGGAAACTCCAGAGCCTAGGGGGTTTCGAGGGGGCCCTCCTAGGCTGTAAGGTATCACCTCAAGTATCGTCTCCAGTTCTTTTTCCAGTTCAGATAAAGATTAATTTTAAGTTTCTGAATTTAAAGGCTCTCATAGACTCCGGAGCAGCCGGGAACTTCCTTGACTCTGAGTTAGCTCAGAGTTTAGGAATTACGCTCCAGTCCTTGCCAACTCCCATCCGGGTCTCTGCCATTGACGGCACACCTGTGGCTGGAGGCTTAGTTCAGTTCAGAACCCTTCCCGTACAGTTCAAGGTGGGAGCTAATCACTCTGAAGTAATTAGTTTTTTGGTCTTGAGTATGCCTAGCACCCCTTTAATTCTGGGATTGCCATGGTTGCGAGAGCACAATCCCCAAATTGATTGGGTCTCAGGGCAAATCATAAAGTGGGGGCACCAATGCTTTCAGAATTGTTTGAAATTCCCGGTCAGGGTTGCGCAACTGTCCCCAGCTGGAATCCCCACTCCGTACTTAGAATTTGCCGACGTCTTTTCTGAAAAGGCGGCGGACAAACTTCCTCCCCATAGACCATGGGATTGCCCTATCGAACTACTCCCCGGTACCATGCCTCCGAGGGGAAGAATATTTAATCTAACCCGAGCTGAAACCATCGCCATGCGGGAATATATTGTGGAAAACCTAGAGAAGGGGTTTATTCGGCCATCATCTTCCCCGGCAGGAGCAGGGTTCTTTTTTGTAGAAAAGAAAGATGGGGGGCTCCGCCCCTGTATTGATTATCGGGGTTTAAATAACGTTACTGTTAAAAATAAGTATCCCCTGCCACTTATTGAGGGGTTATTTACACAGGTGGTCGGGGCGCAGGTGTTTTCCAAACTCGACCTTCGGGGGGCCTATAACCTCATCAGAATTAGGCAGGGGGACGAGTGGAAAACGGCCTTCAATACCCTTGAGGGGCACTATGAGTATTTGGTAATGCCATTTGGTTTGTGCAATGCCCCCGCGGTCTTTCAAAGCTTTGTAAACGAAATTTTTAGGGACTATCTTGGCCGATTTGTGGTCGTGTATTTAGACGACATTTTGATTTTTTCTTCATCCCTGGAGGAACACCGCAAACATGTGCGTATTGTGTTGCAAAAACTCAGGGAAAATTGTTTATATGCCAAGTTAAAGAAGTGTCAATTTGAGGTATCTGAGGTTCCGTTTCTCGGCTACATTATTTCTAAATCTGGTCTATCCATGGATCAGTCTAAAGTGAAGGCAGTCTTAGAGTGGGAGCAGCCCAAGGATCTGAAGGGCCTGCAGAGATTCCTGGGCTTCGCTAATTTTTATAGAAGGTTCATTAAGAACTTTTCTTCTCTAGTAACTCCATTGACTAATCTTACCAAGAAAAGTGGGTACCCCTCAGTTTGGCCAGTTCAAGCAGTTCAGGCCTTTGAGAATCTGAAAAGAGTGTTTAGCTCCGCCCCGGTCTTAGTTCACCCGGATGAGCAATCACCCTTCTTTGTGGAGGTGGATGCCTCGGAATTTGCAGTGGGGGCGGTTTTGTCACAATATCATGGGTCACCTGAACGCCTTCATCCATGTGCTTTCTTCTCCAAGAAGTTCTCTGGGGCCGAGAGAAATTATGATATTGGCAACAGAGAATTATTGGCTATCAAGCTGGCCTTCCAGGAATGGAGACACTGGCTGGAGGGGGCTCAGTACCCAGTTACGGTCTTTACAGATCATAAAAATCTGGAATACATTCAATCTGCAAAAAGACTAACTCCAAGACAGGCTCGCTGGTCCTTGTTCTTTTCCCGGTTTAACTTCTCTATCACCTATAAACCTGGGTCCAAAAATGTTAAAGCGGATGCCCTGTCTCGGAGTTTTTCTTTTCCTAACTCGCCCGAAAGAGTGGATATTCCCATCTTACCCCACTCCCTGGTGGTAGCTGCCATCCAACCCCAACTTCCTGATCTAGCTCGATTCCAAGCCGAAGCTCCACCTGAAAAACCTGAGTCTGTCCAGTTTGTACCCTCTCTTTACCGCACTGCCTTTTTGTCTCATTTCCATGATACTAAAACAGCGGGTCATCCGGGGGTCAAGAAAACTATTGCCCTATTGACGCGCCAAGTTTGGTGGCCATCCATGAGAAGGGACGCTCAGAATTTTGTCTTAGCCTGTAAAGTCTGTGCTCGGAGTAAATCTTTAAGACATTCTCCTGAAGGCCCACTGCTACCGTTGCCCACCCCTGCCTCCCCATGGACCCATCTGGCCATGGACTTTGTTACTGATCTTCCCCCTTCCCAGGGCTTTACAGTTATTTGGGTAGTAGTGGACCGCTTTAGCAAGATGGCTCATTTTATCCCTTTAAAAAAACTTCCCTCAGCTCAAATATTAGCTCAACTCTTTGTCACTCACATTTTTAGAATTCATGGTATTCCAGTAGATATTGTTTCGGATAGGGGGGTCCAATTCGTCTCCCGTTTTTGGAGGGCCTTCTGTACTAAGTTGGGTTTCACCGTCTCTTTGTCCTCGGCTTTCCATCCTCAATCGAATGGACAAACCGAAAGAACTAACCAATCTTTAGAACAGTACTTGCGTTGTTTTACGGCCAATACGCAGACGGACTGGGCCTTCTTCCTACCGTTTGCTGAGTTTGCACTAAACAACGCTTCACATTCTTCCACGGGGGTTTCTCCCTTTCATTGCGTCTATGGCAAGGACCTGAAGTTTTCTGCCCTTTCAGACCAACCCTCTAGAGTTCCCTCCGTGGATGAATGGCTGTCCAAATGGCCAGGGGAATGGAATAAGATCCAGCAACATCTAACTAAGGCTGTTCTTCAACAGAAAAAGTTTGCAGATCGCAAACGTTCTTCTAACCCTAGTTATGAGGTGGGAAATTGGGTTTGGCTTTCAACCAAGAACTTAGCCTTACGCCAGCCCTCCGCTAAGTTAGGGCCTAAATTTATCGGCCCCTTCCCTATAACACGGAAGATCAATCAGGTTACGTATCAGTTAGGCCTCCCTTCTTCCATGAAAATTTGTAAATCTTTTCACGTTTCACTTCTTAAGCCTGCAAGAAACCATGAACCCAATAATTCCCCTGGGCCTGTGTTAGTCGATGGGCATCAGGAATTTGAGATTGCCCGGATTCTTGACTCCCGCCTGTTTAGAAACTCTCTTCAGTATTTAATTGACTGGAAGGGGTACGGCCCGGAAGAAAGATCTTGGGTTCCGGCCAAAGAAGTTCATGCGCGGAATTTGGTGAAGAGATTTCACAGAGAGAATCCGTTGAAACCCAGCTTGGAGGGTCCAGTGGCCCCTCCTCAGGGGGGGGGTAATGTTAGGCACTTACCTCATCGCCGTTCCTGGTCCCGCGGCGCGCTGTCAGGTGGCTCCCGGCGGGCGGCTGTTCGGTTGTCTCCGGGTCCGCCGTCTTCTCAGCGCCGTCGTGGGGTCCGGGGGCTGGCGGCGCGGGACGCTGCCGGAGCCGGTGTTGCTGCGTGCTCCGCGCGGCTGCGCGGGCCTGCCATCCTCTCCGGGGATGCGGCGCTTCCCCCTCCTGGCGGGGGCGCGCCCGACACTCAACGTGCTCGCGCGCGCGCGCGAGCACGTCTCCTTTATGCCTCCCGGCGGCGCTTTCCCCAGCGCGCCCGCCGGGGGCAAGTTTAAAGTATCCAGTCTCTGGCTGGATCCTGGGATTGAGCCCAGGGACTGGTCGGCCTGTCTGGCCTGGGCCGTCCAGCTCCTGGGACCTATCCCATGATCCTGTGTTCACCAATCACCCAGGTTCCCTCCAATTCCCCGTTTCCCCAATGGCCAGCATTTATTATAAAGCCCTTCGGCTCCGGGTTCCCAGTGCCCGTTATAGCCTTTGGGTTCTGGATGTGCGTTGCTGACTTTGTGTACTTTGGATCTTTGGACTTTGACTACTCTTGCTTGCTGCCTGCCCTGACCTCCTGCTTTGCCCGACTACGCCCTTGCCTGACCCTTCTGTACTGCGCTCCGTGACCTCCTGGTTTGACCTCGGCCTGTAATTCGGACTCTGCCATCCGGCATCCTCGTTCGGGATTCCCTGCCAAACATCTTTCTGCACCTTAAGCTGGTATCCTTTGCGCCTTATAAGTCCTGGGGGCAACCGACTGGGAGAGGCATTACCCGCGTCTCCTACAAGCGGGGGCTTGTCTATAGGCGGAAGTGGCGGTGGAGATTGGGGGATACCAGTTCAAGACAGACGGGTGTTTGGTACAGTCCTGACAATTGAATTGTTTTTGAGTATATCCAGTCCAGGTCGTCCCACACACCGCCCTTGTTCATTATCTTCTGTTTGCCTGTTATGGTGATTACCATTTTTATTCTTGGATTTGTTGTTATGTGAAGTAACATGGTTTCTTGCCCAAAGGCCTGCCCCCCCCCCCCCCCCCGGCCTGTCTCTTCTTACTGCTTTTTAACCACTGGGAAATGATAGAGAGACACCTGCTTTTATAGGGGGCCGGGAGGAGCGACAGCTTTTGATCTTGCAGTCGAGCGCCCCCTGGGGGCGGAATACCCACATGTCATCACTTTGGGATGACCTGGACTGGATATACTCAAAAACAACTCTACAGGTGAGTTTCACAGAATTGTATTTTTAGAAAATCAACTGGCAGACATCCCTTTCATTACTGCACTAAGTACAATAGACAAGGGCGTTGATCTTCTTTGTTCACTAATACATATTAGGAACAACCACCAATTTGGCTGTCCCTGGCATCTAAAAGACTCCAGGGCTGGCTGATAAAGTACCCCCTGGAGCAGTACACTCTGTAACCCCCCACTATCGCCCAGTAAACTCTGTGTCTGCAGGCTGCATCACCCGCATCTTGTGATTAAGAATGGCTTAATATGCATACCACACAGTCCTTATTACATGAATCCACACATGTGCCGGGGGACCAGAAGAAAGATACATTTCTAGGATGATGGGGGGGGGCTTCACCTAGCATAGTGCCCCAGAAAAGTGGACCAAAACTTGGGATGTCAAAATCCTGGGTTTTGGTCCACTTTAAGGTAAAGCAGCTTTGGAAACCCAAATCACCAAGTGCCACTTCCAAGACTTCAACTTCATTAGAATGGGGGATATTTGCACAAATTTGTTGCGACACGTGTCAGACCCCTTGGTGATGACACCTGGGATGTCATTGCTACTGGATAAAAAAAATAGAATCCTCATCCTTCCCTCCAAGTTCTTTTTTCACTTCAATCCTGCTGCAAGACCTTATTCGAATCTCAACTCAATCAAGCAGTTCAAGATCTATATGCATGAGCGATTATTACAGCTCCTATATTAGAGTTTGGCCCTGGTTTCTATTCCAATCTTTTTTGTGGTGACCAATAAAAGATGGTTCTTTCAGAATATTAGACCTTCAGTGATTGAATCAGATGTGTCTGCATGGAATCCCTCAGATGCTGGTTTCCCGTTTGCAGGGAGAATATTTAAGCTTCAATAGACATAAAGGATGCAAAAAACAATCTGTTCCATATGCTTCATGAGGTTAGCAATTCAGGATCACCATTTTATTTAGTTTATGGCATTGATTTTCGACTCCTTCATGAAGGTTCTAGCCACTGTCATGGCAATTCTGTTTCACGGAGGGGATTGCAGTAATTACATACCTGGATGATCTGTTGATAATGAGAACATCCATATCAAAGACGTCGGCCAGAATGTTTTTGGTTTTATGAACCCTGAGAGAATTAGGTTGGTGAGTGATTCACAGAAAATCTCTTTGTAATCCCATCCACGCAGATCACATTTCTGGGTATTGAAATGGATTCTTCAGGCCAAAGTTTTCATTTCCATCTTAATGGAACATGTGCACAATTTTATAGATCAAAGGTTTTCAACCTTTTGGGATTGCATGAAGGTTCTAGACCTGATGGTTTTGCTCAGATCTAGACCAAGCAGGTACAACCTTTCAGCCTGTCAGTATGTGATAGGCCTCATCTATCTTTGGACGATATGTGTAATACATGGGAAATAGGTGTAATTTGCTATCCAGGCAGTGAAGAGGTGAAGTCAAAGTCCAGGCGGCGGTCAGCAATGAAGAATCAAGATCAAAGGGTGAAGGTTATTCAGGAGCAAGGAATAAGGCACAGCAGGGTGGACAGACAACCTTGCTTGAAGAGGAACAACCACTGGCCTAGAGCCTTAAAGAGTCCACAGTAGGCACAAAAGGTTACTCAACACTGTAAGACATGGTTCAACTGACTTGCAGCCAGTTTTATTATCAGGTGGTACAAACAAATGTAAAATAAAACAAAAAAATCCTGAGCCTCTCTGGCACTACCTAAATTTTAACATATCCTGATGTTACCAGAATTGGATAAATTGCTAAACATACTTGTAACTGTAGCTCCACAATTTCACCTAATAGGATTCCAAAAAATGCAGCTATATTAGAAAAGTTTCCATATAAATTGATGCTGGATGGCAACTTAAATGTTCAACTGTATCCTGAATTGCGTATCATCCTATCTGCATCTACTGCATTTTCTGAGCCTTTAAACATCCAAGATGGAGTCTCAGGCTGCCTGCAGACAGAAAGTGCCGCTCTGTATTCAGGGATTGTCCTTTTCCTGACCCCAGCTCTGCTTGTGCAGAGCACAGCTATAACCCCACCCCCCTGTGCCCCCCCTCCTCTCCTCAGAATGTGATGCTTCTGAGGCAAAATGGCTGCACCCGTATCCTAGAGTCCTGAACAGAGTTGAAGCCCAGTGGGGGAAAGAATAATATGTAAGTGACTAATTACTTAAAATATATTAATTTTAGATGCTGGTGAATAGTTTAAGGGTTTGGGCTTTTCATTAAATGACTCTGAAGGTGGGGTTTAAGTGCCCTCCTACCTTGAGATTTTGTCACAATTTTGTGCTATACATGTTTAACTGATTTCCGAGGGCATGTCCAGGGACTGCCCTTAAAAATTATATAAGGTTTTCAGAGTCTGGGCTTTAACATGAAATGTATTGTTTATAATTTTTTATAATACCCCTGCACTGGATCATTACTGGACCGGGCTACTTCCCTTACTGGCCTGGACTCCAGGCTCCTATAGAGCACCTTACCGACAGCCCCTTAAAAAAATACTCAAATAAGGTATTTTTACATGATGTGGCAGACACCCTGCCACAATATATATATATATAAAGTTCCACAACAACTGTCAGTGGAAAAACATTTTTTGAATAACCTCTTAATATGAAAAAAAAAAACAAGGTGAAAGAAAGGACAGGCCTAATTAACCAATTAAGAGAAATGGGTTCATTCAGGGCAGTTTAATGTGGCCTGTTCTTTGGTCTATTTCTCCTATAAATTACATACATGTCAACATGAATCAATTACAAAAGCTTTATTCACAAATTTCACCATGATATCCAACCGCTGTCATGTTAAAAACATTCAGCATCAGTTGGTTCACGATTTCTTACTGTGCATATTTTTATAAAAGTGTATTCAGCATAAATGTAATCTTGTTAGTCCAATATTGTTATTATCCACAGAAGATGGAAAAATTATTGTCCCAACATGTTTCGGAAATCTTCCCCATGGGACTTATTCAAGCAATCTAAATATTTAAAAAAATATCACAGTACAATCTACATGAATAACAATGTCATCTCTCAGCAAACTCACTAATAAAAATATATATTACAGGTGTACTATACTCACACTTAATGGAATTTTCACATATGTTTACATAGTACCACAGAGGAAGGAAAGGTGGGATTGTGATCACCAATCTGATCTGAATAAACACAAATTGGAATATACCGTATAACCCTATACCGTAAGAGGCACTGATTTTTCCCCAAAAGTGGGGGCAAAAATACAATTCTGTGATTACTCACCTGTAGAATTGGTATTATGAGTATACAGTATGTCCTGCTCCAAATCTAATACTTACAGTTGGGATATACTCCGCCAGATGGGGCTGGACTGCAGAGACATCGAAAATAGGCTCCTCCCGGCCCCTCAAATACCCGGGGACCTCCCACAAATCCCCAGCATTGAAAAGCAGTTAATGAGAAGCCGGGAGAATTAAACAATCCAAACTATCAACTATAACAATGGTAACAATCACCATACAGGGGATCCAAGATAATGCAACCAAGGGTGGGTTGGAGCAGGACGTACTGTATACTCATAATACCAATTCTACAGGTGAGTAATCACAGAATTGTATTATTCTTAGTATACAGTACGTCCTGCTCCAAATCTAATACTTACAGTTCGGACATCCAATAGCAGTGTCCATAAAAGTAGGGTGGGATCCCCAAGAAAAATCAGCAGCAGCCTGAACAAGTTTGTAAGTTTTTAAACCACTGCCGCCTGCAGAACCTTGTGGCCAAAAGCAGCATCAGCTGAGGCCCTAACATCAACCTTGTAAAACTTTGAAAAGGTATGAACAGAAGACCAAGTAGCGGCCTTGCAAACTTGTTCAACAGAAGCCCAAGAGGCACCAATAGCACGAGTGGAATGAGCAGTAAGGCGGAAGGGAGGATTCTTCCCCTTAGCAGAGTAGGCCTGAATCACAGCCTGACGAATCCACTTGCTGATAGACTTGGCAGGAGCCAAACCCTTCCTAGGACCAGAAGGGACCACAAAAAGAGCATCAGTTTTCCTGAAAGGTGTAGTAGCCACCAGATAGTACTTCAGACACCTAACCACATCCAAAGAGTGCAAAACCCTCTCCTTAGCATTGCTAGGATTAGGGCACAAAGAAGGAAGAACAATAGGCTTGATTCAGAGAGACAAAAAAAAACTTCAGTTTTCGTGCCGATCTGTTATTCTTAGTATACAGTACGTCCTGCTCCAGATATAGTACTTACACTTGGGTTATCCTCCGCCAGATGGTGCTGCACTGCAGAGACATGCAAAACAGGCTCCTCCCGGCCCCTCAAATACCCGGGGACCTCCCACAATTCCCCAGATTTCTCTGCAGTGCCGACTGCGAAAACATGAAGTATCACTCTCTCGCAGGTGAGCGGGGCTATTAAAGCCTGCAGCCCTGTTGGACTATTCCCACCCGTCCTCGTTGTGCCTCCCAGCCTGGGCTGCGCTGGTCGGGTGAAGGTAGGCAGCACCACGCGTGCTTATGGAGTGCTGCTCCTCCGCAGTCCCCCACCAGGGTAGGCGGTGTAGGCTGATGGTGAGCCTCTACGGGATGCCCCTCCCGCATTACTGCCCCTTGCCCCGTGTAGCGGTGGGCCCTGTACCAAGGGCCGCCATCCTCACTCATTCCCCCTGTAGTCGGGGGAAAGAAAGGGGGGGGGGTGCCTGTGTGGTCTGTATTGGATCCTGGCACGTATATGGCCTTTGTCTGTCTTTGGACTCTCATAGATATGGTGTCAGCCGCCGCGCCCTTTTTATGTATTTTACTTGTATGACTGCCGCTGTTGAAGGCTCCGCAACGGGCGGCGGCGTTACCTCAGACACCTCTGTGTCCTCATTGGCTGATGTTGGACTTCGCGCTCTTCAGGATGGCGGGGTCTGGTCTGACGCGCTCCGCATCATGGTACGCTCTGACCCGCCCTTCGAGGTACACGGCGCCATTTTGTCTGTTCGCGCGCAACGTGTGGGACGCTCCTGCTTACCGTGATACTGTAAGTGCCCGCTCGGGCGGCTTATTCTCATTATAGTTTTTCGGTTATGACACCATTTTCTTCTCTTTGTGTCTTTCAGACTGGTGAACACCATTGGCTTCTCCCGGCCCGGTGTAATTTATAGCGGGCCTTGTAAAATTCTCCCACTTCCCTAGCGGGTCTTTGGGGCATCCAGGGTTGCTTATAGTATAAATCCCTACTGGCATATTGTGCCTAAATAATCACCATATGGAGGCATCTCAGAATTATGTGACCGGGGTCCCTCTGGGACAAGACCGGCTGTGTATAGCGTGTGGACAACCCCATGCTGATGCTGACAGGGCACGGGTCTGCTGACCCTGTGCCGAGCAAGCACTGGCTCTGCAATCAGGCCTGCCAGTGGCTGCACCTCGCTTCATTTCACCTATTTCCCCATGCTTAAATCTCACTCCTGCTGAGTCGCATACAAAGGGGGATTTGCAGCCTGTTGTGTCTTCCAGACTGCCTATGGCTGAACAGATTATTGCGAGCTTGTCAGAGCGCAAGGGCCCTGGTAAGAAGCGGCACTTGACGTCTCCTGTTTCTGTTTTCCTATGAGAACTGAGGAGTTTTCTACTCCGTGTGACTATTCCCCTTCTGATGAAGGAGAGCTATTCTCTGACTCAGGCTCATCTGATGAGAGGCCGAGGAGTCATGACGATTCTGGACCTGAATACTGGGCCCAGTATGACACTGATGATTTGTTGATTAAGGTCTTTAAGGCTCTGTCTATCTCTCTCCCTGGTGAGGCTTCCAAGCCAAGAGGGGAGCGTTTCCATACAGCAACAGCACGTTTGGAATTCTTAGAGCAGGCTCACTTCCATGCTCTGGTTCTCAAGGAATAGGAATGCCCCAGTAAACTTTTAGGGGTCCCAGGGGACTGGGAAATACCCTTTTCCCCCTGAGGTGGTTAATTGCTGGTCATCCCCCCGTGGTGGATGCCCCGATCATAGGGTTTCCTAACCCCCCCTTTATTACAGCCCCTGCTCATAATACCCTTCGGGATGCTGAGGACCAGCGCATTGAGGTGCTGGCCTCCCACGTCTTCTCTTGTGCAGGGACGGCGCTGCGCCCGGTCTGTGCCATGTCTATTACTGCAGTGGCCGCTAGAACCCTCATCAGAAAGATGCTTGATCATCACCCTGATAATCTCCACTGGGAGGTGTTTAATGCACTCTCCAGCTGTGGTCTGTTTTTAAAATTTATCCTATTAGTGTTGGACGACACCATTAGAATGTGTGCAAGAACTTCTGCCCTTGCGGTGGCTATACGTCGCTTGGCTTGGCTACGACAGTGGGGTGCTGACGATGCTACTAAAAAGACTCTTACTGGGCTTCCCTTTAGAGGGCTATGCAAAACAGGCTCCTCCCGGCCCCTCAAATACCCGGGGACCTCCCACAATTCCCCAGATTTCTCTGCAGTGCCGACTGCGAAAACATGAAGTATCACTCTCTCGCAGGTGAGCGGGGCTATTAAAGCCTGCAGCCCTGTTGGACTATTCCCACCCGTCCTCGTTGTGCCTCCCAGCCTGGGCTGCGCTGGTCGGGTGAAGGTAGGCAGCACCACGCGTGCTTATGGAGTGCTGCTCCTCCGCAGTCCCCCACCAAAGGGTAGGCGGTGTAGGCTGATGGTGAGCCTCTACGGGATGCCCCTCCCGCATTACTGCCCCTTGCCCCGTGTAGCGGTGGGCCCTGTACCAAGGGCCGCCATCCTCACTCATTCCCCCTGTAGTCGGGGGAAAGAAAGGGGGGGGGGTGCCTGTGTGGTCTGTATTGGATCCTGGCACGTATATGGCCTTTGTCTGTCTTTGGACTCTCATAGATATGGTGTCAGCCGCCGCGCCCTTTTTATGTATTTTACTTGTATGACTGCCGCTGTTGAAGGCTCCGCAACGGGCGGCGGCGTTACCTCAGACACCTCTGTGTCCTCATTGGCTGATGTTGGACTTCGCGCTCTTCAGGATGGCGGGGTCTGGTCTGACGCGCTCCGCATCATGGTACGCTCTGACCCGCCCTTCGAGGTACACGGCGCCATTTTGTCTGTTCGCGCGCAACGTGTGGGACGCTCCTGCTTACCGTGATACTGTAAGTGCCCGCTCGGGCGGCTTATTCTCATTATAGTTTTTCGGTTATGACACCATTTTCTTCTCTTTGTGTCTTTCAGACTGGTGAACACCATTGGCTTCTCCCGGCCCGGTGTAATTTATAGCGGGCCTTGTAAAATTCTCCCACTTCCCTAGCGGGTCTTTGGGGCATCCAGGGTTGCTTATAGTATAAATCCCTACTGGCATATTGTGCCTAAATAATCACCATATGGAGGCATCTCAGAATTATGTGACCGGGGTCCCTCTGGGACAAGACCGGCTGTGTATAGCGTGTGGACAACCCCATGCTGATGCTGACAGGGCACGGGTCTGCTGACCCTGTGCCGAGCAAGCACTGGCTCTGCAATCAGGCCTGCCAGTGGCTGCACCTCGCTTCATTTCACCTATTTCCCCATGCTTAAATCTCACTCCTGCTGAGTCGCATACAAAGGGGGATTTGCAGCCTGTTGTGTCTTCCAGACTGCCTATGGCTGAACAGATTATTGCGAGCTTGTCAGAGCGCAAGGGCCCTGGTAAGAAGCGGCACTTGACGTCTCCTGTTTCTGTTTTCCTATGAGAACTGAGGAGTTTTCTACTCCGTGTGACTATTCCCCTTCTGATGAAGGAGAGCTATTCTCTGACTCAGGCTCATCTGATGAGAGGCCGAGGAGTCATGACGATTCTGGACCTGAATACTGGGCCCAGTATGACACTGATGATTTGTTGATTAAGGTCTTTAAGGCTCTGTCTATCTCTCTCCCTGGTGAGGCTTCCAAGCCAAGAGGGGAGCGTTTCCATACAGCAACAGCACGTTTGGAATTCTTAGAGCAGGCTCACTTCCATGCTCTGGTTCTCAAGGAATAGGAATGCCCCAGTAAACTTTTAGGGGTCCCAGGGGACTGGGAAATACCCTTTTCCCCCTGAGGTGGTTAATTGCTGGTCATCCCCCCGTGGTGGATGCCCCGATCATAGGGTTTCCTAACCCCCCCTTTATTACAGCCCCTGCTCATAATACCCTTCGGGATGCTGAGGACCAGCGCATTGAGGTGCTGGCCTCCCACGTCTTCTCTTGTGCAGGGACGGCGCTGCGCCCGGTCTGTGCCATGTCTATTACTGCAGTGGCCGCTAGAACCCTCATCAGAAAGATGCTTGATCATCACCCTGATAATCTCCACTGGGAGGTGTTTAATGCACTCTCCAGCTGTGGTCTGTTTTTAAAATTTATCCTATTAGTGTTGGACGACACCATTAGAATGTGTGCAAGAACTTCTGCCCTTGCGGTGGCTATACGTCGCTTGGCTTGGCTACGACAGTGGGGTGCTGACGATGCTACTAAAAAGACTCTTACTGGGCTTCCCTTTAGAGGGCTATGCTTGTTTGGGGCCCATCTAGACCTGTTTGGTAAAAAGGGTAAGTTACCCCAACGCAGGCGGCCGTCTCGGTCCCCTCGGGGCAGGTGCACCCCTACTCCCCCCTGCCATTGTGTTAAACAAGAACCAGGGGTGTCCTTCGTGGGGGCTCGCGCAGACTCCGGCCCCGTGAGCAGCAGACAATGCCCTGGCCCCTCCGGCGGGGCTAAGCCTGCATCTTCCACCAAACCCCCTCAAGCGTGATGGGGCGTCCTCGCCCGTCTGGGTGAGGGGATGGCTGCGGCACTTTGCTCTTGTCAGGAGGCTTTACGCCTCATACTGGTGGATTCAGGAGGTAGTGTCCTCCGGATACAAGATAGAGTTTGCTGCGCGGCCTTCCCCAGGTTTATCAGGTCCCAGGTACTCCTGGTCCCTGCCGCTGTTCAGGTGCTGACACAGGCCATGCAAGGCCTGCGAGGTCTGAGGGTCACTTGCAGATTGCCCTTAACTGGCAGAGGCAGGGGCCGCTATACCAACCTTTCCACGGTCCCCCAAAAGGATGGGTCAGTCTGGCCCATTCTGGATTCACAGGTCTCGGCAATTCTCCAATTACAGGCAGTTTTCTGCATGGAAACTCTGAGATGGACCATCTGCGCCTTGCGCCCAAGGGGCTTCTTGTCATCCGTGGAGCTCAAAGATGCTTATGTTCACATCCCTGTGTCTTCTGGACACCCAGGCTCTTCAGGTTCATGTTGGAAGTCCAACACTTTTAATTGGGGGTCTTGTTATCTGGCCTCGCTTCAGCTCCCAGAGTGCACACCACGGTGCTGATGAGGGGGATGTCTCTGATGAGACCAAGGGACGTCCGCGCGAGATCTACCTGGACGTCCTTGGCACTTCCCAGTCTCTGCGTCAGGCTAAGTTGTATACTCGGCTGATGATGCCCATTGGGAGTCATTTGGACGGGTGTTCATTCACCCCAAGTCCTCATTGTCCCCTTATCGGTATTCCATTTCTAGGAATGAATCTGGATTCTGTTCAGGCGAGAATCTTCCTTCCTCAATAATAAAGTGGACAATCTGGTTGCATAGGCTCGGTCCCTCATTGCTGTCCCCGTCCCTTCACCAGGCAGGGATGCTGCTGGTGGGCCCGTTGGTGGCTTGCTCAGAAGAGGTCCCTTATGCTCAGTCCCCCTTGGGCCCTTCTGCAATTTCTTTTGTTAGTACAAGACAGGGATACAGCATCCCTGGAGCAGGGTCTATGTGCCTTCCCCCTTTGGTATGGAGGTCCCTCTTGCAGTGGATGAACTCAAGGAACCTGTCTGGGAGCGGTTTCCTTCCTTGCCCCTTCCTGGAGAGGGTCACCATGGATGCCAATCTATCAGGTTGAAGGGGCAGGGGTTTCTCTTCTGAAACTCCCTGCGGTTCTGGGGGAGGTGGGACCCTTAGAAGGTCCATACACCTATCGATGTTTGAAACAGTGAGCGTTCAGGTTGATTCTATCCTGTTTTTGACTACTCTTCTTCAGGGCCTGCCTGTCCGGGGGCGCTCGGTCTGTATGACGACAGTAGCCTATAATAAAGTGGACAATCTGGTTGCATAGGTTCGGTCCCTCATTGCTGTCCCCGTCCCTTCACCAGGCAGGGATGCTGCTGGTGGGCCCGTTGGTGGCTTGCTCAGAAGAGGTCCCTTATGCTCAGTCCCCCTTGGGCCCTTCTGCAATTTCTTTTGTTAGTACAAGACAGGGATACAGCATCCCTGGAGCAGGGTCTATGTGCCTTCCCCCTCTGGTATGGAGGTCCCTCTTGCAGTGGATGAACTCAAGGAACCTGTCTGGGAGCGGTTTCCTTCCTTGCCCCTTCCTGGAGAGGGTCACCATGGATGCCAATCTATCAGGTTGAAGGGGCAGGGGTTTCTCTTCTGAAACTCCCTGCGGTTCTGGGGGAGGTGGGACCCTTAGAAGGTCCATACACCTATCGATGTTTGAAACAGTGAGCGTTCAGGTTGATTCTATCCTGTTTTTGACTACTCTTCTTCAGGGCCTGCCTGTCCGGGGGCGCTCGGTCTGTATGACGACAGTAGCCTACATTAATCCCCTGGAAGGGACCTGGAGCAGGAGGGTCCTCCAGGAAGTGTCTACGATACTAATCTGGGTGGAGGACAATGTTCCCTGCATATCAGTGGTATTCGCTCCGGTGGGGGTCTCTACGACAGGATGTGCTAATCCATGTATCACTATGGGGTCCAACCAGTTGTGGATCTGTTTGTGTCCCGTCACTTTAACAAGTTCTCGGCCCTTGTTTCCCTGTCCCAGGATACTCTGGCAGTTGTCAGGATGCCTTGGTAACGTTATGTCTGGACATTCTGTCCTGTATGTCCTTTCTCCATCCCCCCTGCTAGGCAGGGTTCTGCGCAAGATTGCTCTGGAAGGGGGACCAGTGACTCGGGTGGTCCCCGGGTGGCCTAGTAGAGTGCGGTTCGCAGACGTGGTACTGAGGGCAGTAGATCTGTACGTTCTGCCAGGAGTGCCAGCTCTGCTCACTCAGGGCCCCTTTACGTCACCCCAATCTACAGACTCTGGCCTAGACGGCCTGACTGCTGAAGCATCCGTCTTGCTGGAGACAGGCTTATCTGTCTCGGTGATTGAGACTATGGGAAGAATAGGTGCAAGCTTTTTCTTCTTCTTCTTCCATCTGTTATAGGGTATGGTTTACCCTTATTGATTGGTGTGAGTCTAGGTCTCTTCCCTGTTGGGCGTTCTCGGTTCCCAGGGTCCTAGAGTTGTTTCAGCATGAGTTGGAGTTGGTTCTCCAACTCAGTACTCTGATGGGTCAGGTTCTGCCCTGTCCACCTTGCTTTAGCAGTCTTTTGTTCAGTCTTCCTGGTTAAGAATTCTTTCAGGGGTACTCATGTGCGTCCCCCATGTAATCCTATGGTCCCTGTTGGGATTTGAATCTGAATTGATTCTGTCTGCCTTGCAGGGTTTTTTCCCTTTGGTCCTATTCAGGATGCTGTCTGGCGGTTCTTACCCTCTTGGTTGTTTGTCTGGTGACTGTTACTTCGGTCAGATGTGCGTTGGGGGTGGCTCTGTCTACCTAGCCCCATTCTTTGAGTTACACCAGAATAGTGTGGTGTTCCGCCTGAAGCTGGACTCTCTGCCTCAGGTGGTGTCTTATGTTCTTGATTCAAGACATTGTTCTTCCTGCTGTGCCTTATTCCTACCAACGCTGAGGAAAGGGTTCTGCATTTCTTGAAAAGGTGTTGGAAGTTTTTTTCCTGGTAGTCACTGTGTTCTTTAGGAGAACTTATTTGTTCCTTTGGGCCTATGGTCACTACATCCTGAATGTGCCCGATCTCGTCTGCTCTCGGGGAGTTGGGCGGCCTCTGCCATGGTTATTACTTGAATGGGATGTTCCTTCTGGTCCTAGGAAAGGGTTTTTTGGCTTCTGCCAAGTCTACTGTTAGCGATTGGATTCGTCAGGCTGTTCTCAGGCCTATTCCAACAAGGGGAAGAATCTTCCTTTTCGCTTTGACTCTTATTTTACTTGTGCTTTGGTGCCTCTTGGGCTTTCAGCACCAGGCTTCTGTTGAACTGGTTTGCTAGGCCGCTGTTGGGTATTCTGATTCATACCTTTTTCAAAGTTTTACAAGGTTGATGTTTGGGCCTCAGCTCATGCTGTCTTGGCCGCATGATTATGCAGGTGACAGTGGTTTTAACTGTCTGCTATTGCCTTTTTTGTTGGGGATCCCACCCTACTTTATGGACACTGCTATTGGATGTCCCAAGTGTAAGTACTATATCTGGAGCAGGATGTACTGTATACTAAGAATAATACAATTCTGTGAAATACTCACCTGTAGAATTGATATTATTTGTATACAGTATGTCCTGCTCCACCCCACCCTGGTTTTGCATTATTCTGGATCCCCTGTATGGTGATTGTTATCATTGTTATAAGTTACCAGTTTTTGGGTGGTTAAATTCTCCCGGCTTCTTTTTCACTGCTTTTCAATGCTGGGGATTTGTGGGAGGTCCCCGGGTATTTGAGGGGCCAGGAGGAGCCTGTTTTGCATGTCTCTGCAGTGCAGCGCCATCTGGCGGAGGATAACCCAAGTGTAAGTACTATATCTGGAGCAGGACGTACTGTATACAAATAATATCAATTCTACAGGTGAGTATTTCACAGAATTGTATTTTTTTTGTGAAATGTTTCCGTTCTCGTATAAGCGTGCGAGCGATTCTATGCATGCATTGAAAACCTTCTGTAAAGTTTCCCTCCGTTCGTACGGCAGATTACGAATACGAGGATGTCAGTTTCCATCGTGACTTTTCCGTTTCCTTTTCACATGTTACAACGTAGCCTTTCGTTTTTGCCCTTTTCCCATCGTATCCTCCAACGAATCCTTTACGTTTCCAGTTCGATTCTGTTTCCCTTTTTCAATAAATATTGGTCCAGACGGAAATCCCTACTATCTTGCGCCTGCGCACTACAAACTTAATTCATTAAAGTGCTCGCCTACATATTTGCCACCCTCACTTCTACTACAATGTTTAGCTAAACCACTTAGCACTATCCTCCATCTTCCCTTTTGGATCCTTAAAGCTCACCCAAATCACTTAGCACTATCCTCCATCTTCCCTTTTGGACCCTTAAAGCTCACCCAAATCACTTCTCGGTCATGTGAATATTCATCTTTAAATATTTCTGGGCCCATTAGTTTTGTGTTAATGTATTTTGTAAATGAAATGACACTGTAACATTTTTTTTTGGATTCCATAATAAAATACAATTTTTAAAAATTTTGAAAATTTCTAATTTTTACAACTATAAAAAACAAAATACATAGCAATGGCAGGCCACAGAACATTATTCTTCATCTGTGGTCCCCAACGAGTTGCGCAGCTCCTGCATCTCACCCACCAACTGAAGGACCCTGACACTCAGTTGTGCCACTCTGGCACGTGTGGTCCCTGTTAAAAAACTTAAATTAAAATATTGGTATAACCTTGTTGGGGTCATACTGCAGTGCCCCCCCCCTGTATGGTCCAAACACCTAAATCTGGATTTCAAAAGCCAGAGGGCCCTCGCCACCATGGGCCGGGTTTTGCATAGTGCCTGATTAGAGAACCCCTGGCCTGCATTCAGGCAAAGAACGGGCATCAGGAGCAAGGCCAGGAGTGGATATCCAGAATCCCCTGAAAGAATTTAAAAATAATAACATAAAATACACATTCTAAGCTACAATATTGTTTAACATGTCATCAAGGGCTAAAAACAGCAATAGGTTAAGTCATGAGTCATCAACTATATGTATTGCCATACAGTGAAAATGGATTGATGGAATGTGAGCAAACTTACCCAGGAGCCATCTACCAGATAATTCTCCTGACTCAAACTGACGAAATAAGCCGGAGCTCTGCAATATATAAGCATCATGGGACGACCCTGGATGCCCTGCAAGAACACTGAGGAATCGCATATCTGGACCAAACACTGCTTGTATGTTGTGTGAGTGGCACATCTTGCGGTTCCTGCAACCAAATATAAAATAAACACAAAGCAAAGGTAACCAACTAAAACTATAACTCCTACAATAAATTAAGATTCAAGTTCAACAATCCAAATATAATTCACAAAGGACATAAGTCTAAAAAAATATAGCAATTATATGGATGTTTGAGAAAATAAATGTTTACATGCTAAGGACTAATTAAGGTCAGCATTAAAATGCATCTAGAAGGCATACATGAAATGTATTGATTCAGGTATGCATTGCTATACAATTTATGGCCTCGGCCATGCTGATACATGCAATGCCTTGGTGCTAAAGGTGCGCAGACTCCTCCACATAGCCGCAAAACATGTAGCACAATAGCAATCCGAGCCCTCAGAGGTCCCGTAAGTGGATTGGAAATGAAACGGATTTATAGGGTGGTGGCCCGTTGGAAATCAGCTCTCTGAATCAGACAGAAACCCATCCCAACAACGGAAGTTATCTGAACGAACGAAAAATTTCTGATTTTGTTTGGAAAATGATCCGAACTAACGGAAATGTTCCGATTTGCTTCCGTTCATTGAAAGCGCATTCCCGAACGTTCGTACGAATGAAAAATGAACGAAAAAAAGCAAAAAAATGACAAACACCCACCAAAACTTTCACAGACAGCTACGAAAGTCCGGACGAATGTGTCTCTGAATCGAGGCTAATATCCTGATTCACATGAAAGGCAGACACTACCTTAGGCAGAAAGTCAGGTTTGAAACGAAACACCACCTTGTCCTGATGTCTCTCATAGTAGGGGGGCGGAATGTAAATCGCCGCCAACTCAGACACACGCCTGACAGAAGTGATAGCCACCAGAAATACAACCTTGAGCGTAAGAATGGCCAAGGCAGCATCCTGCACAGGTTCAAAGGGAGCACCCTGCAAGGCTGACAGAACCAAGTTCAGATCCCAAACAGGCACCATAGGCTTACATGGGGGGCGCACATGAGTGCTGAGCAAAGGACTTCTGGGAGAAAATAGCCAGGGCAGAAACCTGACCCTTCAGAGTACTGAGTTGGAGCCCCATCTCCAACCCATGCTGCAGGAACTCCAGAATCCTGGGAATAGAGAACACACGACAGGGAAGAGCCTTAGACTCACACCAGTCAATGTAGGCACGCCAAACCCTGTAATAAATGGAAGAGGAAGACGTCTTCCTAGCTTTAATCAAAGTATCCACAACCGAGGAAGACAGCCCCTTCTCCATCAAGATGGAGGTTTCAGCAGCCAAGCCGTCAAAGCCAGAGTTTGTAAATTGGGATGGTGTAGTGAGCCCTGAGTGAGCAGATCTGGCACCAAGGGCAGAGCGTACTGATCTACTGCCAGCTGTACCACGTCTGCGAACCACACTGTTCTTGGCCACCTGGGGGCCACCAGAATTGCTGGCACCCTTTTCAGAGCAATCTTGCGCAGAACCCTGCCCAGGAGGGGGATTGGAGGGAAGACATACAGGAAGTCCTGCCATGACATTGCTAGAGCATCCGAGTCAAGGCCAGAGGATCCTGGGACAGAGAGACAAAAGCTGGAAGCTTGTGATTGTGGTGACACAGAGATTGAAACACCCTGCTGCATACGGACCATTCTCCCTGGCGAGAGGTCCCCCTGCTCAGAGAGTCCGCCAGGCGATTTTCCACCCCCGGGATGTACACAGCTGATATGCAGGGGACATTGGCCTCCGCCCAAGTCAGGATCAGAGACACTTCCTGGAGGGTCCCCTTGCACCGGGTCCCTCCCTGATGATTGATGTAGGCAACTGCCGTCTGGTTGCCCGAGCGCACCTGAACAGGCAGGCCCCGAAGATGAGTAGTCAAGTGAGCCAGAACTAGCCTGATCGCCCGCAGTTCCAAGACATTGATAGGTGTGTGGGCCTCCTGAGGGCCCCACCTCCCCTGGAACCGCAGGGACTTCCAGAAACCCCCCAACCTGACAGACTGGCATCCGTGGTGACCGTCTCCCAGGAAGGGGCAAGAAAGGATCTGCCCCCCAACAGGTTCCTTGACACGAGAGGGATCTCCTGACCAGGGGGGAGAGCACACAGACCCTGTCCAGGGACACTGGGTCCTTGTCCATACTGACAGGTGAAGTTGCAGGGGCCTCAAGTGGAACTGAGCATAAGGGACTGCTTCAAAGCATGCCACCATCAGGCCCACCAGCTGCATCCCCTGCCTGATGGAGGGATGGGGACAAGCTAGGAGGGACTGAGCCTGTGCAATCAGACTGTCCACCTTTTGTTGAGGAAGGAAGATCCTTGCCTGAACTGTATCCAGATTCATTCCTAAGAATGGAGTTACCAAGGAAGGGGACAGTGAGGACTTGGGGTGGTTGATCACCCATCCAAATGACTCCAGAGTGGACACCACCAGCTGAGTATCCAACTCTGCCTGATGTAGAGACTGGGAAGTGATAAGAATGTCGTCCAGATAGGGAAGCACGACATCTGAGCAGAGACATCACGCCAGCCAGCACCTTGGTGAATAGCCTGGGAGCTAAAGTGAGGCCGAAGGGCAAGGCCACAAACTGGTAGTGTTGATCCATGAGAGCGAACCTGAGGAACCTTTGATGACCTGGGAACACAGGAATATGAAGATAAGCATCTTTGATGTCCACAGAAGCGCAGGGAACTTATGGCAGAGCGCAGAGTTTCCATGCAAAAGCGCCTGCCCCTGACAAACTTGTTGAGGATCTTCAAGTCCAGGATGGGCCTGACTGAACCATCTTTTTTGGGTACTGTGAATAGGTTGGAATAAAAGCCCTTGCCTTTTTCTCTTAAGGGGACCTGGCAGATGACCCCCAGCTCCAGGAGGCCTTGCACTGCTTGCACTAGCTCCTGAGCTGACACAGGGTCCTGAGGAATCCGGGATCTGATGAATCTTGGAGGGGGATCAGCGGCAAACTCCAACTTGTAACCGGAGGACACTACCTCCTGAATCCACCGGTCTGAGACATGAAGCCTCCAGACGTGAGCGAAGTGCTGCAGCCGTCCCCCCACCCGGATGGGTGAGGGCGCCCCATCATGCCTGAGGGGGCTTGGGAGAGGATTTTGCTTTGGGGCCCCAGGAGGAGCCAGGACGTCCACGTCCTCTGGCTCTACCCCAGAAATCTCCCCAGGCCCCAGGAAAGGAAACCCCCCCTTCCCTGTCTTGCACCACGGTAAGGGGAGGAGAAGGAACCCTGACCCCGAAAGGGCGGAGATTGCCGCCTGCGCTGGGGTAACCTGCCTCCCTTAGCAAAAAGGTCCAGGCGATCCCCAAACAGGCGTAGTCCTTTAAAGGGAAACCCAGTGAGGGCCTTCTTGGCAGCGTTGTCAGCAGCCCACTGGCGCAGCCAAACCAAGCGGCGTATAGCCACCACAAGGGCAGAAGTTCTGGCACACATTCTGATGGTGTCATCCAATGCTGAGAGGACAAATTTACAAAAACATCACAACTGGAGAGTACATTCAACACCTCACAAGGCAAATCATCAGGGGCACTATCAAGCATATTTCTGATAAAGGTTCTAGTGGCCACAGCAGTAATGGCAGAGGCACAGACTGGGCGCAGCGCTATCCCTGCACATGCAAAGGCGTGGGATGCCAGCTGGTCAATGCGCTGGTCCTCAGCATCCCGCAGGGTAGTAGAGTCAGGGGAATGCATGACAGAGGTGTTAGATAGCCCTAGGATCGGGGCATCCACCTCGGGGGGGATGACCAACATTTAACCACCTCAGCCAGAAAGGGATACTTCCTATACCAACTTTTTGGAACCCCGGGAAGTTTACTGGGGTGCTGTCATTCCTTGAGCACAAGGTTATGGAAATGTGCCTGCTCGGGAAATTCCAAACGTGATTTTGCTGTATGGAAAAGCTCCCCTCTTTGCCTGGGAGCCGCAACAGGGAGAGAGATGGACAGAACCTCAAAAATCTGGGTCAATAATCTGTCAGTGTCATCCGGGGCCCAGGGGTCAGAGCCAGAATCGTCATGACCCCTTGGTCTCTCATCAGATGAGCCTGAATCAGAAAAGAGCTCCCCTTCATCAGACGGGGTATAGCAACAAAGATTCCAAAACTCCTCAGTTCCCATAGGGAAAACGGTGACATTAGGCGTCAAGTGCCACTTCTTAGCAGGGGCCTTACGCGCTAAGGACTTAGCAATCAACTGCTCAACAGTAGCCAGTCTAGAAGACACATCAGGCTGAGAATCCCCACTAGTATGCAACTCAGCAGGAGTAAGATTTAAGCTTGGGGGAGTAGGCGAAGTGAAAAGAGGTGCAGCCACTGGCAGGCCAGATTGCAATGCAAGCACCTGCTCAGCACAGGGTACACAGACCCGCGCCTTGTCAGTGTCAGCATGAGGCTGCCCACACGCTACACACAGCCGGTCACATTATCCTGGGATGCCTCCATATGGTGATTATAGCGGCGCTATACGCCGATAGGGAATAACGCTATATAGCAACCCCGGATGCCCCAATAACCCGCTAGGGAAGTGGGAGTATTATTTTTACAAAGCCTACAAGTTATATACTAATACAGGGTCGGGAGAAGCCAAAAGGGTTCGCCCTGCCTGAAAGACATAAGCAGACAAGACCTGTAAGCACACAGTAACAAAATTGAAAGATATAAAGCCGCCCGCGAGGGCACTTACGGACCGCGGTAGGTAGGGGTCCGTCGCGCATGGGCCAAAAGCAGGATAAAGATGGCGTTGGTATACCTCGAGTGGCGGGCCGATATCAGGGATGACGCAGAGCGCGCCATAGACGGGCCCCGCCCCCCCCGAAGAGCGCGAAGCCAGAAGGTGCAAGCAGCCAATGATGGCACACCAGCGCCTGAGGTAAAGACAAGCCAGCGCGGCGGCTGACACAAGACTAAAGAAAATGGAAAAAAGGTGTAAAACACAGAATGCATAGCATACATATTTACACCCCCCCTTTTCCCCTGAAGACTACGAGGATGAGGGAGGACAGCGGCCACTTAAACAGGGCCCACCAATGGGCAGGGGCAAGGGGGCACTAGTGCGGGAGGGGCATCCATAGAGGCTCACCAAAAGCCTGAACCGCCTACCCTTTGGTGGGGGATTGCGGTGGAGCAGCGCTCCTAAGCACCTAACAGCGGTGCTGCCTACCTTCACCCGACCAGCGCAGCCAAGGCTGGGAGGCATATTACTAGTGGAACGGGTGGGAATAGTCCTACAGGGCCGCGGGCTAATAGCCCCGCTCACCTGCGAGTAGAGTGCCATTTCTCGTCCTTCGCAGCCAGACTGCAGAGAAATTCTGGGGATTTGTGGGAGGTCCCCGGGTATTTGAGGGGCCGGGAGGAGCCTATTTTCGATGTCTCTGCAGTCCAGCGCCATCTGGCGGAGTATATCCCAACTGTAAGTATTAGATTTGGAGCAGGACGTACTGTATACTAAGCATACGCCTATCACCCACCCATCCCTCCATCCACACTTATCCCCAGCCTCCCCGTCACCCATTCATCCCTCCATCCACACTTATCCCCAGCCTCCCCCCTGTCACCCATTCATCCCTCCATCCACATCCAAAGCCTCCATCTACGCCAGGCTCAGACTGTCCCATAGGGTTACCAGGGAAACCTCTGGTGGGCCCTTGGATTCAGGGCCCATTTGAGGGCCTTCATCCCCAAAACCTGCAGGAAGTATAGCTTATTTTTGATACCCCAGTGTAGCTGCAGCACATGTGAGCAGTCACTTTGGAGTCCTCTGTCAGATGGAGTTCTGTAAGTACAAGGGATATACTCACCCGTTTTGAGGTTCCCACTGCAGTGTTGACCAACAATCATTGCAAGTGGAACAAGACTCCAGTTAGAGTTTTGACCCACTTAAAATTCTGGTCTTACCGATGGCGGGATGGATGGCATAGAGTGCAAATGTACCAGGAATACAATATTTACTCTAACCCACCACCAGTAAGCCTTGGATTTAATAGACATTTACCTTTATCTTGCAGAGCTCAGCCTGTCAGGGGAACCGGAGGTGGCTGCACACTTATGAGGCATCCACATTTTTCAGTGATCCCAAAGCACATGCACTGGCTAGGGTGGCATCGCTCTTGCTGATGCAAACTCCCACTTCAGGCCTATTTGAATGGCCTCTGTGGCCCTGGCCTCCCAAGGGCCCATCAAAACCCGGAGCCAGCCCTGGCAGGTGTACACAAGGGTTTGATAACATATAGCCTTGTGACAGTTTTCCTGCATGTCATAAGTATTTGAATATAAATTAACATGATGAAATAAAATCTGATGTTCTTTTACGTTTTATTTGGTGTGTGGAAGAGGGAGTAGTCTTATATGGCGAGTACATAACAAGCTCTATATTTTGAGTGGAAATGTTGGGGGGTCGTCTTATACGCCCAGTCATCTTATACGCCGGCAAATACGGTATGTATCGTTCTACTTGGGAGAAATTGGGCTTTCATACGCAATATGTTTTTTTTAGGGGGGGGGGAGGGCGTTTACTCAAAAATATTTTAAAAAGTAGAACAATTACAAACAAGACATTTCATGTTAGAGCATAAACTGTCACAAAATATATAATTTTCCTTGAAAATCACAGTTAAACATAGCGAAAATAATGAAAAATGACCTGTCAACAGAGGATGACAAACTCTCATATAGGCTGGTAATTTAATTAAAAATGGTTAAAAGTACCTATGCATGTTGGGTATTGTTCTACCCAACCACTACAATAAGTTGGGTACACCTAGAAAGCTTAATGTGTGTTCTTTAAGGGAATATATAGTTTGTGGGAAGTATTCCAAATGTAAAGGGTTGTTTTGGCAACTCTTCCCTTGACATACTTATACATGTTGGGTAAAGTTCTGTTTGGGGGGCCTTGCTATGTCAAATTTAACTTGTTTTTTCATGTTTGCATGTTGTTTTTTAAGGAATATGTGGCTTTGATTCAGTTTTTTTCTTTTTTTTAGGGAAAACCTGTGCAACCAAAGAATTAATTACTTCCAGAAAACCGTGCCCACATCAACAAGCCTGGTACGCCTAGAAAGCTTGAGGTGTGTACATCCAGAGATTATATAGTTTTTTGGGGGTATTTCAAATGTAAATGGTTGTTTTTTTTATAAAACTGCAAGGTGCGCCTAGCAGTTGTATTAAATCTCCTAAAGCACTGTTTACATTTGGGGGGAGTCTCCTGGGCAGGGAAGAGGATCTACCAATACACATGTGGTACCTTTGGAACCAGGAGGAATGGGGTTTTTATTGGGGTTTTTATTGAAAAACGTACTTTTTTTATTACAAAAAACACTGCAAATTGTAAAACACAGATTTTTTATATTTTTTGCACATATTTCACCCAAAAATAGTGAGAATACACTTAAAAAATGACAAACAAATCTATGAAGACTGGCTCTTAAAGGGTTAAAGAGACTTAAAAAATTCCAGTTTGACTTACCAGTACCGGTTTTTCACGAATCCTTCATGACGACCCACGGAAAGAGGGAAGCTCCGCCCCTGGAAGGTAACACAAAGTGAACAGAGGTTGAAAAAAAACTGTTACTCGTAAGTCTAACAGGGATTTTCTCCCTTCATCCTTCATGACGACCCACAGAGAGGATTGGGCAAGTAAGGGTGGGGAACTGCTATTAAGACCCTTGTACCAAAGGCCTAATGCTTAGCAGACAGGAGATCTAGTCTATAGTGTTTGAGGAAGGTGTGGGGTGAAGACCAAATTGATGCTTTGCAGATCTCTTCTATAGAGACACCTGTCCTTTCTGCTCAGGAAGCTGATATGGCTCTGGTCGAATGCACAGAAATCTGTGGAGGAGAGTCTCCTCTGGAAATATAAGCCTGCACAAAAGTCTGTTTTATCCATCTAGAAATAGTGGATTTAGAGGTAGCTAGGCCTCTTCACTTACCACTAAAGATTATCAAGAGTTGTTACACTTTTCACTATTCTCTGGATCTTTCTAAATAAAAAATTAGTGCTCGTCTCACATCTAAAAGTGAGAGATCTTCTTCTGTTCCCATTGTAGCTGGCAATGTTGGGAGCACTATATCTTGGGACTCGTTTACTGATGTAGCTATCTTTGGCAAAAAAAAAGGGGTCAGGTCTCGGTATGGCCTTATCTGGAAGAATTGTTAGAGCTTGCAGTTCACTTACCAGCCTGGCTGAAATGATTGCCGGTAAGAGGCAACATTTTTAAACACCTCCAAAGGCTCAAATGGAGGTTCTAGTAGTCCTTTCAACACTATGAATAAGTCCCATGTTGGAAATCCCTTAAAAGGTGCTAGCCTTTTACAGATAATTGATTTCATGAATTGATTGATTAATTTATCCTGTCTCAACTGGTGATCTAGAAAAACAGTGAGGAAGTCTGCGCCTTTAGTGTACTTACTGCCTGACCTTTCTTACACCCCTCCTGCAGGCATTCAAAGGCTGCTGGTATCTCTTCTTTCTTCAGTCTGTTAGTCTCACAGAATTAAGAAAAACATTTCCAAGCTTTTGCATAGATGCGCCTAGTGGTCAATTTGCGACTTTCCAATAGAGTTTCAATCACTCTGGTCGAACAGCCCTTCTTTTCCAAGTTGGCCCCATTCAAAATTTACTTGTGGCAGTACTCTGAAAGGAAGGAATGCATAAGCTAGGTGAAAATTCTAGGGATGAGCCAGGGCATCCACTGCTAACGCAGTAGTAGTAAATTTCGCACTTTGAATTGTTGGCAGTGGCGAAAAGATTTGAGGACGGTCCCATAAGGTTACAATCTGGAGAAAAACCTTTTGATTAAGGAACCACTTTGTTGGAATCTGCGATTGTGTTCAGGGTACCCTTTAAATGAATTGCTGATATTGGTAGGACTCGTTCCTATAAGGGAAACAGAAATAAAGCTCTTAAACTTATCAGTGACAGGGATCTTGTTCCGCCCTGATGATTTATGTGTGCTACAGTGGAAGCATTGTCAGAGCGGATTATTATTATTATTGTTTATTTATATAGCGCCATCATCTTCCGTAGCGCTTTACAAGGTATGATTACAGATAAGGTAAAACATATAGTACAGGGAACAATACAAAATTAGATGCCATGAGGTTTAAACCAAGTGATGTGAGCACAGGAGACAATAGGAAGGAGAGCTATACATCTCTGCCTGAAATTACTGGTAAAAATGATCCAGTGCCAGCTTGACTGCCATTAATCAATTGAAGTTGAAGGACTGGCCTGCTATGTATCTCCCCTAGACACTCTGGCTGTCCCAGTCGGCTCCCCAACCCCAGGAGATGGCGTCTGATGTTATGACTACTGGATTACTTTGTTTCCGCTGTCTTCCTCTCCTTAGCATCCCTGAATCTGCCCACCATTGGAGACTTTCTAGGATGTTTTCCCCATCTGGATTACCTGATTCAGGGAGTCTGGGGATCTGTCCCAACGAGAAGAGAGAGAGGAATATCTGCTGGGTTCTCATATGGAGTTGAGCCCATGGAACTGCCGGAAATGCTATTGTCATGAGACCAGGCGGGGTCATGATTTCCCGAGTGAAAACTTGAGGAAGACTGACGAATCTTAGGGTCATTGTTATCATCCTCTGTATCTTTTCCTGTGGAAGCAGGATTCTCTGCAGGATACTGTCTATATTGTACCTGAGGAATCTGCAAAGGTGCTGGGTACTAGATTTGAGTAAATTGAAGCCCAGCTCAGATCCCTTAGAAAAGAAGAGTCCTTTCTATGTCTGTAATCAGTGACTCTTCTGACTTGTTTAGTAGTAATAGATCGCCCAGGTATGGAATAATTGTAATTCCCTCCTGTCTGAGGTGCGCCATTGGTTCAGCCAAAATCTTTGTAAAGATCCTCGGGCTGATGGCAGCCCAAAGGGTAATGACAAAGCCCCTAATCTGTCTGAATTGCAAACCCCAGAAACCTGCGATGGGGCGCATAAATTGATATGTGCAGGTAGGCATCCTGTAAATCTAAATTGACCATAAGAGCCTGCTCTATGAGGATGTTCCTTACTGAAAAGATTTATTCCATTTTGAATCTTTTGTATCTAATCAAAAGCTTAATTTAGTTACCTGGTAACTTCTTTTCTAAACAACTGAATGGGCAGCATACTCCTGAGACTTCCGAGCCCCACCCACTAGGCAGGGAACACGTAACCACCAGGTTAACATAAAAACTTGACTCCACCCTTACTCAGTTGTTGTAGAGATCTGAAAGAGAGAAAAAGAGAGACAGACCCACAACATAACTTGGTTTATACAACATATAAAAATGTATTTCAATTAATAAAGGGAGGGAAAACTCTGTATGCTGCCCATTCGGATGTTTAGAAAAGAGGTTACCAGGTAACTAACTTAAGCTTTCTCAAAACATTCTCTGGGCAGCATACTCCTGAGAGATAGCCGAGACCTACCTCTATTGGGTGGGAATAACAGCCCGGAGTCTACCAAAAGACTGATCCTGTTGAGTAAGCAGAACCAAACAATAATGCCTCACAAAACTTCTGGCCCAGGACCAAGTTGCTGCTTTACAAATCTGTTCAATAGAGGCCCCAGCTTGCTCTGCCCAAGAAGTAGAGATGCTTCTTGTAGAATGTGCAGTAACTCTACCCGGTACTGAACTACCTTGATAAGCCATCTTGATAGTACTCTTCATCCATCTTGCTAGAGTAATTTTAGATTCTCGTTGACCTTTCCATGGTCCCAGATATGCCACAAATAAACATCAGCTTTCCACCACTCCTTGGTTTGATGAAGATATTCTAACAGACAAGCTCTGACATCCAAAGATCTCTGATCTGCAGACTCCTCATTGATCATAGAATGGAGAACAATCACTTGAGTTCTGTGAAAATTTTAAACAATTTTTGGAAAATAACAAGGATCCACTCTCTACACTACCCGATCTGGGAATACCTGGAGGAAAGGATGACGACAAGATAAAGCCTGAATGTCACTTATCCTTCGGGTGGAAGTAATAGCCACCAGGAACAAAACCTTCCAAGTAAGAAATGTAATATCCAATTCCCTAGTAAGAACGAAGGGTGGAGATTTCAAGCCTGAAAGAACCTTAGAAAGGTCCCACTGGGGTACTTATCTTTGTTTGTACCAGCTTGGAACGTTTGCTAGAATAAAACGCTGGACCAGGGAGAAGGAAGACAGCCTCTTATCTAAAAATACTGATAAAGCCGCCAGCTGGACTTTCAAGGTGCTTATGCTAAGGCCCAATTTCACGCCATGCTGCAGAAATTCAAGAATAACTGGAAGCTTGGAGGATGATTTCTTATTCTGTATTTTCCAAGTCCTAAAGGTCTTCCATACCTTTAAATAAATCTTTCTAGTCACCATTTTCCTACTTGAGAGTAGAGGTTCTGGACATAGAACTGGTCCCTGCGACAACATTTCAGGAGTTACTGGGAGTCTCCATGGCTCCTGAATGGATAGAGCCACCAGAGTCGAAAACCACAACCTCTTGGGCCACCAGGGGTCTATCAGTAAAACTGTGGCTGGTTCCTTGAATATTTTGTTCAAAACCAGTGAGAGCAACCGAACTGGAGGAAATGCATAAGCTAGGCTGAACTTCCAATCGTGAGCCAGTGCATCCACTTCCAAGGCCGGATCCCCTGGATTTAATGAAAAGTACTTCTTCAAATTGTGATTCTTCGCTGATGCAAATAGATCACCTCTGGAGTGCCTCTCTGACCACAGATTTGCTTGAACAATCCTGGATTCAGTGGCCATTCAGATTCCCTTAGCGGAGATCGGCTCAGGAAATCCGCTACCTGATTCAAAGTTCCTTTTAGATGAACTGCTGACAGCGACTTCAAGTTTTGTTCCACCCACAACAGAATCTCTGTTGCTACAGATAACAATCGAGGGAACCTTGTTCCATACTGAAAATTCAGAAATGCCACCTTATGTCACAATCTTTTGAGAGGGCAAAATTATCGTCTGATGAATGGTGTTGATCTTGATATATTGATCTTGTCTCAGATATGCCAGAGGTTCTGCCAACACCTTGGTAAAAAGTCTGGGAGCTGATGCCAGGCCGAAAGGGAGGCAGACAAATTGGAAGTGAAAAATCTGGTCTCTGACCCTTATCGCAAACCTTAGAAAAGACTATGCCAGGGAACTCATCGGGATTTGCCAGTAAGCATCCTTCAGATAAATTGATACCATAAAAGAGCCCAGAGGCACGAAGGATATCCCTGACTGAAAAAATTGTTTCCATGCGGAAATGTCTGTACCGAACATTGAGATTGAACTTCTTTAGGTTCAGAATAAACCTGAACCCTCCCGAGGTATTTTTACACCAGAAAGATGCTGGAATAAAATTCTGCACCCTGCTGTTGACGAGGGACTACTTGACAACATGGTAGTCAGACTTTCCTGGATTGCCAATCTCTCTTCCGAAACCTTGGGCAGAGGGGAGACCAAAAACCTCGGGGGAGGGATTTGAGTAAACTCTATGTGAAAACCCTCCTTTAACTAAAGGTAAGTAGCGGGCAGGTGACTAGCAACCCCTGTAAAATCCTAGAAGAGTTCAGGCAAGGCCTAGCAAGATTATATGAGACGCAGAAGGGACTAGATAAAGGGGCAGTGAAGAAATATCTTGATAATACTATTCTGCCTCGGCTAGATTCAGATTGGTCTGAATTCGTTGACGCAGATATAACTGTGCTGGAGGAGAAGCAGGCAATAGCATCTCTCAAACCTAATAAAAGGCCTGGACCTGATGGCTATACAGCGATATTCTATAAAAAACTAATTGATGTGGTTGCCCCGCACCTCACAACAATGTATAATAGTATTAAAACGGGTAACTGTTTCGATCCGGAGTCCCTGTCTGCTGCCATTGTTATGATTCCAAAGCCAGGGAAAGATCCCCTAGCCTGGCAGAATTATCGCCCTATTTCTTTGTTAAATTTAGACCTAAAAATTTTAGGGAAAATCATTGCTACCAGGATCAGTACATCTCTCAGTTCCCTAATACATTCTGACCAAGTAGGGTTTGTCCGAGGGAGGCAGTCTTCAGATGGGGTAAGACGTATAATACAGCTCATGGAGGTGGCTAGGTCCACCCAGCCAGATGTTATGTTACCCCTTGATATGGAAAAAGCTTTTGATTGCCTCTCTTGGGACTACCAGATGCAAGCTTTAGATAGATGGGGCTTTGGGCAAGGACTCAAGACCTGGGTTAGTGCTATGTACCATAAACCGACAGCTAAAGTGAAATACTCTGGGTTTGAGTCAGCTCCTTTTTCCATCAATAGGGGCACGCGTCAGGGGTGCCCTCTGTCCCCAATATTGTTCATACTAGCCCTGGAGCCATTGGCATCCAATATCAGGCATAATCAGGCAATAAGGGGTATTCATCATGGAAAAGGAGAACACAAATTATCTATGTTTGCGGATGACATGTTGCTCACTATCTCTTCTCCGCACATAACGGCGCCAAATTTGGCTTTGGAGTTGGAGATTTTTGGCACCATGTCAGGCCTTAGAATTAATGCTGGGAAGTCGTTGGCCTTGGGGGTTTCCTTAACACAACAGACTATTACTTTATTAAAGGGCAACTTTCCCTGGCTCTGGGTCACTAAGCTCCCTTGTTTGGGGGTTACATTAACGGCATCCTATGAAACATTATATAAGGCAAATTACCCATTTACCCAGGCAAATTACTCTCTTATCTACTTGGCGTCATGTAAATCTCTCATGACTGGGGCGTTTGGCAGCGGTGAAGATGACTATTCTGCCTAAGTTATTATATTTTTTTAGAGTTCTTCCCATTGGTGTAACTAAAGGGGCCCTTCAATCTTTGCAACAAAAGCTCAACAAGTATATATGGGGGACGGTTAGACCGCGGATTGCCAGGAGAACGCTTTACTGCAGAAAGGAAGATGGCGGCTTGGGCGTCCCAAATCTATATAAGTATTACATGGCGGCACAGCTGGCTGCACTGCTCCCTTTGCACGCTACAAAAAATGTACCCGGTTGGGTACAGATGATGTCTAAGAATTTGTCTCCAACTTCGGTGTCATCAATCCTCTGGACACCAAAGAGACGTAGACCTGGGGCCTTGCCTCAAAGCATGGGTCCAGCATTGGATATTTGGGACAGGAATGCGAGACTTAAGGGTTGGTGCTCGCCACATGTGCCAGCAGCTCCTATCCTGGGGAACCAGTTGTTCCCCCCGGGCATGGAGTCTAGACAGAGATTTGGATGGTGGGAGGAGCGGGGGTATCACACAATACAGGACGTGCTTTCAGGATGGAGAGGGGAGCTTCCGTTCTCATTGACTACCCGAATCATAATACCCCCTACTGAAAAATGTTGAGCTTTGCAACTGGATCACTTTATTAAGTCGCTGACTCGAAATCTGAATCATTGTGGTAAACCCTCAGGCTTTGAACAGAGATGCTTGTATGACCCCCCTAGCAAGGGGAGCAATTTCAGAACTCTACGCATCCTTGGTCAAGGTCGAGGGAAGTAATTCTCATTTATATATGACCAAATGGGAAGAGGATTTAGGGAAAATAGGAGATGAACAAACCTGGCCGAACATATGGAAGTCAGCTGGGAAAGTATCGTGCAACACTCTCATCCAGGAGAACTCTTTTAAGGTCCTGTTTAGATGGTACCTTACGCCTGCTAGGATACATAAATTTAATGTGAATTGTTCTCCCTTGTGCTTTAGGGGGTGTCAGGAAGAGGGTACTATGTACCACATATGGTGGACTTGTCCCCTTGTCTGTAAGTTGTGGCACAGCGTATATAATCTTTTATCTACGCTTTTTGAAGGCACTTTCTCCCCTAGCACATGGGAGGCTCTTTTGTCTTACAAGACTAACAACTTTAAATTTAACCAATGGTAACTGGCACTACATATCTTTTCGGCAACAAGGTTGGTGATAGCTAGAAATTGGAGAAGCAGGCAGTTACCATGGCAGACGGTGATTTCTAAAATATCTGATATCCTGGTAATGGAAAAACTGACGGCAATAGCTCATGATGACTATGACCGCTTTAGTGATATATGGTCCCCATGGATAAAGTATATTGGGGTAAGTGAAAAAGTAGGTGACCTTTAGGAACTCTGATACGGGTGGGAGATGCTGGTTGCGGCCCCCCTCCTCCCCTCCCCCCCCCTTCCCTTCCCTCTCACCCTCCCCCCCTTCTCCTTATCACCTTATTTTCTTATTCTTCTCTTTCTGAGTCAGAAGGTTCTTTTTATTCTTACCCTTTCCTTCTCTGTTTTTCATATAAATGCTTATGTGTAGTTAGAGGCCCTGCCTCGTCATTGACAAAGTGATGATAGCTGTTTCCTATGACAACCACAGTTTTAGTAAGACATTATGGAGAATGGTAATTTTATATCTTTTAAATGTATAAGGTAAATTTCTGAACATTGTGGTTTTGATATTCTACATGTATATAATGTTGCTGACAGAGTTTGCAGAGTGCTTTTATTGCAACCTCCTGTAAAACATTTATTCGTATCAGCCGACCTATCCAAGGTTCTTTCTAGCTCAGGACCAAAAAGAAACTGCCGATTGAAGGGCATAGCACAAAGGCGCATCTTTGACCCAATATCACCAGACCAAGTCCTCAACCATAGAGTCCTGCACACTGAATTGGTCACTGCCATACTTTGTGCCAAAAACTTAACAGACTGAGCCATAGCATCCGTAATAAATGCCGAAGCCAAAAAAAGAATAGGTAAGGCCTTGAGTATCTTCTCCATACTAGTTCCAACAAACTGCTGAAGCCAAAATCCCAAATTCCTGATAACACAGGTGGAAGCCAGAATCAGTCTGAGTGTGTTAGATTCAGCCTGCCAAGCTCTTTTAAGCAGCGCATCCATTTTCTTATCTAAAGGGTCTTTGCGTAACCCAAAATCCTCAAAGGCTAAATCCGCCCCCTTCGAAACCTTAGCAAAAGGAGCATCAAGCTTGGGACGATTTCCCAAAAATCGGAATCCTCTTCAGAAAAAGGATACCTTCTTTTTAGACCCCGTGATCTGATAATCTTCCTAGCTGGATCCTTCCACTCATTTAAAATAATATCCCTGAGTGAACTACGAAAGAGAAAAGATAAGGACATGTCCGGAACCCGACTCCTTCTCCTCAATGCCCATAAAAATATAAATCATATGCAAGAGGAAAGGTAAGTCCCCCAGGGGAAACAAAAACTTTCCCTGAGGGGAGATCTCTGAAACAGAGGCCCAATCCTCCTCTTCCAAGGAAGAAACTTCCTCCTCATCCAAATCAAAATCTGGCTAATTCATGGGCTGAAAAAAGAAGGGCCCCCCAGAAGACCTGAAAAAGGAAGAGGTTTCAAAAGGCCCTGCGGCCGTGGAGGAAAAACTTGGTTCCCAACCTTCTCCAGCTGCTCAAGTCCCTCAATAGAGGATGAGGTATGCTTTTTAAAGTGGACCAACACCCAGGATTTTAACTATCCTGGGTATTGGTCCACTTCCCCGGGGCACCCCGATTGCCTGAAACCCCCCCAAACACCCCGAAAACTCACCTCTCCACGCTCCCACGTGGCCGCGCCGTCCAATCGGCGCCGACGGACAAGCTGATTGACAGCGACGGACAAGCAGCTTGCCCGTCGGCACCTCCCGCGCGTCACTCTTGACGTGTGCGCGCCCGCGCCGGCCATTCAGAGACGGCCGGCGCGCGCGCGCGCACGTCTAGAGGAGCGCGAGTGAGGCGGCGGCGGCGGAAGCAGCGGCTGGAGAGGTAAGGTTTTTCGGGGGTTTTGGGGGGTTTACACCCCGCGGGACATCCCGATCTCGGATGTCCCGCGGTGTGTGAGGTGATCGGCCCGGGAATCTTATAGGTTCCCTGCCGATCACCTCAGGGTGTTGGTCCACTTTAAGGTCTTTCATCATCTCTGCCAAACTTGGCTCACGCTCTTTATTCAGCACCCTCTCTGTGCAGGCCTGACATAAAGGCTTTTTATGGGAATCCGAAAGCTTTGTCTCACACATGGGACAACTTCTACTCTTCTTCTCAGATTTAGATCCTGAAGTAGGTTTAGACACCTTCTGGGTAGATTTCTTATGGGTCTTCTGTTGATTCAGCCAGTCAGTGCATACGCTCTCGCCGTGGGAGCGGAAGGAAGGTGAGTGAACCTGGGGGGGGTTCACACAGCGGGGCATCCCAATTCGGGATGGCGCCACAGAGAGAAACAACACACAGGAAAGTCAAATTCATGTGTGTTGTTCCTCTTTAAAGAAAATGTCCATTGTCTTCGTAACCCTCCACCTGACTTCCTTCCTGTGGTGCTTAGGCAGGGTGGGGGTTGCTAAAAAATATTTCAGTACAGTTTCCTAGCTGTCTCAGGCCATGGGCACAGCAATCTTGAAGATAATGCACAGAGCGGCATCCCCCACTCTGTGTGTGGCCCCATCCTTACATGAGCAGGCAGGTGCGTACACAGTGGGGGGAATGCCACTCTGTGCACTCTCTGTGCAGAATCCGCCGCTCCCCGAGCCTGGGTGTCAGATCCAGTCCCCTGTGCCATCCTGGCCGTATCGTCTTCAGCCTCTGTGATAAACAGGCCACCCCCCTGGCATCTGTCAAGTGATGCTGGCACGCCGACTCCATTCACTACAATGGAGGGGGCATGCCAGGGCTTTGCATGTATGTAGAAACAGGTTACCCGCCCCCTCGCTTCACACACTGAGTGGATAAAACATGCTGCTCCCCTTTAAAACTGCAAAACCAATCACTCTAATGATCACAACACTGCACACTATTAGACCAACACATACTCATGTCAGTAACCAACACTACTAAGAAACAAAACACAAACCAATTTCTACTATGAGTGGATAAGCCATGCTCCTGTTTAAAGAGGAAAATCAGACCTAAAATAAAAAGGGGCCGATCCATCCATCCCCCATCAATCAACCCCTTCTTACATTTTGGATGTCGCCGCTGTGGCGACATCCGGCTGCTTCAGGGCCCGATCCCCTGCCACCCCGCTGGCTTAGCCATCTGTAAGTGACAGCACTGCTTTAGCTCTTCAAAGTCCCCTTTTACTCAGCGAAGTCTCGCTGGATTTTAAGTGGCTCCATTGCATCCTATTCATGGGCACTGTGCAGACACGAGATAAGGGCCGTGCACAGTGCCTGATGGGATTCCAAATGGCGCTGCCCGTCAAAAGGTCGCCTGGAATCCGAAGGACCCAGAAGATGGATCCCCTGGGGAGGTGAGTAAATAATGCCCAAAGGTAAAACCAGAGGTGGGTGACAGCAGATCGGTGAGGCTTGGGGAAGGTTTTAACCTCCCCCGAAGTTCCTCTTTAAAACCACTCCACCTAGCGCTGTGCATATGTGCTGTGTGCGGTGTGTGTGTGGAGCCCACCCACCAGAAAAGACTACCCTATATCTCCTAGGTAGTTGGTTATGCTAGGAAGGTAGGTGGGTGAGCAGGAAGGCATATAGGTGAGTGGGTGGCTAGGTAGGTAAGTGGGCATTTAGGTGGGTAGGCAGGTATAAAGATAGGGGTAGTCAGGTAGGTCGGTGAGCAGGCAGGTAGATGGGTGGGTACTCAGATGGACAGGTAGGGGGTTGCCAGGTAGAGGAGTATGTGGGAATTTAGATAGGAATTTCTATCAGATAGAAATTTAGGATAGACAGGCAGGTGGGTGGGTAGACATATAGATACACAAGTCGGTACGTAGGTGGGTAGGTAAGTAGGCAGGTATAATCTCCACCGCCGCTTCTGCCTATAGTCAAGCCCCATTTGCCGGGACGCTAGGAATGCCTCGCCGAACACGGTTGCCCCCAGGCCTTAATAGGCGCAAAGGATGTCTGCTTACGGTGAAGGTCGATGAACCGTGAGGGTATCCCAAAGCCGAGGTCATACATGGGAAGACAGTCCGGAAGGTGCATCAGAGTTCAGGGATGAGACAGATGTGTAGTCAGGCTTAGCCGAAAGGTCAAGCTGAGAGGTCAGAGATCGTGGGGTATCCAAAGGAACAGGCAGGTTCAAGGTCAGACAAAGCAGAGGTCGGTACAGGCAGCGGGGATGGTCGATCAGCCGGGTCGGAAACAGATAATTACTAGTCAAATCACACCCTAATCACAAGAGACTATAATGGGCACTGAGTGCTGGGCTGACTCCATATTTATTGGGGAACTGACCAATGGACACCCTGGGGGGGAGTGTATGTACTGATTGGTGCAACTTACAACATTGTGAGTGATTGGAGACACTATCCAGGGTCTGGACATTCTTGGCAGCAAGGCTGACCAGCCTCTGATTCCCATCAGGTGTGGAGGACTCAGCTAGAGAGGGCCAGGGAGGCTGCCAGAGTGACGCGCTGCGCCTCCGTCATCCAGGAGCACGCTCAGCAGCAGGAGCGCCCCGCCGAACGCCGCCCAGCAGACGCTCGCCGCGGGCCCCCTAGCAGAGGTAAGTCCCTTACATTAGATCGGTAGGTGGGTCAGTGGGCAGATATATAGGTAAGTGGGTCAGTAGGACAAGTATATAGGTTGATAGGTCAGTCAGCTAGTCAGGATGTAAATTCCCACTATCCCAACTATAGCCTCAAAGTTGGTGGAGGCCATCTTGCAGGGAAAATGGCGGAAGCCCAGGGGCACACGTCCTTTGCACCCTGCCTATAATCTGGGGCCTGCTTATGGTGGATCAGCATGTGGCTTCCATCAACCCCTGCCCCCCAGCATTGCCATCCAACCCAAGGTGCTGGGGTGTGCTGACATACAGCTTAAAGGCTTCCCCTGGCTCCCAGATAACAGCAGCAACCTGGCTTGGGCATGGTCAGTTTATATGCTGTGGGTGCGGGCCGGGACACGCAATCGGTTTAGCGGTGGAGTTCCTTGGCCAAAGGATCTATGAGTCAGTCAAGATGGATGAAGACAAGATGGCTGCTTCTCTCATCACCATGTCACTAGATACCCCGGCCAGTGCACCTCTCACTGCTCCCTGCAGTAACATGGCAAATGAGGGTTTCCAGGCCGCGCCCAGCGTAGCTATATACATTAGAGGGCTCAGGCTCCGCCGGGGTACACACACATAACCAAGCTGCACCACCTATACCCACATCACACTGCTGCCTCCACACTCTGTGCTCACCATGGGGGCCACACAAGAACAAGACAGGAAGCAGAGTTGCCCCAGGCACAGATGCAGTGTGAAGTATAGAGGATATAGGGTTGCTATGGTAACACATTAGAGATGCAGTGTGAGGTCAGTACTGGGGATATTGGGTCGCTATGGTAACACATTAGAGATGCAGTGTGGGGTCAGTACAGGGGATATATGGTTGCTATGGTAACACATTAGAGATGCAGTGTGGGGTCAGTACAGGGGATATAGGGTTGCTATGGTAACACATTACAGATGCAGTGTGAGGTCAGCACAGGGGATATTGGGTCGCTATGGTAACACATTTTAGATGCATTGCGGGGATATAGGGTTGCTATGGTAACACATTACAGATGCACTGCGGGGGTCAGTACAGGCATATTGGGTAACACATTACAGATGCAGTATAAAGGCAGTACAGGGGGATACGGGGTTGCTATGGTAACGCATTACAGATACAGTATAAGGGCAGTACTGGGGGATACGGGGTTGCTATGGTAACGCATTACACATGCAGTGTGGTCAGTAGAGGGGGATATGGAGTTGCTATGGTAACACATTGCCGCTGTTGCAGGACACTCTCCTCGCCTCCTGACAATGCAGAACAGCAGTGACCACTCTGCTTCTGCTCACCGGGCTGCGAGAAAATGGACGCCAGCAACAAGCCACGCCCAGCTATTGGCCAGGCCGTCAATCCAGAACAACAAGCTAATATCTCAGCATCGGGCATGCGCGGGAAGAGCCAGAGAGTAGGGCCAATAGGCATGCGCGCTTTTCAATCCCGTCTCCCTATAGCAAGGGGAACGCCCACCAAATACGGATAGATAGAGAAGGGGCGGGGTTGGTACCACATGGCCCCGCCCATTGTGTATGCCTTCTATGCAAATCTATAACTTCCCGCCATTTATGCTCCTCACTGACCTCGTCCCTTTGCTAGATAAACAACATGGCGGCGCGCGGAGCCAGCGGTGTGCGAGCTCCGAGGCGGAAGTAGGAGGTACTTCTAGTGCTGGCGGCTGTGTTACTGTAAGTGCGGGTCCGAGAAAGGTTAACCCTTCACCTGCCTGTGTGTCACTGGCATCACTTCCTATATATAGAGGAAGAGCCGCAGGTCCTCCTCATTGAGGGGAATACAAATGGAACCAAAATAAAAGACTCAAATGCCTGCTGACTAGGTGTCTACAGGGAATGCCCCACTGTGTGACGTGTGACCCGTCCCCCCCCCCCCCCCGGTTCACCTGCAAGAGCCTTACCGTTCCCCAGGTGATTGCTGCATGCCCAGCATCCCTGGTGCTCTGCACGCTCCCATGCCCTGCTATTTAAATGGGATGCGTGCACCTCTGCAGGTATACTAATGCCCAGCATAAAGTGCCGTTCAAAACAATGGCTTTATGCTGGGCATTAGTATACGTGGCAAAAAGTGCTGATTGGGCGAGAGGCCACACATGAGCCCTGGGACTTAGAAAAGGTGCGTTTATTGGGGGGGGGGGTTAACAAAGCAGGGCATCCTGAACCTGGGGTAGTCAAAATCCTGGCATTTGGTCCACTTGAAGCTCAGCTTATGTGCAGCCTTTGGTCGCCTCACTTCTGCCCTCTATATGTGGCCAGTAACCTATGCCAGGCATTTCTGACTGGCTGATGTGGGGGGGCAGCCAGCAGGCTGAGTAACCCATAAATAGTTAGTGACACTGATTGGCCACACGTGCACCATGGGATCACTGGAAGGTAAGTTATATAAATTCTCCCCAGGACTTTGTCATTGCATGGTATCCTCGTTAGTATGTGTGGCATAAAGCCCCGAATGTCCGTGCGCTTGCACATGCTCAGTGGGAATAGCAGAAAGGTGAGTTATGTCTGTTATCTGGGGGGTTTCACACAGCGAAGGATGGCCCAGGGGCAAGGAACAATCACTGGAATAGTGATATTCCTTCTGATGGCTCCACTTTATGGGCTGGTGCACACAGAACGGTGAACAAAGGTTGGTGGCTGGGGAGAGGGGGCAGCAAATTGGGATTCCCCTGGTAAACAGACCTATCACCAAAAAGGTAAGAAAACCAGGCCAGCAATTCCTGAGAGTTATATCAAATTGGGATGCCCACTGATAGGCAGACCAAAACCCGGGTGATTGATCCCTGAAATCCTTCCTAATAGTGATGGGGGAATGAAGGCATACAAATCTTTAGTTTTTCACCACCTGGGTTCTAGTTTTGATTTGGCATACCCTACTGTGAAGCTCCTGGATTACTTGGTATACTCACCTTACCATGGCATATCTCATCCAATCTGCATTCTCGTTGTGCATATAAAAGCATACCTGAACCCTTATGCCTCAGTTCTGGAGTCTAAAAGACTCCATGGGTGGCAGGTTCCTTAGCTCTGGTGGCTGTGTCAGAGCCCTCAGAAGTACCATAAAATGTACCTATGCAGCGATCCCACTGTGCATATTTGGGTTGCAGCCACAGCACACTAATGCCATTTACTTGGCCTGGGGCCGTGAGTGTGCATCGCGCAACAGGGAAAAATGGGATGCAGACACTCTATGTAGGGCTGTGTTGTTAAACATGGCTCTATGCTGGCCATCAATAATAATGGTCAACAGCCAGTGCATGTGCTGTGGGACCGTCGGCAGGTTGTGTATACCAGTAATCACAGGGGGTTTCACACAGCACTCTTTCATTTGCATTTCAAAGTAAAACAGCTGAGGGTTTCACAGAGCAGGGCATCCCTGATCAGAATGGTCAGGGGATTAGGATCCAGGTGTAAAGATTTCATGATCACCTTGAGGATTCACCTGTCCTGTGCTTTGATATCCTGGGCATCCCTTGAGTTATGCATCCTCCTTTAGTATATAGTTTGGCTGTGCTCTGCTGATCATCATAGGCCTGAGCTGCCTCTGTGGTAGACCTCCAGCCCTGATTGGCTACATAATACCAGGCCTGTCAAAGCATAGCTAGGGTGCATGTTACACTGATTATCCCTTGTGTTCTGACTCTTGTGCTCTGCTCTTCGCCTTAGTCCTTTGGCACCATGTCCTGGCAATCCTTGTCCCATTGGGAATTTACCTTTGGTATGACCTTGGCTCCTCTTGTGTCTTACGTTTACTTTGCAGATTTCTACCCACCCCGCTCCTGCCCCCCTGCTATGTTTCTGACCACCCCACTTCAGCTCAGCTCCCAGCTGTATCATCTGTCTGGTTCTCTAGCCTAGTGCCCAGTGCTCTGGGGGTTCACCTGCCTTCATCCTATCAACCAGCATCATTTGCGCTACCAAGTCCTGGGGGCAACCGTGTCCAGTAAAGCGTCTCCAATGCTTCAGTTAACAAGGCTTACTCTAGGTCACATGTGACAAACCCAAGGCCCGGGGGCTGAATGTTGCCCTCTGAAAGCTGCCAGACAGAAGCAACTTGGCAGTGCTCCTAGGGCTTCTCCTCTTCATGACTACACTGTGTGAACCCCCCCCCCCCCCCCCCCCCCCAAAAAAAAACCTCTTTTCACACTCCAATGGTGCATGCACAGGCTCTCGGAAAATGAGAGCCACCTGACGCGACTGCATCACTTGGCAGGCGACTCTCATTGACTTCAATGGGGATACCTATCTGGCTGGGACGGGAGTGCGTCACAAATCACAGGGGATGCAGCAGCGTGCACTCACAAGGATCGCCAATTGGCTGATCTCAAAAGTGCTGCAGTGACAGGCCACATCCCCGGCACGCTTGTTTTGGGCGCGCACTGCTGTGTGCAGCTATTCGGAAAGGCTGGGTGCAGGAGCATGCTGGGGATGCGGCAGCCGGCAGAGATTGCATCGCAAGACCCACTGAGATAAGGTAAGGTAAGATTAGTGACGCCCCAGGGAGTTTCACATGGCGGGGCATCCATTGTATGATGCTCCGGGGAAAGGCTTTGGCTTGAACTCGGCATTGAACAACACAATCACAACACATTTTCTTCTGCATTTCATCCTCTTTCCCCCCCCCCCCCCAACCTGTTCCACCAGGTGCAGGGGACTGCAATGTTGATGACTTGTGTCCCATTGTTTGCCTACCTGGGTGGTGGATGGGGGGGTTGCGGGAGCACAATGAAATGTCATGATACTACCACAAAACTAGGTGGCACATGTACAAAGAAAATACTTGATTCTTTTGGTCCAGGAGACCTCCTCAAATTTGTGTCCCTTAAAGAGGAGCTTCGGACCTCTAACATACTAGGTCCCAACAGCCCCCACCGCGCTGACATTGCTGTGCCCCGAGATTAGAACTTCACTGCGCAGGCACGAGATCTTGGGGTTGCATCGTGGGACAGAGAAGACGTTGCTGCCCTTCAGAAAGTGCCTGAGAAGAATGGTCGAACTCATGAGGAAGAGCAGAAGAAAGGGAAAGTTAAACCTGCCAAATGTAGAGTTGGAGGTTTAAATGAAACAGAGGGTGAAGTTTGGGGAGTTTTTGAAAACTCCCCAGACAGTCCAATGTTCCCCTTTAACAGTAACAGATTGGACTTTAAATTTACCCTAGAATTTGACAGGAATCCGGTGGATTTCCTAGTATCCTGCATGGGAAATACACCAGGACAAATTGTAAATATGATGAGGATTTTGAATTGGCAGCCTGGGGCATACAAGAGAGACTTTGCAGGAGAGGTCCAATAGGAGAACCCTCTAAACTGCCCATCATGGAATATGATGGCGCCTTGTAAATAAACAAGAATGACTATTAATTAGTATAGGGACAGCTTGTACATAATGTATATATCTTTATTAGTTACCATGTTGTTGAATACAGATTTACTTTATTCAACCAAAAGCACTGTTGTGTAATTTACTATGTAGAAGGATTGTATATGTGGCCCAGTGGGAAATGGACCATTTAAAATCATGCACCCGTAATATATCTTATGCCTCGCTTTTGCTATTCAGGTGTGTGCAGGTACAAACACTGATATTCAGGACACGTACCATGATTTCAGAACTTTAAAGAAATGTATGGTGGATAAATTGTCTTCTACACTTCTCTGTGGGTTTTATGTCCCTAGATGTGGCAGTAGCAATATCTACAGGTCCATGCTGGAGTAGTCTGTTTTTTTGACTAGCCCTTCTCCCTCTCGATAAAACCTGACACTACTCATTTGAACCTATGATACCGGGTTTGATCCTGTGACAGGATATGTCACCAGCGTTGGCCACCTTTTTGTTTTGCAGTCGGGGAGAGGGGGTTTCCCAATCTTACATTCTAAACAGAATGTTGTGTGCTCCTGCGATACCTCCCCACCTGGCTTCTATATCTCTGATGTCCTATTTCATGTTTTGCAGCGTGACACCTACAGAGCGGACAGTACGAGTATTGGGCAGAAGGACCACAGCATTTCTACAGGGGGGACACCATGATGGAGGCACAGCAGCTCCTCCCATCACATGGTAAGAGGGGGTGCCACTGAGCACACCTCCAGTACCTCACACTCGCACCTTCTCATGGCCTCACTCTGGTCTTTATTCACAGATCTCAGAGACTCTATAGACCCAAATATGACAACTGATGAGGAGGACAAAATATCTGTGAAGATTGAAGAGGAGGAATTTCCTTTACAGATGAACCCAGGTGAGTAATAAACTATATAAAATATTTTCCCAGGCGTCCTCCAGGACGGCTAGCCACTCACTTCCTTTTCCTAAACGGCAAACTGAGTATTCCGCTAAGCCCTCAGTGTTTTTGTTTCCTCCCAGGAAACATGTGATGTGTCATGTTCATGGATTGAGGGTTGAAGGCGGGTCCGGATCCCTCTGGTGCCCATGTCTCCCCTATTTTTTGTTACAGAGCCTCAGCTAAGTCAGGTACGCATTGTAGTTTTTGGCCTGGTGCCAGGCTCCCTACACAAGGTATGGTGTTCCCTGGCATGTGGCAGGGCGGGGGACATCGGACATTGGGCGCTGCAGCAGAACATGGGTCGGGTACCTTGTTCGCACACTTTCATGGTAAGTATGGCATTCTGGATTAGGCTCTAGGGGTGCTTCCGGCCAGTAGGAGGGCAGTGGGCTGGAGGTTCTCCTTCTCTTCCGGTCTGACAGTGCTGAAGGCGAGAGGCATGTGGCGTCACTTCTGGGTTGGGGGGAGGGGTGCACATCATCACACTGGGTGCGCATGATGTCATCCTTAGGCATCCAAAATGGTGCCAGAAGGCTGGAGGAAGGAGCATCTGGAGTTGCTCACAAAAAGATAAGCAGCATTTAAAAAGGGCACCGACCGCAATTCAGCAACATGGGCAGTATTGCTTCTCAGGACTCTGTAAGTGTTCCTTACCACGAGGTGGTTAAGGGTGCAGGGGAGGGAGGAACCAAGGTCCCTAGTAAATATTGTTGCCCTTTCAGGCTAAGGAGGGATAGGAGAAGCCTGGCAAGCCTAAGGATGTTAAGGAGTCTTACATATTTAATCCTAGTAGCCCATATGCAATTTCATAGATGAATTAAAAACCAAGTGTAAATATTACTGTCTATGATAGGCACAATTTCATTCCAATCCGTTCATATACAACATAGAAACCACAGTTGCAAAATTGACTATAAAGTGACGTGCTCATGAAGAAATAAATATTTCATTAATATCAATAAACCAGGCTTATAATAAAAGCTAATGGGAGACAACCCTCAAGAGCGCTCAAATAAGGGTAATGAACAAATAGATACTTCCCTGTATATGTCCAATAGATGAACTAGGGATCAGTGATCAGTACAGTCCTCGTGCATTCCGCTGCTCTCCTGCAGCTTCTCCAGGGGTGCTGGACTAGAAGGCAAGGTGAAGCATTGGCAATTTTGGGGCTCTGCCATTTGGCCTTTCTTCCCTGAGTCTTTACAAAGATTCTATCAGAAGCAATGGCTCACCCGAGACTTCATCATAGCTAATTTGGACGACCTGCTACTTTTTGTGAGGGATGGGTCTTCCCTTTTAGCAGCCTTGCAGAAGGCCTTACTTTGTCTCCAAGGGTTATTGAATCTGGAAAAGTCCAGCCTCCTTCCCAAACGTAGATGCACATACCTTGTATATGAGATAAATGCCCTGACCCAGTGTATTTTTCTTCCCAGGGCCAAATCGGAGAAGATGGCTGAGTATGTGACACAAGTTTTCTCCCGCCAGTCTATTTCTCTGAGGCAGATTCTGGCCATACTCGGTCTAATGACCTCCTCCATACCAGCAGTTCCCCTGCTCCAGGTTCATCCCTTGCAGACCTTCTTTCTGGATGCATGGGACAAGGATCAAGCCTCCCTGGATCAGTTAGCCGCCTTACCAGAGCATGTAAGGGAAAGTTTGGTATGGTGGACCTTGTCAGAGAATGTGACAGGTAGGAAACCTTGGCACCAGATAGAACCCATAAATAGTTGCTTTGGCTGGGGAGCTCATTGCCATGGGCAAAACTTTCAGGGGATGTGGACAAGAGCCACGGTCGGAAAGTCATCCAACTTTAGGGTACTCCTAGCCGTAAAAAAAAAAGCTCTGAGGGAACTAGAGTCGCAAGTACTGGGCAGAGACATCCAGATATCTCCGACCATGCCGCAGTAGTTGCCTTTCTAAACCACCAGGGAGAAAAGAACTTTCCAGATTGACCAAATCTCTATTGGAGAGTGTGGAGGGGAATGTCGGGTCCATCCAGATGATCCACGCAAAAGGGAACTTAAATGTAGAGGCAGACTTCTTGAGCGTGGTAAGAATAGACCATGAATATTTAGCAAATGTTTGCATTCCCCCCCCCCCCCCCCCCGCCCCCACAATATGAGGCTGTTATCTTTTAGTCCTAAGGAAGATCAAATGAGAGCAAGCCAGGGTTCTCTTAATTGCACCACGTTTGTCCAGGAGACTGTGGTTTTCCCTCATGTCACGTGTGTCGATGGAGCCTCCATGGCTTAGGGGCAAGGGGGTTATCACATTATTTTCACCCTGTTGGAAAGCAGAAATTTAGTGACACAAAAGATCTACTGCAAGGTATGGAAAAGACACCGATCCTTCACCTCAACCCTTAAGCCACCCAGCCTTCACTTCGTCCTTAAGGACAGAAAAGGTAGCTTCGCTTTTAGAATTTCTACAGGAAGGTTATGAGTTAGGCCTAGCCTTAAGCACCCTTAAACCGGACCTTCACCATGATTTATTGAAAGGCCCAAACCCTTAAACGATTCCCCAGCATCTAATATTAATATACTTTAAGTTTTAGTCACTTGCTTTTAGTCTGCCCACCCTGAGGTAGTTTGCTTCCCTTCTGTGGCTAGCCATCCTGGAGGACTTCTGGGGAAAACCCCAGTTAGTCTTACCGGTAACGGGATTTCCAATAGTCCTCCACCCCACCCAATTCTTCATACCTATTCTGACTTGGTTGCACGGGTGTTACTGCTTACCTGTCTTATTCCCTTCAGGTCTTGTTTTTTTCCTGTATGATTGGCTAAAACTGGGAAATGAGGGGAATGGGTGGGGCTTTAATACTCTGTCAATTTGTTTTTCCTGTTTAGGGAAAGGGAGTGAGTGGCTAGCCATCTTGCAGGACTATTGGAAATACCATTGCTGGTATACTAACTGGGGTTTTTTATGTATTCTTCCTGTTCAGTCACTCTATACACTCTGGTGTCTCATAGATTTCAGTAGAGGGGCGTCACTCTCCTCTTTATTCACAGACCCTGGAGACTCTATAGTGATAACTGAGGAGGAGGAAATTGTGAAGATAAAAGTGGAGGAACTTCTACAGGTCAGCCCAGGTGAGTAATAAAACTTTTATAGCAGAGATTCCCCCATTCCCCCTGTTTAATTTACTCTGCATACTCTGGTGTGTCTTTTACCATACACAGTACAAGGGCGTCACTCTCATCTTTATTCACAGAGCCCAGAGACTCTATAACTGAAGAGGAAATTCCTCTACAGATTAGGGCAAGTGAGTAATATTTTCCTATGCTCTCTTTTGGGCCTCTCCACATGTGCTGTGTGTCTTATACATCTGCATCTAAGGTATCACTAATTAAGGCCGCCCCTAGCTAGGAACACATGATCACCAGAAATGAATAAAGCTTTGGCTTCTCCTCCCAGCCTCCAGTTGTTTGTGTTCCTGCCTTGGCAGGAGCCAGACCACCAGCTCCTGAACAACCGTGTTTAGGTTACTACTGGTGCTGTGGTTTTGGGCAGGACACACCCATTTCCTGGCCTGACAGGGATGCCCCCAGGGGATAGGCTAGATTCTTCTTTTCCTGACCTGGATACTTCTTTTTCTAAGGATGATTTTTGGAGTGATCAGGGGCTTACAGCGTCCCCTCTACCTAATGTGGAGTGCAGTTGGATCAGCGGCTGGGCTAGGACTGAGGAGTTTGAGGCGCTGCAGTGGGTGTGATTAGCTTGCCGCACTATGAGGGCTGCAGCTGTTCCTCCGTGTGCCCTCTCCTTCCAGCGGTGCAGGCATAGGTGTGTGCCACTTTTTACAAAAGGTTTGCCTGGGGATCATCTCCTGGTGGCGCAGGTTCCCTGCTCAGCGCACGTGCTCCCAATCAATCCCAGGGAGTGCATGTGTGCTATCGGTTTTTGTTTCTTTCTGGCCTCCCTTTTTTTCCTATGGAGGGTTAAGAAATGGGCGCAATTTAGCACTCCCAGTTTATTAAAGGGAGCCCATGGCGGACCAGGCAGAGGAGATGCTACTAGTCTCTGCCCCTTTGTCAACATCTCAGGATGTCCGTATTCTCAGGAATCTGCTTCCGTCGGGTTCCTTTATGGTCTCAACAGACCTGAAGGATGCCTTTTGGCAGGTTCCAATGCAGAGTTTTTCTCAAACTTTCCTGAGATTTGCAATAAAAGTAGACCAACCTCTCCGCCTTCAGTTTGTCTTCCCTTTGGCCTGGCATCCGCTTCCAGGATCTTTACCAAGGTTCTATCCTGGATATTTATGGCAAAAAAGGATTGGAATCATAGCTTGTACTTTCTCCCCAAAGAAGGAGAAAGTTCTCCAGGATCTTTGTGTAACAAGGGATTTGTTGCTTCAACTAGGCTGGGTTCTGAATTACGAAATGTCCAGTCTAGTTCCATCTCAGGTCATGACTTATCTAGGTTTCGAGATCAATACGATCCTTCAGAATATTGTCTTGCCTTCCCAGAAGATAAAGATCCTCCAGGAAGTAGTTCAATCTTTGTGCTCCAGTCAGATGGCCCCGGTGCATCAAGCTATGAGGGTCTTGGGGGTTTTGACTTCAGCCTTCCCGGCGGTAAGGTGGGGTCAGCTACATTCAAGGACTCTCTCCAGCTGCACATCCTGAGCACCTGGGACAAGTCTTGGGAATCCCTGGAAAATTTGGAAAATGTAATTAGAGATCCCCGATGCACAGGGAAAGTGGTGGGTCATCGTCAAACCTAAGAATTGATGGCAGTAAAGGAAGTCTTGTTTGGCTTCTCACCCATACTACGTCATCACGTTCAGATCAGAACGGACAACGCAACGTCAGTGACCTACTTGAATAGGGGGGGGGGCAAGATCTCCCCTCTTACAAGAAGCGGACGGCCATGGCAGCTCCTTCATTTGAATAGGTATTGGATTCACTTATTACATTTCTTGCATGGAAGATATTATTTTTAGGGGCAATTACTTCTGCCTGCAGAATCGGTTATATCCATCCATCGGTTTTATTGTGTGGTTTTAAGGGTGGACCCCTGCTACCTACCTCTTCTGAATCGTCTCTCTTCTGACTTTCATTGAACACAGGAGATTGTTCTTCCGTCAGTGGATAGCAAAGATTCTTCTGTCGATAAATCATTGGACGTCCGAGCATGTCTGGAATACCTCCGTAAAGCAAAGGATTGGAGAAAGGCGGATAGCTTTATTCATTTTAATTTGTAGGTCCTAGGAAGGGCCATTGTGTGTCTAAGACAACCTTGGCCCGTTGGATGAAGAGCTAAATCGGTGTTGCCTATAATGCATCCCCTGTACCAGGAAGAATTACAGCCCATTCTACATCTCTACATTTTGGGCGGTTGCAAGCTGGAGCCTCTATTGAACAGATTTGTAAAGCGGCCACCTGGTCTTCAGGCAAGACATTTGTTAGACATTACTTTTTGGACTTACTAGCATTAGTGGATCAGTCCTTTGGCAGGAGTGTGCTTTGGGCAGCCTTCCACACCCAGTAGAGGCAGATCTTTCTTATCCTCTTGAATATGCTGCCCTATGGACGTTTAGAGAAAACGTAAGTAAGTTACCTGGTAACTTATTTTCTAAACATCTGGCAGGGCAGCATGCATTTTTCCCTCCCTCGTGCTATCATTGCATGCATTTTGTTCATGCTTAATTACAAGTAGTGTTTTTGTCTCTTTCTATTTTGCAGATCTCTAAAACAACTGGAGGCTGGGAGGAGGAGCAAAAGCTTTATTCATTTCTGGTGGTCATGTATTCCTACCTTGGGGCAGAGCCATAAGGTCTCAAGAGTTTTTTTTTTTTTTTCTTACGATTAGGAATTCACTCATGTGGATGTGATATTGCAGCTGACAGTTGTAAACCAGTTGTAAATCTGTTAAAAAAAGGTATAGGAACATCATTGATTTGGTCCCCAGAGCAGTCGCAACCTCTGCACTCTCCCTTCCTTGGGGGCCACAACATGAGTAAAATAAAGGTACTTCTTGGCAGTCATCGCTAGGGCCATTGCATACTTGCCGGATACTGTGGCTACAAGTTTGGTTCTGGTTAGCTTAGCCATGTGGACATTGGGTTCAAACTTGGAAGCATAGTCATGAGTTTCCATCGGTAAAACCTTATAGGTCTCAAAAGTCCTTTATTTCAAGTGCATCAGTAAAGGAAAGACCTTTTGTCCTCCAAGCAAACCTGGAGGTTCCCTAGGGAAAATAGCTGATTTGTCTGTCTTGTCAACCTAGGCACCCATGATGAAGGCTCACTTTTTTTTTATAGGATTTTTTTTTTTCCCAGGCAAATTCCAAATCCTAGCGGTGAGACTAAATGCATCAGGGTCTGGGTGCGAACTTTTTATGTAGCACTGTCAAGGCTCATACAGCAAGCCTTTCCCACATTCAGGACAATCCCTGGAGACCACTGTTTCCTAAGGAAACACTGAACAGAGGATAAAAGCCCCCCTTCCCCTCCTGAGTTTTCAGCCTGCTACCTATCCAATCGGCAGCCGGTAGAAATGTAGAAATCCTAATTTCTTATCCCTGGGGGTATGTAAACATTGCAATGTCTCCTTAGCCTTACCCTGCCATAATTAAATAAAAATAGAGGCGAAAAGTTATGAATAAGGAGTTCCCCATGGAAAAGCCTAAAAATTAAATGTGAGGCATGCAGCTCAACGCTGCCAGAGATGCGGCCGAAGACTTTGTGCCAGCTATATCTACAGCTCAAAATGAGCGCAATATTTAGATAAATGTTAGTCATGAGAAATGAGATCAGTGTCCAGGTTGGGTCATCCACTTCTGGCACATTTGTCCCTTCCATGCCGATGCAGGAGAGGCCCTCCTGGGAGCTATGTGTGATCCAATGGATCCCAGGACTGAGGGCATCCTAAGAAGGGCCTGCGATGCGGTTTCTGTTACGTTCAGACATACTCTGGCATCAGACTGCATCATTAAGAGTATGTAATCCTGGCTCTAAAACCTTAAGGGGTATTTAGAAAGTGCTACCCCTATGGAGAGTATTTTGAAGATGCTGCCCACTATTTTCAGAGTAATTTCTTTTGTGGCAGATGACACAGCTAGCATTATTGACCTGCGCTAGAAGAGTGCTCTGGGTAAAAATGTGGTCAGGTGTCTAAAGCTATACTGTGCAGTATCCCGTGGCAGTTCATTGTTGGGGGGGGGGGGGTGTGGATACTATATTGGCACAATCCACAGAGGGGGAAATAAATAGCCTACTAAGAGGCAGGTTCAGAACTGTACTGATCATTTTGTCTAAGCTGAGTAAGGGAGGACTTGGGTAAGACCGCAAAAGAGGGGAAGTTTGCTTTGCAAACCACCTGAGGTGGCCAAGAATCAACGCTGACCAAGCCTACCCAGTGGGGGGGGGGGCACTCCTGGTTTGTAGCTGATTGGCAAGCAATCTTCCAGAGTCAGTTTGTGCTACAAGCTCTGGAAAGGAGTTATCAGTTATTCAGAATGTTTTTCTTTCTCTCATCCTTCCTTTCAGGTAACTAGGTTGCCCAGGGATGTAGGAAAGAGAGAAGCCTTTCCAGAGGTCCTTTAGGACTTGCTCCAGAAGAGGCTAATAGAGTACATACCCAGTCATTGGGCAGGGCAGGAGTTTTATTACGATAAATCAAATTGAATGGTGCCTAAACCAGGAGATCTTCCTCCAGGTTTTAGCTCTTTGGGGCATGCTACAAATAGATGTGTTCGCCAATGCGAGGAATGCCAAGTCCAGAAACTTGTTCTCGCTGTTGAGGGGGGGTAGCGGTGCGCTAGCAGTGAATGCTTTTGTCCAGCCTTTTCCAGCTGGCATATGCCTTTCCTCCCCTTAGACTCCTCCCTCAGGGGATCAAGAAAATGGCTCGGGAAGAGACCAACGTTCTACTGATAGCACCATACTGGGCGAAAAGCACTTGCTTTTCAGGACAAGAGAATGGTGAAAAAGGGTCCCTGGAAGTTAGAGGAACAACAATTAGGATGCCCTGCTGTGTTGACCCCCCCCCCCCAGGTCAAACCATACACTCCCCTTCCTCCCGCTCCCACAGCACAAACTTGAGCGAGTGTGCTGAGCAGCGCATGCTGTCACTCGGCTCCCTTCACCACTACTGGATGGTTAAGTACCTGAGTGATGCTGAAGGCGTGAAACCAGCCTCATCCCCCCCACTCGCCTTGCAGCCATGTACCCGTGACGCCCATTTAGAAAGGCTGAGCGCGCAGAAGGGTTGTTCAGCCACAGTTATCAGCACCTTTATTGGATAGTTAGTTACAAGACGTATGTATGCCAAGATTTGAGAATGTGTTATTCCTCTTTTTGTGAAGTTAACAGATTGAAATTGACTTCCATTCCAGCTGTACTGCAGGATGGTTTTGAGAAGGGGCTGGCAGTCGGCACACTAAAGACACAGACCTCGGACCTTCAGTATATTCTAAGCATACAGCACGTCCTGCTCCAGATATAGTAATAACATGTGGGTAATCCTCCGCCTCCGGTGCCGTGCACTGCAGACATGTAGAAAACAAGCTCCTCCCGGCCCTACATATACCGAGGGACCTCCCACAAATCCCCAGATTTTCTCTGCAGTGCTGGAACTGCGAAGACATGAAGTATCACGCTCTCGCAGGCGAGCGGGGCTTTACAGCCTGAGGCCCTGCGGGACTATTTCCACCCGTCCTCTTTGTGAAGAATATGCCTCCCAGCCTGGGCTGCGTTGGTCGGGTGAAGGTAGGCAGCACCTCGTGTGCTTAACGGAGCCATGCTGCACCGCAATCCTCCACCATAGGGTAGGTGGTTTAGGCTGATGGTGAGCCTCTAGTGGATGCCCCTCCCGCATTATTGCCCCGTACCCCGGGTAGTGCTGGACCCTGTGTAAAGGGTCGCCATCCTCCCTCATTTCCCCAACTAGTTAGGGGGAAAAGAAAGGGGGGGGGGGTATGTGTGTGGCGGTCCCAGTGTACCAGTATATCACGCTTATGGCCTTATTTCTGCCCTTCATTAACATTGGAATGTCAGAGCCGCGCTGGTTGCTCGTTATTCGGTTTTCGGCTGCCGCAGTATGTCCTACATGTCATACACAGTTTGCTGCGTTGTCCAGATGCTGTGGCGCCTTTTCCTTACTCGATGTAACAGTTTTTCTACAAATCCTTAAGCGTGTGATTGTGTCCTTGCCTTGCCATTACCTCAGAGCTTCGCGCTCTTCGTGGTGGGTGGGGGACTTGAATTGGCGCGCTCCGCATCACGGCCGAGCATCGAGCCCGCCCGCTGGACGCCATTTTGCTGATCTTCGCGCGTGGTGGCGGTTCCCCTCCTCCCTTGGTCTGTAAGTGCCCTCGCGGGTGACTCCTTTTATATGTTTTTCCAGCTGCGCATGGCTCTGACACCCATTCTTCTCCTTACACCAAGATTCCGGGGGCATCCCCCGGCCTGATATATATCTTAAACGGGTTCACATTTAAATTCTCCCACATTCCTAGCGGGTCTTGGGGCATCCAGAGTTGCTTACAGCATAAATCCCTGCTGGCATATTGCTTTGATAATCACCATATGGAGGCATCTCAGAATTATGTGTCCGGGGTCCAGAGCACGGGTCTGCGGACCGTGTGCTGAACTAGCACTGGCCCTGCAATCAGGTTTACCAGTGGCTGCACCTCGCTTCAATACACCTGTCTCCCTGTGTTTAAATCTCGCTCCTGATGAGTCGCACTCCAGCGGGGATGACCAGCAGATGGTGCCGCGCAGTCTACCTACGGCTGAGCAGGTGATGCCTGGTTTGGCGGAGCGCTTGGGCGCTGGAAAGAAGCGGTCCCTGACGCCTCCTGGTTCACTGGTTCCTACTGAAACTGAAGAATCTGCTGCTATGCAGGTCCTTGATCCTTCTGATGAAGGTGAACTATTCTCAGTTTCCAGTTCCTCAGACGAGATACCTTGGAGCCGTGATCATTCTGGCCCTGGTTCCTGGGGCCTGTGTGACGCTGATGAATTACTTATAAAGATCTTTGAAGTACTATCCATCTCTCCTCCGGGAGAGTCTCCCAAGCCCAAGCCCAAGAGGGAGAGTTTCCACACGGCGACGCCGCGCTTGGAATTTCTGGAGCAGGATCATTTCCAGGCTCTTATACCTAAGGAATGGGAATCACCTTCTAAACTTTCAGGAGTTCCAGAGGTCTGGGATTGAAGTACCCTTTTCCCCCTGGTGTGGTTGGCTGCTGGTCAGTCCCTCCCGAGGTGGATGCACCTATTGGGGTTTCTAACCCTCCCTTCATGACAGCCTCTATTCATCGTACCCTTCGGGATGCTGAGGACCGGCGCATTGACAGACTGGCTTCCCACGCTTTTTCGTGTGCAGGGGCGGCTCTGCGCCCGGTCTGTGCCGCAGCCGTCACTGCGGTGGCCGCCAGGACCCTTCTTAGGAAGATACTTGACCACCAGCCGAGGATCTCCCTTGGGAGGTCTTTAATGCACTGTCTGATTGTGATGTTTTTGTGAGGTTTATTCCCTCCGCGATGGATGACACTGTTAAAATGTGCGCTAGAACCTCGGTTCTTGTGGTGGCTATTCGCCGCCTGCTTGACTGCGACAGTGGGGGGCTGACAATGATACTAAAAAGGCTTTTACTGGCCTTCCTTTTTAGAGGACGACGCTTATTTGGGGCCCAGTTGGACCTTTTTGGAAAAAAGGGGTAAGGCACCCTCGAGCAGAAGGCCGTCTCGGCCTCCCAGGGGCAGGGACACCCTCCCTACGTTAGTGTCGAGCGCGAATCAGAAGTGTGCTTCCAACTTTTTGGAGTGGAGACCCGGGGGGGGGGGGGGGGCAGGCAACGCCCTGGGACCTCCGGCAGGGCAAAGTCCAAATCTGCCAAAACCGCACAAGAATGAAGGGACGCCCTCGCCATGTTGGGCGAGGGGACTGCCGCAGCACTGAGCTCCTATCGCAGGGCGCCATGCTTCTTTCAGGTTGTTACAGGAGGTAATTCCCCCGGGATGCAGAATGGAGTCTGCTGGGCGGTCCCTTTCTAAGGCTATCAGGGTTCTTCTAGTCCCTGTTTTCCCTTCGGGAGTTAAGGCAGGCCGAGTTTGGCGTGTAGGGTCTGGGCTCTCTTACAGGTTGGCCCTTGAACTGTGATTGCATCCACATTACCTTTCCCCTCCGGGATGAAGCAGTCTGACCCAGGTTGGCATTCTGGGCCTAGCATTTATACCTTCACAGGCAGTTCCTACATGGTATCTAACTATTGGGCCGCAGGCGCTCTTGTCCAGTGGACCTCTTGATGCATGTGAGGATTTATAATCCCTTTTTAGTCCCCTGTGCCTTCAGGACACCTAGGCCACTTCCAGCCAGTGTTGAAGGTCCAACTCTGCGCATTGGGGTATTGTTTTTGGTTCCTCTCCTGCTCCCAGACGACTCACCAAGGCGAGTATGGGAGTGGTGTCTTGGACGTGCCCGTGTGGCGTCCGCGCTAGGTTCTACTTTATGGTCCTTCTTTGCTTCCTATTTTGCATCAGGCCGTGTTGGCTATTTACTTGTGGCTCCTTTGGGAGTCCTGTGGATTGGTGCTCAGGCACATCACTTACTTAGTGTCCCCCGTTTCGGTATCTCCCTACGGGGTGGCATTTAGATTGGTTCATGTTAGAACCTTCCTTCTTCTATATGTGGACTCATTATGGAAAGGGCCTTGCCCTCCTTTATGTCACACTACCTTCACCTTGCAGCTGGTGGGCCTGTTGGTGGCGGCCCAGATGCTGTCCCTTATTCTCAGAAGCCCTTGGGCCCTGCGACACCTTAGGTTACTTATCCTGGACAGGGTTCCAGCTCCGCTGGAACTAGGTCAGTTCGCTCCCCCTTGTTACGGGGGTTCCTTTTGTGGTTGTAAATTCAAGGAAGATGTCTGGGACAATTCCTTCCTTCTCGCTTCTCCCTGTAGATGGTCATCATGGGTACCAAGTCTTGCAGATTGACTGGGGGGTCTTATTTCTTCTGAAATCCCCCGTGGTTCCTAAAGGGGGGCCCCTTAGGGGATCCATCTTCATACGGTTTTTCAGTTGACACATTGAGCCTTGGTGGGCTCTAATTTGCTGGACTACTCCTCTTCAGGACTTGTCCTTTTTGGGGACTCTCGGTCAGTCTGAAGACAGTGGCTTGTCCTTTTTATCTGTGAAGGTCTCGGAACAGGTTGACCCTTCAAGAAGGTTCTGATCTAAGTAGGAGTTTACGTTCCTTGCACTTCACTGTTATTAGCCTTGCTGGCTGCCCTAACGTGGCAGGAGGTTCTATTCTAGTGTCTCACTGAGTCCCTACTGGTGTGGCCCTGTGGGGCCCCTTTGCTATTACAGGGACTCTGTCCTGGGTTATTGTCCCAGAACTCTCTGCCCTGGGTCATGGGGGCCTGGTATTGCTTCTGTCAGGACATTATTTTCTAGATGTCTTAACTTCTTTCACCCTGCGAGGCGGGGTTCTGCATGAGATTGCTGTAGACAGGGAGAACTGTTATGCTGGGGGCCCTGGGTGGCCCAGCGAGGCGTGGTTCGCAGATTCTCTGCTGAAGACAGTCGTACTGTATGCCCTCTCAAGTGGGCTGTTCTGCCTATTCAGGCTCCTTACTACGTCACCCCTACCTACAGGCCTTTTAGGCGATTGGTCGGTTTGCTTTTCACCCTATTGGAGATGGGTATCCCTGGGTGTCTTTTCTCTATTGGAGGGCTAGGCCTAGCTCCCTCCTCTTCTTCTCCCTTTTCTGCCGGGTATGTTGGAGTATGTTGTTCTAGTCTGCCTTGCTTGGACTAGCTCTCTCTCCTGCGGGATGTTCCCTATCCCTGGGTCCTAGAATTATTATAGCACGGTTGAAGTTGGCTCCCCAGCTCAGTGCTCTGAAGGTTTCAGGGCTCGCCCTGTTCACCTACTGCAGAAGTCTAGTTCAATCTTCTGTGTTGCGCATTCCTCAGGGGTTGCTCAGGTGCTTTCCCCAGGGAATTCTATGCTCCCTTTTGGGGGGGTTACTTATCCGATTGCCCTGCTAAGGGTTTCCTTGGTTCTTATTCAGGTTCTTGTCTGAACTGTTCCTTCCCTCATATCGCTCTTCTGGGGCGGTGCTTCAGTCAGAAGTGTGCCATAAAGGATGGCTCTGTTAGCATATATATGTTATATATCTGTACACCATGAGGTGAGGGTGTTCCGCTTTACGCCGAATTGGGTCCAGGCGGTGTTTTTATTCTCCTTTAGTCCAGACCCTCCGGTCTCTGGGCTATTGTATTGATTACTCTGAGCGAATGGGATCTGTATCCCTCATCAGGTGTTGGAGATTCCTGGTCTGTCTCTTGTCCCTGTTAGGGATTATGCCCCTTGGGGCTTATAGGTTTCTCCATCCTTATGTACCGGATCTGATTGCTACCAAGGGTGTAGGTGCCCTTTGGTTTGGTCCTGCTCGGTTGGTTTTGTCCTTCTGAGCTTAAAGTAAACGTTTCGGCTCTTGCTGAGCCTTGTTAGCGTTGTTTTTCAGTATTCCTGCTGGTCTCGCCTGAGACCTGGGTTCATATTCCCCGATGGGGAGAGTTCTAAGGTTGCCATGGCTACCCTTTTTTCCAGTAGCATGGTTAGGCTGTTACTCTGGCCTACTCGTTTAGGGGAAGATTCTTCTTCTCTCTTGGTTTTTGCTCTCTTACTACTTGTGCTTGGCTTGGGCCTTTCAGCACTAGGTTCTGTTGAGCAAGCTGGCTAGTCCGCTGCTTGTGTTCAGTTCTTCCTTTACAAGATTTTAAAGGATGAGGTTAGAGCATTGCTCTCATTGCTCTTGGTAGCATGGTTGAGGGTGACAGCGCTTTACTGTTGGCTGTGCCTTTTTTCACAGGGATCCCACCCTACCTTATGGACACTGCTATTGGATGTCCCACATGTTATTACTATATCTGGAGCAGGACGTGCTGTATGCTTAGAATAATACAATTCTGTGAGATACTCACCTGTAGAATTGATATTATACGCATACAGCACGTCCTGCTCCACCCCATCCTGATTTCACCTTGTTCTGGATCCCCTGTATGGTGATTGTTATCATTGATATTATTGCCATTTTCTGGGTGGTTGGTTTCTCCCGACTTCTCCTTCTCACTGCTTTTCAATGCTGGGGATTTGTGGGAGGTCCCTCGGTATATGTAGGGCCGGGAGGAGCTTGTTTTATACATGTCTGCAGCAGGGCTGTGGAGTCGGGAAGCCAATGTTCTGTCTAACATGGGTCTTAGATTGATAGAATATAAAATATATCTATAAATAACATTTTACGCTTCTTATGAAAGCTTCATTAATTATACAATACTATTTGGAGATTGTCTTTCTTATGCTGGAGTTGACACATTTCTATCGACTCCACAGCCCTGGTCTGCAGTGCACGGAGGCGGAGGATTACCCACATGTTATTACTATATCTGGAGCAGGACGTGCTGTATGCGTATAATATCAATTCTACAGGTGAGTATCTCACAGAATTGTATTTTTTAGACATTCAGTTGAGACGGGATCAACTAATAAACCAGTAATCTTAAGGGGTTTTCGATCCTGTGATCTACTAATTGTTCTAAAGGGGTTGTTGGAGGAACCCTTCAAGCCCCTTGACAAGGTACTAGAGAAATGGCTTTAGTTAAAGTTGTGTTTTTTTATTGGCATTTGTTTTGGCTAGGAGGGTCAGTGACCTGCAGGCTCTTTACATGAAAGAGCCTTACTGCGTGATTTTGCCAGACAAGCCCATTCTATGTCCTGACCCATTGTTTTTGCCGAAGATCACTTAATCTTTCAATCAATCCCAAGATATTGTGTTGCCAACCTAACCGGCAAGTGTGAGAGTAGAAGACCATCTACCACTCTTGGATGTCAGAAGGGCCTAATCATCTACCTAGAAAGATCACTGGCATGGTGTAGTTCGGCTCACCTGGTGACAGTATTCAGTGGTCAAAGAGGCCTTGCGGCTTCCAGATCAATTCCCAGATGGATAAGGCAGGCTATCGCCCAAGCCTATATATTTGAAGATCTGATTCCACCAAGAGTATCGGTACATTCCACAAGAGCAGTTTCAACTTCTTCGGCAGAAAAGACAGGAGATTGAGGAAATTTGCAAGGCGGCAACATGGTCCTTACCCCGCACCTTCCTCAAACATTATAAACTAGATCTTATGTCAGCCAAGCATCAGGCCTTCGGTAGGAAGGTTTCACAGACTGCATCCCACCCTTAAGGTATATATCTTGCCTATCATCTCCAGGGTCCTCCTGAAGGATGAGGGGAGAAAATCCTTGTTAGGCTTACTGGTAACAGTATTTCTACAAGTTCTTTAGAGCCCCGGTTGTTCTTCGGGTTGTTCTGTGATTCCTTGATGAAATACAGAATGGGATAGGAAGGGATGGGGCTTTTAACCTCTGTTCAGCTTAGGTTTACTTCTAGGGGGAGTGGTCTCCAGGAGTTGGCCTGTCCATAAGCCTAACAGGGATTTTTGTTTTCTGTCTTTTAACTCTGAGACAATTAAGGACTTAATCGGCAGACAAATATTGCTGCATTTGTCTGGTGCAGAATATGCAAAATATTTTGAATAATGTGGAGGCTTGGGAGGCAACATTGATGGGCCTTCTGTCCTGGGCCCGAGTACAGTTGGCACCTCCAGCTTTCCTCATAGTTGTGTTCTTTTGGAATCCTTTAGTCATCTGTTGGGTGTAGACGGGTACAGGAGTTCCTTTTGGTCAATTCTCCGTTACATGCTAGTGATAATCAAATCCTGTCAGGATCAGGAGGGATTCCAAGCCTTGTAGGAGTAGATGGTACCTACCAACATAGTTACATAGTTAATACAGTTGAAAAAAAGACGTCATCAAGCCCAACCAAGGTTGTTGGGGCAAGGGGATGTTTTTTTTTTTTTTAACTGATAACCGCTAATAGTAACTGTTAACTATAGTTAATATAGCATCTAATCCTTTTTTGAAGCTGTCAGTGGATGATGCTGTAACAAGCTTCTGCGGGAGGCTATTCCACAGATTTATAGTTCTTATGGTAAAAACGATAGACACCTCAGAAGACTGAATTTCTTTTTTCCAGTCAGAGGGAGTCCCCCCTTGTCTTTAGAGAGGATTTTACCTGAAATAGTGTTTCCCTATATTTCTTGTATAGGCCATTTATATATTTATACAAGTTAATCATGCCCCTAAAGAGATTTAATTCTTATAACCTTTCCTCATAACCAAGATCCTTCATTTCTCTTATTAGTTTGGTGGCTTTTCTCTGCACCCTTTCCATAGTCAGAGTGTCTATGAATTGTTGCCAGAACTGGATAGTCACAAATTAGTTATCAGACGCATTTATGGCAAAGTTTGGAAGTGCTGCACTACCTTTTGTGAAGTTAACAATTTTAAGAGCTGCACTATTCTGTCTTGAATTTCTACAAGAAGGATTTGAATAAGACCTTGCAATCAGTACATTGAAGAATCAGACCTTCAGTTTTTCTGCAGCTTCACTTTAGACTGGATCAACTGATTGTTTCTTCAAGGCAGTCACATGCAAGAGGCTGGTTCCTTTTAAAGTGTCTCCTGCCTGGGACCTGTTGTTTTAAAGGGTCTGTCAAAAGCCCCCTTCAAACCATTGGATAAAGTACCAGAAAAGTGGTTTTGTCTAAACTTCAGTTTTTGGTTAATTACTTCAACTAGGTGGGTCAGTAACCTGCTGGCCTTTTTATGAAGTAGCCCTACTATGTGATTTTGCCAGCTATTCCTTCCTTCAGTAGGTCGCAGGAGATTGTGCTACCGATACTGCCTTCTAGTGCAGGAACAGATAATCTTAATCTGGACATTTAAAAGAGCTTTCATTCATTATCTAGAAAGAGTTGCAGGATTGGCTTAAGTTGGGCACTTTTTGACTGCCTTCAGTGGTCAGAGATGCGGCCTACACATCCAGTGGACTATCCCCACCAAAGTATCTGCACATTCGACAAGGGCAATGTCAGCCTCCTGGGTGAAGACTGGTACTTTCATTGAGAAAATTTGCAGGACAGCAACTTTGTCTTTACCCACGCCTTTCTCATGCACTATAGATTAGATATCTCCCCTAAACACAAGGCTTTTGGAAGGAAGGTCTTAAAAGTAGTTTCCCACGCTTGTTTATCATCTCCAAAGGTCATCCTGAAAGATAAGGGGAGAAAATTCCTAAAGGACGACCTCATATTACAATATAATTGTAAGAAGTTAAGTTACAGCATAGGTAAACCTATTCTAAATGTTAGTGGAACTGTGGGGGTATTCTAAACTGTCACTGTCAACTTTTTTTTTTCTAGATCATTGTGATTTCAAAATACATTGTTCTATGTTCAGCTTGTGAAATAGAGTTGCAATTTAACCGTCTTTCTCCCCCTCTGTTTCATATCTTTTCTAGGTAGCAGATCTAGCCAAAATAATTCAGCCAAACATGCCTTGATCTTCCCAGATGCTAAAACAGATGGCACCACACCAATGTCTACAGAAAAACCAACTACCTCAAAGCACCATGTGTACCCCACACATATCTTGTCTCATCCCTCTGCACAGGAGTGTTATATGGATGTCTTAACTCATCATACAGCTCATAGTTCTAAGAAGCCTTATTCCTGCTCTGAATGTGGGAAATGTTTCTCCCACAAATCTGGCCTTAGCAGACATGAAAGAGTTCATACAGTGGGGAAACCATATTCCTGTTCTGAATGTGAAAAATGTTTTTCTGACAAATCAGCCCTTATCACACATGAAAGAGTTCATAAAGGAGACAAGCCATATGCATGTTTAGAATGTGGGAAATGTTTTCTTCGGAAGTCGCACCTAATTAATCATGAAAGAGTTCATACAGGGGAGAGGCCATATTCCTGTTCTGAATGTGGAAAGTGTTTCTCTCAGAAATCACACCTTATCACACATGAAAGAGTTCATAAAGGGGGAAAGCCATATTCATGCTGTGAATGTGGGAAATGTTTTTCTCTTGAATCAGACTTTATCATGCATAAAAGGGTTCATGCAGGGGAGAAGCCGTATTCATGTTCTGAATGTGAGAAATGTTTCTCTCAGAAATCACACCTTATCAGTCATGAAAGGGTTCATTCAGGGGAGAAGCCATATTCATGTTCTCAATGCGGGAAATGTTTCTCTCAGAAATCACACCTTATCAGTCATGAAAGTGTTCATTCAGGAGAGAAGCCATATTCATGTTCTCAATGTGGGAAATGTTTCCCTCATAAATCAAACCTTATTACACATAAAAGAGTACATACGGGGGAGAAGCCATATTCTTGTTCTGATTGTGGAAAGTGTTTTTCTGACAAATCAACCCTCATAAGACATGAAAGAGTTCATAAAGGGGAGAAGCCATATTCCTGTTCAGAATGTGGAAAGTGTTTTTCTCAGAAATCGATCCTTATCACACATGAAAGAATTCACACAGAGGAGAAGCCATATTCATGTTTTAAATGTTGGAAATGTTTTTCTCTGAAATCAGACCTTATCACACATGAAAGAGTTCATATGGGGGAAAAGCCATATTCATGTTCTGAATGTGGGAAATGCTTCTCTTACAAATCAGACTTTATCAGTCATGAACGGGTTCATACAGGGGAAAAGCCATATTCCTGTTCTGAATGTGGGAAATGTTTCTCTCACAAATCAGACCTTATCAGACATGGAAGAGTTCATACAGCAGCAAAGCCATAGTCTATTTCTGAATGTAGGAGATTATTTTCTCAGCAATAAATTAAATACTTAATACATTGGGGACACTGAGTTCATATTTCAAATATGGGAAATATTCTCCGGTAGCCGCTCATTGTAATTGTTCGGATATGAATTCTTTCAACAGCCAGACCAGGTTATTCACTTGATTTGAAGTCTTATAAAGCATACGTGATACAAGTAAAATCTGACATGGTTTATTGGAAGCCATGGTATTTTTTTTATAATTGGTGTTTATTAGTGTATTTTCAAGGGAGAAAAGACAGCAGCATAGTGAGTATTTTGATTGCAAGTATAACACTAGTGATGCATACGTAATGGCCATTTGTACTAGGTATTCTCAACATCATATACAACTTGATACATAATAAAGGCATATTAAATTCTATGTGTCAAAGTACTTTTCCTTCCGTTCCCACCACCGCTGTGCAAGCGATACAAAGAATATGCCCACGTGTGTAATAAACAGTACCTGGGCTAATTATTTAATCCTACGGAGCTGGAAAACATTGAAGTTTACCTCATCACGTGTATAGATCTAAAACATTTACACCTCAGGGAATTTCAGCAGAAAAAAACAAAAAGCAAATTTAGACCTGCACACCGATAAAGCAGAAAGGAAAGACGAAAAGAGGGTATCACAGACTCCATAGAACTAACTGCAATCTCATTCTTACAGAATACATACCATTCAATCTCTTATTCCACTGGTCAGAATATAAATGACCTACAACCACCTCTGAAGTTAATGGAGTTGTAGTTTAAGCTGCAGTTCCTTTGTTCAGGTTCTGCTAAATATATCAATAGTATTTTTCATGTTCACAAACATGAGCTCCTTTATTCTCATGACACACTCCAGTATATCCCTCAGCAATAGCAGGTATCTGTGTAGAGTAACAGTGGCGCATGATCTTGCTGCAGATACAACAGGGCTGATTCAGCGCTGTGATCTATTTTTCTTTCATTTTTTGTGAGGTAAAAAAGTTTTATAATTCTCCATAATGCAATGCAACACCATTTTTAGCTGTGCATTTTTTAAAATTCTTGTACAGAAAATGTTGAATGCATTGAAAAAAAGATTACAAGATATGCATTATGTGATATGTGGAGGATTGTTCATCCATCTGAAAAGGATTACATTTTTTCTCAGGTCCATAAGACTTATACTAGGATTGATTGACAACATCAAGAGGTCCTTCATATTCAGCCAAGCATCAGATACACAAGCATCTAAAAAGGGACTTCAATAGGCAGCCAGTTACAAAAAGCACTCCACAATCTCTTGCAATATAAAGAATCCCAAAAGAAGAACCGTGTCCCGCTGGGCCACGCCTGAAGGTTATGTGGAAAATTGAGAAGGAGCTCCAACAACTTTTACACAGGAATAAGGGACTCTCTCTGTTGGCATACAGACAATCTCCTAATTTCAGAAAACTAATTGTGAGTAGCTCCCTAAGTGACCCAGCACAAAATGGGACATGGCCCTGCCTGCAGAAAAGGTGTGAAACATGCACACACATCTATACCAGCGACAGAATAAAGACACCAGGTAGACAACACGATTACAAAATACAGGGTAGTTTCATATGCAAATCCCCTAATGTAGTATACCTGATCATGTGTGTGCAGTGCCTCTCGGCATTTTACATCAGCCAGACAGGGCAAGTGCTAAGAAAACAACTACATGTGCACAGGTTTGAAATCAAAAATAAAAAAACTAATGTGCCTGTTGAGGACCATTTATCTATACCAGGCCATGGCCTGTGTGACCCTAAACTCACAGTGCTTAGAGGGGGCTTCCATTCACAAAAGGGTTGGACTGGGAATGTATATGCATCCAAATTTTTAAATCAATGGGCTGTGGGCTAAACAGGAATAAGTACAGGACCTGGGACCTGTTGAGACCATGACTGGGTCCAAAAGCCACACCCTGAGTTTACGTTGCACTTGGAGGTGGCCGGGCAGAAGTGCCCACACAGACTGTGTGGAAGTTCCAAAGTGCAGAGGCCTGAAGGCCATGTTTCTGGATGGAACCACACTGACATTCCGAGTGAGTAGGCCTGTATGGCAAGGCTGTCTGTATTGGAGAGGCCCGCTTGGAATACATTGTGTATGCTGGAGAAAGCTGCTAATTATTTTTTGAGACAATAAACAGTTTGAAGCCATCCCCTGTGTGAAGTGTCACCCTGTATTTTATGCCAAAAAATCTCCGAAAGCTTACAATTGATGGAGGTATTGCTATGGCATGTTGCTAGAACAAATCACAGGTGAAGTTGGCGAAGAGTTAATTCCTAGGCCAGTTTAAAATGTTGCACCATTGACTGATTTCCACACAGGTGTTGGAATATGTTTGCTGTGGAAGTTCCAGGACTTTGTGATGTGGTGTTTCCCCTAAAGGAGTCAATATGGGGGAAAAAACAAAGCCAAGCAAAATGTAATTGCCTTTGTCCAGGCCATGAACCAAGGGCAGTGAAAGTGCATGAACAGAGCAGCTTGATAAATAGAGCCTGTGGGAGTTTGCATGTGCAGTGTGATTTAAAGGGACAGATACCCAAAAATATGACCGTTCCAGCCCAAATTGTGCAGCTTGGAGCCTGCAGCCAAAAGCAGTGAGTGTGAATACATGGTGGGGACGCCACTGTGAATATGTACATAGGGAGCTGAAGGAGCTAGATGATTTTGTGTGTAAATCGGCCATGGGTGTTCCTGTTCTATGCAGTTCAACCTGTAAGGAATTAAAACCCAGGGAGTTGGATTACAGAGAGTTAAACAATGACCTGGTGAATGTTGCTTAACAAAGACTCAACTAGCAGTAGTTGCAAAATGAAATTGCAAAGCCAGCCAGATTGCAACACAAGGTGAGCGACCCTTTTACCAGATGCAATGTCCAGCAGAAAAAAACTCACTATGAAATGGGTCTCAGTGCAGTTGTAGCCCTGCCCTATGGTGATGAAGGGGTTACAGAAATGGTCAGCCAATGGAGGGAGGCTGACTGCAGAGCTGATCCGGTGAGCTTGGCTGAGTGCAATGCAGCCAGCATGGTGTGTGATATAGAAACTCTGTCTAAAATGAACTCCAGACGCAGTGCTGAAGTTCTAAAGTAAAGCCAGCACTAGATAAAATAGAATGTGGTGATAATGTTCTGTGTGAGGAATTGCATTATGAATGTAACATTGAGTCTGTATTACCTGATACAATGAGTTGTGTTGAAAAAACACCAAAATTGTGCAATGCTGGTTATGTTGAAAGTGGCGAAACTTAAGTTGGCAAAACCGATTCTTCACCAGTGATGGGAGTTGCTGAACTAAACCAAACAGTGCAAATGATACGAGAACTCCATTCCATGGCAGGTGGTTGTCCAGAGCTGAGTGTGACTGACCCATGCCAGACAATGAAGCAACTAGTAGATGGGTCTTCCCATACTATCCTAGCATCTGTTAGCCCCCCCTGGGAAGACCCATACTATATACCCATACTATACAAATATTGTATGCCTTCTTGCAGAGTTCAATGTAGACCTAAATGCAAATAGTACAGCAGACTCCAGTGGTGGTTCAGAGCTCTAGAGACCTAAACAAATCCACTTGGGAGAGTTGCAAGTTTAAAAGGGGAAGGTTTGCCCTCTGAGACTGCGCTGTCCAAAGAAAAGGGTTGCAGTGCAGTGCTGTACTGTTCTAGGGTTCATGTAGCTGTGGTGAAAGATGGCCTACAGCTATATGGGATTAAAGTAGCTGTGATAAGTAAGTGTCATGTTTGGGGCCCAAACAGAGCAGTATCCAAGGGAAGCCCAAGTGATTGTTAGCCCTAATGGTACACTCTGTGACCCTGAGAGTGAATCAGGGCAAGAGATGAACAGATGGCCTGCAATGAATGTGGTGGGTTACCAGGCTGGTGAGGTAGGTTGCTAAGCCAAATGATGCCTTGTTAAAGAGACAGGTGCAACTTGAGAAGCCCCCTGATCCCAGGTTAATAATAGTGGGGGTGCCCTACAAAGGTTTTGAAGTGTTCTGAATGTCCTGCGCATTAAGGAAATGTAAAAATACTGGAGAAATTCACTAGCCTCAAAACCATAACCCTTGCTGGGACTCCCATGCTGGAAGTGTCAGACCCCGAGAATACCCGTCTTCGTTGTGAGCCTACAACCCCAATCTCTACAGCCAGCTTCACCTAAGAGAAGCCCCCATTTGCCGGGACGCTATAAATGCCTTGCTGGACACAGTTGCCCCCAGGACTTGTTGGCTCAAAGGATGTAAGCTCACGGGGAGTGATGACAGATAAACCGAAAGTCAGATTGGGTGAACTAGGTGGTAAGTACTGGAAACGGTGCTCAGAGGACAAATCAAGCAAAGTCGGAAGTCAAGCCAAGGGTCACACCAGGAGGTCGGGGAGCTGCACGGTACCAAGGGATAAGACAGTCGTAGTCGAGATTCAGGCAAATGGTCAGTAATGGTATGTTCTGGAAATCAAAGAAAATCACAAAGCCAGCTAAATGCTATCATGGGCACTGAAACACTGAAGAGGTAATTCCTTTATAGGACTGAACCCGACCGGATTGGACACAGGAAGTGTGTCAGTGATTGGTGCACAATCTAAACTCTGGGCTGATTGCCCAGTTTGAACTTTAAGGGTGTTTTGCCCATAACATGCTTTGCACAGATTGGCTCCTTTAAACAGCCTCTGGTGGCCGCGCTGTGTGCAGTGCCACCGGAGGACGTAAAGTAACTGTGCTCACACGGGCGGGTGCGAGTACGAGCAGGGAGGGGTTAATGAGACTGCTATAAAGTTGGATGCACTTGCTGTTTCTAAGTCATGAGGGGTAATTCTGAGGCTCAAAGTGTAGTTGCATTTGGTCATAGTCTGTATTTCCCCAATGTTTGCGTTGATATGGAAGTTAATTCTGAAATGGCTGTCAGTAAGCCAAAGGGTAAAACTCAGGTGAAGACACCCAAGGGATCTTATACAAAGTCAGCTTGCTGCACTGAGTCCAGTGTTACAGTGCCTGCAGTTAGTATGGGAAAAGACTTGCCATGATGTATGGGTACCTAGGATGATCTATACTTGTTTAAAGATGTTGTGAAGCCTATAGATAAAGCGCTAAGGGGTAGTATTCCGCTGAGCAATACCTAAGTGACCGGTGGTGGTGAGGATTCACTGATTGTTGACAAATCTATCTCAGCCTGAAATGGGTGTCTCAGAAAAAGTTACAGAAAACAGGCAGAAGTTGAATGGGATGGTAAACCCAATTGAAGGTGTTTAGGGGGGTTTAGAGGGTTTAGCCCTGATCAACTAGTAGACACGAATAACACTTTGCTTGTGGGTATAGTGGAAACTGATGCTCAAATGATCGATCGCCCTGGGGTTACACTCTTGGACTGTCACAGTGAATCTGGGCCAGAGATGGGCCGAGCAATTGAAAGTAACTTGGTTGTTGCTATAGGCAATGGGGTCACACCATTTGCAAAGGTGTTGTTTGATAATGAGAAAGACAATGTTGGTTGCCAAAGGCAATACCTAGACTAAGAAAGCCATGGTGCTGATAAACAGTGTTGTAGAAATTTAGGTCATTGACTATAATGTAGTACTCTTAGGGGACATTCAAATGACAAAGGGCAGTGCAGATCCATTTGGCCTAATGGCTAAGGATCTTCAGCCTGGGATGGATTCTTTAGGAGTGGTTAAGGGGAATGGTTCCTATGCAAAGTATGTTGTAAGGGCAACATAAATTTGGGACAAAAATAGGAAATATAAAGGGGTCTCCCGTGTCCCTAGATGGAGAGCCATTGCACAGGACAACATAGCCCTAATTCACTGCCCAATAAGAAAATGGGAGAAACAATCAGCAGTATCCTGTCCCATCAGCGGTGTACGCCCCCCCCCCATCCTGGAGGGTGGTCTTAGTGAGGTTATCCTAACAAAAAGGGCTCCCAATTTTCTGTGGTCCAGGTTTGTGCAAAAGGCTTCGATCCTGAGCAATTCATGTTCTCTCTAGAACATGTGAAAGGGAAAATAATTGTTTTTCATCTGACAAGTTAAACAGGGAGGTATGACTGATGAAATGATGACCTTCCAAGCGATTAGGCCTGTATAGCCAGAGAGACTGTCTGTGTTGAAGAGGCCTGCTTGGAATAAATTGTGTATGCTGAAGAAAGCTGCTTATTATCTAAATTCTGAGACAATAAATTTAAGCCATCCCCTGTGTTAAGTGGTTTGTGCCAAAAGATCCCAGAAAGCTTACCTTAAACTTGGATTTTCTGCTTACATCGATTGCTAACACTGTACAACAACTCATTGATCTAAATTAGAGATGAGCGAACTTTTGAAAAATTCGATTTGACTGATTCGCCGAATTTTCCGACAAAAATCATTTCAACCCGAATTTATTCGCGACGAATCGCTATTAAAAACTGCTATTTCTGAGCTTCCTAGAGCCTCAATAGGGTTGTAAACCATTCTGCCTTGCTGTAACACGCATAGGATGCGTGCTGGGTTAGTGAAATAATACTGTAAATAATTATCACATGCAGATCAGAGGCATCGATATTAGAATCGCAGAGCGGCACAATTGCAGAGAGTTGAGGTGGCATTACTATGAGGGGCCCCTATATTGCCTGAAATACACACCCTGGAGCTGGCAGGAGCCCAAATATTGGCTGAAAGACATCCTGGAGTTGGCAGCAGGAGCCCAAAAATTGGCTGAATGACACTCTGGAGTTGCAAGCAGCAGCAGCAGCAGCAGGAGCCCAAACATAGCTTGAAAGAGACACTGGAGTTGGCTGCAGGAGCCCAAAAATTGGATGAATCACACCCTGGAGTTGCAAGCAGCAGCAGCAGCAACAGCCCAAACATAGCTTGAAAGAGACACTGGAGTTGGCAGCAGGAGCCCAAAAATTGGATGAATCACACCCTGGAGTTGCAAGCAGCAGCAGCAGCCCAAACATAGCTTGAAAGAGACACTGCAGTTGGCAGCAGGAGGCCAAAAATTGAATGAATCACACCCTGGAGTTGCAAGCAGCAGCAGCCCAAACATAGCTTGATAGAGACACTGGAGTTGGCAGCAGGAGGCCAAAAATCGGATGAATCACACCCTGGAGTTGCAAGCAGCAGCAGCCCAAACATAGCTTGAAAGAGACACTGGAGTTGGCAGCAGGAGCCCAAAAATTGGATGAATCACACCTTAGAGTTGCAAGCAGCAGCAGCAGCCGAAACATTGGCTGAAAGAGACACTGGACTGCCTTCTTGGCAAAGAAATGACGGCTTGGGACTCTCCACCTTGGCTCAGCACAAGCCATCAGTTCTCTGAAAGGTGCAGAGTCCACCACCTGAAAAGGGAGCGACTGCAGCACCAGCAACTTGGACAGGAGCACATTCAGCTTCTGCGCCGTAGGATGAGTGGGCGCATACTGCTGTCTCTTGGACATGGCTTCGCTGATGGATTGCTAGCGGGATGCATGACTTGGAGGAGGAGGAGGAGCAGGAGCAACAGAGGATGGGTATGACGCACAGCTGCCTTCGACTGAGGTGCTGGAGCCTTGGCTGGCAGAAATTGGGAGCGGCGTGCCACTTGGTGAGGAAGCAGGCTGGACCACCCCTTGGGAGCCTCGGTTCTCCCAGGTCGCTTTATGGTGACGCATGATATGTTGACGCAGGGCCGTGGTGCCAACATTTGGACCCTGGCCATGCTTCACCTTCTGGCTACATATCTTGCATGTGGCCATGTTACCCTCCTGCGGATGCTTCAGGAACAACGGCCACACTGCCGAGTAGCTACTTTTCTCACCAACAGGCCTCACTGATTCACTGCTACTGTCGCCAACTCCAGGAACCCCTGCTCCACTACCTCCCGATAAGGTAGCCTGCCGCGCAGCAGGTGCTCTACTCCGGCCCCGTTTGGCTCCAGGCTTTACAATTGTGCCCCCATGCTGACTACCAACCATGCTGCTAACACCTTGCTGCCTGAGCTGCTGACTCCGGGGCAACCTGCGCCCCTCTTCTCCTGATGATGACGATGAAGCCCCTTCATCACCCGGCTCCCAAGTGCGATCGACTTCATCATCATCATCACCGAGTTGTGGCTGTACGTCACTGATGTTCTCGGTTTCCTCAGTGTCTGGCGCAGGAGCTTGAAAGCTTGCAACACCCACGACACTGTCCACATCACTATTTGTCTGCCGAGCTAAAGAAGCCACCTCCATTTCATGGCTGGTCAGTAGCTGCTGACTGTCCTCTATCTGATTGTCCTCCTCACTAAAGAGTGGAGCTGAACCCAAAGCATAGGATACGCCGCTGGGGGAGGGAACGGCGTAGGACAGAGGCAATGGGAAGACAGGGACTGCTCTCGGGGCATGCCAACTCAGGGTTGTGTCAGAGGAACGTACCGACCCTAGACTGGGGGTCTCAGATGTAACTTGTGCTGATGTTGATGAGCGCGTTAACCAATCTACCATGGCAGATGCGTTACTGGTGGAGACACGACCGCTAGCAGATACTGGAAGATCAGGTCACTCACCATGACTCCTGCTGCCACTCGCCCCTAGTCTGCTGCGACCTCTGCCTGCAGAATCTTGGCCTCTGCCACTCCTCTTTGAACTTCCTGGCACTTGTCTGCCTGACATTTTTATGTATTTGCTAATTTTGTATAACAGATAGGGTGCTAGGTGCAAGTTTGGGATACCCTGCGGCCTGGTGTAATGACAGCAGACAGAAACCAATGCAAAATTAAATAACTTAGTAAAGCTGAGGCAGAAGCACGCTTATTTTGTACAACAGATAGGGTGCTAGGTGCAAGTTTGGGATATCCTGCGGCCTGGTGTAATGACAGCAGACAGAAACCAATGCAAAATTAAATAACTTAGTAAAGCTGAGGCAGAAGCACGCTTATTTTGTATAACAGATAGGGTGCTAGGTGCAAGTTTGGGATACCCTGCGGCCTGGTGTAATGACAGCAGACAGAAACCAATGCAAGCTGAGGCAGAAGCACGCTTATTTTGTATAACAGATAGGGTGCTAGGTGCAAGTTTGGGATACCCTGCGGCCTGATGTAATGACAGCAGACAGAAACCAATGCAAAATTAAATAACTTAGTAAAGCTGATGCTGTAGGCGCTTATTTAGTATAACAGATAGGGTGCCACGTGGTGGTTTGGGATACCCTGCGGCCTGGTGTATTGACAGCAGGACAAAAACCAATTCAAAATGCAATAACTTAATTAAGCTGAGGCTGTAGACGCTTATTTAGTATAACAGATAGGGTGCAACGTGGTGGTTTGGGATACCCTGCGGCCTGGTGTATTGACAGCAGGACAAAAACCAATTGAAAATGCAATAACTTAATTAAGCTGAGGCTGTAGACGCTTATTTAGTATAACAGATAGGGTGCAACGTGGTGGTTTGGGATACCCTGCGGCCTGGTGTATTGACAGCAGGACAAAAACCAATTCAAAATGCAATAGCTTAATAAAGCTGAGACTGTAGATGCTTATTTAGTATAACAGATAGGGTGCAACGTGGTGGTTTGGGATACCCTGCGGCCTGGTGTATTGACAGCAGGACAAAAACCAATTCAAAATGCAATAACTTAATAAAGCTGAGGCTGTAGACGCTTATTTAGTATAACAGATAGGGTGCAACGTGGTGGTTTGGGAGACCCTGCGGCCTGGTGTATTTAAAACAGACCAAAACCAATTCAAAATGCAATAACTTAATAAAGCTGAGGCTGTAGACGCTTATTTAGTATAACATAGGGTACCACGTGGTGGTTTGGGATACCCTGCGGCCTGGTGTATTGACAGCAGGACAAAAACAATTCAAAATGCAATAACTTAATAAAGCTGAGGCTGTAGACATTTATTTAGTATAACAGATAGGGTGCAACGTGGTGGTTTGGGATACCCTGCGGCCTGGTGTATTGACAGCAGGACAAAAACCAATTCAAAATGCAATAGCTAAATAAAGCTGAGACTGTAGACGCTTACTTAGTATAACAGATAAGGGGCAACGTGGTGGTTTGGGATACCCTGCGGCCTGGTGTATTGACAGCAGGACAAAAACCAATTCAAAATGCAATAACTTAATAAAGCTGAGGCTGTAGACGCTTATTTAGTATAACAGATAGGGTGCCACGTGGTGGTTTGGGATACCCTGCGGCCTGGTGTATTTAAAGCAGACCAAAACTAATTCAAAATGCAATAACTTAATAAAGCTGAGGCTGTAGACGCTTATTTAGTATAACAGATAGGGTGCAACGTGGTGGTTTGGGATACCCTGCGGCCTGGTGTATTGACAGCATGACAAAAACCAATTCAAAATGCAATAATTTAATAAAGCTGAGGCTGTAGACGCTTATTTAGTATAACAGATAGGGTGCAACGTGGTGGTTTGGGATACCCTGCGGCCTGGTGTATTGACAGCAGGACAGAAACCAATTCAAAATGCAATAACTAAAGCTGAGGCTGTAGACGCTTATTTGGTATAACAGATAGGGTGCAACGTGGTGGTTTGGGATACCCTGCGGCCTGGTGTATTGACAGCAGGACAGAAACCAATTCAAAATGCAATAACTAAAGCTGAGGCTGTAGACGCTTATTTGGTATAACAGATAGGGTGCAACGTGGTGGTTTGGGATACCCTGCGGCCTGGTGTATTGACAGCAGGACAGAAACCAATTCAAAATGCAATAACTAAAGCTGAGGCTGTAGACGCTTATTTAGTATAACAGATAGGGTGCAATGTGGTGGTTTGGGATACCCTGCGGCCTGGTGTATTGACAGCAGGACAAAAACCAATTCAAAATGCAATAGCTTAATAAAGCTGAGACTGTAGACGCTTATTTAGTATAACAGATAGGGTGCAACGTGGTGGTTTGGGATACCCTGCGGCCTGGTGTATTGACAGCAGGACAAAAACCAATTCAAAATGCAATAGCTTAATAAAGCTGAGACTGTAGACGCTTATTTAGTATAACAGATAGGGTGCAACGTGGTGGTTTGGGATACCCTGCGGCCTGGTGTATTGACAGCAGGACAAAAACCAATTCAAAATGCAATAATTTAATAAAGCTGAGGCTGTAGACACTTATTTAGTATAACAGATAGGGTGCCACGTGGTGGTTTGGGATACCCTGCGGCCTGGTGTATTGACAGCAGGACAAAAACCAATTCAAAATGCAATAACTTAATAAAGCTGAGGCTGTAGACGCTTATTTAGTATAACAGATAGGGTGCAACGTGGTGGTTTGGGATACCCTGCGGCCTGGTGTATTGACAGCAGGACAAAAACCAATTCAAAATGCAATAACTTAATAAAGCTGAGGCTGTAGACGCTTTTTTAGTATAACAGATAGGGTGCAACGTGGTGGTTTGGGATACCCTGCTGCCTGGTGTATTGACAGCAGGACAAAAACCAATTCAAAATGCAATAACTTAATAAAGCTGAGACTGTAGACGCTTATTTAGTATAACAGATAGGGTGCAATGTGGTGGTTTGGGATACCCTGCGGCCTGGTGTATTGACAGCAGGACAAAAAACAATTCAAAATGCAATAGCTTAATAAAGCTGAGACTATAGACGCTTATTCAGTATAACAGGGTGCAACGTGGTGGTTTGAGATACCCTGCGGCCTGGTGTATTGACAGCAGGACAAAAACCAATTCAAAATGCAATAACTTAATAAAGCTGAGGCTGTAGACGCTTATTTAGTATAACAGATAGGGTGCAACGTGGTGGTTTGAGATACCCTGCGGCCTGGTGTATTGACAGCAGGACAGAAACCAATTCAAAATGCAATAACTAAAGCTGAGGCTGTAGACGCTTATTTAGTATAACAGATAGGGTGCAATGTGGTGATTTGGGATACCCTGCGGCCTGGTGTATTTAAAGCAGACCAAAACCAATTCCAGATTTTTCACTATCTTTCTCTATCTTTCCCTGGCTCTCCCTGGCACTCTGTGGGTCTCCCTGCCTCTCTGTTACTCTCTCCCTGTCCTCCGTTGTCTGTGCCCTGCAAGTCTCAAATGCGCACAAGCAAGATGGCCGCCGCTTTATATAGCGCTGTGACGTCACTGGGGCTCCTGGCTGCTGATAGGCTGCATGTGACCTTCCCATGATAACTTGCCCCAGGGGATATGTCCAGACATGTCCATCCACCATTTTACAATGCCTGTAATTGAAGTAAATGGAGTTTAAAGGAAAACTTCGATCGATCGAATCGCGGGGAAATTCGGATTCGTTCAGAATCGAATTTTTAATGAAATTCGGAACGAATCCGGGTTCGTCCGGATCGATTCACTCATCCCTAATCTAAATAAGGTAGACAATATTTCTCCTATATCACTATGGTATGCCCATAAACCAGTAATAAGGGGGCCCCTGATCCAACAAGTGGCAAGAATTAAGAAAGATAAACAGATAGAGATCTTCTTGAAGCAATACAGAAATTAGAGCTTAAACATAAATTATATGCGCAGAACAGATATTAAAGGGAAATTATTACTACTGGAAAAAGCTAACTATATAATTAAGAGATGTAAAATAACTTATTATGGTTGGGGAAATAGGAACAGTGCTTTATTGGCTAGGATGTTAAATAAAACAACAGGCTAAAAATGTTACTGCAGCAATAGTCAATGGCAATCAGCAAAAACTGTATAAAACTAAAGCTATTTTAGACGTATTTAGACAATATTATCAGAAACTGTATGATATTAAATGAAAGTCAACTAAGCTAGGTAAAATAGAAGAAAGGATTAAACAATATATCTTGAAAGCTGCTATGCCTAAAGAGAATAGATCAATTAGAAGAAGTGATCTCAATGGAGGAGGTAGAGAAGTGGTGGAAGTGGTGAAGAAACTGGCTAAAGGCAAAGCTGTAGGCCCAGATGGATATAGAGCATTACCACGTTTTTTCGCCAGAGTTAAAACTATACTTTCTGGAAATGATTAATCAATTAGAAGATTGGGGAGAGAAAAAGAGGATGATAGAAGAGGTTTTAGCAGCAGATATTACTATTATTCATAAAAAGGGAAAAGATCTGTTATCATGTAGTGGATAACATCCAATTCCTCTGTTAAATGCAAATGTGAATATAATAGCAAACGTTTTGGCAAACAGACTGACTCATTTGTTGCTTAGACTGATCAAGAACAATCAGACTGGGTTTATAATTATAAGAGAGGTTAGAGATAATACGATTAGGTCATATAATATCATAGCTAGAGCAAGACAGTAACACGACCCCCTACTATGGAACCTTTTGTTAGAATTAAGATAAATGCTGAGATGTCGGATAAGGTAATTATAAAGCCATGGATGCCCGTTATCCCCCTTGATCTTCATCCCTCATAATAGAGCCTTTTTTGAGAAGAATCAGAAGGAATCCAGATATATATTGAATATAGAAGTGCAGGGGGAGGAACAATGCAAACGACCTTGTGCTCTATCTGAAAAACCCAGAGATAGGCACCCCAATTGTGTTGAAAGAATTAAGAGAGGTTTGGAGAACTAACCAATTTAAAGGTAAATTTGGACAAATTGGAGGCCCTCGCCATTGGATTTAGGAAAGAAGAGGAAGAAAGCTTTAAAAACATATTCCTATTTAAATGGGGAAATCTATCAATCTCCATATTAGGGGTTAAGATGTCAGGTGACATTGAAGACGGACTGAACTTCCTACTAAGAGACAAAATAAAAAAGAATCTATAAAACTGGGATCAACTTTATCAAATTTAAGAGTTAAAAGTGAAAGATTTATTGGACCAGAATTGGATCCCTTCAGGGTCTGTAGCAAGGCTAAGGTCTGAGCTTACCATCAACCGGCATACATGGGCACGCATCGCTGGAGGGCAGTAACACGACCCGGGGTACATTCTTAATGAAGTTCTGTGGTGCATATGTGGGTTGTGTCCCCTCCCCCGCTACCCTTGGATGGCCCTGAAATATTTTAGAAAGGGGTCCGGAAGACTGGGGGCTGCGGTATGCATTCAGATTGAGGCCTGCCAGTTGATTACCCGTACCTTAGACCATTGGAATCTCTTAGTTATGCCCCTCTTGATGCACCCCATGATCCTGTTTGCTTTGGTAGCCACTGCCATACATTGATTACTACAGTTAAGTTTATTGTTAACTAAAACTAGGTCCTTTTCCATTGTTGTTTTACCAAGCATTTTTGTTTAGTGTGTAATCATGGCACATATTTCTCCTTCCTATGTGCATAACCTTACATTTATCTGTGTTAAACCAATTTGCCCATGCTTAAAATGTATCTAAATCTGTTTGTAGCTGCCTGCTGTCCTTTTTTGTGTTAATTACTTTACACAGTTTAGTATCATCTGCAAAGATTGAGACTTTACTGTTTACTCTGTACTCAATGTCAATAATATATATATATGGAAGAGAATTGGTCCCAGACCTCACCCTTGTGGTACTCCGCTATTAACGGTGACCCAATCTGAGTGTGTACCATTTTTAACCACCCTCTGCTTCTGATCATTAAGCTAATTTCTCACCTGCGCACATTTTACCCCAGTCCAAGCATTTTGTACCAGTCTTTTATGTGGCAAAGCAATGATGGGGGGGTAGGGGATCCCCCTGATCCAATCTTGATCTTAACCCCTAATAAAAATTGATTAGGTTTGTCTGGCAGGAGTGATTCCTCATAAATCCATGCTTATATGGAGTAATGAGGTCATTTTCCCCAAGATACTCTAGGATAATACCCCTTAAGAAACCTTCAAACAGCTTGCCCACCACAGATGTTAAGCTTACTAGTCTATAGTTCCCAGGTTCCCCCCATTTGCCAAGAGCAAATCCCTTGGAACAGCCCCTGTTGTGATGGTGAATTTGTGGATATTAAACTTACTAGTCTGTAGTTCTCAGGTTCCCCCCCCCCCACACACACATTTGCCAAGCGCCAATCCCGGATTGTGGATTCTAATAATGAAAGATAGCCTCCCTTTTTTGTGTGTGTAGGTTCTGAGAAGAAGAGATTGAGAAGGATGATAGTCTTCATAATGGATGGTATGATATAAGATTTAATAAGAGCCTACTGAAATGTATAAATGGAAGGTGCTCATAAGCATATGTTGTTAAGTGTGATTGATGTTGTATTGAAAAAGATAAAGAATTTGAATTGGCTCAAAAGTGATTTGGTCAGCATTACCTAACTCTTAGGGGGCATCGCCAATTGGGATGTCCCCTAAGAGTTAGGTTATGCAGACCATAAATAATTTTTGACTTTTGATCCTCTATAAGCCACCAAACTAGCTAGTACCTAGACTATTAACCACACCAGCAAATATTTGATTTCCCTATGCAGCCCAAACCCACTCCCCGTGACAGCAGTGGACTGGTGTAATATCACTAAACAGCGTGCAAAGCAGCACTTGAACCAGTCTTCCAATCCACAATAATTAATAATATACAATAATAATACTATATACGGTAACAATACAGAGGCAAAATCATGTATTCAATCTTGCCTTTCGTCAACTTAATTCTGAATTTTGCTCTGAGTTCGCCATCTCTGTATTATCTATTCATTATTGTGACTGTTGGGTACATGTTGTTTTGGCCCCTCTTACTTTTTTGTTTGGAGTTAAAAGTGTTAAAAGTAGCTATTGTATTGTTCTGTTCGGAGAAGGTATTGTTCTGTTCGGAGGACCATGAATTTTAGTTGAAAAAGTGCAAGGTGCTGTCTGCAGATGAAATTTTCAAGTAAAATTACCCTTATGTGCATGTTTTACTTTGGGGTGTTTAGCAACCCCCTACCCCTCGAAAGTAACTATGCATGTTGGGTATTGTTCTGTTCAGGGAACCCTGCTTTTTCAGATTTAACTTGTTTTTTCTTGTTTGCCTATTTTTTATTAGGAAAATGTGACTTTGATTTTTTATTCTTTCTTTTAGGGAAACCCTGTGCAACCAAATCATTCATCAAGGTATAGGTAACAAAAAACTGCACCAACGCCAACAAGCCTGGTACGCCTAAAAAGCTTGAGGTATGTACTTCCAGAGAATATATAGTCCATTGGGGGCATTGAAAGGATTGTTGTTCTTGAAAAACTACAAGCTGCGCATAGTAGTTGTATTTTATCTGAACACCTCTGAAATACTGAAAAAGTGCTGTTTCAGTTTGGGGGAGCCTCCTGGGCAGGAAAGGGTGTCTACCAATACATATGTGGTACTGTTGTAACCAGGAGAAATGGGGCTCTAACACACAATATGATTTTACTGAAAAACTAACAATTTTTATTACTAAAAAACAATACAAATTGTAAAAAATAGATCTTTCCAATTTTTTGGAACATAGTACACCCACAAATATTGGGAATGCACTAAAAACATTTCATGTTACAGAGGGACTTTGGGGGCCCTTGAGTCTCTGAATCAACCTTATTAACTTTGTACTGTGTGGTGTCGTTTTTATGGGTAGCTTTTGCTCCCCATTTACAGTAGTTTTAATGCAGAGTTTGGGTTATTATTGCGCATTTCACCTGACATGTCAGGTTTCATTGTGAATATGGAAGCAAAGAAGAGGTTTAGTGAATTAGAAATAAGGAAGGCAAGAAGAGGTTTAGTACATTTGCCTTCTCTGCATTTCCATCTATAGTTGCCCCTCCTTTCTTGTCAGGGTGTCCACACTTTCAGGTTTGTATCTTTTACTGTTTATGTAGCTACAGAACATTTTGGGGTTAGTTTTGCTCTCTTTATGTCCAGCTTTGCCGCCCTTATCTGTTGTTTACATTGTTTCTTTTTTTTCGTATGGTTTTGTAAAGCTTATTTACATTTTTTTTTCAGCAAGAAGACCCTGAAAGCATTATGTCCCTATAAACTCTTTAATGCTGGATGTGTGTATGGCAACTTACACATCCAACTGCAACCTTAAATTAGCTTAAATTAGCTGTTTACAATTGAACTGGAATATAAAACAATTCTTTTCCTAAATTTTAATTACATTCCATATTACACAAGCAATAGAACATTTATACATGTGTATAAATATATAATTTCATAGTTTTATTACAATAATATAAAAATGAATATATAATAACCATCATACAGTCACAGATTTACTGGATCACCTGGTATTATTAGAAACACTAGAATATACAGTTAACATCACCCAAAATGAAAATAACACAAACTACTGTATTTCTCCTGAGCTTTGGAAATCTTCTAGAATGATAATCTCAGTAATGTATTCCCCTTCCCCCTGTTTGTTTATATATATTTACTTACTGTTAAATCTCCTACTGTTACTTTTTTTTGTCTCTGAACAGTCGCTCATTTTGATTTCATATTTTGTCTTGTTTCCTATAAATCTCTGCTTGAGACTAGACTCCCTGAGTAGATAATCTTGACTTGACTGTATGAGCTTCTTCACTGCATTTGCCCTGTAGAAATCTGAAGCTATTGCCATTGTAGATAACAGCAATTCACATTCCTATATGGATTACAGGTATGTACATTGTCTGTGATAGAGCTAGCTTTCTCAGTGAAACTTTTGTATGATAAATTTGTACCGTTTTATGTGTGGTTGATGGCTAACTTTTTTTTACTTCCCGTATAGTCACAGTTGCAAAACCCAAAGACAATTTTCTTAAATCATATTTACTCCTGGGCATAAGAGAAAAAGGAACATAGACCACAGACCCCGGGAAAGCCCACATCAGGTTTGAAAAATTCATTTGCCTTTCACAGCCCCTGTCTGCCCTTAAACCGGACCTTCAGCGTGATTTAATGAAACGCCCAAACTCTTAAAAAACGGTTCCCCAGCATCTAAAATTAATATATTTTACGTTTTTAGTCACTAACTTATTATTCTTTCCCCGACTGGGCTGCAACTCTGTTCAGGAATTTAGGATACGGGTGCCGCCATCTTGACTCAGAAGCATCACACTTACTGAGGAGAGGAGAGTGGAATAAGGTACAGGGGGGCGGGTTATAGCTGTGCTTTGCTCAGGCAGAGCAGAGCTGGGGTCAGGTAAAGGTCAGCAGTCCCAGAATGCAGAGCAGCACAGTCAGGAGGCACTTCCTGTTTGCAGGCTGGCTGATAAGATGGCGGCTTTCATAAGCCGCCATCTTGGATGTTTAAAGGCTCGTAACATGCAGTAGATGCAGGTAGGATGATTTTTAATGTGGACAATCTGTATGTACAGGGTGTGGGAAACATATAAGATAGACTCTTATTCAGAGTGAAGGTCTGCTTTAAAGACTATTGTCCATCAGTTTCTATATAATCTAAAATGCTTCGTAAGAAACCAGATCTGATAATTACCCTGAGCTGGCCGATGAAAGAATTTATATCTGAACTTTTCTTATTAGGAAAACCTATTTAGAACATGATCACATCATACCCACTGTACGAACTCATTCAATTCAGAACAAGACTATGGCCTATTTCCTTTATGAACTCTTTCATGCCTGATAAGGGTTGATTTGCGAGAGAAACATTTCCCACATTCAGAACACAAGTATGGTTTATCCCCTGTATGAAGCCTTTCATGTCCTATAAGGTCTGATTTCTGAGAAAAACATTTCCCACATTTAAAACAGGAAAATGGCTTCTCTCCTGTATGAACTCGGTTATGTTTGATAAGGTCTGATTTGTCAGAAAAACGTTTCCCACATTCAGAACATGAATATGGTTTCTCCCCTGTGTGAACCCTTTCATGAATAACAAGGTGTGATATCTGAGAAAAACATTTCCCACATTCAGAACATGAATATGGCTTCTCCTCGGTATGAATTCTTTCATGTCTGATAAGGTGTGATTTGTGAGAGAAACATTTATCACATTCAGAACATGAATATGGCTTCTCCCCTGTATGAACTTTTTTATGACTGATAAGGTGTGATTTGTGAGAGAAATATTTTCCACATTCAGAACAGGAATATGGCTTCTCTCCTGTATGAACTCTTTCATGCCTAATCAGGTCCGATTTGTGAGAGAAACACTTCCCACATTCAGAACATGAAAATGGCTTCTCCCCTGTATGCACTCTTTCATGACTGATAAGGTCCGATTTGTAAGAAAAACGTTTCCCACATTCAGAACAGAAAAATGGGTGCTCCCCTGTATGAACTCTTTCATGTTTGATAAGAGCTGATTTGTGAGAGAAACATTTCCCACATTCAGAACATGAATATGGCTTCTCCCCTGTATGAACTCTTTCATGTCGTATAAGGTGTGGGATCTGGGAAAAACGTTTCCCACAATTAGAACATGAATATGGCTTCTCTCCTGTATGAACTCTTTCATGTCTGATAAGGTCCGATTTGTAAAAAAAACATTTCTCACATTCTGAACAGGAATATGGTGATTTAGAACTATGAGCTGTATCCTGGAGGAGGACATACATATAGCACTCCGGTGTAGAGTGGTGATGTGCGGGTTGCTCATGGGTATTTGAGGTAGTCGGTTCTCCTGTAGACATTTCTGTGACGTCATCTTCTCTTTTAGTATCTTGAGAGATAACAGTATGTTTGGCCCAACATTTTTGGCTATATCTACCTAGAAAAGATAGGAAACATACATAAATACAAAAGGTTAAATTGCAACTTTGCTCTATTTCACAAACTAGATGTAAAGCAGGGTCTGCTGAAAACACAAAACAAAAGGTTTAAGATCAGCAATGAAGACATAGAGGTACAACTTATAGTTAGAATAGAAAAGGTTTATGTTCCAGCTGAGCAAAAGGTTCTTCCGTGTGAGGCAAAGTGACAGTTCAGGATACCTACCCCACATTTAACAGTAAGAATATTTTATATGAAGGATGGGTAATATAACTACCAACAATTGCAGTCAATAGACAATGAAAGTCAACAATCTCTGCAGGTGCAGAGCAGCCGGTCGCACGCCGATCCATCAATATGTGCACTCGCTATGCTATGCATGTGCCCAGCCATCTGCCCATTTAAGTGAATGGACAGACAGGGACATGCACACGAGTGGTGTAAGCCACCGCTCTGTGCACAGTCAATGCGGCTGCTGCACACCGATGCCATTGATGGATCTGCACAAGTATGGAAAATTGCCATTATGGCCATTCCCTGATTATGGGTTAATTATTAGCTCATTTGAAAAGCTAACTAATTAGCTAATCTCACTGGCTTGCCTCCTTAAAAAGGGATCCAGAGTGCTGTGAAAGAGAGGAATTATCAACCTGTGTTTTGAGACGTCTTAACACAGTGTGGTCTCCCACCAATAATATTTGTCTTTTGCCATACCTCTGGAAGATTCATCCGGCTGATGCTTAGACAGATGACGACAGAGACACCCACTCTGTTTCATGGTGAGTCTCTCTAGAAAGATGATGCTGAATAACTCATGGTGATGTAACACTCGTTTTTATATATCTATATTGTTATACCTTTTAATTGCCTATTTACCAATTAAGGAGAGTATTTTTAGTATTCTATATATATATTGTTGTAATAAAATTACATCTTTATTGGTTATGCTCTGATTTATTTTGGTAGCCCTGCCTTGGGCATTAATTAGTAAAATATTTGGTATTTGGGTGCATTTTGCCATCAGCACCAGCTTTATCGGACATTCCGTGCACATGTGAAGTTGCTCATCCACCTGCTGGTCCAGCACTCAGTGGATACAATTTTCGCTGAAAAGTCCTGTGGCAGCGAAGCCTGCTTCCATCCCAGTGAATGGAGGGATTGTCTATAGGTGAAGCTAGTGGCAGACATTAGGCATTATTTACTGACCTGGACCGGTCACTAGAATTCCTTATCAAGGTGCCACAAAAACACAGGACATCTGAAAGGAGAAAATGTGACCAGCTCATAGATGACCTAAACCTCATTGAATAGAAACATGTCCTCAAAAACAATGGGATACTTTTAAAGAAATCCTTAATGAGAAATCGAGGGAATACTTCCAGAAAACTGTAACCATGTCAACAAGCCTGGTAGGCCTAGAAAGCTTGAGGTGTGTACTTCCAGAGAATATATAGTTTGTGGGGGGGGGGGGGGGGGGGGACTTCAAATGTAATGGGTTGTATTCTTGAAAAAAACAGTGTGCAAAAGGTGTGCATAGCAGTTGTATTTTTTCAGAAAATCTTCTAAAGCGCTGTTCCAGTTTGGGGGGAAATTCCTGGGCAGGAAACATACATATGGGGACCACTGTAACCAGGAGAAATTGGGCTTTTACATGCAATATGACTTTATTGGAAAACCTAAAAAAAAATGTTTTTATTTTTGCACATATTTCAAAAACATTGATAATACACTAAAAAGGACTAAATAAGACATTTTGTGTTAAAGCCCAAACAATATATAATGTTCCTGGGAAATCCCTGAAAAATTACAGTTGAACATATATAGTGCAAAATAGTGAAAAATGGTCTAGCAACAGAGGGTGACAAAATCTCTAGGTAGGCTGGCAGTTAAAGGAGGGGGATGGGGGTTTCTCTGTTCAAAATAGAGTTAAAGCGATCGGTTAGTGAGGGATCAATTTCTGGGGACAGTGTCTTATAGTACTCAGCCGTGAAGCCAGCTGGGCCTGGCATTTTATTGCTGGTTGTCATCTTAATGATTTTGTGGACCTCATCAACTGTTATAGTGACCTCAAGGAGTTCCGTTTGGGCGTCGGTAAGTTTAGGGAGGTTAAGCGACTCCAAGAATCCCAGCAGGATCTCTTGCATGTGACGTATACAGCTCCTGATAGTAGGTTTTCAATACCTTTCTAATGCCTTTTCCAGCCCATAAATCTGGGGAATCTGGGATCTCCCGGGCTGGCTGTCTTGGCAAGCAGGGATCCCACTATGTTGCCCCAATGGAAGATATTTTTGTTTAGAATAGTCCACCTTCGTTGTGGTTGTTTAGTGAGGTAGGTGTTTAATACAAAAAGGACGTCTTGCCATTTGTCCCAATTTTCTGATATTGGGGAAGACATTGAGAGGAACAACACCCTGAAAAGTTAAAATTGCATGTGTTGTTCCCGGAACATCGGACCTAACCGTGCTTGTCAAAGTTCGATTGTGATCTCGCAGCTCAGTAAAGTCTTGCGTGATTTCATGCAGCTCCATTGCATTCCATACATGGGCACGAGATCGCAGACCGTGCGCAGTGCCTGATGGGATGCAAAATGGCGCTGCCCATCAGGAGGTCGCCTAGATTCCAAGGAACCCAGAAGTTAGATGCCCTGGCGAGGTAACAATTGCCCAAAGGTAAATCCAGAGGGGGGGCAGCAGCAGATTGGTGAACTTTGGGGGAGGCTTTAACCTCCTCAGATGTTCCTCTTAGTAGATGTAGAGTCATCCCAGTGTTGCAAGTTATTGTCTACATAGGTTCCCCATTCCCGTTTCAGGAATTCCCGAAAATATTGGCATTTTGTCAAGAAGGGGAGGTCCAGTTTAAATTATGGCGAAGGATAGAGGCTTGAATGTTTAAGGCAGAGGAGTAGCTGGGCTTTCTGGCACCCAGGGCAAAAATTCGAAATGGTGCCCCTCACCTGTTCTCAGGCCCCCCTCTGGTGTCCCCCTAACCTGCTGCACCCAGGGCAAGTGCCTCCCCTGTTCCCCCCTAGCTACACCCCTGGTTTAAGGTGATTGGGGGGTGATTTGATATGGATATGTGACCAACTCTAGAGTTTCTAACCACTGAAAAGACCCGTTAGAAAAGCGTCAATTCTGAACAAGGTTCTATGCACTTTGGATGTGTGTAATCCCTCCCAGTTGGATGTTGTATCCTCCAAATATCAACCAGAGGAGCAGACCTCATCAGGAACACCAGATCCCCTACTGACCTTGAGTCAAGGGTGGGATTGTTATTGGTAGGTTTTTGTTAGAGAGTATTGTTACATCTCACCCTCCGGGTGAAGAAGAGACCCGTGCCACTGGACTCGAAAGTGAGCATCTTTTTTTCTCTGCAAGAAGGGGAAACGCCAGGCATGAATTTCACGTGACTGGTGCTTAGAGGCTTGAGAGGCAGCCATGTGAATTTCACAGACTTGGCGTTTAAAGGGTTAAAACATAAAAAACAAAACTCCAACCAACACACCACCATCCCAACAAGGGGTACAGATACACTTCAGCATCGTTATACACATTAAAAGATGACTATAAAGCACAACCTTGCCCAGCATTTGGTACATCAGACTACACTGCCCTCATCCTAATACCAAAACATAAATGGAGATTAAATCAGGAAACTTAACCCTTTAAGTGCCAGCCTACCTGGAGTTTTTGTCACACTCTGTTGCCAGACCATTTTGCACCATTTTGCGCTCCCCATGTTCAAATGTGATTTTTGAAGGGATTTCCAGGGATTTCCCAGGAAAATGATATATTGTTTTTTTCAGCAGAGTCTGGGCTTTAACATGAAATGTCTTGTTTGTCATTTTTTAGGTGTATTCTCAATATTTTTGGGTGAAATATGTGCAAAAAAAAAAAAAAAAAAAAAAAAAAAGTAGTTTTTTTTGTAATAAAAAATGTAAGTTTGTCAATGAAATCTTATTGCGTGTGAAATCCCAATTTCTCCCGGTTACAGCGGTACCACATATGTATTGGTAGACACCCTTTCCTGCCCAGGAGACTCCCCCAAACTGAAACAGCGCTTTAGGGGATTTTCAGATAAAATACAACTGTGCTACGCAATATGCGCACCTTGCAGTTTTTCCAGAAAGACAACCCTTTACATTTGAAATACCCCCAACAAACTATATATTCTCTGGAAGTACACACCTCAGGCTTTCTAGGCGTACCAGGCTTGTTGATGTGGCCATAGTTTTCTGGAAGTAATCCCTCAATGGATTCTTTGGTTGCAAAGAGTTTCCCTAAAAAAAGGATAAAAAAGCAGAATCAAAGCCACATTTTCCTAAAAAAACTATATACAAACAAGAAAAAACAAGTTTAATCTGAAAACGCAACATCCCCCGAACAGAACAATACCCAACATGCATAGCTACTGTCAAGGGAAGAGTTGCCAAACACCCCAAAGTAAAGCATGTGCGTAACGGTAATTTTACTTGAAAATTTCAGCTCTGCAGACAAAGTGCGCACCTTGCGATTTTTCAACCAAAACAACCCTTGACATTTGGAATATCCCCCATAAACCATATATTCCCTGAAAGTACACACGTTAAGCTTTCTAAGGGTACCCAGCTTGTTGTAGTGGGCTCATCTTTCTGGAAGTAATCCCTCAAAGAATTCTTTGTTTGCGCAGGGTTTCCCTAAAAAATTTATAAAAAAGCTGAATAAAAAACACCTTTTCCTAAAATATAAATATGCAAACCAGAAAAAACAAGCTAAGTCTGAAAGTGCAAGGTCCCCCGAACAGAACAATACCCAACATGCATAGGTACTATTAACCCTTTTAATTGCCAGCCTACTTGAGATTTTGTCACCCTCTGTTGACAGGCCATTTTTCCCCATTTTGCGTCATGTTTTGCGCCATTTTTGCTGGAACTTTCAGGAAAATTATATATATATTTTTTTGCAGCAGAGTTTAGGCTTTAACATGAAATGTCTTGTTTGTAAATTTTTTTTTTTTTTTTACAATATTATTAAGTAAAAATAATAAATAAATAAATAAATTTTTTTTTTTAAAAATTGACTCCTTTATTTTAAATAAAAAATGTATTTTATTAAGGAAAATCATATTGCATGTGAAAGCCCCATTTTTACCGATTAGAACGGTACCACATATTTATCGGTAGCCCCCTGTTCCTGCCCAGGAGACCCCCCCTAACTGAAACAAGTTTTATAACAATCCCAAAAAAAATACAACTACCATCCACACTACAAAGGGTTAAATCGAGAAAAAAAATGACATAGGGTCCCCCCTCCCAGGGGAGGGAGACCCCATTTTTTTTTTTATTTTTAAGGGTTAAAAACCATGATCCGAACTAACGGAAATGTTCCGATTTGCTTCCATTCATCGAAAGTGCATTCCCGAACGTTCGTACGAATGAAAAATGAACGAAATAAAGCAAAAAAATGACCACCAAAACTTTCACAGACAGCTACGGAAGTCCGGACGAATGTGTCTCTGAATCGAGCCTAATCATCTGAAACTAACAGCGGAGTGTGCACTTTGTCTCTTGTATCACACTCAATAAAGCTTGTTTTCAATTAGACAGCAGCACTCCAGAGGACACAGGCCCTGCGCGGACGTCACCGGGCGGTGGTTGGCAAATCTCCACATTGTCATCCGCCGGCGGAAGTGACGTCAGTCGGGACCGCGTCACCGGAAGTGACGCGCCGGAACGCGCTCCACAAGCGCGTCCGGAAGCACCCCACACATGCTTAAAAAGGTACCACTGTACATTTCTCATTATCGCAGCCTTGAGAAAGGGGCCTCCGGCCTCGAAACGTTGGCTACATATGCGATCACGGTACTTTGTATACTGGTAATCAGATTATATGCTTGGTTGTTTCTCTCTGTTATTATGATGCACGTTATACCTGGACCACATCTAGAATGATGCTTGGTGGTTTGATGCATTCTGACCAGATTTCTCATTACTGTTTTGATTTCTAATTTGTATCTGTATCTTTCTTAACTGCATTGGTCAGATACAGCTGTAACATTCTTCAGGACCAGTCTAGCAACCCCTCATAGGTGACTATACTCACTAAGGTCATTACCTACTTGTATATAGCATATTATGTAGATATATAGAGTTTAGGTATATATTCCTATTTATCTGAGGTGGTCTACGATCCTGGAGACTGAGCGCATATTGATTACTGGAATAGATATACTGTATCCTTTTTTGGTATATATAATCTGTAGATATTCTTGTTTTTGTGGAAGCCATGCTGCAGTCTTGCACAGGGCCCCGTTAAAACTAAGGCCGGCCCTGACTCCAAAGGTCTCTGGCATCTCAGACTATTAAAACTATATCCTTCAGAAAGCAAAATGCCAACATGTCTGTGGTAGAGGAGCGGAACCTTTTTTATGCAACAAACAGTTCTTCTAATAGCACCAACGTGGCCAATAACACTAAAAATTAATTCACTATTCCAGAGGATGATGTGAGGGAAGCCCTAAAGAGAGTGAACATCAAGAAAACAGCAGGACCAGATGGCATTTCAGGACAGGTCTCCAGACTGTAAGCAGATCAGCTTGCTCATGTATTCACTAAAATATGTAATCTCCCTGTCAAAGTGTATGGTTCCCAGATGCTTTAAAACTCCATAATTGTACATATCCAAAAAAAGACTATTGTCTCCTAGCACTGACTAGGTGACCTCATCTCTTGTTAATCTGGACCTAACTGTACTACCCATACAGTCCAAACAGGGTTGACTAATGAACCACTGTATGCTTATAAATGATATACGCCTTACTCACCCGTCCAGCCACAATCCTTCCAGATGCTTGATTCAAATCCTGCGCCTGCACAGATGCTGAATATTTTTCATTCATGCCACTGCTCAGTAACATGAAATTTGAAAGTAGCGGGCTATTGACCAGTGACTGCTGTCACCGGCCAGTGTCCCACGGATTTCCACACTACATGAACCCAGAAGCCGCTAGGAGAAGCTTTCACACAGCCAAAAGTAGTTGGCTGTATGGCTGCGGGAGCATCTGGACCTGCCCTGGAAGGTAAGTCCTCTGGGCTTTATTCTATTTTAAGTCTTTTGGTTTGCCTTAATATAATTCCCACAAGACGGGATATCTTACGGGATGTCCTGAGATTCAATCAACTTTTAAGCTAATGATTCTCGTACTTCCTGAAGACCACAAGCTGTCGATATGGGAAACCTGCTTTCTCTTTTCTTCACTCTCAACATTGGAGCACCCTAGAGTGGTGTTGTTAGCCCTCTGATATATGCCTTGTATACCCATGACTGCATATCCAACTCAAATTCCACCACTACCACCCCCCAGAGGCAATAGGGGTGCTATAGGCCAAGGATCATTATAGAATCTAGGTACCCAGCAGGCTAAAGGGCCACAGGAAATACTCTCACTGACCAACACAATGGCCCTACCCTTGTGCTCCTGGTATCCTGGTATGGTAAAGATGTAAATAAATATAAAAACTATGGGAGAAGGGAAAAAAGAACTAAAGTATCCCAGCCATGACCATAAAGCAAAATCAGCATGCAAGGTAATGCTAAGAGTAACCGTGGAAAAAAAACAGAGAAGGAGGCAGACCAGAAGGATTGAAATATGGGTGAAACCAGATAAGATGCCAATGAGGAGGCTATTTTACACTAGTTTACATTGCCCTCTTCATCTTTGATTCCAAAGTAATGCATTCTGCACACTACATCTTCTCACATATAAGGCCAAGGGTACAATGAATCCTACTGAAAACAATGCAGTCAGCCAGGAGAGAGATAAAAATCAATGTAATGCTGTATAGCAGGTCAGATTACCCGATGTCTTCAGGAAAGCCTCAGACTCTTAGTGCAGAGTGCAGGAAAATGCTGCCTGGTCTTATCATGAAACTGTCCCACTGTGTCAATTCTGTGGGATACTTCAGCAATAGCCTTGGAGAGACGAAAGCAGTCTCACAATTGCGCCTTCCATCCTGGAGATGTAGTTATAAAAGTCACAGCGTGAGGGTATTGCCCTAATTGCTTCAAAAATGGTGCTCCTCAACACCTATGCCATCATAAAGACAACTGACCGGTGAAAGTGAGGGCTGACGCATGTATGTGGTGACTCCAGAGAAACATTTAATTAATGGTCAATATGAGAGAAACAGTGGTAGCTCTGTTCCCTACTTACTGGGCATCAGGCATAGTACAGGGGTTGGCATGGCAATATAATCAAGGCCATTAGTTCTGCATTTTTAGTCCCAGGTGCCAGTGTAGGAGGTGCAAATCATTCTATGTGCAGGAGATTTGAGTATTCAGCACCCAATGTTTTCGGTTGAGCAGCATAAAGCTGTTGTTATTCTCTGGGGCAGACATGGAGGCCATAATTATGTGACCTAGTGAAGACTGCAGCCCCACCCTTATACAGGAGACATTGCTCTAGCCAGCATGGTCTGCTCCCTCCCCTGGGGGTGCAATTTAAGAATTCTTTCTGATTGATTACTGATAAAAAAATAAAAAGGTAATAAGAGAAAATACAATTCTGTGAAGTACTCACCTGTAGAATTGGTATTATACGTATACAGTACGTCCTGCTCCAGATATAATTCTTACACTTGGATTATCCTCCGCCAGAGGGCGCTGTGCACTGCAGACATGCAAAAACAGGCTCCTCCCGGCCCTTCATATACCCAGGGACCTCCCACAAATCCCTAGCATTGAAAAGCAGTGAACCAGAAGCCGGGAGAAACCAACCACCAAAAACAACTGGTAATGATAACAATAACAACAATCACCATCCAGAATAATGCAAAAACCAGGGTGGGGTGGAGCAGGACGTACTATATACGTATAATACCAATTCTACAGGTGAGTACTTCACAGAATTGTATTATTCTAAGTATACAGTACGTCCTGCTCCAGATATAATACTTACACTTGGGACATCCAATAGCAGTGTCCATAAAAGTAGGGTGGGATCCCCAACAAAAAAGGCAACAGCACGTAGGTTAAACAACAACCGCCTGCAAAACCTTGCGGCCAAAAGCAGCATCAGCTGAGGCCCGAACATCAACCTTGTAAAACTTTGAGAAGGTGTGAACAGAAGACCAAGTAGCGGCCTTGCAAATTTGCTCCACAGAAGCCTGGTGTTGGAAGGCCCAGGAGGCCCCAATAGCACGAGTAGAATGAGCCGTAAGACGGAAGGGAGGACTCTTCCCTTTAGCAGAATAAGCTTGAACCACCGCCTGACGGATCCACTTGCTGATAGTAGACTTGGCAGGAGCCAAACCCTTCCTAGGCCCAGAAGGCACAACGAAGAGAGCATCAGTCTTCCTGAAAGCTGCAGTGACAACCAGGTAATACTTCAAACACCTGACCACATCCAGGGAATGCAGAACCCTTTCCTTGTCATTACTAGGATTGGGACACAAGGAAGGAAGAACAATGTCCTGATTCAAATGAAAGGCAGACACAACCTTAGGCAGAAAATCCGGCTTGAAGCGGAACACCACCTTGTCCTGGTGTCTCTCATAGTAGGGGGACTGAATGGATAGAGCAGCCAGCTCAGACACACGCCTAACCGAAGTTATGGCTACCAAAAAGACAACCTTGAGAGTAAGAACAGCCAGAGCAGCATATTGAATAGGCTCAAAAGGAGCACCCTGCAAGGCAGATAAAACCAAGTTTAAATCCCAAACGGGAACCACCGGTTTACGAGGGGGACGCGCATGAGTGACCCCCTGAAAGAAGGTCTTAACCAAATGATGATGAGCAAAGGTCTTCTGAAAGAAGACGGACAGGGCAGAAACCTGACCCTTCAGAGTACTGAGTTTGAGACCTAACTCCAAACCATGCTGTAAGAACTCCAGAACCCTGGGGACAGAGAACTCCCTACAGGGAACAGACCTAGACTCACACCAGTCAATGTAGGCACGCCATACTCTATAATAGATAGCAGCAGAAGTCTTCTTCCTAGCCTGCACCATAGTGCCCACCACGAAGGCAGACAAACCCTTCTCCATCAAGATGGAGGTCTCAGCAGCCAGGCCGTCAAAGCCAGCGTTTGTAAATTGGGACGGCGTAGGGATCCCTGAGTTAGCAGATCTGGCACCGGGGGGCCACTAGAATCACAGGCACCCCTTCCAGAGCAATCTTGCGCAGAACCCTGCTCAGCAGGGGGAATGGTGGAAATACATACAGGAGCCGAAACTCCTTCCAAGACATGGACAGGGCATCCGTGGCCAAGGCCAGAGGGTCCTGAGACAGGGACACGAAGGCCGGGAGCTTGTGGTTGTGACGGGACGCAAACAGGTCCACATCCGCTAGACCCCAACGGTGACACAGGGACTGGAATAGCCTGTTGCAGAGGGACCACTCTCCCTGACAGGACGTCCCCCTGCTCAGAGAATCTGCAAGCAGATTCTCCACCCCCGGAATGTAAACAGCCGAAATGCATTGTACATTGGCCTCCGTCCATGTCAGAATCTGAGACACCTCCCGGAGGGCACCCTTGCTCCGAGTCCCTCCCTGATGGTTGATGTATGCAACCGCCGTCTTGTTGTCTGAGCGTACCTGGACCGACAGCACCTTCAGGTTGTGGGTCAACCGCTCCAGTACCAACCAGACAGCCCGCAGTTCCAGAATGTTGATGGGTAAATGGGCCTCATGAGGACCCCACGTCCCCTGGAAGCGCAGGGACTTCCAGAATCCCCCCCAACCTGACAGACTGGCATCCGTTGTGACCGTCTCCCAGGAAGGGGCCAGAAAGGACCTGCCCCCTGTCAAGTTCTCGAGGTCCAACCACCACGCAAGGGACCGTCTGACCGAGGGGGGAAGCACACAGACCCCGTCCAAGGACGCTGGGTTCTTCTCCCATACTGACAGAAGGTGAAGCTGCAGAGGTCTCAAATGGAACTGAGCAAAGGGCACCGCCTCGAAGCTCACCACCATCAGGCCCACCAGCTGCATACCCTGCCTGATGGAGGGCTGTGGGCACGAGAGCAGGAACCTGGCCTGCGCAGTCAAAGCTTCCACCTTCTGTTGAGGAAGGAATATCCATGACTGAACCGTATCCAGAATCATTCCCAGGAAAGGGGTCACCGAGGACGGGGCCAGAGAGGACTTGGGGTAATTGATCACCCAACCGAAGGACTCCGGGGTGGACACTACCCGTTGGGTGCCCAACTCTGCCTGCCGCAGAGACCGAGAGGTGATGAGGATGTCGTCCAGGTAAGGCAGCACCTTAGCCTTATCAGGGACATCACCCCTGCCAGCACTTTGGTGAACACCCTGGGAGCCGACGTGAGGCCGAATGGCAGGGCCACAAATTGGTAATGCTGATCTTTCAGTGCAAATCTGAGAAACCTTTGGTGTCCTGTAAACACTGGGACGTGAAGGTAAGCATCCTTGATGTCTACTGACGTCATGAAGTCCCCTGGGCGCAATGAGCCAATGGCCGAGCGCAGAGTTTCCAAGCGGAAATGCCTGTTCTTGACAAATTTGTTGAGGATTTTTAAGTCCAGAATGGGCCTGACTGACCCATCCTTCTTGGGTACTGTGAAGAGGTTGGAGTAGAACCCCGTGCCCCTGTCTCCTAAGGGGACCTTGCAAATGACACCTAGATCCAGGAGACCCTGCACGGCCAGCAACAAGACCTGAGCTGAGGCAGGGTCCTGAGGGATCCGGGACCCAATGAATCTGGTGGGGGGCCGTACAGCAAATTCTATCTTGTAGCCGGAGGACACTACCTCCTGAATCCACCGGTCTGAGACGTGGCGCCGCCAGACGTGCTCGAAGTGCTGTAGACGTCCCCCCACCCTGACGGGTGAGGGCGCCCCCTCGTGCCTGAGGGGTCTTGGGAGGGGCTTTGGGCCCCAGGAGGGACCGGGACGGCGTCCTCTATTCCTGTGCCAGGAATCTGCGCGGGGCCCCGCGAAGGACACCCCTTTTCCCTGTATTGCCCCGCGGTAGGGGATTGAAAGGGTGCCCTGGCCTCGAAAAGGCCGAAACTGCCGCCTGTGCTGGGGCAACTTGCCTCCTTTGGCAAAGAGGTCTAGACAGTCTCCAAACAGACGTAGCCCTTTAAATGGAAGCCAAGTAAGGGATTTCTTAGCGGCGTTGTCAGCCGCCCACTGTCGCAACCAAACCGTGCGGCGAAAAGCTACCGCCAGGACAGAAGATCTGGCACACATCTTTATAGCATCGTCCGATGCAGACAGGATAAAGTTTATGAACACATCACAGTTAGACAGAGTATTGACAGTATCAGAGGGCAACTCATCTGTGCCATCAAGTGCATTCCTGACCATGGCCCTGAGCGCTACTGCTGTAATGGCTAAGGCGCAAACCCGGGCGCAAGGTCGCTCCCCCAAATGCAAAGGCATGGGATGCCAATTGATCAAGACGCCGGTCCTCAGAGTCCCGTAGTGTAGTAGTTTCAGGGGAGTGCATAATAGAGGTGTTGGACAACCCTAGAATAGGAGCATCGACCTCGGGAGGCGATGACCATCACTTAACCAAGTCAGCCGGGAAGGGATACTTTCTATCCACACTCTTAAGGATCCCAGACAGTCTTAAGCACGAGGCTATTGAAATGAGTCTGCTCGGGAAATTCAAGACGAGCCTTAGCAGTATGAAAAAGCTCACCCTGGGAGCAGCGACAGGGGGAGAGATGGACAAAACCTCAAATATCTGAGCCAGCAGTCTGTCAACATCATCCGAGGACCAGATTCGTCATGACCCCTGGACTCCTCGTCGTATGACCCAGAGTCAGAGAACAGCTCCCCTTCGTCCGAGGGGGGTTGGCCGTAAGGCTGCAACAAGTCATCAGATTCCATAGGGAAAAGGGCAGAGTCAGGGGTTAAATGCCGCCTCTTAGCGGTGGCCTTACGCGCTAGCGAGCAATCTTTCAACACTGGCCAGTCTAGTAGCCATATCAGGATGAGAATCCCCGCTTGTATTGGGAGTTAGACTCAGGCTTGGGGGAGTAGGTGAAGTGAGGCGAGCGAGGTGCAGGCCCAGCCACGGAAGAGGCGGGAAGAACCGATAACGCCTGCTGTGCACAAGGAACACAGACCCGTGCATTGTCACCGCTGTTAGGTAAGACAAGCTACACACAGCCGGGCTTGTCCCAAAGGAACCCCGTTCACAATATCCTGAGATGCCTCCATATGTTGATTGTATCGGCACGATAGGCCCGTAGGGAATGACGCTATAAGCTACCCTGGATGCCCCAATAACCCGCTGGGAAGTGGGAGTAATATTTAATAGTCTCAACCAGGGGATACACCGGGCCGGGAGAAGCCACCGGGAATCACGGTCTGAAAGACATAAGAGGGACAGGAATGTCAGAGCCAAGCGCAAGGTGTAAACTAGGTAAGATACAGGTAATTATAAGGATAATATATGGCCGCCCGCGAGGGCACTTACAGACAGCAGGGGGAGGGCGGTCTTCACCACGCGCGCGAAAAAGAATGGCACCAAACGATCCTCGAAGGGCGGGCCAGAGCTGAAGGTGACGCGGAGCGCGCCAAATCATGACGCGGGGCGCATCAAGTCAGGACCCCGCCCCCCCCCCGGTGAGCGTGAAGATCCGAAAGCGCGAGGCAAATAGAGAAGAAGAAGACAGGGCAGTGACGCCTGAAAAGATGACCGAGCGGGTTACCGCAGCAGGGCCACTACGGTTTAAGACAAAAGACGCCTCAGCATCAACAAAAGCCACCGCCGTTCGTGCAATGTAGAAAGGGCGCGGCGGCTACCAATAAAAGTAAAAGTACAAAAAAACGCGGCTCTGACATCCATTCCCAGTCAAACACAACACTGAGGCCGCCATACTCACAAACCCCTCCCCCCCCTTTCTTTCCCCCCGAGCTAGGGGGGGAACGAGGGAGGATGGCGACCCCTTACACAGGGTCCACCGCTACATGGGGAGTGGGACAATTAAGCGGGTGGGGCATCCCCTAAGGCTCACCATCAGCCTAACCGCCTACCCTATGGTGGGGGACTGCGGTGGAGCATGGCTCCGACAGGCACGCATGGTGCTGCCTACCTTCACCCGACCAGCGCATCCCAAGCTGGGAGGCACATCACAAGGAGGACGGGTGGGAATAGTCCCACAGGGCCGCAGGCTGTGATAGCCCCGCTCACCTGCGAGAGAGTGATACTTCATGTCTTCGCAGTCAGCACTGCAGAGAAATCTGGGGATTTGTGGGAGGTCCCTGGGTATATGAAGGGCCGGGAGGAGCCTGTTTTTGCATGTCTGCAGTGCACAGCGCCCTCTGGCGGAGGATAACCCAAGTGTAAGTATTATATCTGGAGCAGGACGTACTGTATACTTAGAATATGGAACATTAACACACTGGATCAATGGAATCTGTGTAGATTTCAGCATTTCATTAATAGCATGGGACCTAAGCAGAGCTTGTTGAGACCCCTGTCAGAGTTTGAGGACAGTACAATGGATCAATATGTTACGCCCAAGACCATATCATGGTTATATCAGCTACTAAGTGAGCAGAATCGGGAGAGACCCCGCTATTGTGGTGAATGGGAGGCAGAGCTAGGTATCAGTCTTGCAATCGAAGAATGGGATAAATGGTTTCTCATAACTCATAAACCATCTATCTCCACCCGAATTCAGGAAATAAATTTCAAATATCTGAGTAGATGGTATTTCACTCCTAAGAGATTGAACACTATGATCCCCTCGTTAGATCCCTCCTGCTGGCGATGTAACACTGGAATAGCCACTTTTACACATATATTCTGGGCCTGCAACAAACTAAAACCATTCTGGACAGAAGTGATTCAGATAATGCGGCAGATGTCAGTAGACCTGATCCTAGAGGATCCAGAATTCTTCCTATTCAATCAAATGAATATAAGCTATACCTATCGGAAATCCATTCTGATACACTAAGTGAACGCAGCAAAAACCTTAGACACTGGAAATCCACCTAGAGAAAGAGATTGGCTTAACGAAGTCCAACAGATAAGAGATATGGAGCAACTCACATTGTCCCTATGACAGGGATGAGCATTTTAGAGCTGTCTGGACAGTCTGGGGTGTGTTTCAGGGCACTGAAACCTACAAAAGCATCTGTAATCTTAATTCACATTTGATCATTCCACTCCTGAGGTTCAGGCTGTGGGTCTAAATAAGACAGACCGAGATTACTTGTTTTCTTCCTCTCGACCCCTCCCATCTCCCCTTTCTTCTCTTTACACTTGCTCTCGTTCCCGCTAATATTTCACACTCTACTTATCTTCCAGCTCTATTTCTCTCAGCTCACTTCCTTTTAGGATTCTACGAATACCTGTCAGAGCACAACCTAGTCTGATGCCTTGATTGGAGCATGTCGGGGGGGGGGGGGCATGCCCTAGGGCTTAAAAAAAGTATTTACCTCTATCACTCGCTGTCTCAAGGATGGTGGCCGCCCCTCTTCCCTTACTTTGCACTGACTGTCTAATGCTCAAGCGCCTAGGTTAAAGGTTGATAAAAAGGGCAAGCAGGACTGAGAGACAGTTTTGGTTTTCTGTATTCTTCTTCAGCTGCCTTACATGTGAACATTTCCTCTTTGTCGTGTGATACAAAGTTGTGTACTTATAAACGGATGTAGAGCAGGTGGGTGCCGTGCAGGGGAGCAGAGAGAGAGTGAGAGGAAGTCATCTATTGGTGACAGCATTCTGCAAGGGGATATCTTGCTGTATTACAGTGGTCCCCATCACTCTCCTCAAGGCCTACCTGCAAGTCATGTTTTGTGGATTTCCACATAGCAGCTCTATAGCACTGATCCTGGGGAGCCCTGAAATATTACGTCTTCATAGCAGACTGTGCTTTTTTGCCGAACTGCTTTCCAGATCTGAAAGCAGTCCTAAAGTGTGTGTGTGTGTGTGTGTGTGTGTGTGTGTGTGTGTGTGTGTGTGTGTGTGTGTGTGCCAACAATGCACAGATGGGTCGAAGGCCACTATCAAAGCAATCTGGCCTTCCATAAAAATATGAAAAATGCATTGAGCAGGCAAGGAAAATCCTCTCCAACTCCAGCCATGCTGGTCACTTTTCACTCCCCTTAAGTCTGGTCGAGGTTTCCAGGTCCTCCAGTTTCGGACTTCCAGGTTGGCCAATTAAACATGGCTCATGCTAGGGGAGAGGATATTCCCTCTTTGTCAGCCCATGAAGTTGATTATGTAGGTCAAAGTTTATTACACAGCATTAATAGTCATGCATGCAAAAAGGGCCCCCGACCAAATATTGTGTGACTTAACTTTCAGTAGGCCATTTCTGTATTGAAACTCCCAACATCCTGCTAGGCGTGCCTGTACCTCAAGTGCAGATGTATGAGACACACTGAGGAGCCCGTGGACAGGCCAATGAAAAAAATTTTACTCACGTGGGCTAATCTTTAGAGGAACTTCCTCTTCCTTGGTTTCCCTCCCTTCTTCTCCCTCCTCCTCAGTGGTCATATTTCTCTCTATAGAGTCTCCGGTATCTGTGAATAAAGATGGGAGTGAAGCCCCTGTACTGAGATGTAAGAAACAAACCAGAGAGTGTGCGGAGCCTGAAACGGGGGGGGTGTTTTCTATAGAAGCTTTATTACTCACCTGGCCTGATCTGTAGTGGAATTTCCTCCTCATCCTTCACAGATATTTTTTCTTCCTCCTCCTCAGTTGTCACATTTGTCACTATAGAGTCTCCGGGGTCTGGAAATAAAGATGATAGTGACACTTCTGTACTGAGATGCATGAGACACAGCAGAGTGTGCGGGGTGAATGAAATGTGGGGGAATGAGGGAATCTTTGCTATAGAAGAAAATCAATCATAAAAGCAAATATATTCCATTGATTTCCAGTTTTAAGCACTACTCTATCACCAACCATTAACCCCCCATAAAAAATAACAATTTTCTACAAAATGGGTGTTGTTCCTAATGCAGGGGACACCCCCAGCAAAACAGTGTAGTGATTGCCCGTTGTGTGGGACGCTGGCAACCACGTGACTGCGGCGGCCAATTGTATAGCTTAATTTTGTCAGGGAACCAAGGATAAAGGTACTACTTCTCTGGGTTAATGGGATTAAATGTGCAAGAGGCCACTGGCAATTGGGATGCCCCCCTGTACTAGCAACAACATCTATTTACCTTCACACCACATGCATGTACATGCCTAATGCTGCCAATATCAAAGGGGTATGAACAGAAGGATGGAGGGCGTCCTATTGAGAATTCAGGTAAGCCTAAACTGGTCAATTATCTCCAAACATGGAGATTAAAGCGTAACACTTTAACAGCCAATAGGGGGCATTGACCCACAGTCTCTGTAGTGGTATTGGGTTCCTTAGTGCTGATAAATATAGCCCAATAAATATTCCCACAAGGTGGGTGTTGCAGTGGAATTCTAGCCTCTGTAACCCACTGTCTCTTCCTCCTAACTGGTGTTGCATTCAGTTGCTCTAAAAAAAAAAAAACAAAAAACGTCTTTTTTTGTATGCTCGGGATGAAGGAAAGTTCTTCCAAGAATTCCGTCTCACAGCCAGATTATGGTGATAGCTTTTAAGTCTAGCTTGTCCATCACTGGGAATCCTAGAATAAATGTCTCCAAGGATCTCAGCAACATTACCTATCCTTTATTTCTTTCATCATACGTACGTTTTACACATGTCCCTTCGCGTTTGTTACCTCTGTTCCTCAGCCACCTTAAAAGACGAGACTCAGGCTTTGTCCGTTGATGTCTTGTGTTTACACTACTGGATCTGGATCCTGTAACCTGTGACCAAGTGACTTTTTGAATTGACCTTCACTGTGACCCAGGCTTTCTGACCACTGAACCTTCGCTGCCAGCCCTGACCTTCTGCTTGTCTAAGCATTCATCGTTTGGTAATGTGCCTCTTCATCTCAAGAGAGCTTTTAGGGGCACAACCCTGGAAGCACCTGCAGCCTAGTCTGTCCACCCTTGTTTAGGAGCTCAATTGAACATCAGGCCTATTAGAAGATTCTGGGCCCTGCATCACAGTGACTTTCAATGACCAGACATTTCGTGCACCTGTAGCTCAACCTTGAACTTCAGCCCAATCCCCAGCCTCGACCTTCTTCTCATCTGACTACACCTTCACCTCATTGTCTTGTACCATGCCTCAAAGCTGATAGCGATAGTGCCTGCAGCCCAGTATGTTCTCCCTATTGGGGGTGCTCCAGTAAATACCAGGCCTATCAGTATATTCCAGGCCCTGTGGGATAGTCGCTTTCCTTTGCCAAGAGTTTTCTGTACCTGAAACTTCTGGGAGGAGCGGCTGACATGATGTCTCTGTAGAGATCTTTATGTCCTTCCTTCTCAGGAGCTCTGCCATACCTTCTCCCAGCTCCTACTTCTCCTATTGGACAATCAGACATCTTATTAATGTAATATCCAGTTCTCTTCCTCGATCATCAGATGTAAGACTTCAAAGCCATGGCAAATGGAAAGGCGTTCTTTCCATTTGATCATGAACCAATTGCATTTGATGGTTTATATTTAGCACAGCCTTTGTCACCAGTCATAAGTTCCTGTAATCCTGATCCTCTATGTTTTGCCTTTCTATAGAAGGTTTATTTCTCACCTGGGCCAATCTGTAGAACTTCCACTATTTTTATTTTCACAAGTTCTTTCTCTTCCTCAGCTTTCACATCTCTCGCTATAGCATCACCAGGGTCTGTGAAAAAAGATGAAAGTGAGGCCGCTGTACAGAGATGTACGAGACACACCAGGATGTGCGAAGTGACTGAACAGAAAGCATACAGAAATATTTACTATAGAGGGTTTATTACTCACCTGGGCTAATCTGTTGAGGAACTTCCTCTTCTTTGGTCTCCCTCCCTCCTTCTCCCGCACCCTCAGTTGTCACATTGGTCACTATAGAGTCTCGGGGGTCTGTGAATAAAGATGAGAGTAAGGCCATGAGAAGGTGCAAGTGTGTGGTAATGGAGGTGGTGGCTAAGTGGTGCCTCCTCTTACCATGTGATGGGAGGAGCTGCTGAGCCTCCATCATTGTGTCCCCCCCCCCCCCTGTAGAGACCTTGGTGTCCTTCTCGATATTTGCCCTGTCTGTCCACTCTGTAGGCGTCACTCTGGAAGACATGAGATGAGACATCGGAGATATAGAAGAAGCCAGGTGGTAAGATATCCCAGCATCCCACACACAGCCAAGGTGTCTGAGCATACTTGGCCTTCAGCGAAAATTTTGGTATGAGGAACCTCAGAATTATTTAACACAAGGTGTTTCCATGATGACTCTATACCTCCCCCATCCAGTGACAGGAAATCCAGGGGAAATGAGAAGATTATATACCCCCATGTATAATATGAATGTGTCACAGAGCAGGGTGGGTCTACATGTGGCTCCATCATGGGGGAGTCCTACAAACATCCTCCACTGAGGTCTCCAGGAGTAAATGTTTTGTTTCCAGCATTTTTCAGGAGTGGTTTGATCTCAGACACATGCGGTGATAAAATCCTCGTTCTTCATGCCGGGAAACAAGAAACTGATCCACTGACCATCGGATTCCAATTGAACGATTAGAGAATCCGAGACAATCAGAGACAGCAGAGAGCTATGTACATGCTACATGTAATGCCCAGCTGATCCTCCAATCAGAGACAGCAGGCAGCTATGTACATGCCACATGTAATGCCTGGCTAATCCTCCCATTATAGGCAGCGGGCAGCTATGTACATGCTACACGTAATGCCCAGCTGATCCTCCAGTCAGATACAGCGGACAGCCATGTACATGCTCCCCTTCCCACTGTCTCTCCGGCAGTTCCCGCATTCTCCTCTGTGCTCCACGGACATCAATTCTATCTGCCACCAGCCTTTCACTAGAGTGGGTTCTAGGTTTGAACTGAGGGGCAAATCCTCCACCAAGTTGCAGGACCATAGGTGCGGCTGCTCGTTCATCCGTTCAGTCTTTCAGTGTGGACCCAGGGGAGAGGCTCTGCTACACATAATGCCCGGCTAATCCTCCTATCAGAGACAGCAGGCAGCTATGCATATGCTACACGTAATGCCTAGCTGATCCTCTAATCAGAGACAGTGGGCAGCCATGTGCCCGCGCCAGGCATTTGTGAATGGCCAGCATGGGCACCATCCCTGTTAGTAGGGGTGTCAGAAAAAACCTCAGTTACTTACTGGTAACATCCTTTTTAGGAATCCTTCAGCTTGACCACGTGAAGATATTATGCTCCAGCCCCTGGGAGGAAACACAAAACAGGAACAGAGATTAAAAGCCCCACCCCTTCCTCCCCACCTCAGTTATAGAACAGTAACCGTACTCCAACCCTTGACAACTGGGCGGCTAATAAGCGGTCAAGCTGAAGGATTCCTAAAAAAGAATTCTTCAGCTTGACCACGTGGAGAGGATTAGGCAAGTAATTATACCTTAGGGGTGGGATGCTGCAAGGAGTACACTTCTGCCGAAGGACTGATGTTTTGCAGACAGTAGATCAAGTCTATAGTGCTTAAGGAAGGTGTGGGGCGAAGACCACATGGCAGCTTTACATATTTCATCTATAGAAGCCCCATTTTGTTCTGCCCAGGATGTGGCCATTTCCCTTGTGGAGTGAGCTGATACTTCAGGGGGCGTCACTCCCTTAATCTCATATGTCTTTGCGATAGTCTGTTTTATCCATCTAGCAATAGTAGACTTAGAGGCTGCTGACCCCTTATTTTTCCCATTAAAAGTTACTAGCATCTGCTCTGCCAAGCGCCAGTCTTTTGATCTTTCCAAATAGATGATCAGAGCTCTTCTGACATCAAGCAGCGAAAGATCTTGCTCCTTTCCAACTGCATGTGGCAGTGTCAGGAGAACTATCTCTTGCGACCTGTTGTCCAAAGTTGCTATTTTTGGTAGAAATAAAGGATTTTGAGTCTCAGGATCACCTTATCTGGTAGTATAGCACAATACGGTTCTTTGATTGACAATGCTTGAAGTTCACTCACCCTTCTTGCAGATGTTATTTCTATCAAGAAAATACCATTTTGTGAATACTCACCTGTAAAATGGGTATTATAAGTATGTCACACACCCCTCAAACAAGGCAACAATGCACAACTTAAACCACTGCAGCTTGCAGAACTTTGCGGCCAAAAACAGCATCCGCTGAGGCCCGCACATCAACCTTGTAAAACTTGGAAAACGTGTGAACTGAAGACCAAGTAGCCGCCTTACACACTTGCTCAACAGAGGCCTGATACTGGAAAGCCCAGGACGCCCCAACAGCACGAGTGGAATGAGCAGTAACACGAAAAGGGGGAACCTTCCCCTTGGCAGAATAGGCCCCAACAATGGCCTGGCGAATCCATTTACTAATAGAAGACTTGGAGGGAGCCAAACCTTTCCTAGGCCCAGAGGGCACCACAAAAAGGGCGTCAGTCCTACGAAAAGAGGAAGTAGCCACCAAATAGTGCTTCCCACAGCGAACCACATCCAGAGAATGCAAAACACTCTCCTTGTCATTGCTGGGCTTAGGACACAAGGAGGGTAGAACAATGTCCTGAATAAGATGCAGAGACCACCTTAGGAAGGAAATCTGGCTTGAAGCGGAAAACAACCTTGTCCTGATGCCTCTCAAAGTAAGGAGCCTTAATGGACAAAGCCGCCAACTCCGATACACGCCGAACGGAAGTGATGGCAACCAAAAACACAACCTTCTGAGTAAGCGTAGAAAGAGCAATATCCTGCAAAGGTTCAAAAGGAGGACCCTGAAAAGCAGAGAGAACCAAATTCAAATCCCAAACTGGGAGCAAAGGCTTCCTAGGAGGCCGCACATGCGTAACCCCCTGGAAAAAGGTCTTAACCAGAGGATGAAGAGCAAAAGACTTTTGAAAGAAAACCGCCAGGGCAGAAACATGCCCTTTTAGCGTACTAAGCTGCAAACCTAGGTCCAGACCATGTTGCAGAAATTCCAAAACCCTAGGGATAGAAAACGCCCTGCAAGGAAGGCCCGGACCTCACACCAATCAATATAAGACCTCCAAATCCTATAGTAGATGGCAGAGGAAGACTTCTTTCTAGCCCTAACCAGAGTCTGAATGACAGCATCAGAAAGACCTTCCTCCTTCAAGATGGAGGTTTCAGCAGCCACGCCGTCAAAGCCAGCGTTGGTAAATTGGGGTGGAGCAGTGGACCCTGAGTGAGCAGATCCGGCAGAAGGGGCAGATCTAACTGATCCTCTGCCAACCTTACCACGTCTGCGAACCAAACCTTTCTTGGCCATCTTGGAGCCACCAGGACTTCTGATGCGCCCTCTAGGGCCAGCTTGCGCACCACTTTGCCCACCATGGGAAACGGAGGGAACAGGTACAGAAACCCCAGATCCCTCCAGTTCAGAGACATGGCATCCGCTGCCAGAGCCAGCGGATCCCACAAGAGAGAGACAAATGCCGGAAGCTTGTGATTGTGACGAGAGGCAAAGAGGTCCACCTCCGGAGTCCCCCACCGGTGGCAAAGCGACCGAAACACCTTGGGGCTGAGCGACCATTCCCCCTGGCGAGATGGGCCCTGCTCAGGGAGTCCGCCTCCGTGTTCTCCACTCCCGGAATGTACACTGCTGAGATGCATGGGACATTGCCCTCTGCCCAAGCCAGGATCAAAGACACTTCCCTGAGGGCACGCCTGCTGCGAGTCCCTCCCTGGTGATCGATGTAGGCGACCGCCGTACGATTGTCCGACCGAACTTGAACCGGTAGGCCCCGCAACTGATGAGTCAAGTGAGGCAGAACCAACCTGATGGCTCTCAGCTCCAGAACATTGATGGGATCGTGAGCCTCCTGAGGCCCCCACAGTCCGTGAAACTGAAGATCCTTCCAAAATCCCACCCAACCTGACAGGCTGGCATCAGTGGTCTCCCAACGAGGGGTCAGAAAGGATCTGCCCCTCATCAGATTGCTCGGTTTCAGCCACCACCGAAGGGAACGCCGCACCCGGGGGGACATCAGAAAAGACTGATCCAATGACAGCGGGGACCCGTCCCAGGCCGCCAAGAGATGGAGCTGGAGCGTCCTTGTGTGAAACTGGGCAAAGGGAACCACCTCGAACGATGCCACCATCAATCCCACCAGTCGCATCCCCAGCCGAATGGACGAGCGAGGGATGGGTAGGAGACGCTGAGTCAATTCCTGAATTGAACTGAAAATGCTGATCTTCCACCACGAACCTGAGAAATCTCTGATGTGCCGGGAAGATTGGAACGTGCAGATAAGCATCCTTGATGTCTATGGACGTCATGAAGTCCTCCTGCCGAAGTGAATTTATGGCAGAGCGCAGAGTTTCCATGCGGAACTTCCTGGGACGGATAAATCTGTTGAGAAACTTCAGATCCAGGACGAACGGAGCCATCCTTCTTGGGCACCGTGAACAGATTGGAATAGCATCCCAGGCCCCTGTCCGAGGGAGGCACCGGGCAGACGACAGCCACGTCCAGGAGATCTTTTACTGCCGCCCGGAGCCCCTGCGCGGCCAGAGGATCCAAGGGCACCTGCGACCTGAAGAATCTGGGAGGAGGCCAGATCTCAAACTCCAGTTTGTAACCAGAAGACACCACTTCGCGAATCCATCTGTCCGAGACCTCTTGGTCCCAGACCTGGGAGAAGTGTTGCAGCCGCCCCACCACCCGTGAGGGTGAGGGCGCCCCCTCATTGCTGAGCCGGCTTAGCAGCGGCTTTGGGCTTGGAGCCCCAGCTGTGACCTGGACGGGCACGTCCTCTTCCCCTGTGCCAGGAATCACCTCTGGAGGCGATTCCAGCTCTGGCCCCATGAAAGGAAGGGGTAAATGAAGCCGCCCCCCGAAAGAGACGACGTTGCTTCTTTCGCTGAGGTAACCTACCTCCCTTGGCTTTCTCTTAGCCGGGAACTTTCTGGCCACAGCGCTAGAAAAAATTTTTTCAAGATTGGACAATCTGGCACACACCTCAGATTGCGACTCCCCATTCGTGACAACATCACACGGGGTACGGGTCAGGCGGGGAGGGGTCGGAGAAGGGACCGGCGGCGCAGAACCAGACGCAAGGGATCCGGATTGCCGCGTAATAGTCTGCTGCGCACATGGTATGCAAAGGAAAACGTCATCCCCTGTAAGGGATGCCCCACACCCCAAACACTGCCGGGGTTGCACCGAGGGGAGCCCGAGCCCGGTATCCTGGGAAGCCTGCATATGGTGATTTTATCGGTACTCACAATACCCAAGGGAATTACGCGATATAAGCAACCCGGGATGCCCCTTCTGTGTCCTGAGTGGGAGGATTTTATGGGGAATTCTAAGATTAAACCAGGGACCCTAGGACCGGGAGGACCCTTTAGGCTCCGACAAGGGTCCACCTGGAAGACAGAATACAGGGCTAATCAGCACCTCAATCATGCCCAAGCACACACAATGCAGACATACTGACAATGCAAAAAACATATGAATTGTATATATACATATGCAGGTCAAAGCCATGGCTGTTCATATAATAACAAAACGCAGGGGCCACTCACGAGAGAGAGAGGGAGAGGGGGAGAGAGGGGCGGGAGGGAGGGGGAGAGAGGGGCGGGAGGGAGGGGGAGAGAGGGGCGGGAGGGAGGGGGAGAGAGGGGCGGGCGGGAGGGGGAGAGAGGGGCGGGCGGGAGGGGGAGAGAGGGGCGGGCAGGAGGGGGAGAGAGGGGCGGGCAGGCAGGCAGGCGCGGTTCGCGCGACGCACCCGGCCCTGCCCCCCTCCCCTGACGACAACGCCGCTCCCGGCCAGTGGCCGGGCTCCGCAGCGGCGCCAAGAGCACGGGGGCGGGCCGTCGGCGAGCGCGCAGAGCGCCCGACCCCGCCCCCCCCCCTTCACCAACGGTACCTGAGGGGAAGAAGCTCCCCCGCCGAATGTCACAACGGCCGGCGCTGCGGCACAGCCCAGTGAACACACGCACCCGCACAGCTGTGACAACACACGTTAGTTTAAAAGGAAAACGCGCCCAGCGAACACACACACACAGCTGAACAAACGCACATTAAGAGAGAAAGGGGACCCTACGCTGCCCCCCCCCACCTCTAAGGAGCAAGGGCCATCCGGGAGAGGGGGAATCCACGCTGGAAGGTGGAAGGGCAAGGGACGGGGCATCCCTAACCGGGATCACCAGCCTGGAAAAACCGCCTACCCCTTAGTATGGGGTCTCACGGTGGAGCATAGCTCCTAAGCACCATTAGGTGCTGTCTACCCTTGCCCGGACCAGCAGCCTAGGCTGGGAGGCAAGGCGAAAACTAAGAAATGGGCTCCAGGCAGAAATAGACTAACACGCGGGCCGGGAGTTACCCCGGCTACCTGCAAGGAGGAGACATCATCTTCTGACTTGCTCGCCATCTGCAGAGATGAAAGACTGGGGAAGGGCTCACTTTTTTTCATGACATCTCTGCAAGATCGCCCTCTACAGGTCAGTATAACCCAAGTGTAATGACTATCTGAAGCGGGGTGTGTGACATACTTAGAATACAAAATTTCATGGATAACCATTTTTCTGAAACCTCCTCTAGGGGTTCAAACGGAGCTTCCAATAAGCCTTTTAGAACAATAGACAAGTCCCAAGTAGGAAAGCCCTTAAGTGTAGCTGGTCTTATACGTACAATAGATTTGAAAAAACGGTTTACGAGTTCATTTTGTCTAAGTTTACGCTCCAGGAAAACTGATAATGCAGAGGCTTGACTCTTCAGGGTACTTACTGCCAGTCCCTTTTCAAATCCTTCTTGCAAAAATTCTAGCACTGAAGCTATATCCTTTCCCTTCATATTGTTAACTTCACAAAAGGAAGAAAATGTTTTCCATACCTTTCCATAAATTTTTCTTAGAGTTAACTTACGGCTTTGAAGAAATGTTTCTATCACTCTGTGGGAACACCCCTTTTTTCTCAGAAGTGCCCTTTCAGGATCCATGCTGTCATTTTAAGTCTTGTCGAGTTCGGGTGCAGTACTGATTGTTGATGTAGGATGTCTGGAACTTCCGGCAGCTTCCAAGGGCCTCATACCGCCATCCTGGTTAATTCTGCAAACCACACTCTTCTTGGCCAATATGAGGCGATGAGTATCACGTTTGCTCTTTCCTGAGCCACCTTCCATATCACTTGCGGCAGGAATTTGAAGGGTGGAAAAGCATAGGCAAGGTGAAAGTTCCATTTTTGAGCAAGTGCATCTATTGCTACTGCACCTTCCTCTCTCACTAGGGAGAAAAATCCCTTGCATTTGGTATTCTCCTTGCTTGCAAAAAGGTCTATTTGAGGTTGACCCCAAACACTTGTGATCAAATTGAATATGTCTTGCTTCAGACACCACTCTGTTTGATGCACCTTTCCCCGACTTAGAGTGTCTGCCAGGGTGTTCAGGGTTCCCCTCAGATGAACTGCCGTTAGGGGTTTTATTTGATTCTGTAAGGGAATTAACAGATTTAACGCTAGTGTCATCAGTGCCTTTGATCTTGTTCCCCCTTGATAGAGTTCCCTGAAATTTGAGGACCTTCTTGAAATTACTTTTGACCATTTGCCCTGTGCCTGGTGGATCCCCAAGTGGGTACCCCAACCCCAGCTGCTTGCATCCGTGGTTAACACTACTGGGTTGGCCTGCCTCATTCTCTGCCTTTCGTTAGATTCTTGGCCTCTGTCCACCAGAGTAAATCTCTCAGGACCATTGAGTTTAACTTCACCAACTGGTCCAGTGACCTGTGATTCTTGTCCCAATTTCCTAACAGGAATTCATGCAGTGTTCTTGTGTGTAACTGAGCCCAGTTCACTGCTGGAATCCTTGACGTCATTAACCCTAACACCTTCATTATTGCCCTTAGGGATACTTTTGGATCCTTTACCAGTGCTGTCACCTCCCTTTTTATCCTTAGTGCCTTGTCCTCTGGCAGAAATATTTTTCCCTGGGTGCTGTCTATTAGGAACCCCAGAAATTTGCACTGCTGTGAAGGAATTAGAATGGACTTCTCCAGGTTTACCATCCATCCCAGATCCCTTAGAACTTTCATTGTTTTTTCCAAATGTACCAACAGAGTCTCTTTGGAATTGCCTAGAATCAGTAGATCGTCCAGATACGGTACAACATTGATTCCTAGTTGCCTGAGAAAGGCCATTGGCTCTGCTAGCAACTTTGTAAAGATTCTGGGGGAGGATGACAGGCCGAATGGGAGTGCTCTGTACTGTAGATGACAGATTTTCTGATCTAGCTGTAATGCAAATCTCATGCATTTGCGGTGAGCTTCCAGCATTGGAATGTGTAGATACGCATCCTGAAGGTCCAGATTGGCCATTAAGGCATCTTGGATCAGGGTGCCCCGTACAGAGTAGACTCCATTCTGAACCTCTTGTACTGAATGAACCTGTTTAATTTCTTTAGATTCAGAATCATTCTGTACTTCCCCGATGGCTTCATTACTAGAAAAACATGAGAGTAATAACCCTCCAGAATTAAACTTGGAGGAACTACTTCTATCACCTTTTTCTGTAAGAGTTCCTGTAGCACTAATGGGAAGGCTACCCTTTTCTTGGGATCTTTTGGCAACTTGGTCACTAAGAAGGAGTATGGGGGAAGGGAAGAAAATTCTAAATGATACCCTTTTTCCAGTGTTTGTATCACAAATTGATCTTGGGTAATTTCTTTCCAAGCGGGTACAAACTTGGAAAGTCTTCCCTCCACTTGTAGAGGATTGTCAGGACTGCTGCCTAGGCCCTTTCGGGGCCTTGCTCACCAAGGAATATTTCCTTTGTGGCCTAGGCCGTACCCAGCGTCTCTTTGGGTCCATCTTTCTGGCTTGGGTCAGACTAGTAGTTGCTCTGCTTTTATTAGCTGACCTGAAAGAATAAGATTTCTTTTTAGTAGGAAACTTCTTTCCTGATTCTGTGGATCTTGACAAAATATTATCTAGGTCTTCCCCAAACAATCTTCCCCCCTGAAAGGGGATGGCACACAGTCTATTTTTAGAACTACTGTCCCCAGACCAAGTCTTCAACCAGATTGTTCGATGGGCACAGGCTATTAATGCAGATGTTCTGGCTGAGGCCCTGATGATTTCCTGACAAGCATGTGTTAGAAAAGACATAGCTCTGTATAATGTTGGGAGAGTCTCCATAACCTTTTGCGGTGGAACTATATTCCCAATATGAGCCTTAAGGTTGTCTATCCATTTGGACATACTTCTCAGAACCACATCCGAAGCCATTGCTGGTTTAAATTGAAAAAGAGTAGCATCCCAAGCTCTTCTTAAAATGTGCTCTCCTCTGCGATCCATAGGATCACGCAGTGAACCCATGTCCTCAAAACTCAAATCTGAGGTTTTGAACATCTAACAGGTGCGTCAGCTTTAGGACACATCCATAATGGAATTCTTAAAGGGGTACTTTCTTTTTAAGGCTTTTTTAAGGAAAAATTTCCTTTCTGGGTTATCCCATTCAGACCTAACTAGGTATTTAACACTGAATGGATTGGAAATGCTCTCTCGGATTTCTTAATCAAGACTTCTCTATACATTTCATCCTGCTGCGAGAGGGTTGTTTCCTCCTGCGGGGTGCCCCATGTTTCATAAATATCTTTTAGTAATAATTCTAGATCTTCAGATAGAGAATGTGGACTCACATTCCGGCTCTTCCCCTTCCTCCCCGGTTTTGAAGACACTTCTATTTGGATAGGGGCTAGGGGAAAAGTTTCAGTATTTAAGGTTATTTCAGGGACTTAGGCCGTAAGCTTAAGGCAAGGACCTCAACTGTAGCATTCTCAGAAATACTACCAGTACCAAGAGCCACACCAGAGAGGCAGCGGGAGATTAGAGAGGTAAACAGGTGGCTCAAAAATTGGAGTAAAAAGGAGGGGTTTGGGTTCTTAGAGAACTGGGCCGACTTCACAATGGGCTACAGGTTCTTTGGCAGGGATGGGTTGCACCTCAATGGGGAGGGTGCATCTGTTCTGGGGGAGAGGATGGCTAAAAGTTTAGAGGAGTGTTTAAACTAAGCACTGGGGGGGAGGGTAAAAGGGGAAGTTAGGAAAAAAAGTGACAGTGGGTGTAGACATGAAACTGGGGGTGGAGAGGGGGGAGGGGTTAGCACATCTAGCAAGAATAAGGGCAATATACACAATTATCAAAATTGTCATAAGCATTTGAAATGCATGCTTACAAATGCTAGAAGCTTGACTAATAAAATGGATGAACTAGAACTGATAATAACAGAAGAACAAAATGATATAGTGGGGGTAACAGAGACCTGGCTGGATGAAAGCTATGACTGGGCAGTACATTTACAGCGATGCTGTGTGTTTAGGAGGGACCGTAACGCAAAGGGGGTGGAGTCTGCTTAATTGTAAAATCCTCTCTACAGCCTGTTCTGCGGAAGGATATATGTGAGGGGAATGACCATGTGGAGTCTGTATGGGTAGAAATACATGGAGGGAGAAACAAAAATACTGATGGGGGTTTGCTATAAACCTCCAGATATATCCAAATCCATAGAAAATATGATGCTAAGGCAAATAGATATAGCCGCTAAACTAAATGAGGTAGCGATTATGGGGGACTTTAACTACCCAGATATAGACTGAGATGCTGAAACATGTGTTTCGCATAAAAGTAATAGTTTTTTATCTAAAACAAAAGATGGCTACCTTTCCCAACAAGTACAAGCTCCAACAAGGGGGAAAGCCATATTGGACTTAATACTAACCAATGTACCAGACAAAGTAATAAAGGTACAGGTTGGGGGACACCTTGGAAGCAGTGATCATAATATCATTACTTTCCAATTAGCAGTCACTAGGGTGCCTTATCAAGGAGCCACAAAAACACGGGACTTCAAAAAGGCAAAAGTTTGACCAACTTAGAGATGCCCTACACTGCATTGACTGGGAAAATGTCCTTAAAAAAAAAAAGCATGGACGCTAAATGGGATACTTTCAAAGGAATACTTAATTTTCATTGTGACAGATATATACCTTACAGGAATAAAACTATTAGACACACATGTAAACCGATGTGGCTAAATAAAAAGGTTAAGGGGGCAATAAACAACAAAAAAAAGGCATTTAAACGTTTAAAGCAGGAAGGGACAGCGGAAGCGTTAAAAAACTACAAAGAAGAAAATAAACAATGTAAACAACAGATAAGGGCAGCTAAGCTGGAGACAGAAAGACTGGTCGCGAATGAGAGTAAAACTAACCCCAAATTATTTTTTAGCTAAATAAACCGTAAAAGGTACAAACCTGAGGGTGTGGGCCCCCTGAAAAGCAAGGAGGGGACCCCTATAGAGGGAAATGAGGAGAAAGCAAATTTGCTTAACAACTTCTTTGCTTCTATATTCACAAAAGAATTTGACATGCCAAGTGAAATGCAGGGGGATAACCAAAACCCTCCATTAAATGTCACTGGTCTAACCAAGGAAGAAGTTCAGCACCGTCTCAATCAGAAAAAAAATCGATAAATCACCGGGACCAGATGACATACATCCTCGTGTTTTAAGGGAGTTATGTACAGTAATAGACAAGCCGTTATTTCTAATATTTGTGGATTCCATAACTACAGGGTTTGTTCCGATGGATTGGCGCTTGGCAAATGTGGTGCCAATATTCATAAAGGAATCTAGGGGGGAACCTGGGAACTACAGACCGGTAAGCTTAACATCTGTGGTGGGCAAGCTGTTTGAAGGTTTCTTAAGGGATACTATCCTGGAGCACCTTGGGGAAAATGACCTTATTACTCCATATCAGCATGGATTTATGAGGAATCCCTCCTGCCAGACAAACCTAATCAGCTTTTATGAGGAGGCAGGTTCAAGATTGGATCAGGGGGAGTCATTGGATATCATATATCTTGACTTTTCTAAAGCATTTGATACTGTGCCACATAAAAGGCTGGTACAAAAGATGAGAATGCTTGGACTGGGGGAAAACGTGTGCAGATGGGTGGGAAATTGGCTTAATGATCGGAAGCAGAGGGTGGTTATCAATGGTGCACACTCAGATTGGGTCACTGTTACTAGTGGAGTACCACAAGGGTCAGTTCTGGGACCAATTCTCTTCAATATATATATAAATTACATTGGGTAGGGATTAAACAGTAAAGTCTCAATCTTTGCAGATGATACTAAGCTGAGTAAAGTAATTAAAACAAAAGAGGACAGCAGGCAGCTCCAAACAGATTTAGATAAATTGGAAGCATGGGCAGTTAAATGGCAAATGAAGTTTAACACAGATAAATGTAAGGTTATGCACATGGGAAGGAGAAATCTGTGTCATGATTACACACTAAATAAACACTTGGTAAAACAACAATGGAAAAGGACCTAGGGGTTTTAGTTGACAATAAGCTCACCTGTAGTAATCAATGCCAGGCAGCTGCTGCCAAAGCAAATAGGATCATGGGGTGCATCAGGAGGGGCATAGGTGCTCATGACCAGAGCATCATTTTACCCCTATACAAGTCACTGGTCAGACCCCATATGGAGTACTGTGTACAGTTCTGGGCACCTGTGCTTAAGAAGGACATATCAGAACTGGAGCGCGTTCAAAGAAGGGCAACAAAGTTAATAAAAGGAGTGCGGGGGCTAGAGTACCCTGAAAGATTGTCCAAGTTAGGTTTATTTAGTCTAGAAGAAAGACGATTGAGGGGTGATCTGATAACCATGTATAAATATATTCGGGGTCAATACAAAGATCTGTCCCACAATCTATTTATACCCCGGAGTGTAAGCAAAACCCGAGGGCATCCACTAAGGTTAGAGGAAAGGTGCTTTCTCCACCGACATAGGAGGGGATTCTTCTCTGTAAGAGCAGTGAGACTATGGAACTCGCTGCCAGAGGAGGTAGTAATGATGGATACAGTAAAAACGTTCAAAAGTGGCCTTGATGCCTTCCTGGCATGTAATAACATTTCCAGCTATGGCTACTAGACCACTGGAAGGAGTTAAACAGGCTGAACTGGATGGACTAAAGTCTTTATTCAGCCTTACATACTATGTTACTAAGGTTACTAAAGAAACCCCCCTACTTTGGCTCTCTGTACCGGTATTAGGAATGGGTACAGTAGCAAGCGACCATTGATCATGGGTTACAAATCCTCTCTGGGCATTTTCCATTGAAGCTAACTGTTGCTTCATATTGAACATTTCCCTCAGGATAGCAACCGAATCATTTTCTTTTTTGGCTTTATCACACCTCATACAGAGCCAACTGCCAAGATTCCGGAAGTGTGGTACTACAAATTTCACACCGCTTGGTTTGCTTGGTAGACTTAACATGCTTTTTATCTTCAGGTTTAGTATATACACAATAATAAATATGTAATGCACAAGGATTAAATATTGGTATGCATATATCCAATATATACTCCCATACACCTATACATACATACACATATGTATACATATATATATATATATATATATACATATATATATATATATATATATATATACACACACACACATATCGCTATACATAAATATACCTATTAGCATATATCTATATATGCAATATATAAACGCTGCCTGACAAAACTTTACAGTCCTACCGCGTGCTGGCTGTTGGCCACACTGCAGAATCTGCCTCAGCGTTGGTGGGGTCCATGGGAAGTCCGACTGATTGCTGCTCCTGCCGCTGTCCCTGCTTTTAAACTGATCTGACGCTATCCGCGCCGGCTCAGTTAACCAGGCTGGTGTAAGGTACTTACCTGAGGCCCCCGCTCGGTCCCGGCCGTCCTCCGTCGGCCGCGCAGGACGGCCGCCTCGCCGTCGCTCCCCCTCACTGGGGCTCCGGCTTCCGCCCCCTGCTCGGCGGCTAGTGTCCCCGGCGGCGGCGTCAGCTCTGCAGCGTCTGACAGCGCGTCCTCCCCCTCCTCCCCGGGGGACGCGCCCGGCAGACAGTCTCATGCTCGCGCACGTTCTAGTTATGTCCCCCGGCGGCGCTGCTCCCAGCGCATTCGCCCGGGGCAAGTTTAAAAGGACCTATCCAGGTCCAGGGGGGGGGGGGCCTCCGGGTAAATTAACCCAGGGACTGGACAGCCTGGCTGGTCAGGGCGGTCCAGTCCCTGGGGGGCTCCTATCAGGAGCAGAGTTAAAGTATGCACCAATCACTACATACACCCATCTGACATTCCCCTTTTCCCATTGGCCAGTTCTCCCTTAAAAGTGTCCTTGCCCTGACCATCGGTGCCCGTTATAGCCATTATTAGCTGGGGTGTGCTGTTGGAATAGTGTTTAGTGTGTTTTTTGATCCGGCTCCGTCTTCGACCATTCCTGTCTGCTGCCCGCACCGACCATCCACCTGTCTGACCTTGTCTCTGCCTAACCCCCTGGATACCGCGCTTCTGTGACCACCCGGCTTTGACCCCTGCCTGTCTCGACTACTCTCCGTCTAACCCCTTGGATACCGTGCCCTGTGACCACCCGGCTCTGACCCCTGCTTGTCTCGACCATTCTCTGTCTAACCCTCTGGATTTGGCGTTTCGGGACCCTGTTCGCTCGAACTCCTGATTTGGGATACCCCGCTGTTCGCCAGTCTTTACCATAAGCCAGCAATCTTTGCGCCAGTAAGTCCTGGGGGCAACCGAGTCTGGAGAGGCATAACCCGTGTCTCCAGCGCGCGGGGGCTTGACTATAGGCACAAGAGGCGGAGGAGATTGGGGATTGCTTGGCTTATGCAAGAAGGGTGTCTGGCAATCCCTGACAGTTGGTTTCATCTTCCGGTTTCCGGCTTCCTGCCGAAAACCGGAAGCAACGTCTATGACGTCACCGCCACACCTCCAAGTTTGAAATAATGGAAGGAAAAAGTTCGCAACTAGTGAACTATTTCCCTTAAACGCAACCTTTCTCAGGGATTACTCCCAGAGCGCCCTGCCATCCCAGCGCACCTGCTACCAAACATGGAGTAGGATTTAAAAAGGAAAAATTGCACTATTTGTGCTTTTTCCATAAATTATGTAGGATATTATATAAGTATGTAGGTGCATCCAGTCTCCAACAGGGTCTCCTGTGGGTTATATCTGGTGCAGCTGGCTAACTCAAATCTATGGAGGGTAAAAAACAATAAACTAAAATAATAAACTGCCCGTTTACTACAAACAGCAGCACACACTGTTCCAAGGTTTCCCAGGGAGGAAAAACAAAGAACTGAGGTGGGAAGGAAGGGGTGGGGCTTTTAAACTCTGTTTCTGTTTTGTGTTTCCTCCCAGGGGGTGGAGCATAATACCTCCACGTGGTCAAGCTGAAGGATGACTTGGAAAAAATTATTCTGTCAAGTATCGCGATATTTCATTAGGCGATACTAGAATTCATTCATTCTGACTCTCAGATTATGAAAGAAAAGTAAAAAAAAACCTGACCCCTCATTCCTCTTCACCCAGAGGGCCTCCGATCCCCCCCCCCCCCCCCCCCGGGGCTCTTCAGTCTTCAGGAGAGAGCCTGACTGGCCCTCTCCCCCTGCCTACCCAATGGGCGCCGCCATCTCCCTTCGGGGGCGGGCGGATGACATCATCCCGGCTCCGAGCGGGTCAGCTGTCAGATGCTATGATTGCCAGGGAGAGGAGGACGATCACAACATCTGTCATCGAATCGGCGAGGGACACAGGAGCTGAAAATCGGAGGTGAGTAAAGAATTTTTTTAATAAAGACATTTTTTCTATGTGTGGTATTTTTATTTACTGTTAACCCTTTGTTAACTGGTAATGGATCTACAAGACCCCCTATATCAGTTCACAATGCTCTGGGTCTGGCAAGTCACCTGCGGCTAGCAGGCAAACCTGAGGGTTTTCACACAGCAGGGAAGGACCAAAACCTGGGTTTTGGTCCATTTTAAAGCAGACCAAACCCTATGCAGCTCGGCCCTGAGGTCTAAAAGACTACAGGTAACAGCCGATTCCCTCTCCTTACCCCCAATTTGCATTCAGCTAAAGTAGACTGCTAGGTATAAATATTAGTTGCAATCTATTCTGATGGACATGTGCCATGGGAGCATGAGAAGAATGCCCCTGAAAAGCAGACCAAATAACGCATTCTGGGAACAGTTAAGACCTTTTTTGCTTCTTAACCCTATTCTGCCTTGGTGCTGGGGGAGGGGCTTCAATAGCTGGAGGGTCTCTTTATACAGAACAAAACCCTAATTTTGGATACCCTCCTGTGTGAAACCCCCTAGATCACCAATTAAATTTACCTTGATAGTAATAGTGCATCCGCAGGCTGCTGGTGGGATACTGTAACTTGCTTCCACCATCTGATTCATGCAGCAAGAGGGGGTGGCTAGTGGGTGCCATGGTAATTGGTACATTCAGAATAAATTGCTGGGAAACCGATTCTGATTGGCTAGAAGCCCATGCATGGTACCACATGCATGGTACTAGACCGTGAACAGAGCCAAGAGGTATGTTCCCCATACTTTCCATTGTTCCCTCAGTGCCTCCTGCGTTGCCCCTTATTCACTTTTGCTCCGGCATATGGTTATAAGTGGGTGCATCCCTGGTCTCCCTGCGGTTTGCGGCGTACTCTTGCGCCCAGTATATCTGAATGGCTGGGCACAGGAGTATGCCTCAGCCACGGAGACTCAGCTAGGGATGCGGCCATGGTCCGTAAACACAGCATGGGAGCCCTGAGCTACATGAATGGTAAATCACCTGTCCCTGGCATCTTTTAGAATCCCGAACCAGCCATTCATGTGCTTGGTTCTATTTAATATGCCGCCTGACTGAAACCCAGACCCAGCACAATTTTTTATCCAGGTTGCTGGGCTGGTTCACTTTTTTTCGAGGCTGAGTCCTCCACACATGCAACAGAAACCTCGCTGCCTACCAGCAGCCCCATGGCACATGTGCAAGTAGCAGCAGCATCACCAACTTCCCTCGGCTGACTGGTCAGCACCGTAGGACATTGGAGCGCAGCATGGATAGGTTATCCTCTTACTCTCCTCATGGCTGCAGACCCCGGCCTGATGCTTCAGGTGTTTCTTTTCCCCTTGCTGGCAGGGCTGGGAATGGCATTGGCTGGTAAGTGTGTGAGTCGAGTTTGCCCTGATGCCAACATGCTGTCTGATGTCTCTGCACTGCCCCCACCTTTCCCCTGCACTGCGCCTCATTGCCCCTGTGCCTCTCTACTGCCCCCTATTCCCCTTGTGCCCCTGCATTGCTTCTTATGTCCAATGTTTCACCTAGTCATCACCTCTGATCTGCACCCTGCCCCCCACCATTCTGCCCCCTATTCACTGATTTCTCCCTATTCCTTCCAAAATGCCCCTTTTATGTTCCCCATACTTTCCCTTATTTCCTCAGCACCTCCTTCGTTGCCCCACATTCTCTTGTGCCCCCACTTTTGCCCCTTATTCTCTGGCTGCCCCCAGTTTTTCCCCTTATTACCTGGCTGTCCCCCGTATTGCCTTCAATTCCCTTGTGCCCCCTGTACTGCCCCTTATTCCCTTGGGGAGCCCTGAACTGTCCATTATTCCCCCAGGGCCCCCTGTATTGCCCCTTATTCCTTCCAGACCCCCTGTACTGCCCCTTATTCCTTCCAGACCCCTTTATTCCTTCAGTGCCCTCTGTACTGCTCCTCAGTCCGTCTGCCCCCCTGTACTGGAGTCTTTTAGACAGAAAGGGTGTTTGGCATTCAACACCCTAGAGTGAGTTGCTTAGGCGGTGTTCCCCTTTAAGGGGCATGGCTTATCTGCAAATATTTTGGAAGGTATGGTTATGGGGGAGGAGGGGCCAATGTGATGGAAACTGAGGCTCCCACTTCTTATATAGGATAGATGAGCCCTGGGTTTGGGTTGCCTTGGGTTCCAGATGACACTCGGAGCCGGGTATATAGGTGACAGGGACAGACACCATTATTCATCATCACCACAAGCATTATGGAGGCAGCAGCAGTCATCTGACCACGCAACACACATACTTCTTGAGTCTTGGCTCTCAATGCACTGATGGAGGCCCTGGGGTGTTACCATGGAAAAATCTGAGCAGTCGCCTGCTTCCTATTGGCCACTGAGGCTCCTCGTTACCGCTATTAAAGTGGACCAACACCCAGGATTTTGACTATCCTGGGTGTTGGTCCACTTAGGTGGGGCACCCCGATCGCTGTGTGAAACCCCCCCGATCGCCGCAAAAACTCACCTCTCCCCGCTCCCACGTGACCTCGTCCGGCCAATGACAGCGCTCAGAGCCGCTCTGGTATGCGCGTCCAAAGCCGCTTGGACGCGCATACCAGAGCGCTGTCATTGGCTGCGTCTCTCGCTTCCCTCTAACAGGGAGCGCGCCTGCGCCGACCATTCACAAAACGGCCGGCGCGGGAGCGCGCCCTGCTAGAGGGAGGCGAGAGACGCGGCCGCGTCTCGCGCATGCGCCGTTGGATCGCCGGTAAGGTAAGGATTGTGGGTTCCTCCCCGCGGGACATCCCGATTTCGGATGCCCCGCGGGGAGGGATCTGATTGGTCTGGGAATCTTATAGATTCCCGGGCCGATCCCCCCTGGGTGTTGGTCCACTTTAAACCCTCATCTCCCAGGAGCCCCCTGCTGTAACCTGGAGGGGTAAAAGCCACCAAGGCGCAGAGACAGAAGGAGGCCAATGTGCCCCTGCGGAGAAGAGCAGAAAGAGCAAAAGAAGAGGGCGGGAGACACACCAGCCAATCACAGGAGATTCCCTTCCGCCCTCTGATATCAGGATCTACCTGTGATACCCTGTGCCTGAACATGGCGGTCCCCAGCACTGAGGACAATCCCCGCCTCACCTCTACTCCATCCAGTCTTCAGCACACAGGCCCCGTCCACAGAACGCTGCTTATACAGGGAAAGCTCTCTTCCTAGTCTTCTGTTCATCGATATTTGGCTCCGCCCACTATCCAGGCTACAACAACATGGCGGCCCGACAATGCTGTAAAGACCAGAGGACTGCGGCCTGAAGCGGAAGTGACAAAAGTATTTCCGGTGAAGGTGGCAGACGCTCCGGTAAGCGCAAGGTAGAAATCACTGTTCTTCTTGCCGACTCGAGACTGACTGCCTGGCTACGTCCGGTCACATGGGCACGATGTCGTCAGAGGTCCTTTCACTGGCTAGGAATTAGCATCTACCCTGGCCGCAGTGGCTGCGGTAAGTGCGGCTCCAGGAAGCATTAACGCTTCATGGTCTTTGTGTTAAAGGGGGGAGGGTGGAAGGAGCGGTAGGATGATGCTCGTGTGATGTCAGAGTCAGTCAATTACAGCCTAGTGCTTCACACTTTACAGGAGATAAGTATGGGATGACCCTGCTGTATCCCCGGCTCTCCCATAAAATCACCTTTTCCCAGTCCCCACAGCTCATATGGGGGGGGGCTTGGTCAATCAGCTGCGCTACTTCCAGTTACACAACTTGAGCTCAGAGCTGCAAGTGAATCAGACCACAGTGGGTGTTGCCCAATCACAAATGGCGGGGGGAGGGCCAGCCAGGGGCATCCCGGGGTGTCACACAGTGGGACCGAGTCTTATAGACTCCAGGGCCTCTGCTCCTCTTTAAAGAGGAACAACACACAAGAATTTCACTTTCCCATGTATTGTACCTCCATGCAGTGACATCCCAAATTGGGATGTCCTGCTGTGTGTATCCCCCCAGGTTGCCCCATACACTCGCCTCTTTCCTCCCCCACGGCGCAGACTCAGGCATGAGCTAGTGAGCTGATAGGCTGAGTGCCACGCTCACTGTCACTCAGCTTGCTTCGGCCGCGCCTGCTGCATCCCCCGCTCACCTTGCAGCCATGGTGTGCCCGTGCTGCTCATCTAGAAAGGCAGCCCAGCCTTGCAGTGCTGTTGCCCTTTAAAGTGGTTCTCAGCATCTGTAGGGCCCCATTAATCCAAGAAAGCTGGACGATCAAATTTATTTTTATTTTTTTCCTGGCTTCTGGCCACATGGGCTACAGTATAAAATTCCTCCTTAGGCCAAAAATGTACAGCTAGAGGTGAGCGGGGATGCAGCCACAGCGAGGGCTCGGGAGAAGGTGAGTGGAAGCCCCAAAGAGAGGAATTCAGATGGCCCAGGAGCCTTTTAGACTCCAGGGCCTTCAATGTTCCTCTTTAAAGTGGACCAACACCCATGGCTGATCGGCCCAGGAATCTCTGAGATTCCCGGGCCGATCAGCTCCCTCCCCGTGGGGCATCCGAAATGTGTGCCCCCCCCCCCCCAGGACGCCCACAAACCTTACCTTCTCCCCGTTCCAACGGCGCATGCGCGGGCTGCGGCTGCCTATCGCGCTTCCCTCTAGCAGGGCGCACACCCGCGCCAGCCATTCCCTGTTAGCAGGAAGCGCGAGAGGCGGCCTCCAGCGCGCTCAGAGCCACTGTGGTTGTTCGTCGCTTGTCCATACATACCACAGTGACTCTGAGCGCTCTGATTGGACGAGCACTCGTGTAGGAGTGGGGTGAGGTGAGTTTTTTTGGGCATTCTGGGGGTTCCACACAGCGTAAGTGGACCAAAACCCAGCATAGTGAAAATCCTGGGTGTTGGTCCACTTTAAAGTGCATTGTCACTATCCCGGCCTCTGCTCTCCCCTGTGACCTCCTGATTTGCCCGAGGAGCAATCTCAGAGATATATCATAACTTGGCCTCAAGGGGTACGGATACATGCCCATCCTATACCAAAAATTGGCACCATGAACTGGGTAGGGAGATGGATCAAGAAAAATTGCGGAGTATGTGGAACGCTTCCTTTGGTTGCTCAGCGTCTGTGACTTAAATCGAGGCTAACCTAAGACTAATGGCAAGATGGTATATGGTCCCAGAGAGAATGAAACACTTCCGGGGGTGCCTCTCTCCGGGGTCGAACCGGCATGTGTGGTGGGATTGCCCAGCAGTTAGGGGATTTTGGTCACGTTCTCAGCAAGGTATGTGGTAGATCTGTGGTCAGAGACCCTTGGGTAGCTCTCTTAAATGCCCCAATCCCCCTCAGTTTTAGACTGAAAAAGCGGTTGATGTATTAGATCCTATCAGGGGCAAAGCTGGTGATAGCTGGGGCTTGGAGATCTCCCACTTTGAGCTTCAATGCCTTTAAAAACAAGGTTAACTGCATTATGGCCATGGAAAAAATGTCTGCCATTGACAATGGGAGCTGTTCATGGAGGTGTGGAAACCTTGGGTTCAGAATTTTCTCCCTACAGATTTTGATGTAAATCTAATAAGCACCTGATCCTTCCTTGACCCCTTCCTTTACTCCCCCCCCCCCCCCCCCCGCTCATAGGGGTTGTTATTTTTCTTTTAATTTATTTGAATTGAACTTTTTTAGTAACTCTTGAATATATTTTCTTGTATGCAGTGCGTAAGCTTCTGACTGTGACTTAAGTTGTCTGTAATCTTTAAATTCTGTGTATGAACAGTATTATGCTAATAGAATAATGTTCAAAATAAAAAGATTGATAAAGGAGATGCCCTGCCCATCACCTGATCTACAGCACAGGTGCAGCTTTTCTCCAATCAGCTTCACCGGTCGCACATATTAATGAGGAGCAAATCCCAGGAGTGTTGGTGTCCCAGGCTCTGGTTTTCACCCACATGACTTTGGGATGCTGCCCTGTGTGACGCCCCCGGATCCCCAGGAAAACTTACATGAGCACTGATCTAATGACACAATCGGGGGCATGCAGCCAATCTATGGCTCGCGTCCATTCAGCCTTAGCCTTTTGGCTAAGAATCAGCTAAGTGCCAAATGCAAGCGAGTGACAGCTACATCCCCGCTGGCCTCTAGCAGGGGGCGTAGCCACCATTCAATAATGCCTGGCATGGGCAAACACCTGGATAAAGGTATAGAGCAGTGCAGCCACATCCCTGTTGACCTCTAGCAGGGGCGTGGCCACCATTCACTAATGCCTGGCACACCTGAAAAAAATTTGTCGTGCAGCGACAGCTCATGCATGCACCATGGGGGAGGTGTTACTGGCAATTTGAGGGTGTCACACCGTGGGGGGCATTTCAAATCAGTATGCATAGGTAGAGGGAATCAGGCGGCTCTGGACATTATAAAATCCAGGACTGCCCCAGATGGGTTTTGAGTCCATTTTAATATGTGGCTACAGAAGGTGAATCACATCCTGGCCACACTTGTGATAGGCAGGGGCATCCCTCAGATGTGTGTGGCCATTCAGTTATTGTGGCCGCACACAACCTGAGAAAAATGCCATAATCAGCCGCACATGTGCTGTTGGCTCATTGGCAGGGTAAGAATATCGAGTGATTCGGGGGTTACATATCGGGGAATTCCAAACCGGAATGCCCCATGGGTGGGCCTATCATCTTCTAGATACTGGTTCTGGTTTTGTTCTCATTACATTGTTTGCTTGGCCGCTCTAAACTTATACCAAAGATGAATGAGGCGGAGCCACTCCCCCGATTCAGCCCTTTAGAAATGACTGCTGGGGAGGATGCAGCTATAGCCTGCTCATGCGCTGTGGGACTACAAGCAAAGTGAGTCTAGCATTATATATATATATATTATACCAAGGCTGCTCCTCTATAGACACAATGCTGCTGTCTACACATACATGGGGGACAGGAAATCACTGCACACAAACCATAGGCTGCTAACCTGTGTGCTATGCTTTCTGTTTATGCTGTTCTTTCCTCCACACAGAGGGCAGTTCTGGGCTGGGGGGCCTTTATAATGGATGCTGTGTCTGTGCTGCTCTCTCCTCTGTGCGGTCTCCTGCATCATTTTACAGAAAGAGTAGTAGATGCTTGGAACAAACTTCCAGCAGAGGTAGTTGAAAAATCAACAGTCACTGAATTTAAACATGCCTGGGATAAGCACACATCTATCCTAAGATAAAGAGTACATACAGTATACACATAAGGGCAGACTAGATGGACCATATGGTCTCCTTCTGCCGTCAACCTTCTATGTTTCTATCTGGGGGAGGGCCCTTGGGGGAGGAGCCTGGAGGGCGAGGAATAACATGTGACGTTGGCCGCACTAAAGTCATCCTTCTCATTTTGCAGATCCATTCTGGGGGGCCTGGAGTAGAAAAAGCTTGAAGGGTGGTGTGTCATGTAACACAGCTGTGCTGCACAGCCAGTGCCCCTGTTTTGACCTCTGCCCTGCAGCACACGGGATAATCACAGCCACCTATACTCTGCTGCTCTCTCTCCTACATTGCCCCCCTCCCCCGCCATGTCTCCCACACACAGTGCCCCCTACAGGTTGCACAACTCTGCTCTGCCTTCCACAGCTCAATAGCGCCCTGTGTGTGCTGTGCCAGAGAGAGGAGGGATCGGACCTGGGAGCTGCACCACCTGTTCTTCACATTTGAAAAAGGATGCGCCCGAAACGCGTTGGATTTTATCCCTGCATTTGCAATGATGGGCTACTTTTAATGATTTTTGACAATAAATGGATGTGTTATGGGAGTGCAGACCGGCATCATTATATTTACCACCTGTTCTTTCCCTGCTCACTAGAGGAGGCCTCCTGCCCCCCCTCCTCATCACCTGCCCCTCTTCCTAGCCCCCTCAGCTGTGTGTGTTCTGGGATATCTCCCCACCTTCTATTTCTCTGATGTCACATCTCATGTCTTCCAGAGTGACGCCTACAGAGAAGACAAACAGGGCGATTACTGGGCAGAGGGACACCAACATCTCTACAGGAGGAACACCATGATGGAGGAACACCATGATGGAGGCTCAGCAGCTCCTCCTATCACAAGGTAAGAGGGGGCGCCACTATTACACCTCCATTACCACATACTCGCACCTTCTCATGGTCTCACATTTTTATTCACAGACCCCAGAGACTCTATAGTGATCAATGAGACAGGCAAGGAGATGGAAGTTCCTCTACAGGTCAGCCGAGGTGAGTAATAAACCTTCTACAGAAATGTTTTCCCATTCTGTCTAGTTTCATATATCTCAGTATAGGGGCGTCATTCCCATCTTTATTCACAGACTGCGTATACTCTATGGTGAACCATGTAACAACTGAGGAGGAAGGAAAAGGGGGGAAGGAGACCAAGGAAGAGGAAGTTCCTCTACAGATCAGCCCAGGTGAGTAATAAACCTTTCCTATTCTGTCCAGTCATTCCACACACTCTGGTGTCTCATAGATCTCAGCATAGGGGAGTCACTCTCATCTTTATTCTCAGACCCCGGAGACTTTATGATAGAAAATGTGAAAGCTGAGGAGAAGCGGCAAGAATATATGAAGATAAAAGTAGAGGAACTTCTACATATTAGCCCAGGTGACTAATAAAACTTTTATAGGAATGAGTTCCCTCATTTTCCCTGTTTTCAGTCACACTGCCCGCTCTGGTTTCTCATAGATCTCAGTACAGAGGCATCACTCCCATCTTTATTCATGGACCCCGGAGACTCTATGGTGACAAATATGACACCGGAGGAAGAATTTGTGGCTAAAGAGGAGGAAGTTCCTCTGCAGGTCAGCCCAGGTGAGTATTACACTTATGAAAATGTTTTCTGTACTTTTCAGGTGTGTATCTTGTGCAGTGCATTTACAGTATTTTTTCCTCTATTAGATGCACTTATCTGCTGACAGTTGGAGGAAAGTATTGGTGCATCTTATGGGGTGAATATGTGTGAGAGGAGGCAGTGCAATGGAGGACTAGCGGGCAGGAAGCAGATACATTTACACTTGTTGCCTATCCTCCAATGCCCAGCACTCCCCACACACATGCACTGCCAGAGACATGCGCTGCCAGGGACATGCACAGAGGCACACACAAAAAAACATAACTTACAGACTTGAAGCTCTTATCACGTTTCTAGCTGTGGGCATGGCCTATGTGTGGGTGGGTGTGGCTTGCTAACTGCTGGCACCTGTGAATGGACACCAGCCGTTCATAGGCCACATCCGCCTGCACATAGGCCACCTCCACCCACCGAAGCTGAGAATGTGGTCAGCACTGGGGGAGCCTGTAGGGTATCGTAGTGTGTGTGGAGTACCAGCATTGGAGGACTGGATGGCAGCAAGTGTAAGTTTATCTGCTTCCTGTCTTCCGATTCTCTATTGTGCTCTCTCCTCACACACGTGATTGGGGAGGGGATGCCGCACGCTGCCTGTAATGGGGGATTCCGCACGCTGCCTGTAATGGGGGATTCCGCACGCTGCCTGTAATGGGGGATTCCGCACGCTGCCTGTAATGGGGGATTCCGCACGCTGCCTGTAATGGGGGATTCCGCACGCTGCCTGTAATGGAGGGATGCTGCACGCTGCCTGTAAGCATGTTGCCTGTAATGGGGGATGCCGCATGCTGCCTGTAATGAGGGATGCCGCATGCTGTCTGTAAGCATGCTGCCTGTAATGGGGGGGATGCCGCATGCTGCCTGTAATGGGGGATGCCGCATGCTGCCTGTAATGGGGGATGCCGCACGCTGCCTGTAATGAGGGATGCCGCATGCTGCCTGTAAGCATGCTGCCTGCAATTGGAGAATGCCGCACGCTGCCTGTAATTGGGGATGCCGCACGCTGCCTGTAATTGGGGATGCCGCACGCTGCCTGTAATTGGGGATGCCGCACGCTGCCTGTAATTGGGGATGCCGCACGCTGCCTGTAATTGGGGATGCCGCACGCTGCCTGTAATTGGGGATGCCGCACGCTGCCTGTAATTGGGGATGCCGCACGCTGCCTGTAATTGGGGATGCCGCACGCTGCCTGTAATTGGGGATGCCGCACGCTGCCTGTAATGGGGGATGCCGCACGCTGCCTGTAATGGGGGATGCCGCACGCTGCCTGTAATGGGGGATGCCGCACGCTGCCTGTAATGGAGGATGCCGCACGCTGCCTGTAATGGAGGATGCCGCACGCTGCCTGTAAGCATGCTGGCAGTAATGAGGGATGCCGCACGCTGCCTGTAAGCATGCTGGCAGTAATGAGGGATGCCGCACGCTGCCTGTAAGCATGCTGGCAGTAATGAGGGAAGCCGCACGCTGCCTGTAAGCATGCTGGCAGTAATGAGGGATGCCGCACGCTGCCTGTAAGCATGCTGGCAGTAATGAGGGATGCCGCACGCTGCCTGTAAGCATGCTGGCAGTAATGAGGGATGCCGCACGCTGCCTGTAAGTATGCTGGCAGTAATGAGGGATGCCGCACGCTGCCTGTAAGCATGCTGGCAGTAATGAGGGATGCTGCACGCTGGCAGTAATGAGGGATGCCGCACGCTGCCTGTAAGCATGCTGGCAGTAATGAGGGAAGCCGCACGCTGCCTGTAAGCATGCTGGCAGTAATGAGGGATGCCGCACGCTGCCTGTAAGCATGCTGGCAGTAATGAGGGATGCCGCACGCTGCCTGTAAGTATGCTGGCAGTAATGAGGGAAGCCGCACGCTGCCTGTAAGTATGCTGGCAGTAATGAGGGATGCCGCACGCTGCCTGTAAGCATGCTGGCAGTAATGAGGGATGCTGCACGCTGGCAGTAATGAGGGATGCCGCACGCTGCCTGTAAGCATGCTGGCAGTAATGAGGGAATACAATTTCATTGTGTGGTATAAAAAAGCATGAAAGTCCAACATCCCTTTTTTCATATGTTACATTACATCACAGCAATTCATTTCTATCAGACACTCTCTGGTGGGCAGACATGTCATGTTTCGCCATTTCTGGCTTTTTCAATGCCCTGTTAGTGTGACAGACAGACAAACATATGACATTATTAGTGATTAGTAATATATTAGTATATTAATATGTTAATGATAAATTAATAAATTGATGAATTAATTTGTATATAAATGTATCATTCAGTTTAACATTCAAAAAGAGGCAAAAAGTTCAAGAAAATAAATCAGTGCATTCAACTAGGGACAACAAGTTCAAAGAGATAAAGTAGTACCTGATGATGATTTTCACATACAAATGTTAGTGATTAGTATACATATTTCCTGTTCCCCAGAGTGAGCCGGTGTTAAATCTTATCCTGCAGTCAAAAAATTATCCCATAAAAATCAGTTCAATCTAATATTTGGGCTAACACCCTTATTTGTTTGTTCCAATGTCTCAATACCTTGTTATGCTGTCAGTTTAGTCATGCTTTATTTAGTGGATCCTGCCTTGCTAACCATCCCTATATTGAACGGGAGCAACAAAGAGAGAAATTAGATGAATAAAATAGATACAAAGTTTACAAAGTTTCAGGTGTGGTCACAGTACTGAGCCCCAAATATTCTCCAGGATAACCTAGCCCGGAACAAGCTTGTATTTCCAATGTAAGGCCAGACTATGTACCAACCAACGATATTTAGAAAATAGGGGGTTCTTTTGAGGTCGCTTACTGGGATCCCAAGATAAGTGGGATCAAAAAAGTTGTCAGTAATGAGGGAAGCCGCACGCTGCCTGTAAGCATGCTGGCAGTAATGAGGGATGCCGCACGCTGCCTGTAAGTATGCTGGCAGTAATGAGGGATGCCGCACGCTGCCTGTAAGCATGCTGGCAGTAATGAGGGATGCCGCACGCTGCCTGTAAGCATGCTGGCAGTAATGAGGGATGCCGCACGCTGCCTGTAAGCATGCTGGCAGTAATGAGGGATGCCGCACGCTGCCTGTAAGTATGCTGGCAGTAATGAGGGATGCCGCACGTTGCCTGTAAGCATGCTGGCAGTAATGAGGGATGCCGCATGCTGGCAGTAATGAGGGATGCCGCACGCTGCCTGTAAGTATGCTGGCAGTAATGAGGGATGCCGCACGCTGCCTGTAAGCATGCTGGCTGTATTAGAGGGATTGGGAGGAGGGTGATTTAGCACATCATTTAGTTCAGGATATTTTTTTTTCTTATTATCCTGCTCTAAACCCTGTGTGTCTTATAAAGTGTAAAATACGGAATCTTTCTTCACAGACCTAAGGGAACTGTTTGTGACAAATGTGAAAACTGAGGGGGGAGAAGAGGAAAATGTGATGATAAAAGTGGAGGAGGTTCTGCAGATCAGCCCAGGTAATAAAAGTTTTATAGCAAAGATTTCCCCTATTCAGTCACTCCGCACACTCTTGTCTCCTAGATCTCAGTTCAGGGGCCTCACTCTCATCTTTCTTCACAGACCCCGGAGACTCTAGAGACAGAAATAAGACTGAGGAGGAGGGGGAACGATTTGTGGAGACCAAGGAGGAGAAAGTTCCTCTGCAGATCAGGCCAGGTGAGTAATATTATTTTCCGAATTCCTCTTTTGGGCTTCTCTACATGCGCTGTGTGTCTCGTGCATATGCACTTGAGGTATTGGCACTCTACCAGGATGTCGGACACTCACCTCGCTCTGCCTCGCCATGTGCCTCGGTTGCTGGCACCATTCGAGTGGTTGTGCGGTGCTCAGGGCCATCTTTACTGTGTGGCCTGGAGCCATCATAGATGATCAGATATCAATATGGCTGGTCGCAGGGTAGTTGTGTGATTGGAGGGTGCCGGTGGCTTCCTGGGGTTAAGCGGGTGCTTACGTTTAAGCTTTAGTTTAAGATTGGGAGTTTGATGTCTGAGCAATCATTGACATTCAGATGGGGCCTAACATTACCATGGGCCCCAAACAAAGGGAAGAACCTGTTGGAGGAGGGTCGAGCCATTGCTGTATCAACAGGTAGAGCCTCGTATAAACCGGAACCTTCTGCCTGGTGCTACCTTAGGTCAGCTGCTGGATGCCCTGCTGTGTGAAACCTCCCAGGGCACCTGTAAACACTCACCTTTCCCCACTCCAACAGTGCATGCGTGGGCTCTCATCCAGTGAGAGTGCTATCTGTTGTGTTATCAATAGGGAGTGTTGCCACATCATCTGCATCACCCCAACAGTGTGCACACGCTTCCGGCCCAGCCACTCAGATAGGCTGGGGTGGGAGCATTCATGCTGCCAGTGAATGCGGGGGGGGGGGGGGTGTCGCGGCGCACGCTCCCAATTGCAGTCAATGAGAGCTCTTTGGTGAATGAGATTGTCTTGGCAGATGGCTCTCATTGTATGAGAGCCCACACATGCGCTGTTGGGACAAGGAAGAGGTGTGTGAATAGTGGTTTTCTGTTTCACACATCGAGATGCCTCAGGGAATTGAACAAAACCCGGGAAAGTCAAATTCCCATGTTTTGCTCCGCTTTAATGTTTTATAGTGCCACCTGGCTCCCAAATGTGTCCACACTCCACTAGGTGGGAATCGCACACAATGGGCTGCACCAATGGAGATGTATCTACAACCTTCCAGGCTATAGGGAGACTTTATGTGGACCTTGCTCTATTACACTGCAGAGGCCTAACTATACAATCTTTGGCAAGGTCACAGGGTGTCTGAAGGCTTCTCTAGTTGAGTGAAACAACCTGGCCCTTAGGGGTTTCCCCAGACTGGTGTTTGTGAAGCTGCATGTGTCCAGGAATTTCTGTTAATCAGTTGGCCTATGCCAGCCAGACGTTCTTCTCATTGGCCACTGACGCCCTTTCTGTTAAAAGACTTAAATCTATAAAGGTTCATTAGCGTGCATCTTTGGCCTCACCAGATGTGCAGCATCCAGACGAATTGTTTGGTGCCAAAACCAGAGCCATGCGACCCTCCTGTCCAAAGTTATAACTCCTAGGTTAAAGGATGTCACGTGCACACCAGCTCCTAGTACCCCAGCTTAAGCTCCAGCACCCGCAACCTGCCTCAGAAAGCAGCGAGCCCCATGAGAGCCGGGCTCCAAAGTTACACACAGAGGATTTCTCAGTGCTGGACAAGGGTACATATTTGGACACATTTCGGCTGGCTTTTGAAATGTTTACCAGCGCCATCTGCCTGAGGATCATTGGGTCAGGTACTTAACCCCTTGCCTTAGGGGTAAGGCCCTATAAATCTTCACGTACCTACCTAGCGAGACCACCCTGAGCTATGAGGGAATCGAGCAGGCTCTGGTCCACCAGTACAACCTGACCCCTGAGTTCTATCGTAAGAATCTGCAGAGTTTGCAACGCAGCTTCGCCGACAGCTGGGCCAAACACATGAGGGCCCTACAGTGACCAGTCAATTAGTAGACTACAGGCTTGGAGCTTACCATCGTCAAACAGCTGAAGGAACTCCTCGCGACCAAGCTATTTTTATGAAACTGCTCAGAGGATCTACAGCAGTTTCTCTGTGATCATAAGCCAATTCAGCAACAGCAGCAGCATTCGTGGATGAGTACTCCCAAGAAACCTGCCAGTTGGAAAGGGGGGAAGCAGCCAGTGTCGCTTAATGTCCATGCCAATCAGCCCAAGGCCCATACTTTCCTTTCCTGGCAAGGGGAGGGCTTCCCTTTGTCGCCAATGCAACCTACCTGGACACTTGAAACCTAGGTGTGTGGGATGACTGGAAGGTGCCTGAACGACAATGTACAACTCGTCACCGTAGACCACGCTGTGGCCATGGGACTTAGAGATACTGGTGCTAAGATGATTCTGGTGCAGTCTAAGCTGGTGCCCCCACAGGATTTGGTGCGCAGGATGACCCTTGCGGACTCTGGGATTGGAGGAACCGAGCCAGCATCACCTGTCGCAAAGGTATATTTAGACTGGGGTGCTAGGCAGGGTGTAAGGAATGTGGGGGTATCATCAAATATCTCTGCCAGTGTATTGCTAGAGACAGACTTGGGTGGCTAGTGTCTCTGTGGCCACTGAACCCCCAAGGTCTGTGTCATGTGTATAACCTGCCTGCTACAGGGAATGTAGGGCAGGGTGATGTGTGCACCTCTTCCTCCTAGAGGAAGGAGGGGGTTGGTCTAGCATGCTGGAGCCAGCTGCACCATGTGGCTGACCACAAGAGGATGAGCCAGAGGCGGCTATGGAGGAACCTACGACTGAGGTGAGGGCACATCCAGGAAACGCGGGACAACTAGGTAAGTCTGCTTCGCGGGGTTGCTCCACAACCAGGTTGTCAGTGGGCCAGGCTGGTCTCTCTGGACTGTTGGCTTGGGTGGAAGTGGGACGGGGACAAACAGGACCTGGGGTCACAGTGGCTCTGGGCACTGTCATGCACAGTAGGAGTGCTGGAAGCCCAGGGGTCCCTGGTAACGGCCTGAGAGGACAAGCCCGGAGAAGGAGCGGTTGTGATGAAACCTGCAGATGGGGTGAGAGCCATCCCAGGTGAGTTGGGGCCCCTAGGTAAATCCCCACAGCAGTTTCATAACATCCAGGGTGTTAAGGGACCAGGCTAGCCTGTCTGGATCGGTGACCTGTGTGAAAGTAGTGGAGGAGTGGGTGCTATCTAGGGCTTCAGCGCTGATGAGCACAGCAGGTGCATTGGGGGCCCCTCAGGAAACTGACAGCTCCCCCATTACCAGCCAGGTGGCTGCCGAGACAGGCAGTGGCCCGGGAAAGTGACGGAAGTCATAGTGGTCTCGACTATGTCAGACCACGTCTGACAACACCCGGAGAGTTCTGACTGAGAAGGAGGCACAGCCCCACTTGTGCCCAGATACCAGGTGGATGATCTAGGGACAAGCGTGGTTGTACCTGATCGGGGTCTGGCCAGAGTCACCGGCAGTGTGTCCCGAGTACCGGCATCCAGAACCAAAAAGCGCTACGCCTTGGAATTTTGGATGACTGGGCACACAGGCATCACCAAGAAACAAGTAGGGCTTGATGTGGCTACCCGCTGCCATTCATACACCTGTCAGAGGGTGGGGGTGGCAGGGCCAAGGCCTAGCAAGCCACTGGAAACTCTGCCACACTGAGCTTTGTATTGATGGCAATGGATTATGTCACCTGGGGCACAAACGCAATAACCCTGCCATCCACCTAGGCTGAAAGGGTAGGTACCTCCCTATGGTAAATCCCTCCCCATGAAAATTTCCCCGCTGTAGACACTTCAGCTAGGGGATCCAGTTGATTGTGGTTCTGCAATTTGTGGTTCACATTTGGGTAATCCGCTCCTCATGGCCCATAAAAAGGCCAGGAATTACCCAGAGACCTCCAGTGTTTGAAAAGCAGTAATGCAAGAAGCCGGGAGGCAAGACCATGTTAACAAAAACACAGCCCCACTAAATATAACTAACAATCTCAAGAAAATCACCATAACAAGGCAAAAAAGGATAACGACAGCAAGCCATGCTGTACACCGTAAAAACAATTCTACAGGTGAGTAATCACAGAATTTTATTTTTCCTGGTGTACAGCACGGCTTGCTTAATTTCAATTCTTCACATTTGGGACATCCAACAGCAGTGTCCATGAAGAAGTGTGGGATCCCCAGTGAGCACAGCAGGCAGTTCAAGACACTACCGCCTGAAGCACCTTGTGACCAAAAACAGCTGAGGCCCGAACATCAACCTTGTAAAACTTGGAAAAAGTAGGAACAGAAGACCAAGTAGCGGCCTTACAAACTTGTTCAACAGAAGCCTGGTGCTGAAAAGCCCAAGAGGCACCAATAGCCCTAGTGGAATGAGCCGTAACACGAAAAGGGGGTTCCTTCCCCTTAGCAGAGTACGCTTGCACCACCGCCTGTCTGATCCACTTGCTGATAGTGGATTTGGCTGGAGGCAAACCCTTCCTAGGCCCAGCAGGAAGGACAAACAGAGAATACGACTTCCGAAAAGACGCAGTGGCGGTCAAGTAGAATTTGAGCGCCCTGACCACATCCAGAGAATGAAGGCTTCGTTCCTTAGAATTAGAAGGTGCAGGACACAAGGAAGGCAAGACAATGTCCTCATTCAGATGAAAGGCAAAAACAATCTTGGGCAAAAATTCAGGTCTAAGACTGAATACTACCTTATCCTGATGCCGTTCAAAATAAGGAAGCTTAATAGAAAGCGCCGCCAGCTCTGAGAGACGACGTGATAGCCACCAAAAAGGCCACCTTAAAAGTCATAATGGACAGCGCAGCATTGCACAAGGGCTTAAAGGGAGGACCTTGGAGAGCAGAAAGCACCAAGCTCAAATCCCACACCAGTAGCAGGGGCTTACGCGGTGGACGTACATGAGTAACTCCTTGGAAAAAAGTCTTGACAAGCCTATGATTGGCGAAAGATTGTTGGAAAAAGATTGCCAGGGCCGACACCTGGCCTTTGAGGGTACCCAGTTGTAGACCCGACTCCAGACCATGTTGTAAAAACTCCAAAATCCTAGAAATGGAGAAAGTGTGACAAGGAAAAGACTTAGACTCGCACCAGGCAATGTAGGCATGCCAGACCCTATAATAAATCAAAGAGGAAGATTTCTTCCGAGCCTGAATCATAGTACTGACTACCGAAGCCGGCAATCCCTTATCCATCAGAATGGAGGTTTCAGCAGCCAAGCCGTCAAAGCCAGCACTCTTAAATTGGGATGGCGCAACTGTCCCTGAGAGAGAAGCCCTGGATCGTCTGGCAGGACAAAGTGATCCACCGCCATCTGGACAACGTCTGCGAACCATGCTCTCCTCGGCCAGCGGGGGGCCACCAGAATGGTCGGTACCCCCTCCTTGGCTATCTTGCGCAACACCCACCCCAGGAGAGGAAATGGAGGAAACACATAAAGGAGCCGGAAATCCGTCCAGGGAATGGCTAGAGCGTCCGGCTGACCCCAGCGGCGACACAGGGCATGAAAGATCTTGTTGTCGAGGGACCATTCCCCCAGGCGAGACGTCCCCCTGCTCAGGGAGTCCGCCTCCTGGTTCTCCACCCCTGGGATGTAAACCGCTGAGATGCAGGGAACATTCTCCTCAGCCCAAGACAATATCAGGGACACCTCCTTGAGGGCTCGTTTGCTCCGAGTCCCGCCTTGATGATTGATGTAAGCGACAGCCGTCTGGTCCTGGACCGCACGACTCCGAAGGTGGGGAGTCAACTGGAAGAGAATCAACCTGATCGCCCTTAGCTCCAGAAGATTGATTGGCGTGTGGGCCTCCTGAGGGCCCCACTGGCCCTGGAATTTCAGAGAGTGCCAAAACCCTCCCCAACCAGTCAGACTGGCATCCGTGGAGACAATCTCCCGGCACGGAGGTAGAAAGGACCTGCCCGCTAGAAGATTCCTCGAGTTCAGCCACCACTAGAGGGACCGTCTGGCCAGAGGGGGACAGAGCGAATTCCCGCTCCAGGGATTCCTGCTTCCGATCCCAAACGGTCAAGAGATTCAACTGAAGAGGTCTCATGTGGAACTGGGCGAAGGGCACAGCCTCGAAGCACGACACCATGAGTTCCACCAACTGCATCCCCAGACGAATGGAGGGATGAGGACACGACAGCAGGGCTCGCGCCTGCATCTGAAGGCCCTCCACCTTCTGCTGAGGAAGAAACACCTTGACCTGAGAAGTATCCAGCATCATGCCCAGGAAGGACCTCACCAATGACTGAGTGAGCGGAAATCTAACAGCAGATTCTTGTACAGAATCGCTGGCCCTTTCAAATGAGGGGTAAGGTAAGTCTGTATGTTTTTTACTTTTTGTTTTATGGGCCTCTAAAGTCAGCTACGTGACTCTCACGTAGCTGGCACTTAACGGTTGGAGAGGCAGCTACGTGAGAGTCACGTAGCTGGCACTAGAAGGGTTAAAACCTAATGGAGTTGGCCTCCACAGTCCTAGAACAAAGCAGATGCTCTCTGCATCGCATGCGCACCCACCTGCGATGTGGAGAGTGCCACTCCCAACGTCCTGCCAGGATCTCTGTGAAAATGGTGGCAGCGTTAGGTGCCGCAGCTGGTGACTTTTGGGGCTGGATTCGGGGTGAAGGTTTTTTTTTTTTTTCATTACATTAGCAGGATCGCTATTTGAAGGGGGCAGGGCGGGGGTTATGATTATTTTTCAGGAAGGGGCTGGAGTGGTCCTTTAAACATGTGGTTTGTATGTGATTTCAGTAGACCTTGATTTATGTCCAGCATTTCAATTAAACTTTCAATATTTCGTTTTATTTCCTGTCTTCTGTAGGTAGAAGATCGAACCAAAATAATTCGATTAAACAGGATTTTATCACCCCCGATAAAAGCGAGGATGACACAGTGAAGTCTATAGGAGAAACAACAAACTCAGACCATCATGTGCACTCTGCAAATTTCTTCTCTCATCTCTCTTCACAGGAGTGTAATATCAATCATACAGCTCATAGTTCTAAGAAGCCATATTCCTGTGCTGAATGTGGAAATAGTTTTTCTAATGAATCACAGCTTACCATTCATGAAAAAGTTCATACAGGGGAGAAGCCATTATCCTGTTCTGAATGTGGGAAATCTTTTTCTCGGAAATCAGCTCTTATCAGACATGAAAGAGTTCATAAAGGAGAAAAGCCATATTCCTGTTCTGAATGTGGGAAATCTTTTTCTCGGAAATCACACCTTATCACACATGGAAGAGTTCATACGGGGGAGAAGCCATATCCATGTTCTGAATGCGGGAAATGTTTCTCTCAGAAATTAAATCTTATTAAACATAAAAGAGTTCATACAGGAGAGAAGTCCTATTCATGTTCTGAATGTGGGAAATGTTTCTCTCAGAAATCACACCTTATTACACATGAAAAAGTGCATACAGGGGAGAATCCATATTCCTGTTCTGAATGTGGGAAAGGTTTTTCTTACAAATCAGAACTGATCAAACATGAAAGAGTTCATACAGGGGGGAAGCCACATATCTGTTCTGAATGTGGGAAATGTTTCTTTCAGAAATCAGACCTTATCAGACATGAAAGGATTCATACAGGAGAGAAGCCATATTCCTGTTCTGAATGTGGAAAACGTTTTTGTCAGACATCAGAGCTTATCACACATGAAAGAGTTCATACAGGGGAGAAGCCATATTCCTGTTGTGAATGTGGAAAGTGTTTCTCTCAAAAATCAGACCTTATAAGACATGAAAGAGTTCATACAGGAGAGAAGCCATATTCCTGTTCTGAATGTGGGAAATGTTTTTCTCAGAAATCAAACCTTATGGCACATAGAAAAGTTCATACAGTGGGGGCTTTGTAATCATGTTCTGAAAGGTGATAAATGTTTGCAGTAACTGTTTCACATACTTGAAAATGATTGTATAGACTAGTAATCAAGCTAAGGTAATGTAATTATAAGAATTGTTTGATATTAATTATTTCAGCAGCCAAATCAGGGTATTCATCAGATTTAAGTTCTTATGGAGCCTATTAGATTGAATATGGAAAATGACTGGCAATAGTCTTAAGAGCAGGTAGTGTCTGTTATGTCAGAAAGAAACTTGAACACGGAGGTGCCTTTTCTTGGGGCTTGCTGCCCACGTTCCTTTTTACCTTACACCCAAGTACACTGCCTGGCCCAAAAAAGATCACTACCTGGACATAACTAATCAGACAGTTAAGAGCCTCCCGTTGGATAAAAACATATTTTTGTGGAATAGGTCTCTTCAAACAGGTAAGAGCTTCCCGTTGGATAAAGACACAATTTTTTGGTTGTGGAATAAGTCTGTTAATCTGTCTCTGAAGGGTCAAATTAGTCCAGATTTATCTTGTTCCAGAATGATGGATGCATCAGGGTAATTGAGGCAGGTGAAGTGATGCCTCCATCATGCCCATTGCCAACTCCTGTACAAGCCTATGTGGACAGTGCTATGATCTGGGCATACTGCACTTGGTCAAGTTCAGTGAGCATGAGACATTATTATAACACATGGATTGGCCACCACAGGGTTCAGGCCTGAACCTGACCTGAACCCATCCTTTGGGATGTGCTGAAGTGCTCCCAATCACCAATGTAATCCGAGTGTGGGAACTGTTTTTCCTTCTTGGGGTAAAATTAATGCAACTCTGGACAGAAATACATTTTGTGACATTGTACAAGCCTGCGGAAATGATGGCACAGTAAATGTGTGCCGGAATTAAAGCTAAAGATAGTGCAATGAAATATTAAAGTGTGACATTTTGTGCTCTTACCTGGCAGAAGTCCGGTCAAAATTATCCCCCTATCCTGCCACCCTTTCCTGGTGCTGAGGCAGGACGTGGGTTACAAAGCAAAAAAAAAAATCACCCCAGCTGCAGTCCAGCACCATCCCCCCAGGGCATGGGCAGCAGCCACACAGAAAGACACAAAGCAGCATCTCCCAGCTCCATGTGTGTGCCTGCTGGCCATTCAAGTGAATGGGCGGTGAGCATGTGCATGAGCTGGGGGATACCGCTCTGTCTTTTTATACCTTTTATGTGCGGATTTACAAGGAGCCAAAAAACGGCATCCCCAGCTCTGTGCGCGCTTCACCACCTATTTACTTGAATGGGCATCGGGGCACGTGCACAGAGCCCAGGGATGCTGCCTTGTGTCTTTCTAAGTGGAGAGGACCAAGGCTGAGGTAAGGGTTTTTCTTCTTTGTAACCCCCGTCCTGCCTCAGCAGCAGGAAGGAGTGAAAGGCCGGGGGGTTGTATTTGGAATTCTGCTTTAATAAAAAAATAAAAATAAAAAAGGTCAACTCAAAGGTATAGTACAAAAGATCCATTACTCTTGATATATGATAGCAGGGAAATATAAAAAGCAAGAAAAGAGAAGAAGAAAAATGGAAAGAAGGGAATAAGAGAGTCTGGTGGCAGATGTGATAACTAAGTAAGCAAACAAATAATAATAAGTATAAAGAGAAAAAAAGGGGGGGGGGGCAAAGGCATTAGCCCTCCAGAATTTCTCCAATGCTTAAGAGAAATGATTTGTGGATGTTAGCTTTGTGTATTTCGGTGATTTCCTGATAAAACAATCAAGGATGCCTGGTGGTCTAGTAAATCTACAACTGCATAATTGCATATATATATATTCATTTACAAATTTTTCTAATAAAACTATACAATCGTATTTTTTATACATGCATGAATATTCTCTTGAATGTGCAATATGGATTATAATTAAAACTTGGAATCATATTCCAATTCAGTTTTGAACTTAATGTACAATATCCTAATTAAAATGGGCCCATTTCAGGTCACAGTTGGACATGTAAAGTTGCCATCTGCACATCCAGCATTAGAGAATTTATATGGAAAAACTTTTCCTGTCCAAGATATTTCTATTTTGTATATGCCAATATAGCTGCACTTTTTGGAATCCTATTCAATAAAATAGTGGTGCTACAGTTACAGGCCTGTTGGTGGGCCTTGAGGACAAGGTTGGGTACCCCTGCTCTAGTGTATCTGGCATGATTGGAATGATTTTTCTATTTAGCTGTAACCACTTTATTGAAGTACGTATAAATGTATAAAGGCTCATTCATCAGGGCCATAATGATAAACTGTCTATATGACAGATGACAGCATTGAATGGTGCTACATAGAGACCTCTTTCTAAAGAGAGAGATATTGAAGCTATTAAAGCATTGGGTATAAAATACAATCAGTTCACAGTAAACCTAAAATCAGTTGCTGTATACTGTAGATATAGGAATAAATTATTACAATTAACGATGAGTGAACCAGCTGAATATTGGGTTCGACAAGTTGGGCCGAACTTGCTGCTAAAAATTCAGTTTGGGTCCTCGGATTCGACCTGAACCCGAACCCCATTGAAATCACAAAAATGTCTGTAAAATGGGGATAGTAAGGCCTGCAAAATGGAGGGAACACCAGGGTGACTGCCTTGCACAAAATGGGCTATGGAGAGTACTCAAAACGATAACCGAAAAAAAAAAATTAAATACATATATAAAAATGTTAGTTAAAAATAAAAATATAATATACATTTTTTTTTTTTTTTTTACAGGTGTCAGACTCAGAGGCCATTTTGCGTGTAACACCGGGGTGACTGTGGGCTAGGGAGAGTACTCAATAACAGAAAACCAAAAAACACATATATAAAAAATAAAAATATAATATGGGGGGCGTGTTATGTATATGGAGGAGGCAGCTTTTCTGTCAGCTCCTGTGTCTGGGCCGTTAAAAGGGCCATTGAAAAAAAAAAGCACCCACCCTACAATGGCTAATGAGAAAAACAAGAAGGGAGCCAGGAGACTGTCCCAGAGGATCCCCGAAGAGACAGAGAATGCCTGAGGAAAAAAAACGGCAATTCACCTACCTTGGCAATATGGCGGCAGCGTAGTGCGACGAGGTCGAGAGGGGGGAGAGGCTGCAGATGTCTTCCCTCTGAAGAATCCAGGAGTGAAGGAGATCAATTGCCGCAGAGTCCCCACCGGCACTGCAGCAGCGCGAGTGCGGCGAAGACACAGAGACAACATTGGGCAGAGGTGGGTGTAGCAAGATGGCAGCTGCCCGAGGCTGCTCCTGTGATTGGCCACCGAGCGACTGCAGCGAGGAGACGGCGCCCGCGTCATTCAGAGCCGGGGCGGCTGCAGCTGAGGAGCCTCTGCGCTGGGAGACCTGGGGGGAAGAGAGGGGGGGGATGTGTGAAGGCTGGGCGGCAGCAGTGGCAGCTACCCCTGACACTGGGCTGCTGAAGACCCAGGTGGAAACAGACCGCTTCAAAGTGACTGAGCATAAAAAGCACAAGGGAGCCATATCGGGGGGAACACACCACAAGTCCCCGCAAGAGGTGCACAGGGGTCCAAAGACACCCCCAGTCCCCCTGCTAGGCCCCTCGGGCCAGATACACATAGACCTCAGGGATTGACCCGCTTTGTATACACCCCACGCAGAACACAGAGCTAGGAGCAAAGTCATGTACGCTCTGACAGAAACGCCGCTGAGGTGGCGTGGCTCAGAGCTGTCGAACCCGAAGCTGCCCCCTCCGCTGGAATCGGAGGCACTTGTAGTGAGGAGGGCCCACGCCCCCGGGAGCCCACAGGCTTCCCCACTTATGCCATCCCCAGAAATCCTGGGGTCGAATGGACTCGTGAGCCCGCAACCTATGTCTCCATCACAGCCCTGCTTCTCCCCCGAGCTGTCTGGGAAGCAGTGGAGCGACTGGATGCCCGGCCGTGCGGGAACCAACAATGAGAATAAGATAAGCCCCTCCCCTTTACCCCAAACTCCCAAGATAGGTAGAGCCAAGAATGCCTGCGGAAAAGACATTCATTTGGAAACAAACTCGCTCCTGAAGGGGATACCTTCCAGGTCAGATATCGAGGAGTTGATGGCGAGATATGAAGCATGACCTGGCGGAAATGAAACATGTATCTGCAGTGGAGACGCTGGTCACCACGCTAGAAACCTCGGAAGCGTCGACAGTGGGCCACCTTCGGGTGCTGAAAGCACGATGTGAAGCCCAGGAAGCCATGCTGCAATCTCAACAACTCCCAAGTGGACGATATCGAAAACAGATGTCAAAGGAACAATCTGCGGCTGGGGGGCATCCCGGAGGCCTCAGTGGGGGAAGACCTGAGACGTATCGTGACCACGATCTTCAATACGCTGCTGGAAAGGGAGACTAACACCCCCATTGAGCTGGACAGGGTACACAGAGCACTTGGCCCCCACAACCTAGACTCTGCAATCCCAAGAGATATGGTCTGCCGGGTTCATTTCTTCACCTTGAAAGAGGACATTGCACACACCCCTGCCTGGCGCAGGGGCAGCGTTGAATTTGACGGAGCGAACGTGCAAATCCTGCCGGACTTATGAAGAAGGACCCTACTGATGCAGAGAGTGCTGAAACCCCTAGTTAGACTTGGTCCTTAGCAAAGGAGCAACATACAGGTGGGGGGTTCCCTTTCCTGAGGAAAGAACGCAATGTTTTCCTGCTTAAGACCCCGCAAGATCTTACGGTCTTTCTCTTCTCATTCCTTCGTTGCAATCTGCTGAACTGCTGAACTGGCTTTTAATATGTGGCGGTGGTCGATGATACCCCGTCCCGAGACTTTGGACTGTGCTGTGTAATCCATGCCCAGCTAAGTAGTGCTTAAGTGATTAGGCTTAGTTTAGCCTACCCTTTGGTTAACATTTGGTTATTTGCTTATTCATGCCGCTTGCGTGTTCGTGTTCAGACGAGGCCCGGAGCAGGTGGAGGTGGATGCAGTTCCAGCTCCACTTTGAAAGACACCTTACCCCCAGTAGGGCCGCCTCGTGGGTTTTAGTGACCCACGGGGCTTTTCGTTTTCCACATTAAAGTAAGTTTGGTTAGGAGTGTTTTTCCCGTCTCCCATCCCCGCGACATCTAACTAATCTGCTAGAGAGGCCCCCTGGGGGACTGGTCTTGTCCTGAGTGGGCCCGTTCTAGCTCTCCAGGGGTCGGACAAAGATGTCCGCAATTAAGATAGTCTCCCTCAATATCAAGGGACTGAACATCCCTTAATATCAAGGGACTGAACAGCCCTGAAAAATGCTAACTCTGAGATATCTAAAGGGGCTTAAAGCACAGATAGCATATCTGCAGGAGACACACTTCCGGGCTGCTAACCCCACCTCACTGGGCAACAGGTCCTTTCCCCTGTCCTATCATAGCTACTGACCGGACACGCGGTCTAGGGGGGTAAGTATAGTTATTGCAAAAGATCTGCCATGGGAGCTGATTGACTACAGGGCAGATGAGGAGGGAAGATGGTTGTTTGTCAAGGGGAAAATCCACTCCCAGATCTACACGTTAGTGAATGTCTATGCTCCGAACGTAGGACAGATTTCCTTCCTAGAGAAAGTGGTTGGATCGCTGGCGGCCTTCCGAGAGGGCAAGCTGGTGATGGGTCCACATAGCATACGCCAGGCTGCAGCGTCTTAGGAAGGTCTTCTTGTTAAACCAATTAGTGGATCCCTGGAGAATCCAATATCCGGGGGAACGGGACTACACCTTCTTCCCTTCAGGATAAAGAGGGAGAAAATGGAGTGCACTCTGTGGCTCCTGAGGGAGATAGGGAGTTTTGTGGAGGGTTTCCAGTTTGCCAGTCTGCCACTCACTTGCCGACTCGCTGAGGGAGAAGCTGAAAACAATTAGCTATGACAATTTAAAGGCCCAAGTGTTAAAATGCCGCAGTGTGTTTTTTGAATCTGGGGACAAGTGCGGCAGGTTACTGGCCAGAGCATTACAGGCTGAAAAGGGACAGAACGTATATCCCTAATATCACGGACCCCAGGGGACAGGTAACCCATTTGATGAAAGATATTGCTGAGGCCTTCTGCAGATTTTACAAGGACCTCTACAACCTCCCAGGGCCACAGAATGACCCCCAGGGGGAACGGTCGGCACAATATATCTTAGATTCCGGAATGCCTAGCTTCCCAGAGAGCGTGGCGTCCGAACTGGAGGCACCGATCTCCATGGAGGAGCTTCAGAGTGCCGGGCCCGGATGGCTTGCTTCTACAGTATTACAAGAAGTTCTTTCCTCTCCTGGCTCCTAGACTCCTTGCTCTATTAAATTCAAAAAGACTCCCAAAGGACACCCTCAGGGTCCAAATAACAGTAATCCCGAAGGAAGGCAAGGATCCGACTCTCTGTGCTAGTTATAGGTCAATTCTGGCGATGAGAATCGCCCCACAACAGGTGATAGGGCCGGACCAAGTCGGGTTCATGCCACATAGAGAGGTGAGGGATAATACCATAAAGGTATTAAATCTAATTCACCTGGCACAGTCTAGAAACATGTCAACCCTCCTACTTGCTACCGACACGGAAAAGGCGTTCGATAGGGTGAACTGGCGATTTATGCAGTCCACCCTTCGCCATGTGGGGCTAGGCCCAAACATGTTGAGTTGGATAGGAAGCCTTTACAGTTCTCCTTCTGCGTCGGTGCGAGTTAACTGTCTAACTTCTGGGCCCCTCGAGATCACCAATGGGACGAGGCAAGGATGTCGCCCTTTGATCTTCATTCTCACGCTCGAGCCCTTGTTGTGCAGCGTGAGGAAGAACCCAGACATCAGGGGTCTGCTGGGGCCCTCGGGGCACTACAAAGTCGCGGCCTATGCGGACGACCTGATCTTCTTCTTGTTCTGTCCGGAGACATCCTTGCCGAACCTAATGGGGGAGTTAAGGCATTGCGGGTACTTGTCAGGGTACAAAATAAACTACCAGAAGTCAGAGGCCCTGAATGTTAACATACCGGCGGCCAGATTTAAGGTCATCCAGAGCTCTTTCCCCTTCTGTTGGGCCAGGGAGGGGGTAGAATATTTGAGCACAAAGATGAGCAGTAACCTCCTGAACATTTTCACCCTCAACTTCTTGCCGATGCTTAAAAAGTTCGAGGAGGAAACAGCTAGATGGGCGAAGTGCAAATTATCGTGGTTCAGAAGATGTAACGCGATCAAGATGACCCTCCTCCCTCGCTTGCTCTATTTATTGCAGTCGATGCCGGTGTCAATGCCTAGATCCTTTTTAGTTAGAGTTCGCTCCCTGTTCAAAAACTTTCTGTGCGCAGGCAAGAAGCCGAGGCTGGGTGGGAGCCTTCTCGCAAGAGCAAATGGAGATGGTGGCCTAGGTTTCCCAGACCCAACCTGATACCACGCAGCAGTACAACTAAACAGCATGATAGACTGGTGCCTACATGGAAGACACAAGCAGTGGGTGGAACTAAAGCAGGGTTTCCTGTCTTCCCCGATATCAGTTGCCCCTTGGCTGGCTGGAGAAGGGGTTATGCAGGCGAGACAACACCCCACAATCGGTCCCACACTCAGTGTCTGTAGGTCTCTTTTCCAGCATGAGGAGGTTTCACCATCTCCCTTCTACCCAGTACTGGGCAACCCGAAGTTCCCCCCAGGGTGTGAGGGCCGGGTGGCCGAAAGATGGATCGAAGCGGGGCACGCTAGGGTGAAAGATTTCCTGTCGGGCAGAGAGTGGGTGGACCTCGCTAGGGAGGCGCAGGCTAGGGGTCTCCCCGAGTGGTCTACTTGGCAGCGTTTGCAGTTGCCGCACTTTCTATCTTCCCTCGATCTGCACAAGATACCAGGAGTGCAGTTACAAACTGCTTACCCGATGGTACAGAGTGCCAACAGCGCTCCACAACTGGTTTCCGGGAGTGTCAGCTGAATGCTGGAGATGTGAGGAGGAGAGAGGAGACCTGTTGCATATGTTTTGGGCATGCACAAAACCCAACTGAAGAGATACCGCAACTCTCTCCTGTGTCATTTGAGGAATGCAGCCAAGGAATGCATATCGCAGCTGTGTAAAAGTGTGGAGCCCCCCTCAATATCCTTGTGGTTCCAGAGAGTTAATGAAATAATGCAATTTGAGAACCTGATGCTCTCTAGAGATGACAAGTTTGATAGATTTGCAGCGACATGGTATGGCTGGATGGTGTTTACGAACTCCAGAGAGGGCAAAAAATTGCTTGAAAGGAGCTAGTGGATTCGTTCTTTCCTGGTCTCCCCTCAACCACCCCCCCCCCCCCCCCGTAGTGTTTGTTTTCATCAAACTGTTCTGTTTACTTGGTGATAGCCGTGCTCCCATAACCTTGAGAGACAGGCCCAATAGATAATGTGCCTTGCCTAGTGGCGAGCTGCCCGGGGCCGGGATCCTCGTGGGGGCCCTAGGACCGTTGGGGTTTATCCCGGTGGGCTGCGGGCGGGCTCCGGGAGAAGCTCGCTGCCTATGCAAGTGGGGAGAGGTAGTCCTAGTTCCAGACTGGCACCTTCAGTTTGTACATGTTGGTCCGGTGCCGCTATATACGGTCCCACAACGGGGAGTGCGGTATCACTGCGATCCTTTATGCGACATTTGTATTGTGTGATTTGTACTGTATTGAATGCCTTGTTTTTTTTGGGAACTGTTTGTGTACAATTATATGTAAAACACTTTATTAAATAAAAATATATATATAATATATATATATATATATATATATATATATATATATATATATTATATAAAATAATTTTTTTCACAGGTGTCAGACTCAGAGGCCATTTTACAGGTAACACCAGGGCGACTGTGGGCTATGGAGAGTACTCAAAACAATAACAGAAAACCAAAAAATACATATATAAAAAAAAAAAAATATATATAATATACATTTTTTCACAGGTGCCAGAATCAGAGGCCATTTTGCGGGTAACACCAGGGCGACTGTCCTGCAGAAAATGGAGTAGGGAAAGTACTCATAATATAAAACTAAAAAATTAGAGAATAGATATTTTCTTCTTTAATCAGATAAACATCTTGTTTATCATTAAAAAAAGCTGATTATTCTGATGACCGGATGAGTAAGGGGAGGGGGGGCATTTCCAAAGATAACTGCCCTTTTCATTGCACTTCCACATGGTTCCATACTGAGGGACAGCTAGGAACAAAGGAACGTCTGCTACTTATCCTTTTTCAGGCCACATCCAGGGAAAGGCTGCTCATATTCTGAGGGGGGGGGGAGAAAAATATCTGTAATTGCCCTTTACAGCCCACTTCCAGGGACAGGTGGCTGATATACTGAGGGGGACAGGCCATTGTCAGTAACTTAAAAAATGAAGAAATCAGCAGATTAGGGATGTAGCCGTGGGGCTGCTGATGGAGCTGGTGCTGCAGGGAAAGGACATGTTAGATCAGTGCCTGCTACACCAACCTCTGGTGCCAACAGACTTAGACCAGCATCTGTTGATACATCTTCTAGTACTGAGCGATAGGTCCTCCCCCCATTAAATTTCGGAGTCGGTAAACTTGACACATTGCGAGAGCTTGGCGCAAAAATTCCTGCTTCACATGAAACACCTCTGTCTTCATGCAGCACCAAAAACAGTGATCTAATCCAAAGGGCTGCCAGCTCCAAAACCCGTCAGATGGAGGATCAAGAAAAGCCACCTTCAACGAGAGCGTCGTCAGGAAAGCCTCTGCCATGGGTTCAAAGGGGAGCCCCTGAAGTGCTGATAGTACCAGATTGACAAAGCAGGACAGAACTAGCGTCCGTCGCAGAGGCCGAACATGCTCCCTAGATTCACACAAAGGCCCTCCCAAGTCCTGTAGTAAATTTTAGAGGATGACTGTTTCAATGCTTGAATCAAGGTCCAAATTACTGTGGTGGACAAACCCCTCTACTCCAATATGCTGTCTCAACAGCCAAGCCGCTAAAGCCAGCGCTTGAGAATTGGGGTACCGCAGAGGACCCTGTTGCAGAAGACCTAGGCGGCTGGGGAGTCGCCATGGGGGCTGCACTGCCAGGCTGACCAGATCTGCGAACCACACCCTTTTGGGCCAGTGTGGGGTGATCAGAATGATAGGAATCCGCTCACAGTTGACCTTCTTTATCTCCCAATCCAGAAGTGAGATCCACCTCTGGCACTCCCCATCGGTTGCAGAGGGCTTGAAATACATCCTGGTGAAGGGACCATTCCCCTTGCTCCACCCTCTCCCTGCTCAAATAGCCTGCAGATTCTCCACCCATGGAAGGGGAACAGCCAAGATGTACGGAACGTAAAATTCTGCCCACCTCATGATGCAACTCACTTCCTGGAATGCCTGCCAGCTTCGACTGTACCCTGACCGGAAGGCCCCAGAGCTGGGCCGACCAATGCCTGAGAACCAGCAGAACTGCCCTCAGTTCCAACACATTGATTGGAAGACTGTTACCTCTGGTCCCAGAGACCCTGAACTGTCTGGTTGTCCAGAACGCAACACCAACTCGTCAGACTGGCGTCTGTGCTGAGGATTATCCATCGGACTGCCAGGAAAGACTGACCCACTGCCAGCGACTGCTGTTCCAAGCCACAAATTCAGGGATCGCCGGGCATTGTCCGTCAAGATGAAGCGATGGTCCACCATCTGCACAGTCCTGTGGGTGAAACTGGGCATACGGGACTGCCTCAATGGTAGACACCATCAGGCCAAGGAGACACATGGAATGTTCGTCTGTCAGCAGCGATCTTACTGCCTCCTGAAGAGCCATGCTCACTCTGCACCGGAAGAAGGACCCATGCCCATCCAATGTCATACCTAGATAAGTTGCCACCATGTAGGGAACCACCTAGGACTTGGGGTAGTTGCAGAACATCCCAAAGTGCATCTGCCAGAGATGGGGCTCGGATGAGCAAGTCATCCAGTTATAGGGTGATGTGCACACCTTGCCTCAGCAGACGACCTTTATGAACACTCGCAGGGGAGTGGACAGTCCAAACGGCAGTGTCACAAATTGGAAACGTGGGCCGCCCACGGTATCGGGACATGCAGATAAGCATCCTTTATGTCCAGCGTGGCCAGAAAAACTCTGTTGCAGCAACGTCACAACTGACTTTAGAGATTCCAAGCGGAACTTCTGCAACCGGAGGTAGGCGTTCAGGACTCCATAGATCCAGGATCAGGTGAACGGACCCGTCCTTGGGGATAATGAAAAAGTATTGAGTAGAAGCCACAACCCTGCTCTGAAGGGGGCACAGGTACTACAACTCCCCAGTCCAGCAAGAGCTCTATTGCACGGTCTCGAGCCACCGCCCTTTCCATGACTCGGGAAGGCTTGGATGCCACAAACCTGTGTGGAGGCCTGGTCCAGAACTCAATCTTGGAAGAAACAACCTCCTGGATCCAGGCATCAGATATCCGTTCCATCTACACCAGCGCATAGTGCAGAAGGCGTCCCCCCACCTGATCGGGTGAGGGCACCCGGTCAACCCTGAGAGGGCTTGGTTGGGGGCCTGGGCTGGCTGGCCCATTAGGGCCTAGGTTTCCCCCGTGGCTTTCACTTACCCTAAAAATTCTTGCAACGTCTGGAGTCCGTCAAACCTCAGAATTTCCGGAAAGGGACAAAAATTTGGTGACCTACAAAACAAGGTCCTCAGTTTGCACTTCTGCGGAAGCCTAGTCAACATCCCACCTGTGGCCTTCCGGACCAGGTCATCCAGAGGCTCACCAAAAAGACAACCCCCCCAAAGGGCATCTTCTTCGAGGCAGTGTCGACCGACCACTGTTTCAGCCAGACCGTGAGTCGCAAGATGATACCAAGTTGTCCATAGCTGGCACAATGTATCCGAAGACCTCCATAGCGAAGGAGTTCAAGCAAAGCGCAGAGGAACGCGTACTTCCATGTTGCAAACGCCTGTTCTGCTGCTTCATCCAGACTTTGCCTATTGTAGCAGCCATGGATGTGGTGAAAACTGGGCGCATGGCCGACCCCACCATGGAGAACGCATGGCTGGCCAGCTGGTCCAACCTCCTGCCGGGTCTCTCAAAGCCTTTATCTTAGGAATAAGGGTGTGCTAAGCCAGACCCAACACTGATTCGTCTGCCTCAGGTGGTGAAGACCAAACCTTGACCGCCTCATCTGGAAAAGAGTACTTGGCATCCAGGAAGAGATGGAAGCTTATCCGGTTTCACCCATTTGCCACCAGCCTGTCGAAATGGGCAAGCCTAGCAAAAATCTGCCTGACCTTCTGGCATTTTCAGATGCCACTTTGGCCGAGGAGTAAAGAGGTGCAGAACCTCAATAAGCTACTCAATCTGATCCGTCGGGTGATCCAGAGGGTTTCCCGGCGCATCAGCAGCTTCCAGTTTCTCTCCACTGTTGGACGACACCTCCGACTAGCCAGAACTAGATCCTGAACCACAAAATAGGTCCATGATATAGGAGCAAGAATCCTCAGAGGGCATCTGAATATGCCTACGCTTCACTGTAGCCTTCCCGCCTGGGCAGGCAGAGACAGATTCGGGATGCCCTGGCTGACAAAGGCCACTGACCATGCTCTCCAACCATGCCACACTGTACTCCGAAGGAGGAACCCTCAGGCCAACGGCACATGAGCAGGCCACAGCTGCATCACCGCTATCCCTCTAGCAGGGCGCGTGCCTGCGTCGGCCATTTGTGAATGGCGGGCGCGCTCCCCGTTAAGACGTACATAGCTCAGCGGCTCCGATCACGCTGATTGGACGAGCCGGCGAATAAGACCATGGTGATGCGAGTTGGTGCGAGAGATTTGGGGGGTTTCACATATTTCCTGATCGGGGTGCCCTGGGGGAGTGGACCAAAATCCAGGGTTTTGGTCCACTTTAAAAACAAAAAAAAAACTGAGGATGTCCTGCCACAGCCTGCCCAATATAGACAGGGAGGAGCTAGTTTGTTCTATCTTGCAGCCCCGTCTACGGCTGAGATTAACCCACGCGATGCTGACGGTGGTGCCCTGGAATGGAAGAGATGAGAAAACAATTTTCTTTTATAACACTGTAAACAAATAGAAAAAGGGTAAAAATAAACCGATAGGCTTAGCACATTGAAGACATCACCTTGGCACACAATAATACAATTCTGTGAAATACTCACCTGTAGAATTGGTATTATACGCATACAGCACGTCCTGCTCCATCTATAATACTTACACATGGGTAATCCTCTGCCTGAGGGCGCTGTTCACTGCAGACATGCAAAAACAGGCTCCTCCCGGCCCTACATATATCGAGGGACCTCCCACAAATCCCCAGCATTGAAAAGCAGTGAAAAAGGAGAAGCCGGGAGAAACCAACCACCCAGAAACTGGCAATAATAACAATGATAACAGCTCCAGGCTTTGCCGGTATTCATCCCACGTAATTTTCTGCAGAAGGTTCGGGCGGTCTTTACCAAATTTATCTGGGCTGGGAAGAAGCCGAGATTGAGGAGAGCGGTCCTGTCCAGAGTGAAGGAGCAGGGTGGTGTTGGTGTCCCGGACCCCCTACTCTACCACTCAGCGGTGCATCTTTGTAGGGTGGTTGACTGGTGCGCCCATGGCCAGAACAAGCAGTGGGTGGGACTGGAACAGAGCTTTGTTGTGGCATCACTTAAGGGAGCTCCTTGGTTGGCAAAGGAGGAGGAAAAACTGGGGAGACAGCACCCAACCATAGGTCCCACGCTCGGGGTGTGTGATGTGATGTTCCAACGTGGGGAGATCTCCCCTTCTCCCTCCCCCATGTATCCGGTCCTGGGTAACCCGCGCTTCTCCCCGGGGTGCGGGGGCCACCAGACCTGGGCGTGGCTGGAGGCGGGGGTTTTCAGGGTGGGCCACTTCGCTGCGGGAGAGAGGTGGACAGATCTGGATGAGCTTGCTCGGAGGGGCGGACTGCCTGGGTGGTCCCACTGGCAACGCATGCAACTGAGGCACTTCCTGGCCTCCTTGCGGGAGTATGGGGAGAGCAGCCGAGCACTCACGGTCTTCGAGGAGATGTGTCAAAGCAAAGACGTGGAGAAACACGTCCTCTCGATGCTGTATAGACTCCTAGTGGCCCCACCGGACGCAGAAGCCCCGCCTTTCCTGAGTAAATGGGAAAGAGACCTAAACCTAACATGGTCATCTGAGCAGCACCGGAGGATATACACACTGGCACACAAGACCTCAATATGTACCCGTCTCCAGGAATGTGGGTACAAAATACTGGCCAGATGGTATAGAGTCCCTACAGACCTACATAGATGGTTTCCGGACGTCCCCCCAAATTGCTGGAGATGTGGTGGGGAGCGAGGCGATCTGCTGCACATCTTCTGGTCCTGCCCCAAATTGCAAGAATACTGGAGCACGGTCAGACGGTTTGCAGGGCAGATTTCTGGAACGATGGTCCCAGAGGACCCTGCTTTCTGTCTCCTCCACGTTTCAGAGATCCCCTTGAAACGTTATCAAAACTCCTTGACGTGTCGCCTGTTGAATGCAGCTAAGGCCTGCATCCCGCAGGTGTGGAAGAGTAAGGAACCCCATCCATAAGCGGATGGTGCCGGCAGGTGAACGACACCATGAGATTTGAGGACCTCATGTCCACACGAGACGACACCTATGAAAGGTTTGCGGAGACATGGTATGGCTGGATGGCCTTCATGGAATCTCCTGCAGGAAAAGAATTACTTGATCCACACTAGGGCCCCCCTCCCCCCCCCCCCCCGTTCAGGCTTTCCCCCCCTGCATCTGCCTCTCATTCCCTCTCCCCTGCCCCCCCGTGGTGTTTTCTGTTCAATTCCACTTCCGCTTGACGTTATCCCAATAAGGTTTACTGCTAACACAGCGACGGCAGCTGATTGACGTGAATTAAAGTCTGACTTTACGTGAACAGCCCTTCGGGGTAATTGGCTGTCTACAAAGATCTTTATTGACTCGCATTGATTGTATGTTTTTATCTGACGCTGTGTCCTCCATCTGTTGCACTCTGGAAGTGTAAAACTGTTTTTTCTTTGGTTTGTTGAAAATCTTGAATAAATAAAGAATAAAAAAAAAAAAACAACAATGATAACAATCACCATACAGGGGATCCAGAACAAAGTGAAAACCAGGGTGGGTTGGAGCAGGACGTGCTGTATGCGTATAATACCAATTCTACAGGTGAGTATTTCACAGAATTGTATTATTCTAAGCATACAGCACGTCCTGCTCCATCTACACATGGGACATCCAATAGCAGTGTCCGTAAGGTAGGGTGGGATCCCCAACAGAAAAGGCAACAGCAAGCAGTTTATACCACTGCTGCCTGCAAAACCTTGCGGCCAAACACAGCATCAGCTGAGGCTCTAACATCAACCTTGTAAAACTTAGTAAAGGTATGAACAGAAGACCAAGTAGCGGCTTTGCAAACTTGTTCAACAGAGGCCTGGTGCTGGAAAGCCCAAGAAGCCCCAACAGCCCGAGTAGAATGGGCAGTAAGACGGAAGGGGGAAGTCTTCCCTTTAGTAGAATAGGCCTGAACCACAGCCTGACGAATCCATTTACTGATGGTAGACTTGGCAGGGGCCAAACCCTTCCTAGGCCCGTGAGGCACAACGAAGAGAGCATCAGTCTTCCTGAAAGCCTTAGTGATAACTAAGTAATACTTGACGCACCTAACCACATCCAGGGAATGCAAAACCCTTTCCTTGGGGTTACTAGGGTTAGGGCACAAAGAAGGAAGTACAATATCTTGATTCAAATGAAATGCAGACACCACTTTAGGCAGAAAGTCTGGCTTGAAGCGGAACACCACCTTATCCTGGTGTCTCTCATAGTAGGGAGGCTGAATAGATAAGGCAGCCAACTCAGACACACGCCTATCAGAAGTGATAGCTACCAGAAAAATGACCTTGAGCGTGAGAACAGTGAGAGCAGCCTCCTGAATAGGCTCAAAGGGAGCACCCTGCAGAGCCGATAAAACCAAGTTTAAATCCCAAACAGGTACCATAGGTTTTCGAGGGGGACGCACATGAGTGACCCCCTGAAAGAAGGTCTTGATCAGGGGATGCTGGGCAAAGGTCTTCTTAAAGAAGATAGACAGGGCCGAAACCTGACCCTTCAGAGAGGGGCTTTGGGCTTGGGCCCCCAGGAGGAACCGGGACGGCGTCCTCTGTTCTTGTTCCAGGAATCTGCGCAAGACCCAGCGAAGGACACTCCTCTCCCCTGCTTAGCCCCACGGTAGGGGGTCGACTGGGAGCTTGGGCCACGAAAGGGCCGAGTCTGACGCTTGCACTGGGGCAACTTGCCACCCTTGGCGAAAATGTCTAACCTTTCTCCAAACAGTCGCAGTCCCTTAAATGGAAGCCCCGTAAGGGCCTTCTTGGTGGCGTTATCAGCAGCCCACTGGCGCAACCAGACCGCACGGCGTATGGCTACCACCAGAGCAGAAGATCTAGTGCTCAGCTTAATAGCATCATCCGATGCCGACAGGATAAAGTTAACAAAAGTTTCACAGGTGGTCAGAGCATTGGCAGCATCAGAGGGCAACTCATCCGCACCTTCTAGAGCATTCCTAACCACAGTCCTGAGCGCCACCGCCATAATGGCTAAGGCGCAAACCGGGCGGAGCGACGCACCCCCAAATGCAAAGGCATGGCATGCCAGTTGGTCAACACGCCGGTCCTCAGAATCCCGCAGCGTAGTAGTGTCGGGGGAGTGCATAATAGAAGTGTTGGACAGACTTAAAATTGGGGCATCGACCTCGGGTGGCGATGTCCAGCACTTGACCAGGTCAGCAGGGAATGGATATTTCTTATCCACACTTTTAGGAACCCCATGAAGTTTGCTGGGGTGTTCCCATTCTCTCAGCACAAGGCTATTAAAATGGGTTTGTTCAGGAAATTCCAAACGCGCCCTAGCGGTGTGAAACAGATCACCCCTTTGCCGGGGAGCCGCAGCAGGGGGAGAGAGGGACAATACATCAAAGATCTGGGCCAACAGTCTATCAATGTCATCCGAGGACCAATGTTCGGAACCGGACTCCTCCTGTCCCCTGGACTCGTCGTCGTATGACCCTGAGTCAGAGAACAGCTCCCCTTCGTCTGAGGGGAGATGAGCATAAGAAAGCAGAAATCATCAGACTCTATAGAAAATATAGTCGATTCCGGATTCAAATGCCGCCTCTTAGCAGTGGCCTTACGCGCTAAGGAGCCAGCTAACAAGTTTTCAACACTAGCCAGTCTAGTGGCCAAATCAGTATGAGAATCCCCACTGGTATTGGGGGTTAGGCTCAGACTTGGGGGGAGTAGGTGAAGTGATGCGAGGAGCAGGCCCAGCCTCAGAAGAGGCGGGAAGACCGGCAAGCGCCTGCTGTGCACAAGGAACGCAGACCCGTGCATTGTCACCGCTGCTAGGCAATACCCCACAAGCTACACATAGACGGGCTTGTCCCGAAGGAACCCCATTCACAATGTCCTGAGATGCCTTCATATGGTGATTAATAGGTACAATAAGCCAGTAGGGATTGACGCTAGAAAGCAACCCTGGATGCCCCAATGACCCGCGGGGAAGTGGGAGTAGTATTTGAAAGGCAGGACCGGGCACTACACCGGGCTGTGAGAAGCCACCGAAGTACACGGTCTCAAAGACACAAGGGGAACAAGGATGTCAGAGCCAAGCGAGAAGGAGCAAAAGCTGAAGAAAGGGTCGCCCATGAGGGCACTTACAGAACAGCGAGGAGAGGACAGTCTTCTCCACGCGCGTGTGAGAAGGAAATGGCGCCAAGCAAACCTCGAAGGGCGGGCCAGAGCTGAAGGCAACGCGGAACGCGCCAAACCAGACCACGAAGTGAATAGTCCAATCAGAAACATTAGTTAGCAACGTCTGAAACCAGACCGAGTGAATTACCTCAGAACAAAAATGACAGTGATGGAATAGAAAAATAAACGCCGTAGCGTCCGCGAACAGAGCCGCCGTACACGCCGAGTGAGATACAGTAAAGGCGTTGTAGCTGATAATACAACCAAAGTAAAGTGCGGCTCTGACACCCGATAAACCGTTAAGGGCTATAAGCACACTAGTGTAATAGGGCAAGGTTAGGCCATCGTACACACAACCCCCCCTCTTTTTCCCCCCCAATAAAGGGGGGAACTAGGGAGGAAGGTGACCCACTACATGGGGTTCACCGCTATACGGGGCATGGGGCACTGATGCGGGAGGGGCATCCTCTGAAGGCTCACCATTAGCCTTGACCGCCTACCCTATGGTGGGGGATTGCGGTGGAGCTTAGCTCCGTAAGCACACACGGTGCTGCCTACCTTCACCCGACCCACGCAGCCCAGGCTGGGAGGCCTATTCTTCACAAGGACGGGTGGAAATAGCCCCGCAGGGCCTTGGGCTGTAAAGTCCCGCTCGCCTGCGAGAGCGTGATACTTCATGTCTTCGCAGTGAGCACTGCAGAGAAATCTGGGGATTTGTGGGAGGTCCCTCGGTATATGTAGGGCCGGGAGGAGCCTGTTTTTTCATGTCTGCAGTGAACAGCGCCCTCAGGCGGAGGATTACCCATGTGTAAGTATTATAGATGGAGCAGGACGTGCTGTATGCTTAGAATAATAGAATTTTCAAAAAATGCCATCGACAGTGGAATTACCCTTTGAAGCTGTCCCTGGGTGTGCTATGAAAAGGACAATTAGCATATGCTTTTTCTATGTGGCACAGTAGCTGCCTGTCCCTGGATATACAATTAAGGGGAACAGTGAGCAGATGTTTTTAAATGTTCCATGTAGCTGGCAAGCCCTGGATGTAAAATTAAATGGACAAACAGCAAATGTTATGTATGCCCAATGACTGCAATAAAATTGGGCACAGATGGCTTGTGTTATAAACCTAGTATGTACAATGCAGATAGCCAGAGGTGAGTAGATCTATCAAATACTCAAGTATTTACAATGCAGGTGCTGGCCAGAGGCGAGTAGATTTAGCCTCTCTTCCGGAACATATGTTTCTGACAGAGTGATTGATTTTTTCATGTGAAAGAGAACGTGGTGAGGAAAGAAATATTAGCACTCGGGGCCCACACAAATGGGGTGGAGGACTACCACATCGGAATTGGCAACAAACTCACAAACGGCTGAGATTAAGGACAGCCAGGAGTTGAATATAATTTATCTGTTTAACCATATTTTGACTGACATGGAGAGATCGATGCTTTCAAGAGGTTTATCTTTTTCTCCTATTACAAGTTTGAACTAATGAAAGATCTTTTTATGTTCTGCAGGTTTCTTGCATTAAAGAAATATTTCAAATGACCACTTGATGCAACGACCTCTGATGTCATTCCAGATTCAGAAAAAGTCTTTTTAGATCTATACACCTTATAGGAAGAAAATTGAAGACTGAGAGAGTATCGCAATTTACGGAAAAAGTTTAGCTTTACCCCCATTTCTCCCAGTTCCCTGAGTCTTTTGGGATATGGTAAGTAAACAATTGATGGAACTCAAGACTCAAACATTGGAATCTTTCTCATGCGGAATGGACTGCCTTTAACCCTTTAAATGCCAAGCACGTAGTTTCTACGTGGTTGCTTCTCCTACCGTTAAGTGCCAAGCACGTAGAAACTACGTGCCTGGCATTTCCCCCAAACAGTTAAAAAATAGAAAAAAAAAATCACTTACCTCCGGTATCCTTGTGAAGCCTGGGGTCCCCTCTTCCTTGGGGGGGCATCCGATCGCCCCCCCGTCGTCCTCCGTCTTCAGGGGGGGGCCCGAAACCAGCCGCCCCCCCCCCGTTTCCAGCGCTGATCGCCGATCGCCGCTGTAAAAAAAAAATAAAACTGTCATTTACTCACCTCCGCGCCCGAGCCTTCTGTCCGGGTCTCCTCTTCACCAGGGGGGGGGGTCCGATCCCCCCCCTGGGCTGCGCAGTCTTCAGGTGAGGACCCTCTTCCGGGTCCTCACCTCTTGTAATGGCGGCGACGGCCGCCGCCGCTTAGCCCCGCCCATTGTGGGAGGAGCGGGATGACGTCATCCCGCTCCTCCTATACCCCCTCCGAGCTCCGGCATCTGTCAGATGCCGGTGGTGATCGGAGCAGAGCGGGTGTCAGGTGAGGAGGCTCCGATCGGAGCCCCCTCACCTGTCACCCGCCCTGCGCCGATCACCACCGGCATCTGACAGTGAGGTGATCGGCGCGGGACAGCGGCGAGGGACGTCGGATCGGAGGTGAGTATAGTGTAAAAAAGAAAAATAAAGATTTTTTTTTCTCTGTGTGTGTGTCATTTTTTTACTATTAACCCCTTGTGAACTGGTAAGGGGTCCATGACCCCTATACCAGTTCACAAGGCTGGGGAGATGGCAAGCCACCTGCGCTAGCGGGTGGCTTGCCATTAACCCCTGGCACCCCCATTACCTGCCTCCCCAAAGGCCAGGGGGGGGCAGAAGAGCCCGGGCCCACATGGGCTATGTGGGCTCGTAGGCTGCAGGGTGGGGGGGCCACATAAGCTGGCCCCCCCACTCTGTGCCTACAAGCCCCCATAGCTGGTCCCGGGCTGGTTACTGTGGGTAAGGGGGACCCCACGTCAATTTTTTTTTTGATTTTTAAGGGTTTTTAACCCTTAAAAATCAAAAAAAAATGGGGTCCGCCCCCCCTGGGAGGGGGGACCCTATGTCATTTTTTTTTTTGATTAACCCTTTGTAATCTGTCATCCAGCAGCTATAAAAGGCTTCTAGCAAGTGAGCAGAAGCCAGTGATCGCCGAGGGACAGAGTGCTCCAGGATGGATGGGAGGTGAGTATAGTGTAAAAAAAAAAAAAAATTAATAAAATATTTTTTTCTTTATGTGTGTGTGTCATTATTTACTTTTAACCCCTTGTGAACTGGTAAGGGGTCCATGACCCCTATACCAGTTCACAAGGCTGGGGGGATGGCAAGCCACCTGCGCTAGCGGGTGGCTTGCCATTAACCCCCGGCACCCCCATTACCTGCCTCCCCAAAGGCCAGGGGGGGGCAGAAGAGCCCGGGCCCACATGGGCTATGTGGGCTCGTAGGCTGCAGGGTGGGGGGGCCACAAAAGCTGGCCCCCCCACTCTGTGCCTACAAGCCCCCATAGCTGGTCCCGGGCTGGTTACTTTGGGTAAGGGGGACCCCACGTCAATTTTTTTTTTGATTTTTAAGGGTTTTTAACCCTTAAAAATCAAAAAAAAAATGGGGTCTCCCTCCCCTGGGAGGGGGGACCCTATGTCATTTTTTTTCCCGATTTAACCCTTTGTAGTGTGGATGGTTTTTGTATTTTTTTTGTGAATGTTATAAAATACTTGTTTCAGTTAGGGGGGTCTCCTGGGCAGGAACGGGGGGCTACCGATAAATATGTGGTACCGTTCTAATCGGTAGAAATGGGGCTTTCACATGCAATATGATTTTCCTTAATAAAATACATTTTTTATTTAAAATAAAGGAGTCAATTTTCTAAAAAAATGTTTTTATTTATTTATTTTTTTTTCACTTAATAATATTGTAAAAAAAAAAAAAAAAAAATACAAACAAGACATTTCATGTTAAAGTGGACCAACACCCAGGATTTTGACTATCCTGGGTTTTGGTCCACTTCGGCGGGGCACCCCGATCGGGGGTGCCCCGCTGTGTGAAACCCCCCAGAAACCCCAAAAAACTCACCTCTCAACGCTCCCACGTGAGCGCCGCAGCCAATCCCCGCCAACGTCCAGGCGGGGATCAGGAACGTCCAGGCCGCTTCCGCCGCCGCCGCCTCCCGCGCGTCACTCTCGGCGCGCGCGCGCCCCCGCCGGCCATTCACAGAGGGCCGGCGCGGGCGCGCGCACGTCTGGAGGGGTGCGCGGGAGGCGGCGGCGGCGGAAGCGGCGGCGGATCAGGTAAGGTGTTTTTGGGGTTTCTGGGGGGTTTCACCCCGCGGGACATCCCGATCTCGGATGTCCCGCGGGGTGGGGGGTGATCGGCCCGGGAATCTTATAGATTTCCGGGCCGATCACCCCTGGGTGTTGGTCCTCTTTAAAGTCTAAACTCTGCTGCAAAAAATATATATATAATTTTTCTGAAAGTTACAGCAAAAATGGCGCAAAACATGTCGCAAAACATGACGCAAAATGGGGAAAATGGCCTGTCAACAGAGGGTGACAAAATCTCAAGTAGGCTGGCAATTAAAAGGGTTAATAGTACCTATGCATGTTGGGTATTGTTCTGTTCGGGGGACCTTGCGCTTTCAGACTTAGCTTGTTTTTTCTGGTTTGCATATTTATATTTTAGGAAAAGGTGTTTTTTATTCAGCTTTTTTATAAATTTTTTAGGGAAACCCTGCGCAACCAAAGAATTCTTTGAGGAATTAATTCCAGAAAGATGAGCCCACTAGAACAAGCTGGGTACCCTTAAAAAGCTTAACGTGTGTACTTTCAGGGAATATATGGTTTATGGGGGATATTCCAAATGTAAAGGGTTGTTTTGGTTGAAAAATCGCAAGGTGCGCACTTTGTCTGCAGAGCTGAAATTTTCAAGTAAAATTACCGTTATGCGCATGCTTTACTTTGGGGTGTTTGGCAACTCTTCCCTTGACAGAACCTATGCATGTTGGGTGTTGTTCTGTTCGGGGGATGTTGCGTTTTCAGATTAAACTTGTTTTTTCTTGTTTGTATATAGTTTTTTTTAGGAAAATGTGGCTTTGATTCTGCTTTTTTATCCTTTTTTTAGGGAAACTCTTTGCAACCAAAGATTACGTTGAGGGATTACTTCCAGAAAACTATGGCCACATCCACAAGCTTGGTACCCCTAGAAAGCCTGAGGTGTGTACTTCCAGAGAATATATAGTTTGTTGGGGGTATTTCAAATGTAAAGGGTTGTTTTTCTGGAAAAACCGCAAGGTGCGCATATTGCATAGCATAGTTGTATTTTATCTGAAAATCTCCTAAAGCGCTGTTTCAGTTTGGGGGAGTCTCCTGGGCAGGAAAGGGTGTCTACCTATACATATGTGGTACCGCTGTAACCAGGAGAAATTGGGATTTCACACGCAATAAGATTTTATTGACAAACTTACATTTTTTATTCCAAAAAAAACTACAATATGTAAAAATTTTTTTTTTTTTTTTTTTTTTTGCACATATTTCACCCAAAAATATTAAGAATACACCTAACAAATGACAAACAAGACATTTCATGTTAAAGCCCAGACTCTGCTGAAAAAAACAATATATCATTTTCCTGGGAAATCCCTGGAAATCCCTTCAAAAATCACATTTGAACATGGGGAGCGCAAAATAGTGCAAAATGGTCTGGCAACAGAGTGTGACAAAAACTCCAGGTAGGCTGGCACTTAAAGGGTTAAAACATTACAGGCTGACCCTGATATAATTATCAGGGAAACCGACAAAGGTGGAACTGTGGTCATTATGACATTGGATTTTATGTGGCAGAAATTCAGAGCCAATTGGAACAGGATCGACAGTATTGTAAACTTAAATTTGATGCCGCCTTCATGAGATCCTGACACAAGCCTGCAATTTGTGTCAAATCACACAAGCTAAATTGAAATTTATCATGGTGGTTCACCCGACAGTGCCAACCATTTACATTACCAATTCATTAGAATTCCACCCGGTAGCCCTGTTGTCTCCGGGTGTGGGAGTGTGACTGAACCATGCTGGGTGTTCATTCATGAGTCATGTTGTGGCATTAGACTCGTACTTGCGAGATATAATAGATTTATTATCTAAGTTGGATGATGTATGGTTTTCCTCTAATGTGTGGCTTGTGACAGTCACTATACACAAATATTAGCCATGTGTTGGGTGTTCGTGCAGTGAAGAAAATATCTTCGGGTATCCAACCAGGTTAATACCCCCTGATTAGCACCCACCAAGTGTATCCTGCCTTAGTAGATTACTTCAATAAGGTAGTGGCTGTCAAAATTGCCAGTTTGCCCAAAGAAAAATGTTTATACATACCCCAGATGGTCTCCCAAACCACTCCTTTGTAAACTGATTATATATAACTTTTTTAAAACATTTAAAATACATCAACATGGGCACTCTGATCTTCGTGGCATCGCCGCGGGCCCCCACCACCGTGGTACGGGGGGCGGCTGCGCTGCGGATCCTTCGCTCCCCTACAGCGGGGAGACAGGCCTGCAGGGGCCAAGGCAAGATGGCGACCGTGACAGGGAGACGACTGGCAGCGTCGTGCCCGGCTTGCAGCAGCGGAGGTACGAGGGGGGGGGGCGCTATGACCCCAGAGAGGAGGGAGGAAGACAGCCTGTTGCCCACCAGTGGGGATGAGGGTGGTGGGGTGAAAACCCCCACAAATGAGCCTCAGGCTTCCCAAGCCGCAAAATGGCGGGAGACTGCCATAGACAGACTGGGGAGATTCGCTTTTCTCCCTGACATGAGGGACCCGGGGAGACAGATATCCCCTAATGAACCACGGGGGCCGCCTTGCACTTTCCACCCGTCACCGGCGGATGCCCTCCCGCAGAGAACCCCGAGGTCAAGAAGCCGCTCCAGGGCGGGGAGAGAGAGGGGTCCCAGTCATGGCCCGGCGACTGCTGCTCATGTGGTGCGAACATCCAGCCCGCTACAACCCCAACATGATCTCTCTGAGGCATGGTCGACTCCGGGAAACACAACCACCCTCAGCCCCCCGACCATGTTGTCCTTCAGGCAGGAGGAGCCCTACCATCCTATTGAGGAGTTTTCTCTGACAGAAGGGGTCGCACTCCCCCCCCCCCAACCACCTCATTTACGCGTTCCTCACCACGGGTTACAAGAGAAGGTGCTGGAGCTACGACACACGCCGGAAATACACACAGAGAAACCCTCTCATTCCTAAGGTCCATTCCCACCAGAGCGGACTTTGAGGCGCTCATAGCTAAATATGAGACGGCCTACAAAAAAGACATTGCGGAGGTGAAGGGCCATCTCCAGGCTCTCGACTCCAAGGTCACATCCCATCAATCAGCTAACAAAGCGGCTACTGCAGACCTGGCGAAACGCGTTGGGGCGCAGAATACGCAGATTCTTCAGCTCCAATTGCAACACGATGACTTGGAGAATAGACACCGGATAAATAACCTGCGACTCCAGGGCATACCGGAGGCCTCCACGGGAAAAGACGTAAAGCAGATTATCACCACTATATTTAACAAGCTTCTTGACAGAAACATCGATACCCCGATCGAGATCGACAGAGCCCACACAACCCGGATCCGGCGCGCCCTAGAGATGTGGTATGCAGGGTGCACTTCTACAAAATCAAGGAGGAAATATCTCAGGGGGGCCTGGAGGCATGGCCCGGTGGACTTTGATGGGGCTAGAATACAAATCCTCCCTGACCTCTCTAGACGTACGCTACAAATGAGGAGAATGCTGCGGCCAGTGCTGGACGTTATCAGGGGCGCAGGTGCCTCATACCGGTGGGGCTTTCCCTTTCACTTGATAGTTACTAAGAACCGTGAAACGTTCTTCCTCAAAACGTACCGCGATTTGGACGGACTCTTCTCCTTTTCGGGCTGTGAACCGGTCCAGGCTCCCAACTGGCTCCTTCCAAATGCGGAGCCCATCCCGCAGAGGTCACAAGGGGCACCCCTGCGCAGGGCTAGAGCGTCCAGACCCCGGATGAGAAATGAGGGACGCGCCAGACCTACAGACAGCGAGCCTTGAACTTCCACCGCATGGTCACACAGGAACAGATGTGAAAGTCAAGTTCGCGTTAGAGTTTTGGTTCCGTGTTTGTTTTTCTGATTTTTTGGAACCAATTGCCCAGATGATATCCTTTTTTTATGCCCGGTAGGTCCGGGAGACAAGTACTCCAGATTCGTCGCTAGACACAAACCCCCATTTAGGCCGGTATCAACTCTCCTCCGATTGGGGGTGAGTTGATCCCTAGAGCAGTTGCTAAATAGTTCATATCCCCCTGGCCGGATTTGGGCATTTGTACTGTTTGAATTTGTTTCTTTAGATACCCTCCCCCCCCCCCATAACTCTTCCCACGAACCCCAACCCTCAACCACTAAGACCCTCCTTTTGCCCCACGCCATCCCTTCCCCCCTTCTCCTACTTGTACCCCCTCCACCCATTCCACCCCACACACCTTCCCAGTGAGGGCCGGTGACTGGCCTCTGGCAACTTAAACTACCCTAAAATGGTGGAGGTGTTAGTTAGCTCTTCCAACGTAAAGGGCTTTAATATTCCTGAGAAAAGAACTAAGATTCTGTATGACCTTCACAAACAGAAAGCTAAAATAGTTCTTTTCCAGGAAACCCACTTCAAGACAGACCACATCCCTAATATCCGTGACAGATACTACACAACATGGCACCATTGCTTCAATCCAGAAGGGAAAACAAAGGGTGTATCGATAGCACTCCACAAATCGCTCCCCCATGAGACCTTAGATGTAAAGGTCGACCCTCAGGGCAGATTTCTTTTTCTTAAAATTAGATTGTTCAATAAGGTTTACACTATTGCAAACATGTATGCCCCCAATACAGACCAGATAAAATTTTCTATACAGACCCTCAAATTATTGGAAGAATTCGCAGAGGGAGTGATTATCGTCGGGGGGGACTTGAGTGTCCCTCTTAACCCCTCAATAGATAACATCCTCCGGGAGGGCGTCCGTGTCATTGGGCAGAATCAACAGACTGAGGAAAGCACTAGCCAACCTCCAGTTAATTGATACCTGGAGGGTACTTAATGGCTCAAGAAGGGATTACTCCTTTTTCTCACATGCAGCTGGATCTTATAGCAGGATTGACTACCTGTTCATAAGCCATCACGCACTTGATTGGGATCCTAAAGCGTGGATAGGACCCATTTTGTGGTCCGACCATGCCCCGATCTTCATCTCATTAATCCCACCCGGTCTCTCTCCCTCCTGTTGGTCGTGGAGACTCAATGACAATCTGCTCGACGTCACGGTCTGCTCCTCTGCAGTGGAACAGACAATAGAGCATTTCCTTGAAGACCACAAAACTGATTCTACCCCTCTGCCCATCCAATGGGAAGACCTGAAATGTGTTCTCAGAGGGGAGATTATTAAGCAGGGATCCAGACTTAAAAGGGAAAAAACTGCACTCATAAAAAAAACCTTGAACAATATTTACACCCTGGAAGTAGAACATAAGACCAAGCCCACCAATCTCAAACTATTGGAACTACAGGAAGCAAGAGAGAAATTGCAAAAATTATATAATCAATCTTATCTAAGCTATAGAGACAAGGGCAGGGCTCAGCTCTATAGACTGGCAAATAAATGCGGTCGCATGTTAGCTAGAACCCTCCACCCACGGCCCACAGCATCGTACATACCAGTTCTTAAGAAGTCTTATGGGACGTTAGCACAGACCCCCTCAGATATAGCGGCCACCTTCAGGGAATTTTACAACTCTCTCTACAATATTCATACACCCCTCCAATTCCCCCTCAGGCCATAGGGCCTCCTCTTCAGCGATAGATGAATATATAACTAGCACCCCATTGCCTGCTATTCCCTTAGAGGAAGCTGAATCCCTGGAGTTGCCGTTCTCTAACCAAGAAGTAGCCCGTGCAATAAAGGACTCACCAGCCGGCAAATTCTACAAACATTTCGGGGCCCGGCTGACTCCCTTCTTAACAAGGGTTTTCAACTCCATTTGTGAGAACTGCCCTTTTCCTAAACAAGCTTTAGAGGCCACAATTTCGGTCATCCCCGAACCGGGGAAAGACACCACGATACATGGTAACTATAGACCGATATCAATAATTAACATTGACCTTAAACTATATGCAAAAGTCATAGCCATGAGGCTGCAACCGTTGCTCCCGGACAGGATTCATTTAGATCAGGTGGGTTTTGTGCCAGGGAGGGAGGTCAGGGACAACACCAATAAACTGTTCACCCTGATATCGCATATTTCCTCCACCAAGACTCTGGCTTGCCTTCTCGCATGTGATGCGGAGAAGGCGTTTGATAGGGTGGACTGGGCTGGGCTTTTTTGTCAGCCACGTTGAAGCAGGCTGGTGTTGGCCCTGGCCTCCTCTCCAAGATTCTGGCCCTGTACAACAACCCTGTAGCTAGGGTTAGAGTTAATGGACTTTACTCAGCCCCATTTCCTAAAAGCAACGGCACGAGACAGGGGTGCCCCCTTTCCCCCCTTCTTTACGTTCTGACGATGGAGCACTTAGCCATACGTAACAATCCGGATATCAAGGGCATACAAATTGCAGATAATCATTATAAAACGTCTCTTTTTGCAGACAATTTAATGATACACGTAACATCCCCACATATCTCATTCCCAGCTCTCCTAAAGGAATTTGAATGCGGTAAGCAACTTTAAAATTAATTTCTCCAAAACTGAAGCGCTCAACCTCTCCCTCCCTCGACAGAAGGTATGCCAACTAGAAGCAAACTTCCCATTCAAATGGAAATCTCAGGCCATTAAGTAACTAGGCATTCAAATACCGGCAAACCTCTCTAAAATATATGAATTGAATTACTCCCCTCTCCTGACTAAAATAGGACTGGAACTAGAAGCTTACACGAAAAGACCAATTTCCTGGTTTGGTAGGGTCAATAGCTTAAAGATGGATATACTCCCAAAGCTCCTATATGTCTTTCAGGCGGCCCCGGTAGGACTACCTAGCAGTTTCTTTAAAAGATTGAAGTCAGTTTTCTCGAAATTTGTGTGGGGGACGTCCAAACCTAGAATACGACTCTCGACTCTCTCTAGGGGTAAAGGGGAGGGGGGCATGGGACTTCCTGACCTGAAAACCTATCATACGGCCGCAGTCTTACAGAGGCTGGTGGACTGGACTCGCAGAGGGAAAGAGAAACTCTGGGTCCAAATGGAGAAATCGCTCTCTCAGTTCAACCCCACCTCAATCGCATGGGCCGCCCCTTTAACTAAGTCTCAAAAGGGGGCTTTACCCTTCCTCATGCAACAATTCCTAGAAATCTGGGACCCCCTACAAAACAAATACAACCTAGTTCACAGACCCGACCCACTTACACCAATCTTCGATAACCCAGCATTTGAACCGGGAGTACTATCAAGGAACTTCCTTATTTGGGAGGCTTACGAGGATACCACAGTGGGCCAGGTGTTGCAAAATGGGGCTATATCCTCTATAGAGGACCTGAAGGCCAGGGCTGGGTACAGACACATTTCATGGTTACTGCATAGACAGTTACATGCCTTCTTAACCTCTAATAACATGGCAGAGAGGGCCCGGATGCCCCCCACAGAGCTGGAATCACTGATTATGCAAGATACCACCCCCCCCCCCCACCCACACGATTTCCGTGCTTTATACTCTTCTTACAAAATCATATCACACGGGGCCACCCAAATACATAGAAAGGTGGGAAAGAGAATTAGGTCTTAAGTTTTCAGAGGCTGATTTGACTAAAATATATGCCTGCACCCTCAGCTCATCAATAGCCACCTCCATAAATGAACGCAATTATAAAATTCTAACTCGCTGGTATAGGTGTCCAACAGACGTTCACAGATTCGCTAAATCAACTCCTAATATATGTTGGAGATGCCAGAAGGAGGTGGGGAATATGACCCACATTTGGTGGGGCTGTCCAAGCATAAAATCCTTGTGGGATGAAATCTTCTCTATTTACGGCAGGTATCTGGTAGTTCCATCACCAACACGCCCCAACTGGCACTTTTGTCACTACCCCCTAACTCTATAGCGAATGCTAAAAAAGATGTACTGCGATATTTCTTAGCAGCCATGAGAGCCATTGTCCCAAGGCATTGGAAGAAATCAGACCCCCCCCACACTAGCAGAGTGGGTGCAGGAGCTGGAGTCTATTCGCTATTTGGAGAGCTTAACTACCAGCAACACGAAATCCATCAATAGGTACTTGACAACATGGGCGAGTTGGTTGGATTATCGGGACACATGCCTACCAGCCCTATTGCAAGCAAACGAGTAGACGCCGGTTATCCACCCAATCGTTGCCCAACCGACATCCATCCAATTATCTTGGACCACCTAACCTGTCAGTGCTGGTCCAACTGACCTGCATTATAAGATCCCAGACTCAACCGTTTACCAATATTTAGCACTGGACCTCCAGGTCGGTTACCGGACCTCATCCACCCCATCACCTCCCCTTCCCATAAGTGGAGAGTTCTTTAGCCCAACCCCTGGAAACAACCTGGTTACACGTTAGTGCCTTACAATTGTTTACATGTATCCTTATGAGTAGCAGCGGCACGGCTCTGATAAAGTATCCGTTAATCAAAAAGTTACGTTGAATGGGCCAAGAACCATTGTAAACGTGTTGTTCCTTATGTCATGATGTTGTGAACAATGTTCCTTAACCCCCCTCCCCCTCCTTTTGCCTTCTGTATCCCCCCCTTCTCTCTCCCTCCCACTTGTTGTATTTTACCTTCGAAAATCAATAAAATCTGATTATACTAAAATACATCAACATATTAATAAAAACTTTCACCACTGGCACGTGACATATTTCATCATGAAAAGAGCTTCATAATTGGAATCATTTGTACGCTGTAGTATCTGCTTTCTCAGAATCCTCTCTTCACAAAAAAAAGCTACATACAAGATACATAATAGAGCAAGCTCAGAGACTATACTGGCTTATATATTTTATGTACATACACATGCTTGGTATTAGTTTCATACCAAGTTGAAGTGGAACCTCAGTAAAAAAAGTCCCCCCCCCCGCAACCCTGTCGCTCAGGCAGGACGGGGGGGGTTACAAAAAAAAATTAAAAAAAATAAAATACATACCTTAACAGCACCCCCGGCGCTCTGGATCCTGGGTGCTGCAATCTTGGCAGAGCCAAGTAAATTCAAGTAAATGGACGGGGGAAGAGCACGTGAAGCAGGGGGATGCAGCTTTGCTTCTTTACATGTGGCGGCTGTGGGAAACTGGGAGCACGATGCGGGCACCTGGCTAACGTATGGGTTTTTTTTTTCTTTGTAACCCCCATCCTGCCTCAGTGCCAGGGTAGCGTGGCAGGGCGGGGGGGTCCTTTTTAACTGAAGTTCTGCTTTAATGAGTCGAAGTATAGTGGAAGTCATTTCAAGTAATAAAATGTGTATTGGGAAAAAGAAGACATAAGGATCCTTAGGTTGTCCTGGGGTTTAAAGTGGGCCAACACCCAGGGGTGATCGGCCCGGGAATCTATAAGATTCCCGGGCCGATCACCTCACACACCGCGGGACATCCGAGATCGGGATGTCCTGCGGGGTGTAACCCCCCCCAAAACCCCCGAAAAACCTTACCTCTCCAGCCGCTGCTTCCGCCGCCTCACTTGCGCTCCTCTAGACGTGCGCGCGCCCGCGCCGGCCGTCTCTGAATGGCCGGCGCGCACACGTCAAGAGTGACGCGCGGGAGGCGGCGGCGGGCACGATCCCTTGTCCGTCAACGGACGTCACTTGTCCGTCGGCGGGCATTGGACAGCGCAGTCACGTGGGAGCGTGGAGAGGTGAGTTTTCGGGGTGTTTGGGGGGGTTTCAGGCAGCAGGGCACCCCAAATCGGGGTGCCCCGGGGAAGTGGACCAATACCCAGGATAGTCAAAATCCTGGGTGTTGGTCCACTTTAAATAGTCCCCTTGGATGACCAACCTTAAATCAGTCGCACTGCAATAAACTCCATCTGTAAACACATTTGAAGGATGACTCATCACTGTGCCAGGTACGTCCTCACACGTCTGACCAACCTCCTTGTGTGACTCAACCCGACCCATTGCAGCCGCCTGTAACACTATGGGGGAGGAAGCCAACAGTCAAGCCAACAGACAGCTGTCTCTCTGCCATGTTGGAAATAAAATATTGCTGACATACTCCCTCCACCTTGCCAGAGACGCTGGTGGCACAGCAAGGAAGGGTCATTTATTGATAGGAAAGTTGTATCCCCATATGTCCAAGAATCCCCCCAAACTCTGTATGGCATTTGATTACATAAGGTCCATATTTGAAGCTATTTTATTGTGATTTACAGATAAAATAGAGAAAAAGGCATTTGATATTGTTCTTTATATCCACTGCACTGATTACAAGCCTCTGTATTTTAAAATATTTGTTTACCCATCTATATTATATACAGGTCAATTAGAACAGAACAGGGGAGACTAGAATCCATGTTCCCTATAAAAAAAAAAAAATACACATTCGTTTTACACTGTGCAGTATATATAATACCAAATGAAGTCACAGTATCCCTAATGTCTCATAAGATTGTATACAAGAGGTTTATTTGAATCTGTTTTTTTAGCCCATTAATTCCAAATGCTCAGAAGACAACCCTTTAGTTGTATTATGTTTGTTTCTAGCTTTTCAGGAAGGGGACATAAGTGATATAATAATTAAGCCCAGGGGGGGTTGTCAGCCATTAGGTGATAAATCCACTTCACATTTTCTCTTAATATTTTCTATATCACTCCCCTCTGATGTTCATGAAACTGAGTTATCAGTGTTATCAACACTTAACAAAACCAGCAGATGGGTCCTGGAAGGTAGATAAGCACATAGAGATAGAAAGAGTAAGAGGAACTCCCTGCACCAGGTGACTCCCACCCCGGAAGCCATTCCATTGCCGGTGCCACATGGCTGGGTCCCAAGTCCAGGAGGTTGCATATAGCGTGAGGAAGTAGGAAGAAAAGTAACTCATGGAGAAAGGAACTCTTGTACCAGGTACCAAACACCCAGACAGCCATTCCAATTCAGGCGCCACTCGGTGGGTTCCCAGCACAAGAGTAGAGAGTAGTATGGGAGAATGTCAGAATGACAACAGGCATTGTTGGGTGGCTCTTCGGGTATGGGAGCAACACCAAGGAACAAGGTAAGGGGGTAATAAAAGGATAATGTCCATAAGGGCAATCCTGCAGGATACTGTATCTGAGTGGAACATTGAGGGGGACGCAAGTGTGTGGAGAGGGGGTTGGTGGGGCCATACCTATGGGGGGCATACCTATGGGGCTAAAAAAAGGACGGTTCAGCATACCTCATTGTGGGGGGCTGACCGACAAAGGGCATAAATTCTGGGGGAGAGGAGGGAGCTGGGATCCATAGGGGAACAAGTGGAGAAGGGGGAATAGGACATAAGGAGGGGATATGTAACATATGAAGTGCAGCATGACGCAGGTGAGTGAGGGAGGGGTCAGGGGCAGCATGGAGGTGGGACCTATGGAGAGGCAGCAAGGAACATGGGGGGAAATTACCTGTAGAGGGGCAGCATTAAGCATGGGGATGCAGAGCATGTGGGGGTGGGCAGCTTTTCACAACCGATGTAGGGTGCTTGTCCGAAAGATAGAGCGCTCCGCATCCGTGCTGGTGTAAAATCAGCCTTAGTGTCCTTCATCTGAGCTTCATGTGCAGCCTCGAGGTCCAGCACGCCTCTGACCTGCTGCCGCTTGGTACTCGGTGTGGCCGGGCTGCTTCACGGTCACCTCCCAATTCCGACCCACTGTCGCTCTTGCTGATACAGCAAGCCACCCAGCTTCCAATCTTCACCAGCTTGCCGCTGATCTCCTGTTGCCTTGTCTTCACAGGCGCCGCTGCCAGCCGACTTAGTTATCGCATGTTCAGTTTCGCACACAGCCAAGCTCTGCCGCTGCCATTATGCCTCTAGGTCACAGCGCACAGCCGCCGTTCCTCCTTCGCTGCCACTGGGTTTGCAGGGAGGCATTTGTGCCGCTTACAGGCATTATAGGGAAGTGTTTGGGGGCGGAAGGGAAGAAAAAGCCATCCCGCTCTGGCTGCTGTTCCAAGAGCCATCTTGGAAGTAAATAATCTTGTTCTGTGGAGTATTTATATGGTGATGCTGATGTTTTATGTTATGGAATTGCTTCTGAGAAGGAAACACCGGAGGCTATAGCTGGAAATGCACTCTCCTATCCATATAATTGATCCATTGTTGTTAATATTGGTGGTTGTGTATTTTCACCAGTGGGAGTGAGCTGATATTTTATCATTGAGAGTCACGTAATAAGACTTTATACCTTTCAGTATTGAAAATACATGATGAGGACTCCAACACCTTGTTCGAGAAAGCCTATACCTTAAACTGGATATTCAGCATCATTTATTGAAAAGACCAAACCCTTAAAAACTATTCCCCAGCATCTAAAATTGATATATTTACAATTTTTAGTCCCTTACTTATTATTCTTTCCCCCACTGGGCTGCAACTCTATTCAGGACTCTAGGATATGGGCGCCGCCATCTTGCCTCAGAAGCATCACATACTGAGAGGAGAGCAGGATAAAGTGCAGGGGGCCGGGTTATAGCTGTGCTTTGCACAGACAGAGCAGAGCTGGGATCACAGAAATCCCAGAATGCAGAGCGTCAGAAGGCACATCCTGTTTTCAGGCTGCCTATTGCTCCATGAGCCACCATCTTGGATGTTTAAAGGTTCATAACATGCAGTAGATGCAGGTAGGATGATTGATGATTTATAATGTGAGCAATCTGTATGTACAGGGTGTGAGAAACATATAAGATAGACTCTTATTCAGAGTGAAGGACAGCTTTAAGTGCAGTTGTAAGAGACACACAGGCAAGGCCAACAAAAACTATATTACTCACTTGGCCTAACCTCCTCTTCATTCTTCACAGATATGTTTTCTCCCTCCTCATCAGTTGTCACATGTGTCACATTTATATTGTCTTGGGGGTCTGTAAAAAAAAAAAAAAATAGATTAGAGTAATGCCCCTGTACTGAGATCTACGAGACAACATAGTGTGCAGAGTGACTGAAACAGAGGGAATCTTTTTTATAGAAGGTTTATTACTCAACTGGTATCATCTGTAGATAGAATCTCTCCTCGTCTCCATATTTTTCTTCTCCTCAGTCGTTGCATTTCTCTCTATAGAGTAACCGAGAACTATGAGACACCTGTGCTACAGAAAAAAATAAATCATAATAGCAGATAGGATAAGGATAAGAGAAAGCTATCTCATTGATTTCCAGTTTTAAGCACTACTCTGGTATTTCTGGGGACAACCATTAGCCCAAAATAATCTAGCAAAACATAGAGAGAGACAGGAATGCAGGTACTTATGACTGGTCAAAGGCCATAAAACATACATTTAATTATAGTATAGGGTTGATTCAGCAGGGGACGAAAACAATCCTCGCCTTTGTAAATACTCACACGGCACCATAATTGATGATAAAACTTATCTTACTTAGTACTTTATACTACCTATTATTTTTGCAATAAAATAAAAATATCAATATTTATAATACATAATAAATAAAAAAATGAAATTACAAAATTCCACTACAATCACTAGGGCCAGGAAAAATATGGAGGGAAAGGGTAAATTGTGGTCCCAGAATCATGAGTGAGCAACTGCAGTTGCAAACATTTTCGCACAAGAGAAAAAAATAAAACGAGACTACTCGTTTGTGCAATGGCTTGTGTGCAAAATGCTCCAAAAAGGTACTGCTGAATCACAACAGTAATAAATATTTAAACAAATAACGAACACATATAAAAACCTGCCAGCTCTGGTTTAGCTTCTACTTTACAGAGATACCTCCACGTCACATGCATATACATGGCCAATGCTGACAATGTCATAGGGGTATGAACAGAAGGACGGAGGGTGCCATATTAAAAGTTTAGGTAGACCCAACTTCAGTAACTACGGTATAGTCTCTGTACTTGACTTGGGCTACTTAGTGCTGATGAATATATCCAACAAATGATCCGCAAGGTGGGTGTTAAAGTACAAGTCCAGTCTCCAAAGTAGCCACCCTGCCTCCCTCTCCGGCAGCAGCAGGAATGACTGCAACACAGGCAGCAGCAGATGAGATCACACGATCAGCTACGGAGGTCGGTACAGCATAGCCCCTTGGCAGGCTCACACAGCTGATTAACCTGGTCACCAGCGAGGACTCATGGCGGCAAGGATGCAGGCCCAGCTGTTACTTGGGGGCTGCTGACCTCTGTCTCAGTGGGGTAAGCGTGAAGATGGTGCAAATCTGAGCTGCCTGGGTGGTGTCTGATCCATATATGGAGGCAGCATGATGGCAAACCAAGGTCCCTCCCCGCATTGCATCTAAACTGTCTGAACTGAAGGGTCTGGTAGACACCACAGCACCCCCACATCTCTGCTGAGGACGTGCTATTTCTGATGTAACCCCTTCCCCACTTCTCAGCTGAGGAAGTTCTGTATTTCTATGTACTTCTCCTCCCACATCTCTGCTGAGAAATGCTATTTTTATGATTACCCCCTACTCCATATCTCTGCTAAGGAAGTGCTATCTCTGATGAACCCCCCTCCCCCACATCTCGGTTGAGGAAGTACTTATTATATGCACCGCCCCTTCTCACACATCTCTGCTGAGTAAGTATTTTATTTCTGATGTACCCGAAGTGAAGAATGGCCCAGGCTGGTGGGCGTACTGTGCTGAGTACAACGATCACTCACCAACCCCAGTTAACCGCAGGGAAATCACCTAAATGGCAGGTGTAGTACAGGGGTTATCATGCTGAGGGGTGGAGTCTAACTAGAGAGCCAGCCAACTCCAAATCTCAACCAAGGTGTCTCATAATGGCTCCAGAGATAAATCAGCACTTCCTGTGCCGCTAAGCAGACTCCGCCAGACAAGTGCCAATGCAGCCTTTCCCGTGTAAAGGCGGATGGAATGTAACCTCTTCTAATCTTTCCTCCTGTCCCGGGATTCCCTTGGCATGGTGATGTGGCCACCAGTTGTGTGGATTTTTAATGTTTTCATGAATCAGTTTTATTTCAGTACAAATTCCAGTAATTCAATAATAAATAATTTTCAGCTGCTTTATCTATGGCCCATCTGTTCAGATAGTATCTTACTTTGCCAATACCAATAGGGGATAGATATGAGCAGACTTTCCATGTCTTCTAATAGCCCAAGCATGTCCCTTGTACCCAGGACAATAGGTAGCAATTTGTTCATTTTGGGAATCACCCCCAAATATTGCTACTGGTTCTATATTCCACAGACACAATGGAGTATGCTGGTGACGTACAGGGTAGAAACATTGAACTCTTATACATGAAGATACTCATAGATTTGTGGTTTAATCAAACTTTCTTTCTTTGCTCAAATTAAGTTATTCAGTATCCCAGCGATCAGAGGAAATGGTTTAATACTGGAAAGATTAATATGATTATTGATCACCAATTTTCTCCTGGTAGTGGCCATTTTGAAGTACCCTTGATGCTTCATTTCCTAGTTGTGCTGCAGCCTGGATTTAACCGACATAACCCACAATGCACATCAGCATGGAAACCCAGCAGCACTTCCTGCTTGCAGGCCACTGGCAGATCCATAGGACGCCATTTTGGAGTTACAAAACGGTAAAGTAACTTTATGTGTAGCAATCTGAATTGCCCTGGGGTGAGCACTGGTTCTTGTGAGGGTGGGTACATAGTACACAGAAAAAAGATGGCGGACGGTGGTTGGTGCTAGATTGCAGGCCAGGTAATATTTTTAAAGTGGACCAAGACCCAGGATTTTGACTATCCTGGGTCTTGGTCCACTTTGGTGGGGCACCCCCGATCGGGGTGCCCCGCTGTGTGAAACCCCCCCGATCACCCAAAAAACTCACCTCTCCCCGCTCCCAGCGCCGACGGACAAGCGGTTTGACAGCCGTGGACAAGCGGCTCCTCCGCCGCCTCCCACGCGTCACTCTTGACGCGCGCGCGCCCGCGCCGGCCATTCACAGACGGCCGGCGCGGGCACGTCTAGAGGGGCGCGAGGGAGGCGGCGGCGGCCGGCCACCGCCGAAGACAAGGTAGGGGGATTTGGGGGGGTTTATAGATTCCCGGGCCGATCACCGGAGGGTGATGGTCCACTTTAATGGAACCCCCCACCCTGCTTCAGCACTAGGGAAGGGTGGCAGGACAGGAACGGGCTTTTAAAATAGGCAATCTGGCTGGACTGGTTCTTTAATGAGCTACTGGAATGCTTGCGCAGCCTTGGAACTACCACTATGGCACAGTGTGATCCTCGGAATGGGAGTGTTACTGGGCTAGCTGTGTCTGTGTGGCGTGGAGCAGAAAAGAAGATGGTGACACCTATCTCTGAAATAAGAAGGTGCAGGGGAGACATCCAGGGTGAGAAAACAGAAGAATTAAAGATACAGTGGGCACATTGCTAACCTGTACGGGGCTCTGGGCTTGCTGGATTACAAGAAATCAGAGCCCATTCCTAGTGACTGGACTTCTGCTTTAAAGTGGACCAACACCCAGGGGGGATCCGAAATCGGGATGTCCCGCGGGGAGGAACCCCCCAGGAGGCCCACAATCCTTACCTTACCGGCGATCCAACGGCGCATGCGCGAGACGCGGTCGCGTCTCTCGCTTCCCTCTAGCAGGGCGCGCTCCCGCGCCGGCCGTTTTGTGAATGGCCGGCGCAGGCGCGCTCCCTGTTAGAGGGAAGCGAGAGACGCAGCCAATGACAGCGCTCTGGTATGCGCGTCCAAGTGGCTTTGGACGCGCATACCAGAGCTGCTCTGAGCGCTGTCATTGGCCGGACGAGGTCACGTGGGAGCGGGGAGAGGTGAGTTTTTGCGGCGATCGGGGGGGTTTCACACAGCGGGGCACCCCCGATCGGGGTGCCCCACCTAAGTGGACCAACACCCAGGATAGTCAAAATCCTGGGTGTTGGTCCACTTTAATGTGACCTTCTTATGAATGCACATGTCTGACTGTTAAAGAGTTTTTGCACAACTCTATCAAGGAGCTTTTCTCCTGGTAGAGGCCATTTTGAAGCTCCCCATAGAATTCCTTTCCCAGCCGTGCAGCTGCCTAGATTTAACTAACATAACCCACAATGCACAGAGGAAGGAAACCCAGCAGCACTACCTCTGACCTCAAAGGAGTTACAAAAAGGTAAATTATTTTTTATGTACAGCAATTGCCCTGGGGACGGGGTGGGCCATATGAGCACTGACTCTTCTAAGGGGGGTTTGGTCTGCTTTACGGGCCAAATTTGCAGCAGGTGTTTGATGCATGAAACTTCCTGGCTCCATTAGAATTTAGTGCAGATGCTCACCAGTGCTAAGTTCCCATAGTCCTGAAGCTCTATGTTTTGCTTTTTTATAGAAGGCTTATTACTCACCTCGGCAGAGTAACTTCCTCCTCCTTGGTCTCCCTCCCTCCTCCTCACTTGTCACATACGTCACTATAAAGTCTTAGGGGTCTGTAAATAAAGATGAGTGAGACCATGAGAAGGTGCAAGTGTACGTTAATGGAGGTGTGCTCACTGGCCCCGCATCTCACCCTGTGATGGGAGGAACTGCTGAGCCTCCATCATGGTGTCCCTCCTGTAGAGATGTCAGGATCTCAATTCTCGCCCTGTAGGCGTCTCTCTGGAAGACATGAGATGTGACATCAGAGGTATAGAAGCCAGGTGGGGAGATATCTCAGCAGCACATACATAGCCCAGCATAGGAGGGAAAGAGAGAGGGGCAGGAGGGGTCCTTTGGTGAGCATGGACAAAACAGGAGGTGCAGCTCCCGGGATGCCCGATCCCTCCTCTCTCTGGCACAGCACACACAGGAGGCTGCTGAGCTGTGGAGGGCAGTGAAGTGCTGTGTGTGGGAGATGTGGCTTGGGGAAGGGCAATGTAGAGGAGAGAGAAGCAGAGTCTAGGTGGCTGCGATTGCCCTGCAGCACAGGGGATAGAGGATAGAACAGGGGCACATAAAGACACTCCCTCCTCCAGGCCCCTCACCCAGAATAGTGGTGCAGGATGAGAAGGATGAGTTCGCAGGGGCGTGCAGGAGGCAGCACAGACACAGCACCTAGTCCCCTCAATTACAATGGCCACCAGCTCAGAACTGCCTAGTTTAGGGGGACCAGAAAGCACGGCACACACAGGTTAGCAGTCTATGGTGTGTACAGTGATTTCCAGTCCCCCATGACTAATATGAATGTGTAGGCTGCAAGATTTTGTCTCCAGAGTAGCAGCCAATGCTCTGGGGTCTATAGGATGTAAGGCCAGGGCTCTCCCTCAGTTTGTGTGACATCCTTGCAATCCTCCCCTATACGGACTTTGCCGAGGGATCCCACAGCTCATGGGGCTTCTCTCTTATCTTTCTCAGGTTGTGTGCGGCCGCTGTAACTGAATGGCTGGAGTGGGCACGCACAGCTGAGGGATGCCCCTGCCAATCATGAGTCTGGCCAGGATGTCATTCAGCTTCAGTAGCCGCACATTAAATCAGAGCAGAACCCATCTGGAGCATCAGTGGAATCTATAAGCCTCCAGAGCTGCCCCAGGCAGCCTGATTCTGGATGCCCCCCAAAATCCTTAGTAACACCTCAATGATCCTCAATGGTGCATGCACATGCTATGCCTTTCTCCAGGTGTGTGTTTGTGCCAGACATTAATGAATGGTGGCTACGTCCCTGCTAGAAGCCATCGGGGATGTGTCTCTATTCTCCTGCGTTTGGCCCTTCGCTGATTCTTAGCCAAAATGGCAGAATGGAGCCGAGTGTGCCAAATGGCTGCATGCCCCCACATGTGCCATTGGATCAGTGCTCATGTAAGTTTTCCTGGGGATCTGGCGGGGGGGGGGGGGGTCACACAGTGGGGCATCTGAAATCCCAATGTCCTGGGGGTGGGGACCAGAGCCCAGGACACTGAAATTCCTGGGGTTTGCTCCTAATTAATATGCACGGCCAATGAAGCTGGAGATCAGGTGATGGGCAGGGCATCTCAAATCAGGAGGTGACGGGAAGGAAGCAGAGCTCGGGATAGCGACAATGCCATTAATAGAGGAACAGAAAACCCAGAGATGCCACTAGCTGGGCACACCCCCACCTTGGGGATTTGGGAATGGGCGACACAGACATGGCCACAGCCAGAGGAGAGTGGGACATGGCCTGATTCCCTTGCTGCTCTGAATTCAGGTCATGTGATTGGAAGGAGCGTCGCTGATTGGCTGAGCTGATATAGGAGATCCGCAGGGAATACACAGCAGGGGCATCCCATACTTATTACCAGAGCTGTGGTTTGGCTGAGTCTGACCTCTGCCATTGTACATCACACGAGCACCAAATGCCCCCAGCTCAGACTCATTGCCCCTCCCCCAACACAGAGAGCTGCGGGTCACATGAAAGGTTAAAGTGGAACATTGTGGATTAAAAACTCCCTACTGCCCCCCTCTCTGGTTTTAGGCATTTTATACTCACCCCACCATGACATCCGGCTTCTGGCTTGCTCGGATTCCGGACTACCTCCTGACGGGCAGCGTCATCTTGCACGCATCGCCTGGTCTCACGCCTGCACAGTGCCTATGTATAGGATGCAATGGGAGCCACCCGAAACCCCACAAGACTTCGCAGAGCGACTAGAGTTTGAAGAGCACAGCTAAAGCCATGCTGTCATTACACGATGGCTAAGCCAGCGGCAGGGGGATATAAAAAAAAAAAAAAAAAAAAAAACGGGCCCTGAATAAGGTTGCCAACTTACCAGTATTTTACCAGTACAGCAGGTATTTTTGGTAACCCGCTAGTACGTTTTTGGAAATTGCTGGTATTTTTGTTACTGTCAGTCGTTTTTTTCTTTGATGGTGGGTGGTGGAGGTGTTTTTACTGGTAAATGATGATGGGAAAAGCAATTAAAATTACCAGTAAAAGTTAAAATACCACCAAGCCAGTGGACACTAAAGTAAAAAAAAAAAATAAAAATACTGGCCAGGTGGCAACCCTAGTCATATCCCAGCCAGTTTGTTCATTTAGAGGGCTCTAGGGAAGCGTGCTGTGTTTCTTGCCTGTTGCACTTTAAAAAGTGAAAAATAAGGTATGTTAAAGAGGACCAAAACCCTGCTGGATCGGCCCGGGAATCTATAAGATTCCTGGGGCAATCCATGCTGTCCCCACGGGGCATCCAAAATCATAATACCCCGCTGTGTGAAAACCCCAGGTCGCCCATAAACTCACCTTCCTCACCGTTCCATCGGCGCATGCACGGGTCGCTTCCCCGTTATCCCTCTAGCAGGCCATTCACACACTCCCTGTTGAGGAGAGGAAAGAGTGAGATGCGTCCGCCAGCACGCTCGGAGCCGCTGAGCTTAGACGTCGCTTAGACGCCCATAGCTCAGCAGCTCCAAGCGCGCTGATTGGAGGAACACCCACGCATGTGCCATACGACTGCGGTGAGGCGAGTTCGCTACGGCGATGGGGGGGTTTCACACAGTGGGGCACCCCCCGATCAGGGCACCCCAGGGGAGTGGACCAAAACCCAGGATAGTCAAAATCCTTTGGTCCACTTTAAAGCGGTCCTGTACATACAGATTGCTCACGTTAAATATCATCCTACCTGCATCTACTGCATGTAATGAACCTTTAAACAACCAAGACGGCTCATGGAACATCAGGCAGCCTGCAAACAGGAAGTGCCTTCTGACTGTGTCGCTCTGCATTCTGGGATTGCTGACCTTTTCCTGACCCCAGCTCTGCTCTGTCTGAGCAAAGCACAGCTATAACCCGCCCCCCCTGTACTTTATCCCACTCTCCACTCCTCAGTAAGTGTGATGCTTCTGAGTCAAGATGGCGGCACCCGTATCCTAGAGTCCTGAACAGAGTTGCAGCCCAGTGGAGGAAAGAATAATACGTATTTAAAACTTAAAATAATAATTGTAGATGCTGGGGAATAGCTTTTAAGGGTTTGGGGTTTATAATAAATCATGGTGAAGGTCCGGTTTAAGTGAAATGTATCGGTTAAACTTAAATTTTACAAGACCACGCCCATGTACCCATGAAAAGTCCGGTACTTTTTGTTGGGAAAGGTGGGGACCCTAGCAGCTGGTTGTCTCGCCACATCAGTCATCGGCCACCTCCAAAAAATAAACAGCCCCGATGGGGGGGGGGGGAAATCGGCTACATTTTTAACCCCGGATGTCTTAATGCCTCCCGGGGTCTCTGCCGCCAGCACAGGAAACACCTCTCCTACTTCCGTACCAGATCGCACTCCCGCCTCTGAACAGCATAGCATTGCCCGGCCGCCATTTTATTGTAGCCGGGCTGCAGGAAGTGGGCGGAGGTACATATAGGACGATCAGATAGAAGAAACTTTCCACGTTTACATTGGGGGCGGGGCTTGTGCGCTCGGTCAGCATGGAGTAGAGTGCCGGACGCCGCCATGTTGGTGTAGTCTGGAGCCGCGCACAAGGCAGCACGGGTAGGATCGTGTTATTTCGCTTCAGAGGACAGCAGAGGCTCTCCTGTGATTGGCTGGTCAGGCCCCCCCCCCCCCCCCCATTTTCAGGATATTCCTTTTCTCTTCCCCCTCCTTCTTTGCCATTTGTTTGTTACTGGCGGCTTTTACTCCTCCAGGCTCAGCAGGGGGCTCCCGGGAGATGTGGCGTTAATAGCGCCCCCCCTCTCCGGCCACCTTCGGGATAAGGGGAGCCAATATTCCAGTATATAGCCTGGGGGAGTTGCTGTGAAGGAGTGTGACCTGGTGACCCCGCTGACTGCCTCCATATCGCTTGTGGTGAAGATGAATAATGGCATTTTCCCCTATCACCTATATCCAGTGTCATCTGGGCCCCAAGGCAATCCCCGCCCAGACATTACAGAGAGCTAATGGGGGCAGGTGCGATACCTATGATCTTCAGTTTCCTATATGGGGAAGGGCCAGACTGTGTGCTGCCTATATGGTATCTGGACCCCCTCCATAATCTATAATGTGATGGCTGGGCCTCAGTTTCCAATATGGGGGAGGGGCCAGACTGTGTGCTGCCTATATGGTATCTGGACCCCCTCCATAATCTATAATGTGACGGCTGGGCCTCAGTTTCCTATATGGGGGAGGAGCCAGACTGTGTGCTGCCTATATGGTATCTGGACCCCCTCCATAATCTATAATGTGACGGCTGGGCCTCAGTTTCCCATATGGGAGAGGGGCCACTCTGTGAGCAGCCTATATGGTATCCCTATAATGTGACTGCTGGGCCTCAGTTTCCTATATGGGGGAAGGGACAGACTGTGAGCAGGCTATACAGTGTCTGGCCCCTCCCCCATAACCTATAATGCAATGACAACCTCACTTTCCTATATGGGGGAGGGGCCAGACTGTAAGCAGCCTATACGGTGCCTGGCCCCTCCCCCTCTATAAACTATGATGTGACAGCTGGGCCTCGCTTTCCTATATATACTGAATACTGAGATGAGCCAAAATCATATTAGATGCACAGCCATTGGATATGGTGGTGAGGGATGGGGCAGACTGTTATTTGCAGTGTGCAGCTATTTCCTGTCCTGCGTCATCCAGCTGTAGAAATGGAGGGGAATTACTAATCAGATTTTTTTTAAATGTTCCCAAACCTAAATTTGGCTGATGGTTTCCCCTTAACCCATGGAGGGGGGGGGGGGCTGGAATTGTTCTATGGGGCCCAAATAATTCTCATGGCTGCCCTGGTAACCCCAGCTGCTTTGTTATGTCACCTCTTAGATCTCCCCTCTAACCACACTCCCTTCAGCCTATGAATATAAAGGGTTAAACAGCAAGGGGAGGGGCAATACAGGGGAAGGCTCCTCCCTTTCCTAAGGGGGTCACAGTCGAGGGGGAAGGTCATTACATTGGCCAATGGAGGGGCTCTCCTTATCATGGGGGTAATGGGAACTGGTGGGGAAGATGTGCTCTCTCTCAGATGTCTGTTGGAGTCTCTATTTGTCCCTCCTCTGTCCCACCCCTTGGCTCTTTTCTACTCCTTACTTTTCTCCTTTTTTGCTTCTCCTTTACCTCTTCCTCCCTTCCCTGTCTCCTGTTTCTGCCAACAAGCCTCTGTACTGCGAGTTGTGCTCTCCCGATATGGCCTGTCCTCTGGCCTTGCTTTTTCCGACCACCTCACTGTGGCCATCCATCTCCAGAGCATCTGTGCCCATCCTGCTTGTGTGTATTGGCATCCGTATGACTGGTTGCAGTAACCTCCCTCTGATTAACTGGGTCCATTAGCCACAGCTGGGCTGACCTGATTCGCCGGTGGTCACATAAATCTACCCTCTCCCAGCATGCCTTGCACATTGTAGTGTTTGGGTTTGCTGGGTCTTGTGAATCTTAGTGACCCTCTATTGCCAAGCTCTGCTTGATCCTCGAGTATGTCCCAGTTGTTAACATGAAGCTCTGTCGCTCTCTCTGATTGATATGACCCTGGATAGACTCTGGTTTATCCCCAGTGCTGAGAGGCGACTTTGCCGACCCAGCTGTCCTGACCCCTTATTACACCCTTATCTAGCATATTCCATGGTAGCCTATCAGCCGTCACCATTTCAGGTGGCACCACTTGTACTTAGGAGTCCTGGGGGCACAGTGTCTGGCTAGGCGTGGGGCGATGGCAAATGGGGGATGGTCAATAGGTAGGTAAGAAGCTGGGGAGAGTAGGATCATAGGTCAGTGATCAGCCAGGCATTACGTGTAGCATTTACATAGCTGCCCGCTGTCTCTGATGAGGATCTGCCCCAGAAAATGTCCCAGATTGTCTTATCTGTCCGTTTCCGTCCGATTATTTGATCAGTGGATCAGTATCCTGTTTCCCGGCATGAAGAACAAGGATTTTATCACACCGCTTCTGTCTGATAAAACCACTCCTAAAAAAAATGCTGGGAGGAAAATATTTATTGTTCTGGAGAGAACACCGCAAGACCTCAGTAGAGGAAGTCCCCCCCCATAATGGAGCCACATATAGACCCACCCTGCTCTGTGACACATTCATATTATAAATGAGGGGGAGATAATCTTCTTTTTCATTTCTCTCTGAAGTTCCTTTCCATAGGTGGGGGGCAGTTTTAGTCATGAAAAGTCACAGAAACTCTGTAGAATCATTCTGGGGTTTCTGATCATAAATTCTGAACTGAAGGCGGAGTGTTCTCAGCCCCTTCAGCTGTATGTGTGTGCTGCTGGGATATGTCACCACCTGGCTTCTTCTATATTTTTGATGTCTCATCTCATGTCTTCCAGAGTGACACCTACAGAACAGACAGACAGGACGCATATCAGGCATAGGGACACCAACATCTCTACAGGAGGGACCCCATGATGGAGGCTCAGCATCTCTTCCCATCACAGGGTAATAGGCAGGGCCACTGAGTACACCTCAATTACCACACACTCGCGCCTTCTCATGGCCTCACTCTCATCTTTATTCGCAGACTCCCGAAAATTTTTAGTGACAACTGTGAAGGAGGAAGAAGGGGTGAGGGGAATCAAGGATGAGGAAGTTCCTCTGCAGATCAGCCCTGGTGAGTAATAGATTTATAACAATTGTTTTCCCGTATTCTTCCTCACTGGTGTGTCTCATACATCTCAGTATAGAGGGCTTACTCTAATCTCTCTTCACAGACAATATAGAGAGTAATGTGAAAACTGAGGAGAAAGTAGAGGAAATTGTGAAGATAAAAGTGGAGGGAGCTCTACAGAGCAGACCAGGTCAGTAATAAATATTTTATAGAAAATATTTCCGTATTCCCCCTGTTCAGTCACCCTACACACTGTGTCTCGTACATCTCTGTATAGGGGCGTCACTCTCCTCTTTATTCACAGACCCTGGAGACAATATAGAGAGACAGCTGAAAACTAAGGAAGAGGATGTTTCTCTACAGATCAGTCCAGGTGAGTAATATCCTCTACAACTATAATGTCATCCCAACCTCAGAGGGACCACTGGGCATCATGGGACTCAGAAAGCAGGATAGGTGTGGTATAGTCCATCCATGTCTAACTTTATTATCTGGGTCGCAGCTGATCAGTTTATCAGAACTTGCTTGTACCACAGGATTGGTAACTTCTGTCCAAAATGAGAGAACACATCCTTTAGAACATTATCTATGTGGGTCATGCTTCACCTTTCAAGTGTTTTCACAGCCAAAGTGTCTGAGGGTTGTCTTCTGGGCACTTATACCAGCAGGCCAGGATTTTATCATTTCTTTCCTGTGCTCTGCATGCCAAGGAAAGCTTGTGAGTTAGCATGAAAGATTTTTCCCAGTCCTCGGCCTCCAGCTCTCGACCCAACTCTGTTTCCCACCTCCTAACAAATCCGGGTTTCTGCCTGCAAAGCATGATACAAGAGTGAAAGGGTGTGAGTAGTTGCTGGATTTGATTTTAGTATGCTTTTAAAGGGGGTTAAGGGCTGGGAGAGAAATTACATTGGGGAGTAGGAACTAAGCAGGGCAATAAGTTGTCTGTGGAGGAGCCATCTCTCTCCCTGGCCCCGGGTCTGAAGCTCCTGCAAGCTTGGGGGGTCATTTCCTTGCAGAGTATTGCTTAGTATGATCCGCTGCAAGTCTTCTAAACCAGGAATTTACGTACCCCAATTCCCAGGGAAAAGAGGGATTATCAGATAGGAGTGTAAGGGGTCCCGGCCTATCAGATACGTTTTTCTTGAACACTAAATCCTAGGTGGTCAACAAACAGCGAGTCCGTATTGGCAAGGTGTGTGTCTTGGATCGAAGTGAAGGATCTATCCATGGGAGCACTGTAAGATTCAATGGGGATATGCTGCTTTCAATAGCAACCCAAAGTTTTTCTGTCCTGTAGTGAAACCGATCAGATAGTCTAAGATTGCTGCAGTGTGGTATAATTTAAGATCCGGTAGGCCTAACCCCCCCCCCCCTTCCGTTAGGCATAGTTTGGGCTGAGTATCTTATGCTGAGTTTCCTATTGTGCCACACGAATTTGGAAAGGGCCGTCTTTAGTGTGTTGAAAAAGCCTCTGTCCATAATTATAAGAATAGCCCGAAAAAAACATACAGGAAGCGGGGGAGTATATCCATTTTTAATATCTTTATACGTCCCAACAAGGAGTACTGAATTTTACTATATGATTTGAGGCCATCCAAGGTTTTGGAGAGGAGCGGAGTGTAAGGGACCACCCAGGTCAGTAGGGAGCTGTATTCCCAAGTATTTGATGGACTCCCTTTGCCACTTCCACAAAGGGGAAGTTAGTTTGCAGCAGCTGTTGGCCGTCATTGGACAAAGAAATGTTTAGAGCCTCCATTTTCATGAGATTGGCGTCAAATTCTTTAATTATAGAGGGCAGTGAGATGTGCGGGGATGAGATGTATAACAGAAGATCTTCTGCGAACAGGGATAATTTATATTCCCTCCTGATGCAGGAGATGTGCTTAATTGAGGTATTAGCCCTTAAAGTGGACCAAAACCCAGCGTGATCGGCCCGGTGATCTATAAGATTCTTGGGCTGATCGATTCCCTCCCCCAGGGGTATCCAAAATCGGGATGCCCTGCTGTGTGAAACCTCCTAGGTCGCCCCGTTCACTTACCTTGATTCCTGGTTCAACGGCACATGCGCAAGCCATGCAGAAGAAATGCGGCTGAATCCCCGCTATCCCTCTAGCAGGGCACTTTCCCGCCGCCAGGCATTTGTGAGTGGCCGGCGCAGGCATGCTCCCTGTTAGAGGGAAGCAGGGGATGCGTCTGCCAGCACGCCCAGAGCCGCTGGCCTTAGACGCTGCCTCAGATGGAGTGATGTTAGTGGCTCAGAGCACGCTGATTGGACGAGCGGCCGTAGGACTGGGAGGTAGTGAGTTGCGCTCAGCAATCTGGGGGGTTTCACACAGTGGGGCATTCCAAGGGAAAGGACCAGAACCCAGGATAGTCAAAATCCTGGGTTTTGGTCCACTTTAAAGCATTTGCAAGATGTTCTATAACAATCACCTATAACAGTGGTGATGGAGGACACCCCTGTCGTGTGCAAGTGCTAAAGGGGGAGGACAAGGGACCAATAACCCTGACTCTGGCTGTAGGATGACCATAGAGAGCCATGATTATCCCCATCATGTCAGGGCCTATACCCTCCTGCACAAAGGTAGAAATCTCTAGTGGACTCTATGGAAGGCCTTCTCAGCGTCCACAGAGAGTAAACAGGCTAGGATTGACTGGGACTGAGTATATTGCATGAGGGTAATTGTTTTTAAAGTATTATCTTGGGCCACTCTCCCCATTACAAACCCCACCTGGTCCTTGTCAATGATCTCTACTAGGGACATTTGCAGTCTGTTAGCTATTATTTTTGCAAATAGTCTGTAATTGCCTATCATTGTCTTGCCGTTATTGGGTTTTGGTATAGCTGATATATGGGCTTCTAGGGCCTGCCTGGGAAATGGGCAAGAATCAGAAAAACTGTTGGAACACTTTTGTCAAAAAGGAGGAGTACATTTTCCCATCAGGGCCTTATAAAACCCAAGGGTAAGCCCATCTGGTACTGGGCTCTTCCCCAAGTGTGTCCCCTTAATGGCCACCTCCGCTTCTGTAAAAGGCTCTTCCAGGGAATCCCCTACCTCCTGCGAAAGAGGAGGTACTGCTGTCTCCCCTACACAGGCTGCTACCCGGGCATCTAGATCCTCATGGGGAAGGGAGTCCAAGCATCGCTTAATGTTATAGAGTTCAGTATAATATTTTCTGAACTCATCAACTATCTGGTTTGGTTTATGTAAGTTCTGTCCCTGTTTGCTTTTGATCAATGTAAGGTAAGGTTATCCATATTTGAAGAGGATTCTCTCTTTTGGCATAGGTGTCCCAAGTTGGATGCAACTTTTGCACAATTTTCTAAAGGAGTGGATTTGGCCTTTGGGGATTTTGGTATCCCCAAGGACCCATTGGACAAAAGGATGGATTCCCTTTTAAAGAGCTTCTACTTGTGTTCCTAGGAATTAGAATTTTTGTCTTCAGCAGCCTAAGTCTTGTTTGTTAAGGCAGACTAGTATTGAAGATATTATAAACGCTTTACCTATTCTCTATTCAGCGGCCTCTTTTTTGTCGGCTGCTAAAGCTGAATCGGTAAGGTTTTGGCCCAGACCATGACCCTGACTAATTTGTCTCGCTGAACCTTGTGGCTACGTACCTGGTCAGGGGATGCTGGCTGTAAGATTCGTCTGTGTGCCATACCATTTAACGGGGAGAAGTATTAGATAGATCAGTTAGGTAGACCTAGGAATAGGTAGACCTAAGAATAAGAGATTTTCTTATCAATCCTCATTTAAACGATCCTCTCTTAACAGGGAGTTGTTCAGAGGAGCTAGATGTGCCTCTTCTTTTGCTAGGATGGGCAGGTTTAGAGGATCCACTCTGTTTGGTACCCAGCAGTCCAGCTCTAAGAAGCAATGACGCTAGGTCCCTTATATGGGTTTGGATGAGATCCTTTCACATCTGGTGGGGATCCCGTTATTTCCAAGGTATAAGAGAAGGCTTACCAATAGAATTCATTCATGCCCCTCCCACACATTTTTTGTTACTCCTCTCCCAAGGGGCAGGGAGGCAAGACTGGCCATCTGGAACAGTATAAATTTTATGTTGGACATGGGGCTGATCCCAACCAGCAGTGGGGGAAGGGTTTCTACTCAAGTGTGTTTCTAGTAAAGAAGGTTTCCTGGGGGTTCAGGTTCATTCTCAACTTAAAAATACTGAAGCCCTCTACTACAGGCGTTTTAGCATGGAATCCATTGTTTCTGTCAGGAATCTGCTTCCGCCGGGTTCCATTATGGTCTCAGTAGACCTGAAGGATGCCTACTGGCAGGTCCCAATGAGCCATTATGCTCAAGCTTTCCTGAGGTTTGCTATAAAGCTAGGAAACCAAGCGCTTCACTTTCTATTTGTCTTCCCTTGGGTCTAGCATCAGCTCTCAGGATCTTTACCAAGGTTCTAGCCGAACCTCTAGTGTATTTAAGGCAAAAAGGGATTGGGGTCATAGCCTACTTGGACAATCTCCTGCTTTTTGCCCCAAACCGGGAGCAATTACTCCAGGATCTATGTGTAACGAAGGATTTGTTGCTTCAACTAGGGTGGGTTGTGAACTACGAAAATCTAGTCTAGTTCCATCTCAGGTCATGGCTTATCTAGGGTTCAAGATCAATATGATCCTTCGATATAGTCTTTCCTTCCCAAAAGATAAAGACCCTTCAATGTTTGTGCTCCAGTCAAAACCGCCAAGCTATAAGGGTCTTGGGGGGTTTTGACCTCCGCATTCCCCACGGTATGGTGGGGTCATCTATACTTAAAGACTCTCTAGCCGCATATCCTAAGCACCTGGGACAAGTCTCGGGGAGTCCCTAGAAGATTTTATGGTGAAGAACTCGCTGGAGTGATGGCTGTGTGAAAACCGATTTGTCAGCGGTCTACCTTTGAGAGATTCTAAGGAATCATTTGTAATGATGGACACCTCCTCATGGGGTTGGGAGGCCCATTGTGGGTCCTTGACTGCTCAAGGAAAGTGGCTGAGTCCGTCATCGTCAAACCTAAGAGAGTTGATAGCAGCAAAAGAAGCCTTGTTCGCCTTCTCACCCCAACTAAGGAGTCGTCACGTTCAGATCAGGACAGACAACTCAACGACTATGACATACCTGAATCGACAGGGGGGTGGACAAGATCTCCCTTATTACAGAGAGCTGCAACTGAAATTTTGCTTTGGACAGAACAGAAACTGTTATCTCTGTCAGCCATTCATATGAGGGGTGCCTAAATCATGTGACAGACTTTCTAAGTTGCTCCCCACTGTTGGAGGCAGAATGGTCTCTGAACCAGGAGATATTCGATCAAATCTGTGTCCCGAGGGGAACTCTAGCAGTGGATCTTTTTGCATCTGGAAAGATCTACAAGCTGAAGAAGTTTTTCTCTCTAAATCCCTCTGATCCATCTCTGGGAATAGACACCTTGGCCCATAATTGGCCCTTTGGGCTTGTCTACGCATTTCCTTCAGTCCAAAGGACACAGTCCATACTAGAGATGAGCGAACTTTTGAAAAATTTGATTCGGCCGATTCGCCAAATTTTCTGGAAAAATTTGTTTCGGCCTGAATTTATTCGCAACGATTCGCTATTAAAAACGGCTATTTCTGGGCTTCCAAGAGCCTCCATAGGGTTGCAGAACGTTTTGCCTGGCTGTAACATGCATAGGATGCATGCTGGGTTAGTTAAATAATATTGTAAAGAAGTATGACATGCAGATCAGAGGCGTCGCTATTAGATTTGCTGTCGCAGAGTGGCACAATTAGAGAGCCTTGAGGTGGCATCAGCATGATGAGCCCATATATTGCCTGAAAGACACACTCTGGACTTGGCAGCAGCATAGGGAGCCCATATATTGCCTGAAAAACCCACCCTGAATTTGGCAGCAGCATAGGGAGCCCATATATTACCTGAAAAACACATTGGAGTTGGCAGCAGCATTAGGAGCCCATATATTGCCTGAAAAACACACCCTGGAGTTGGCAGCAGCATTAGGAGCCTATATATTGCCTGAAAAACACACACTGGAGTTGGCAGCAGCATTAGGAGTCCATATATTGCCTGAAAGACACACCCTGGAGTTTGCAGCAGCATGAAGAGAACATATACAGATTTTGGGCACATATATCTTATCCTAAGAATATTAATAAAAATGAAGATTAACGTAAAGCATTTCCTCAATAATTACTTGTAGTCTGATGCGGAGGAATGTCTGTAACTGGAGAGCAGCGCCTTAAATCTGTTTTGCACTATCCATATTTCTTTAGTGTTGGTCTGGCACCATGATCAATCTACTTTGATGCATCCGGCATTGGTGGGTGGAAATCTTGACTGATCCATGCCTGATTCATTTTCACGCAGGCCAGTCTCTCAAAAAAACATTTAAGCGTACTGGAGCACATTGAATTGCCCTCATCAGAACATAACATACGCACATCTAAGAGTTTTATCACTTTGTTCCTGTTAAAGTTTTCAGGGCCTAGTTACTACTTAGTGAAAGGCCATAGATAGTTACACACCTGCTGCTGTTATCGACAATTCCTGCTTTAAGTGTAGTGTAGCGGTTTGTCCTCCCCTCATATACGCACTAAGTATGTCAGGCAGAGAAGTGCCAGGATGGGCACAGAGAAGTTGCAGAGGCCTAAATTCATCAAGCAGAGGTCGCAGCAGACTAGGGGTGAGTGGCAGCAGGAGTCTCAGTCAGAGGCCTGATCTCCCGGTATCAGCTAGTGGTCGTGTCTCGACCAGCAACCCATCTGCCATCATCGATTTGTTAACACGATCATCTACTTCATCACAAGTGACATCTGGCACCCCCAGTCAACTGTCGGTTATATCTTATGCTTTGGGTTCAGCTCCACTATTCAGTGAGGACGATCTGATAATCTGAAAAATCAGCAGCTACTGCCCAGCCAAGAAGTGGAGAAGACACCCGCCGCTTCTTTCACTAGGCGGGCAAGTAGTGATGAGGAGAGTGGCGTGGGAGGTGGTGTTGCAAGCGTTTTTGGCTTCTTAAGCAGACACTGTTGAGGAACCTGAGGAGGACATCAGTGAGTTTTGAGGGCACTTTTAAAGGCTTGGAGTGATGGAGAGTGACAGATTTAGCGGTCAGCAGGGTGGCAGAAGGGGAAAGTATGGAGGCAAATGTGCTCGGGGTAGACCACTTGCTGCGCGGCAGGCTACCTTCCTAGGAGGTAGTGGCAGAGGGTCCCTGGAGTCGTCGGCGGCAGCAGCAGTGAATAAGTGCGGACTGTTGGTAGGAAAATCAGCTACTCGGTGATGTGGCAGTTTTTCATCAAGCATCCGCAGGAGGTTAACATGGCTATATGAAAGATGTGTAGGCAGAAGGCGAAGTGTGGCCAGGGTCCCAATGTTGGCCCCACAGCCCTGCATCAACATTTGCAGCGTCACCAAAAAGTGGCCTGGGAGAGTTGGCTCCAAAGTGGTGGTCCAGCCTGCTGCATTTCCCAGTGGCACGCCGTACCCTGTTCCAGCCAGCCAAGGCTCCACCACCTTTTGTGTGTCATACCCATCCTCTGTCGCTTCAGATGCTCCTCCTCCTCTTAATCTGAGTAATTTCGCCAGCAATCCATTGGCCAAGCCATGTCCACAAGACAACAGTATGTGCCCACTCATCCAACGCGGAGAAGCTAAATGTGCTCCTGTCCAAGTTGCTGGTGCTGCAGTCCCTCCCTTTTGAGGTGGTGGACCTTTCAGAGAACTGATGGCTTGTGGAGAGTCCCAAGCTGTGGTTTCTTTGCGAAGAAGGCAATACCAGGCTTGTACAATTTTGTTGAACAGAAGGTGGGCCAGTCCTTGAGTCTGTTGGTGTGTACCAAAGTGCACGGCAGCGCCTACGTCTGGAGCTGTAACTACGGTCAGGGACAATACATATCCTTTAAGGCCCACTGGGTGATTGTGGTTCCTGCACAACCACAACAGCAGCTTGGACAAGTCCCGCCGCTGTGGCCTCCACACTCCTAGGCCGTTGTGCCTGTGACAGTGCACTTGTCTATTTTGGTTCATGGATGTGCACATGTTTTTTGCACTTGGGCACTTTTTTCTGTGACACTATTGCTAATTGTCAATTACATATTCTTAACATTTATCTTATTTGAATAACACCAATGGAGGGCCCCACAGCCCCCACAAAAAAACAGGAAAAACACGGCACCACCAATGATATTATAATGAAGTAATACAAAACACATTGACAAAACACATTAAAACTCCATTTAAAAAAACAAATAACATACATGTCCACCAGGGGGCACTGTAAGCTGGCAAAACCTCCTATACCGGTATACAAATCCACTACACCAAATAATAAATTATATCCTATTATCTACATCCTCACTATTAAATTTCATGGATAAAGTGCATCAGAAAACATCAATTGTGCAAAGCAATGCAATAAAATGCTATACATTGCAAACTAACTATAAAGTCTCTGAGGACACCCAAGTGAGAGAAAAAGAGAGTCAAATCCATACACATATGTGCCAAAAATATTTCTTACTAGTTACCAGTAGTAAGGCCAGCAAGCTCAGCGCCTCTCTCCAGCCCCAGCCGTCGCGTTTCGTAACGGTATGCCCCGTTACTTCATCTGGGCAGAAAAATGAACCTACACCCATCCCCCTCTTATCCCCCTAAATACTGACCCGCCACGCTCCGGCTGAAAGTTCGTCAGCGGCCCCAGCCCACAGGACGAGGCCGTCCGACGCACTCCGGCCGGAAGTACGTCAGCGGCCCAGCCTGCATTCAGAAGCAGGCGTGTTAAGAGCGCAGGCGATGACATGCCAAGGGGCGGGAGCCGCACATTTTTCTTATTTGAACACATTTATAGTAATAACATATCATAGCAACATAGTAATATATTAGTAACATAGTAACATATTAGTATAACATATAAAATTTATCAAACGTGTTTTTTTTGTTAATTTTGTAAATTTTTGTACATTATTATTTATTTATTTTTTTTAATTCTTTATTTTTTTTTCTCTTTTTTTTTTTGGGGGGGGGGTATTTTTAATTATTTAGGGGCATAAATGTTGGCATTTTTCGCTTGATTCAACAAACAGAAAAAAAATTTGTTTCGAAAAATTTTGATTTTCCTAGTCTTATGATGGAAAATATTAATTTTATGAAGACAGGAGGCGAGTATCATTGCATTAAACTTCCTTTAATGCTCCAATAGCAATAATACATATACATAATAACATACTTTCAGATAAAAAAAACTTGTATATATGAGGCATATTCTGCCCAGTAACTAATATTCAAATGAGGCAAGCTGTACTGTCCAATCATGTCTTGCCTCGAAGTCTATATATATTGCTGCCAACAGTAAAACTTCCTCTTTAAATAAGCGACTCAGGAAATTAACAGAAGAACTTTGAGGTACAAGTCCAATTGAAGAATATCCGAAAACTCCAGGCCAGAAAATAGGAAAAAACGATCTGTTGATCTCGATTCGAAATCCTTAATACACTAAAACAATAAACAAAACCCTAAAACAATAAACATAATTACTGAAGGGTAGGGTATATTTTTTTTTCTTTGGGAGGGATGATACTCGCCTCATATCTTAATAAAATCAATATTTTCTGTCATAAGACTAGGAAAATCAACTATTTTTTTTTTTTTTAGATGGGAGGCTCCTATCATTGCAAGCTACTAAAATGTGAAAACTATCAGATACTATACATTATGACATTTTTCACGCTCGGGTAACTCCAATGTCACGTTCAGGTAACTCCAGCCCTCCAGGTAAGCCCTCAACCCCCAATCTCCGCAGCCAGCTTCACCTGTAGGAGCCCCCGCTTGCCGGGACGCAGTACACGCCTGCCCGGGATCGGTTGCTCCCAGGACTTCAATGGCTCAAAGGATGGGAGCTTACTGGTTGGAGGTCTGGAGAACCAATAACGAGCGGGACTAGAGTGAGTCCAATTGATGAAGCAGGAGTTAGTAGGAAGTCCGAAGACAGGCCAGAGGTCAACACTGGGTAAGCAGAGATCGCGACTGTACAGTTGGATGAGGCAGCTCGAGGTCGGTAAACGAAGCAGGGGTCAAGGCTGGCAGCGGACAGGGTGGTCGTGGATAGCAAAGGTCGGCAACGGAGATCAAACAGAGTAATTCAGTAGACAAACAAGGTACGACAAGGCTCTATCACAGGCACTGAAGCACTGCAGGGATAATGCTTTTATAGGGTTTTAGACAGGATAGGACAACAGGAAGGTGTACATGATTGGTGCAATTCACAATTCACAGTTTGATTGGTTCAACAGGGCGTATAGCCCACAAGTCCCCTTTAGGTTCATTGGCCCATGCATGACAAAAGGGGCATATCACCCCCACAACCCCTCGGGCTCATTGGCCCTTTAACTTCTCCTCTGGCGGGCGTGCGAGCTGAGTTAGCCCTGACAACATTATTGAAGAAGATATATAGGTTGAGGCCTGTAATAAAAAGTTTTAAAAGTAGTATCAGAAGACCAGTCTGCTGTCCTAAGGATTTCTGTTACCCTCCTGATTGAGCTGCTTTAGTTGTTGCTGCGCTCCTGATAGAATGGGCACCAAATATAGCAGTATCAATACCAGCTAGGGTCATAGTTTGTTTAATCCATCTGGCCAGAGTGGATGACGAAACTGGTAAATGAGGATGACAAAATGAGATTAGGAGTTGGGAAAAAGAAAGGTGAGGAAGAACGAAAAGGTTCGGTCCTAAGCTCGTAAGTTTTTAAACATCTGACTACACACATCTTTGGTTGGAGAGGAAAGGCTGGATAAAAAATAGAATGAAGACCAGTTTTGGTACGTTGGAGATATGGAGAAAAGAACTCCTTCAGGTGAGTATTGTCTTTGTGATATATCCAAAGCTTGACTATCCGATACTCTCTTAAAGGATACCAGACATAAAAGGACTGTTAACTTGAAAGAAAGGAATTTGAGAGACAGATTGTAGTTATCCTCCCAGGATGAAATGAAGTTAAGTAGAACTGATACGTCCCACATAATGTGATATTTGGGCAAAGGAGGTTTTCTAAAGCGAATACCTTTCATGAGACGACAAACAATCGGGTGTCTACCCACCGGGATAGAATCAATAGGTGAATGTGAAGCAGAGATGGCTGAACAATAAACATTTATGGTTCGATAAGCCTTGCCTGAATCAAAAGAAAAAGCTGCTGAGAGGAGATCTCTAGTTGATTGTGAAAGTTCTGAACTAATTCCAGTTGTCCGGATATCAACCAAGCTACTACTGAAAGATGACCCAACAGAAGGAGAGGATGGTAATTGCCCAATGGATCCGTGAGACTGGAATGATAAGATGGGAGGATCTTCAGGATGTCGATCGTCATTCCCAGCACTTGTGGAAACCATGGGGTAATGAGAACTACAGTAGCTCTCTGGTTTGTGATCTGGAGAACTCTCGGAATGAGAGAAAAAAGGAGGGAAAGCGTACAGAGTTGTCCGAGGCCATTATTGACGCCAACTGAAGAAGAGAGGGGTCTGTCGATTGGGACGAGACGTGAAAAGATCTTACTACAGCAGACCCCAAAGTGTATCTATTGCCTTGAAGATCAACGGGTCTAATCTCCAATCGCTTGAGTCGGATAGAAACCAGGAATACCAATCCACTACTGAATTGGAAATTTCTGGAATGTATCCCGCTCTCAAGACAATATTTTTGTCTAGACAAAAATGCCAGAAATCCCTGGCAATATCTGCCAGCATTTTGGATCTGGGACCACTCATATAATTGATGTATTGAACCACCGAAATGTCTAATCTGAGAAGAACACAACAATTGGATTTGTGTTTTGTAAAACTCTTCAAGGCGAAAGAGCTGGCTAAAAATTCTAAATAATTGATATGAATGAGACTCGGTTTCTGACCATCTTCCTCCTGTGGATAATGATCCGCATTGAGCTCCCCATCCCAGAAGGCTTGCATCCGATTCTATTATTAAATCTGGGTTGGATATGAAAATTGCCTTCCCATTCCAATCCTGTAAATGACGGAGCCACCAGATCAATTCTTCTTTGGCATCTGCAGATAGTGGAATTTGATCCGAGTAATTCCCTACAATGCAAGCAAGTTTCCTTAGGGATACTAGTTCTTTGTTCAGAATAGTCCGTATTTCTTTTCGAATCGTATGTAATTTTTGAGCAGAAGGGCTCAATAGATCTGACTGGGTATTTATCATGAATCCTAAAAATTCCAGTCCTCTGGAGGGATTTAGCGTTGATTTCTTGTGATTTATAAGGAAACCCAAGTCTGTCTAGATGAATGAGTTCCAGGGAAGAAGCCATGATTAGAATATCGTCCAGAATATAATCAGACGAACTCCTCGACTTCTGAGAAGTGCCACCACTGGCTTCATCAGTTTGGTGAAACACCATGGAGCTGAAGAAAGGCCAAGTGAATTGCCACTTCTGGCCCTTCCAGATAAACTGAAGAAACTGATGGAAAAAAGGGTGAATGGGAACCGTAAGATAAGCATCCTTCATCCTTCAAGTCTATTTTCACTAACCAATCGTTGTGAAGAAGAAGATCCCAAAGAAGGTGGATACCTTCTATCTTGAAATGATGAAAATTGTTGAGATTTTGGAAATTTATTACAGGCCTGTGACCTCCATCCTTCTTGACCAGAAAGGTATTGCTTATAAAACCAGGTGACAAGTCTGGGGCAGGACATATTGCCTGTTTTTGAAATGACTTTTATCTCTGTCTATATCTCTGTCTATGTCTGAAAACCTCATTTGGTGAGGAAGGTGTGACTGAATTGGAGTCGATACCCTGCTACTGTTTAGAGTGCCCATTGGTCGGATGTTATTGTGGACTAGACGTGGGAAAAATAACGAATCCTGCCCCCTAGTGGAATCATAGACATATGAGCTTTGTTGAGGCTTACCTGTAAGAGGGCAGGACGTGGGAACTCCCCTGTGACCACATTTCTGCCAAGGTGGAGGCTGGTAGGGAGCTGGTTGGTAATGTACCCTTTCCTGGGGTATTATCGGGCCTTTGATGTATGTCTGCGATCTGCCGGGTAAGCGGCCCTTTTTTCTCCCGGCCCTCCCAAAAAAAACAGGGTTTAAATATCCTCTTAAGAGATGACTGCGCTTTGTCAAGGGAGTTGAAAAGACCTACATATTTATTGCGGGTCTAATCGCATCAGAACTGATTTGCGTCTTTCAAAGGACACTTACCTAAAATACACATGGCCCTCTGTGCCCAACCACGTAATATCTCGGTATTAATTGGTTCACCACTAGACATGGATTGCTCAGACATATTTAAAATTCTTGTCAGTGGCCCCAGGTCCAATAATTTATCTTGAATAGATTTAAATGATCTATCAATTCCCTGTGTTTACCCGACTTCATTAAATATTTGGAAAGGGCCGGGTATATCTCAGGTGTAGCAGAAGCTTTAAAGGGTAAAGTCGGCGAGGGCATTCCACTCCGTGTCTGAGGGAAAATATGCGTCAAATGAGTCCTCGACAGAATATATTATATATGAATCTGGCTTACTGTGCTTAGCATCTGTGCCTGCCCTTTTTCCAAGTTCTTCCTCTGGGCCAGAGGGTCGATATTGTCTGGAATCCCCTCTGTGGAGAGATGTATTATCAAAATTATGTACACTTTCTCTCACTCTATATTTAGCCGGAGAGTCCTCATTGTCCACATTATGTCTCTTCCAGGGTGGACTTCCTGGGTCTTTTTGTGGTAGAATCGGCCGCCGACCAGAATTTATCTGAAGGTGTTGGAAGGATGGATACTTTAAGGGGCATGTTTCGTCTTATGCATAGCTAAAGCCACAGATTTATTAATATTGTCATTAATTGATGACCTTTTAAAACCTAGAGCCTGCTGTATAGATTTATCTACTAGTTCCTTAATGCTAGTGTTCCCTCAGATAAAGCTGATGCAGGAGTCCCCATCCTTGTATAACAACTTCCTTCAGACATAGTGTGAGGTAAAAGCTAATAAATGGGGAAAAAAATGCAGATGTTCTCCTGTCAGGACGAAACAGCGTCTGACAGGAAAAACGCCTGCGAAGCTCTTTCAATTAACCAAGCTGCAGCCGAAAATATATTGCGCAGAAAATGTTAATCTTAATCTTCTTAATCTTCTGAGGAGCAATAAAGAAAGAGGACGTTTTACTGTTGGCAGCAATATATATAGACTTAGAGGCAAGACATGATTGGACAGTACAGCTTGCCTCATTTGAATATTAGTTACTAGGCAGAATATGCCTTATATACGTTTTTTCTCTGAAAGTATGTTATTTTTATGTATATGTATTATTGCTATTGGAGCATTAACGGAAGTTGAATGCAATGATAGGAGCCTCCCGTCTGAAATAAAATTGGAGTTTTTACCCCAAATGGTGCTTTTGTTTTCTACATTTCACACAGCTTCAGAATGATCAGATGACGTCCCCATGTAATATATCTCAGGTGACAATAGTTTTTCTAATGCACTAGTGCAACTAGTCACTTTGCTATGAAGGCTCACATTCATCCATGTAATGCTAGATATGTATTTAGTAATAGATCAGGGCAACTGGAAATGCTGTTTTCTTTTGTTCCACATGTTTTGTTCTTCATCCCATGAATGTATATGTGAAAAAATGTCAAAATTGCCTTTTGGGAAAGGTGACTGGATGACTTGTGAAATGTATCAAAGTAAAAAAATACTATTGCAATTGCGTAGTTGTATTCCTGCAGACCTACTGGAGTTAACTATTTATTTTTACTGTTTCAATAAAAAATGAAAACATATCATGGCCCCTTTCTTCAAATTACAAGGCTAGTGCACCAGTCTGGTCCTAGCAACTCATTAGACCCTTTAGTCATTGGCCCAGGTTTGGTCATAACAAATATAAAGTTACTTCCGCATGTCTTTTACACCAATAAAAAAACATGCTGGCAGTTGCTGACCTGGCTTTTTTGGGGTAAAATAACCATAAGATCTTGGATTATATAACGAATTGGAGAGGAGTCAGAAGGACAAAGACTTCTCCAAACAGGACAAGGAGATCAAAGATCATATTAAAAAACTAAATGGGGATGTTGATTTTAAAGAATCAAAGCTGGGGAGGGACAGAATGGCCTACCAGCATAATGTAGCATACGTTTGGCCACAATTAAAGAAAAAACATTAGCTGTGAAAGTCAGTACAATAGAGGCTTGCTAATTTTTCGGAAAGGGGATCTTCAAGATAGCTCTCCCAAGAGGAACACATCTAATAAGACAAAGTGGGTAGGAGGGGGAGTCTATGACGCAAAAAAAAGTTGGTGCCCCACCTAGTAGTGTTATGTCATGATAGGACATATAGAAAGAAGAAAATTGAGAAACAGCAACAGAGACAATCCATAAAACAAAATGGGGACAACATAACCACAGAAGAACTTGGTGGTGTTCCCCCAGATTAAACTAGCATAGTAAATTGGGTCCTCGTTGGTACTTACCAAGACCCAATAGGAAGTTCTCCAATTGGGACTAACTTTTTGTCACAATCAAGGGACCAACACATTTGAGATGATTACAGATATTCACCTCTTGGCCAGAAATATATTAAAATATCAATTCAAGGCAAAAGATGATCACAGCAGTTAGCGAGCTTGAGTCCAGGAGCATCATGGGAATCCCTAGATGAAATTCAGAGGACATTAATTTAATTTAATTGATGAAATAATTTTGCAGGAATTAGAAGCCTTTGGCAAGGCCCCAGAGCTGAGACATTGAAAATCTTACTTGTTCCCGTTTGCTAACGTCTGTCCACTTGGCTTCCCTTGGTTTCCTTTTGTTGGCAGATTCACATGTAGCTACATTTGTTAATATGATGACTAGGGATATAGAAAATCTCCCTAAAGGTAGGAGTAGGTCAATCATCCCAATTAAAATGAGATTTGAAATCTTTGAAAGAAAATAAGGATATTATAATGAAACCTGCCGACAATGGGTCGGTGAGAAAGGAGGTTGTGGAGTGATGAAGAAATGGAGAAATAAATGTGCCTCATATTCATTTGGCATTTTCATGTTTTTCATGTATATTGATATTTTTCTTTTGTGGAGTTACTTGTGGATAACCTAAAATATAGCAATACTAATAATTACAATCTTTGGTTTAAATTTAGGTTTAGTTAGCAAAAAGTGGCTTTATTTGACCTAGCGTTTCTAAAAAAAAAAAAAAAAAAAATCAAGGGGCACCCTCAAGACTAATTTATATAGAAAACAAGCTTCCTTTGGGGGGAGTATGTCTGGGCCCAGAGGAACTGCTCAGCTATTAATGACTTTGTGAAAGCTGCAAAAGGCACCAGGGATAGTCCAGCCATGATCTGTATACCTTAGCAAAGTACACCAAATTTGTGTATTTATTGTACAAATCGGAGCCTTCCTGGCTCTGCCTTGCTAATCATCTGATTGACTAAGGCAAAGATGACCACATTAACCCCTCCTGCTCTTACTCAACCTCTTCAGAGATAGGGGAGATCAAACTTGTGTTAGAGTAGCTAAGGGTTGCCAGGGAGGTCAACTCTGCTACTTGATTTAGCCGAAAGTGCTCATGAGCTCACCTGTTAACAGTTAAAGGATTGTACAATAGGGCAGAACACCAAAAATCTGACATGGGGTTTTAAACACTTTCTTTGTAAGTGATTTCAGCAGCATCTGTTTTATGTCCAGCTTGTGCAAATAGGGCAGAGTTGTCATTTAACCATCTGTCTTTCCCTCTATTTCCTGCCTTCTCCAGGTAGAAGTTCCAAACAAAATGATCTGCCCAAACATGCGGTTGTCCCTCTAGATGCTGAAAGAAAAGATGACATTACAGCAAAGTCTACAGGAGAACCGACTACCTCAAACCTCCATGTTTACCACACACATCTCTGGTCTCACCCCTTTACACAGGAGTGTTATATGGATGTCCTCACCAATCATACAGCCCGTGGTTCTAAGATGTCACATGCATGTTCTGAATGTGGGAAATATTTTCCTCACAAATCAGACCTTATCAAACATGAAAGAGTTCATACAGGGGAGAAGCCATATCCATGTTCCGAATGCGGGAAAAGTTTCTCTCAGAAATCACACCTTTTCAGACATGAAAGAGTTCATACAGGGGTGAAACCATATTCCTGTTCTGAATGTGGGAAATATTTTCCTCACAAATCAGACCTTATCAAACATGAAAGAGTTCATACAGGGGAGAAGCCATATCCATGTTCCGAATGCGGGAAAAGTTTCTCTCAGAAATCACACCTTTTCAGACATGAAAGAGTTCATACAGGGGAGAAACCATCTGAATGTGGGAAATGTTTTTCTCACAAATCAGAGCTTATCAAACCTAAAAGGGTTCATACAGGGGAAAAGCCATATTCATGTTCTGAATGTTGGAAAGGTTTCTCTTACAAGTCAGAGCTTATCAAACATGAACGATTTCATACAGGGGAGAAGCCACATTCCTGTTCTGAATGTGGGAAATGTTTTTCTTACAAAACACACCTTGTCAGACATGAAAGACTTCATACAGGGGAGAAGCCGTATCTATGTTCTGAATGTGGGAAATGTTTTTCTTACAAAGCACAGCTTATCAATCATGAAAGAGTTCATACAGGGGAGAAGCCATATTCATGCTTTGATTGTGGGAAAGGATTCTCTGAGAAATCACACCTTATCAGACATAAAAGAGTTCATACAGGGTACAAGCCATATTCATGTTCTGAATGTAGGAAATGTTTCTCTCGAAAATCAGTCCTTATGAAACATGAAAGAGTTCATACTGGGGAGAAACCATATTCATGTTCCGATTGTGGGAAATGTTTTTCTCAGAAATCAATCCTTGTCACACATAAAAGAGTTCATACAGGGGAGACGCCATATTCATGTTCTGAATGTGGTAAATGTTTTTTTCAGAAATCAAACCTTATCAGTCATAAAAGAGTTCATACAGGAGAGAAGCCATATTCATGTTCTGAATGTGGGAAATGTTTTTCTCACAAATCATCCCTTATCACACATGAAAGATTTCATACAGGGGAGATGCCATATGCCTGTTCTGAATGTGGAAAATGTTTTCCTCATAAATCACACCTTATCAGACATACTAGAGTTCATACAAAAGCAAGGCCATAGTCTTGGTGTTAATGTTTTTCTCAGAAATCACACATAAAAGTTCATTAGGGACAATATGATCATGTTCTAAATATGTTTCCTGTAGCTAATTTCATTGTTTGGATATGAATTCTTTTAACAGCCAGATCAGGTTACTCATTAGATTTGGGTTCTTATGAAGCATAAAGACAGTACAAAGCCAATGTATGTCAGAAGCGAACACAAATGTGTTTTTTCTTGGGCCCATGCTTGTGCCCAAGAAGAAATTTGTTTTAAAAAAGGGCAATTCGAAGGTATAGTACAGGAGATCCATTTTTTTGTAGCTAATCATTAGTTTTTTGAAATGATGAACTTAATATTATTTTTATTATTCTTTATTGAGGTTTTGCAAAGAGTGGCAGTACAGTTTCACTGAGCCAGCTAGTTCTAGCACATATAATATGCTGAGTTTTTCTCCCTGCCCTAAGGCGCACTTATTTTTCCCCAAATGGGGGGGGGGGGGGGAATGATCAGTGTGTCTTATCAGGCGAATGTAAACAAAAAACACATTCACAGCTCCCACACTGCAGCCGTCTCCTGCCAACATAAAAAGCGTTCACTGCCACCTCCGCTGTTATCCCCGTACCCACCACTGCCTGCCACCCCAAGTTGGCAACCAGGCAACTGGGTGGGGCATGGCCTGTGACTCCTGCCAGCATTCAATGACCACACACTGCCTGTAATTGGGAGGCCCGCACACAGCCTGTAATGGGCATGCCACGCATACTGACTAAAATTAGGATGCCCCTCACTGCCAGTAATGTGGGGCCACAGTGTAATCATGTGATGGGGGGTAATTTTAGCACACCTTTGGTTCAGAATATTTTTTTCATATTCTTCTTCAAATCTATGTACGTCTTATGGGCAGGTCTTATAGGGCGAGAAATATGGTATATCTTTGTTATCCATATAGGCAGGTGTTACTTTTATCTACAATAGCTTCAGATTTCTTCTGGGAAAATGCTATAAAAAAGCTCTTACAATCAAATCTAAATTATAAGAGAGTTCAAAATGGGCCACTGCAAGTCTCATGCAGAGAATTTTAAGGAACGTGATTAGAAAATCTGGAATCTAAATGAGAGGATGTTCGGAAAGAAGAAAAGAAAGAAAAGTAAAGAAAAGTAACAGTGGGACATGAGGGAAGAGGGGAGTTAAAGTGATACCTATATAAATTATGTATATAAAGAGAGGAAAAAAAGGGGACAAAGTAATTTTTGGTATTCTCACTCCAGAAGGGAAAAGATTTGTGTTATTTCCATTTGGTGTGGAATTTAACTGTGTATTTTCAGTTGTTTCCTGATCAGACAACCATTGATACTAGGCGATCCAGTAAATCTGCGACCGTATGATTAGATGTTTATTATATATTCATTTATTATATTCTTTTACTATATATTTATTGAAAAATACTTACATGAGTAATATAGTTTACATCTGTATACTTCAACTATTAAAATTGATAAGTGATGAAACATTCAAACTACATTACATGAACAGCGTGAAGTGTACAACAAGTCGAATATCATAACATTATGGGATGACTCACTCCTCTGGACATTTGCAGGACATTTACTTTCAATCTTTTTATTTACAGTTTTCAATAAAGTTTACAGAAAATTGCATTGGGTATTGTGTAGACACATCATATAAATGAGCAATCGAATGTTTTGCACGTACACAATGCTGGGTAAAGTACACAAATACGTCGGAGAGATGCCTTGTTCAATTGCGTATTAATCAAAACACTTATATAGTCAAAGGTAAAAAGATTAGGTAGGAAAAGTCAAAAGAGAAAATAGAAGAATAATAAGGGGTCCAGCCGTGCACAGGTCTACCGGCAGGAAGGCAAATAGTTTATTCTTAGTATACAGTACGTCCTGCTCCAAATATAATACTTACAAGTGGGTTATACTCCGCCAGATGGCGCTGGACTGCAGAGACATTGAAAATAGGCTCCTCCCGGCCCCTCAAATACCCGGGGACCTCCCACAAATCCCCAGAATTTCTCTGCAGTCTGGACTGCGAAGGACGAGAAATGGCTCTCTACTCGCAGGTGAGCGGGGCTATTAGCCTGCGGCCCTGTAGGACTATTCCCAGACGTTCCACTAGTAATATGCCTCCCAGCCTTGGCTGCGCTGGTCGGGCGAAGGTAGGCAGCACCGCTGTTAGGTGCTTAGGAGCGCTGCTCCACCGCAATCCCCCACCAAAGGGTAGACGGTTCAGGCTTATGGTGAGCCTCTATGGGATGCCCCTCCCGCACTAGTGCCCCAGCCTATCGGTGGGCCCTATTTAAGTGGCCGCCCTCATTCTCCTTGCAGCCTTCGGGGGAAAAGAGGGGGGGGCGGTGTGTGTAAATGTGTATGCTATGCATTGTGTTTTACACTTTATATTCTGTCTGTCTTGTGTCAGCCGCCGCACTGGCTTCTTTTTACTGTCTTTCAAAATTGCCGCCGCGCGCTCTTTTTGTCAACATTTTGTTCCGCGCTTGGTGGCGGCATTACCTCAGGCGCTGGTGCGCCGTCATTGGCTGCTTGTCACGTCCTGGCTTCACGCTCTTCGGGGGGGTGGGGCCCATCTATGGCGCGTTCCGCGTCATCGCTGATACCGGCCCGCCCCTCAAGGTATACCGATGCCATCTTTAACCTGCTTGGTTGGCCCATGCGTGACGGACCTCTACTTACCGCGGTCCGTAAGTGCCCTCGCGGGCGGCTTTATATTCTTCTTTTTATTACTGTATGCTTACGGTCTTGTCTTCTTATGTCTTTCAGGCGGGGCGAACCCTTTTTGGCTTCTCCCGGCCCTTTCTTAGTTATATAACTAGTAGGCCTTGTTAATACTCCCACTTCCCTAGTGGGTCATTGGGGCATCCGGGGTTGCTATATAGCGTTATTCCCTATCGGCGTATAGCGCCGCTATAATCACCATATGGAGGCATCCCAGGATAATGTGACCGGAGTTCCTTCGGGACAAGACCGGCTGTGTGTAGCGTGTGGGCAGCCTCATGCTGACGCTGACAAGGCGCGGGTCTGTGTAACCTGTGCTGATCAGGTGCTTGAATTACAATCTGGTCTACCAGTGGCTGCACCTCGTTTTACTTCGCCTACTCCCCCAAGCTTAAATCTCACTCCTACTGAGTTGCATAAAAGTGGGGATTCTCAGCCTGATGTGTCTTCTAGACTGGCTACTGTTGAGAAGTTGATTGCTAATACCTTGGCGCGTAAGGCCCCTGCAAAAAAGCGGCACTTAACGCCTAATGTCACTCTTTTCCCTATGGAAACTGATGAGTTTTTGAATCTTTGTGGCTATACCCCGTCTGATGAAGGGGAGCTGTTTTCTGACTCAGGCTCATCTGATGAGAGACCAAGGGGTCATGACGATTCTGGCTCTGACCCCTGGGCCACGGATGACACTGACAGATTATTGACCCAGATTTTTGAGGTTCTGTCCATCTCTCTCCCTGTTGCGGCTCTCATGCAAAGAGGGGAGCTTTTCCATACAGCAAAATCACGTTTGGAATTTCTCGAGCAGGCATATTTCCATAACCTTGTGCTCAAGGAATGGGAGCGCCCCAGTAAACTTCCCAGGGTTCCAAAAAGTTGGGATAGGAAGTATCCCTTTCCTGCTGAGGTGGTAAAGTGTTGGTCATTCCCCCCCCCCAAGGTGGATGCCCCGATCCTAGGGCTATCTAACACCTCTGTCATGCATTCCCCTGACTCTACTACCCTGCGGGATGCTGAGGACCGGCGCATTGACCAGCTGGCATCCCACGCCTTTGCATGTGCTGGGGCGGCGCTGCGCCCGGTCTGTGCCTCTGCCTTTACTGCTGTGGCCACTAGAACCCTTATCAGAAATATACTTGATAGTGCCCCTGATGATTTGCCTTGTGAGGTGTTCAGTGCACACTCCAGTTGTGATGTTTTTGTAAATATTCTAAGTATGTCACACACCCCGCTTCAGACAGTCATTACACTTGGGTTATACTGACCTGTAGATGGCGATCTTGCAAAGATGTCAATAAAAAAAGGAAGACCCTCCCGGTCTATAAATACCTGGGACCTCCCACTCATTCCCCAGTCTTTCATCTCTGCAGACGGCGAGCAAGTCAGAAGATGGATGTCTCCTCTTTGCAGGTAGCCGGGGTAACTCCCGGCCCCTCTATTTGGTCTATTTCTGTCCGGATTCCATTAACTCATTTTACTTTGCCTCCCAGCACAGGCTGCTGGTTCGGACAACGGTAGACAGCACGCTCCACCGTGAGACCCCATACCAAGGGGTAGGCGGTTAGCCGGGTTGGTGACCCCGGCTTCGGATGCCTTGTCCCTTGGCCTTCCACCCTAGCGTGGATTCCCCCTCTCCCGGATACCCTTAGAGGGGGGGGCCTTGTCCCTTGAGGACTTAGATGCTGTTGGGCCCTTTATTGTATGTGTGGAGTTTGTGTGGGCACTTGATCACAGTGTGTGTGTGTGTGTGTGTGTGCGTTGCTTTTTGTTTCGGTACCTAAGCGCCGGCCGCCTTGTTAGCTGATGGCGGCGGGGAGCTTCTTCCCCTCAGGTGCGGGGGGCGGGGCTGGGCGTTCGCGCGACCGGCTATTGGCTGGGAGCGAAGGGGGGGCCGGGCGCGAACCGCGCCAGCCCACCCTCCTTCTACCACTGGTTACGCGCCTCTTTTCCTCCCTTCGTTTGTGTGTGTCGGCCGGCTGTCATTTTGGTCGGTGAGTGGCCTTTGGGGCCCCCATTAGTTTTTGTATTATATCCATGCCCCTCTGTGTGGCGGCGGGGGTGATGTCTGTAATGCTTGTCTATTGACATTGTTGGACATTTACTTGTATGGGGTCTGATTGCTGCGCCTGTCTTTTGTCTTCCAGGTGGACCCTTGTTACTATTAAAGGGGGGGTTCTCCCGGTCCTGGGGTCCCTGGTTTTAAATTGGTTCTGTGAAATTCCTCCCACGTGGGACTTAAAGGGGCATCCCGGGTAGCATTTACTGCATAATTCCCTCAGGTCATTGTGCCTAATTATATATAAAAAATCACCATATGGAGGATTCCCCAGATACGGGACTTGGGCTCCCCTCGGGGCAATCCAGGCAGTGTTTGGGGTGTGGGGTATCCCTTTCCGGGGATGATGTATTTCTTTGTGTACCATGTGCGCAGCGGACTATTACGCGGCAGTCCGGATCTCCGGCGTCTGGTTCTGCTCCGCCGGTCTCTTCTCCTACTCCCCCCCGTCTGATCCGTACCCCATGTGATGTTGTCATGGATGGGGAGTCGCATTCTGAGGTGTGCGCCAGATTGGCCAATCTTGAAAAATTGTTTTCTAGTGCTGTTGCCAGAAAGGCCCCGGTTAAGAGGAAACATTTGTCTACAGCCACGCTGGCTTTTGATTTGGATGAGTTTGACTCTCTGGACTGGTCCGATTGCCCCCCCGTTAGAGGAAGGGGAGCTGTTTGAGGAGTCGGATGGGTCTGATGATCAGCAGTTTGTTGGTGCTGATACCGAGCAGGGTCAGGGGGATTCTTTGGATACCTCTAAGGTCCTGGCTCATATGCTTGAGGTCTTGGCTATTTCTCCTCCTGAAGCGGCTCCTCCGCAAAAGGGGGAGTTCTTTGAGGCAACCAAGCCGCGCTTGGAATTCCCTTGTCAAAAGCATTTTGATGGCATTATTCTCAAGGAATAATGGATTGGGACAAAAAATATCCCTTTCCAGTGGACGCGGTGAAGCACTGGTCGTCCCCTCCCGAGGTGGATGCTCCTGTTTTGGGGTTGTCCAGCACTTCCATCTTACATTCTCCGGACTGTACTACCCTCAAGGATGGTGAGGATAAATGCATTGACCAGTTGGCTTGTCATGGGTTTGCCAGTGTTGGGTCGGCCTGTTTGTGCTTCGGCGTTTTTATTAGTGGCTGCCAGGTCGGTTGTTAGAGGACTGTTGACTACTTCCGGGCTTGACCCGGGTAGTGAGGAGTTCACCGCCCTTAAGCGGTGTGAGTTGTTTTTGTCATTTGTACTAGACGCCTTGGACGACACATTGGCTTGCACTTGAGAGGTTTAGGGCAACCTCAGGTAAGCCTGCTCCCAATTTATCTATTGCACTGTATGTCCCAGATGGGCTCTCAGAGATTAGAGTTAGGACTGCACCCCACAGAGGCACTTTGGTGTAGTGGTGCAGCTTAAGCATACTTCTGCAGATGTGTGTGACCGAGTCCTCTGTTTTTAACCAAGTTTAGAGACAGATTATAGGCTGGCCTGCAAGCTGACAGGGTTGAGTGCTGTGGCTCCTTTGAGACTTGGTTGGACGACACATTGGTGATGTGTAGTAGAACTTCTGCCTTGCTTGTGGCTATCCGGCGGTCGGTCTGGTTGCGCCAGTGGGCGGCTGATTTTGTGTCCAAAAAGTCACGGCTCTTCCCTTTGTGGGGTTGAGGCTCTTTGGAGAAAAATTGGATTCGGTTGCAAAGGGTGGTAAGTTACCTCAGCGTAAGAAGCAGCGTCATCCCTTTTGGGGGGCGGCTTCCTTCACTCCTTCCTTTCGTAGGGCCAGAGTTGGCAGGGGGTTGGCCTTCTCCTCCTCCAGAGGTGATTCCTGGAATCGGGGCAGGGGTCGTGCCCATCCAGGACACAGCTGTGGCTCTAAGCCTAAAGCCACTGCCAAGCCGGCTCAGCAATGAGGGGGCGCCCTCACCCTTGCGGGTGGGGGGATGGCTGCAGCTCTTCTCCCGGGTCTGGGTCCAAGAGGTCTCGGACAGATGGATTCGGGAAGTGGTGCCTTCCGGTTACAAGCTGGAGTTCGAGTTCCGGCCCCCTCCCAGATTCTTCAGGTCTCGGGTGCCTTCAGATCCTCTGGCTGCACAGGGGCTCCGGGCGGCAGTAGCAAATCTTCTGGACATGGCTGTCATTTGTCCGGTGCCCCCCCTCGGACCGGGGCCTGGGCTACTATTCCAATCTGTTCACGGTGCCCAAGAAGGATGGATCCGTTCGTCCCATTCTGGATCTGAAGTTACTCAACAGGTTCGTCCGTCCCAGGAAGTTTCGCATGGAAACTTTGCGTTCAGCCATCCACTCGCTTCGTAGACGCCCATAGACATCAAGGATGCTTATCTGCATATTCCAATCTTTCCGGCACACCAGAGATTTTTCAGGTTCTTTGTAGAAAATCAACATTTTCAGTTTGTGGCTCTTCCGTTTGGCCTTACCTCGGCTCCAAGGGTTTTCACCAAGGTGCTGGCGGGGGTGATGGCCCTCCTCAGAGCCCAGGGTATCTGCATCGTGCCTTATCTGGACGATCTTCTTATTGTGGCATCTTCTCTCAGCCAGGCGGAGCTGGATACCAGGACTGTGGTAGCCACCCTGGAGAGATTCAGCTGGGTGATCAATTACCCCGAGTCCTGCCTCTCTCCCTCCAGGGTGGTGGCGTTCCTGGGAATGTCTCTGGATAATTCTCAGTCCAGGGTGTTCCTTCCGCGGCCCAAGGTTCTTCTGATTCAGGAATTGATTCAGTGTCTCCTATCCATCCCTCGCCCGTCCATCCGGCTGGGGATGCGATTGGTGGGATTGATGGTGGCATCGTTCGAGGCGGTTCCCTTTGCCCAGTTTCACACAAGGACGCTCCAGCTCCATTTCTTGGCGGCTTGGGACGGGTCCCCACTGTCATTGGATCAGTCTTTTCTGATGTCCCCCGGGTGCGGCGTTCCCTTTGGTGGTGGCTGGAACCAAGCAATTTGACGAGGGGCAGATCCTTTCTCACCCCTCGTTGGGAGACGGTCATCACGGATGCCAGCCTGTCAGGTTGGGGGGATTTTGGAAGGATCTTCAGTTTCAGGGACTGTGGGGGCCTCAGGAGGCTCACGATCCCATCAATGTTCTGAAGTTGAGAGCCATCAGGTTGGTTCTGGCTCACTTGACTCATCAGTTGCGGGGCCTACCGGTTCAAGTTCGAACGGACAATCGGACGGCGGTCGCCTACATCAATCACCAGGGAGGAACTCGCAGCAGGCGTGCCCTCAGGGAAGTGTCTTTGATCCTGGCTTGGGCAGAGAGCAATGTCCCATGCATCTTGGCGGTGTACATTCCGGGAGTGGAGAACACGGAGGCGGACTCCCTGAGCAGGGGCTCATCTCGCCGGGGGGAATGGTCGCTCAGTCCCAAGGTGTTTCGGTCGCTTTGCCACCGGTGGGGGACTCCGGAGGTGGACTTCTTTGCCTTTCGTCACAATCACAAGCTTCCGGCATTTGTGTCTCTCTCATGGGATCCCCTGGCTCTGGCAGCGGATGCCATGTCTCTGAACTGGAGGGATCTGGGGTTTCTGTACCTGTTCCCTCCGTTTCCCATGGTGGGCAAGGTGGTGCACAAGGTGGTGCGCAAGCTGGCCCTAGAGGGCGCATCAGCAATCCTGGTGGCTCCAAGATGGCCAAGACAGGTTTGGTTCGCAGACGTGGTAAGGTTGGCAGAGGATCAGTTAGATTCTGCCCCTTCTGCCAGATCTGCTCACTCAGGGTCCACTGCTCTACCCCAATTTACCAACGCTGGCTTTGACGGCGTGGCTGCCGTCTGATGCTGATGCTGATCATTCAGACTCTGGTTAGGGCTAGAAAGAAGTCTTCCTCTGCCATCTACTATAGGATTTGGAGGTCTTATATTGATTGGTGTGAGGTCCGGGCCTTACCTTGCAGGGCGTTTTCTATCCCTGGCGGTTTTCTTTCAAAAGTCTTTTGCTCTTCATCCTCTGGTTAAGACCTTTTCCCAGCGGGTTATGCATGTGCGGCCTCCTAGGAAGCCTTTGCTCCCTGTTTGGGATTTGAATTTGGTTCTCTCTGCTTTTCAGGGTCCTCCTTTTGAACCTTTGCAGGATATTGCTCTTTCTACGCTTACTCAGAAGGTCGCGTTTTTGGTTGCCATCACTTCCATTCGGGTTGTATCGTAGTTGGCGGCTTTGTCCATTAAGGCTCCTTATTTTGAGAGGCATCAGGACAAGGTTGTTTTCCGCTTCAAGCCAGATTTCCTTCCTAAGGTGGTCTCTGCTTTCCATCTTAATCAGGACATTGTTCTTCGCTCCTTGTGTCCTAAGCCCAGCAATGACAAGGAGAGGGTTTTGCATTCTCTGGATGTGGTTTGCTGTGTGAAGTACTATTTGGTGGCTACTTCCTCTTTTCGTAAGACTGACGCCTTTTTCGCGGTGCCCTCCGGGCCTAGGAAAGGTTTGGCACCCACCAAGTCTTCCATTAGTCGCCGGGCCATTGTTGGGGCCTATTCTGCCAAGGGGAAGATTCCCCCTTTTCGTGTTACTGCTCATTCTACTCGGGCTGTTGGGGCGTCCTGGGCTTTCCAGCACCAGGCCTCTGTTGAGCAAGTTTGTAAGGCTGCTACTTGGTCTTCTGTTCACACTTTTTCCAAGTTTTACAAGGTTGATGTGCGGGCCTCAGCGGATGCTGTTTTTGGCCGCAAAGTTCTGCAAGCTGCAGTGGTTTAAGTTGTGCATTGTTGCCTTGTTTTGGATCCCCGCCCTTTATGGACACTGCTATTGGATGTCCCAAGTGTAATGACTGTCTGAAGCGGGGTGTGTGACATACCTAGAATAATACCATTTTGTGAATACTCACCTGTAAAATGGGTATTATAAGTATGTCACACACCCCGCTTCACCCCGCCCTTTGGTATTCTGGATCCTTTATATGGTGAACCTTTCTTACTGTTACTGTTTTTTTGCCTCTTCCTGGTCCCTTTGTTTCCTTATTGCTGTTTTAATACTGGGGAAGGAGTGGGAGGTCCCAGGTATTTATGGACCGGGAGGGTCTTCCTTTTTTTATTGACATCTCTGCAGGTCAGTATAACCCAAGTGTAATGACTGTCTGAAGCGGGGTGTGTGACATACTTATAATACCCATTTTACAGGTGAGTATTCACAAAATGGTATTTTTGTCCTCTCAGCCATGGAGAACACCATCAGAATGTGTGCCAGAACTTCTGCCCTTGTGGTGGCTATATGCCGCTCGGTGTGGCTGTGCCAGTGGGCTGCTGACAACGCTGCCAAGAAGGCCCTCACTGGGTTTCCCTTTAAAAGACTGCGCCTGTTTGGGGACCGCCTGGACCTTTTTGCTAAGGGGGGCAGGTTACCCCAGCGCAGGCGGCATTCTCAGGCCTTTCGGGGTCAGGGTTCCTTCTCCTCCCCTTACCGTGGTGCCAGACAGGGGAAGGGGGTTTCCTTTCCTGGGACCCGAGGAGATTTCTAGGGCAGGGGCAGAGGACGTGGACCCCTCCTGGGGTCCCAAAGCAAAATCATCCCCCAAGCCCCCTCAGGCATGATGGGGCGCCCTCACCCATCTGGCTGGGGGGACGGCTGCAGCACTTTGATCAGGTCTGGAGGCTTCATGTCTCGGACCAGTGGATTCAGGAGGTAGTGTCCTCCAGTTGCAAGATAGAGTTTGCTGCCTGTCCCCCTCCAAGATTCATCAGATCCCGGATTCCTCAGCTCAGGAGCTAGTGCAAGCAGTGCAAGGCCTCCTGGAGCTGGGGGTCATCTGCCAGGTCCCCTTAAGAGAAAAAGGCAAGGGCTTTTATTCCAACCTATTCACAGTACCCCAAAAAGATGGTTCAGTCAGGCCCATCCTGGACTTGAAGATCCTCAACAAGTTTGTCAGGGGCAGGCGCTTTCGCATGGAAACTCTGCGGTCTGCCATCAGTTCCCTGCGCCAAGGGGATTTCATGACTTCTGTGGATCAACACTATCAGTTTGTGGCCTTGCCCTTTGGTCTCACTTCAGCTCCCAGGGTGTTCACCAAGGTGCTGGCTGGCGTGATGTCTCTGCTCAGATGTCAGGGCGTCCGCGTGCTTCCCTATCTGGACGACATTCTCATCACTTCCCAGTCTCTGCATCAGGCAGAGTTGGATACTCAGCTGGTGGTGTCCACTCTGGAGTCATTTGGATGGGTGATCAACCACCCCAAGTCCTCACTGTCCCCTTCCTTGGCAACTCCATTCCTAGGAATGAATCTGGATACAGTTCAGGCAAGGATTTTCCTTCCTCAGCAGAAGGTGGACAGTCTGATTGCACAGGCTCAGTCCCTCCTAGCTTGTCCCCATCCCTCCATCAGGCAGGGGATGCAGCTGGTGGGACTGATGGTGGCATGCTTCGAAGCGGTCCCTTATGCTCAGTTCCACTTGAGGCCTCTGCAACTTCACCTATTGTCAGTATGGGACAAGGACCCAGCGTCCCTGGACGGGGTCTGTGTGCTCTCCCCTTGGGTCAGGAGGTCCCTCTTGTGGTGGATGGACTCAAGGAACCTGTTGGGGGCCTTAGAGAAGCAGGACTGATAGCAATAATCATACCTTATTGAGAATTTATTATGGGATAATGGGCCTTAAGCCAGGGGAGGTCCAGTATGACCGGGAAGTAGGAAGACAGAATTAGATCAAAGCTGAGCTGAGCTGTATGATCCTGGATGTGCACAAACAAGGGTTTAGTCTGTAAAGAGATCGGTCCCAACCTCAAAGGGGTGCCATCAGCCAGAGAGAAGGTCAATGGTACAGCCCTCATCTGAGCAGGAACATCATGGTAGATGGTAAAGCCAGAGACATAAAAACAGCTGCAGGTGCCCAAGTCGATAATAGCAGAGGTCTTAATTCTTTTTTCAGGGAACTGTAAATGAATAGAAACAGATACATGGTTAGCTCCAGTAAGCACGAAGGAACCAAATGGAAATCTGCAAGAACGATTCCAACCCTCGGGGCGAACCAGGCAGGCATCACGGAAATGCCCAGAACCTTTGGGTAAAGACTGAGTCGGCTTCTACAGTTGCGTTCTTCAGGAGATAAGGAGGCACAACTGACCCCCAACTGTTTAGGCTGCTTGTGAAAGTCGATCCAGATCACAAGTTTAATCAACTCTAGTTAGTCAGGAAGTTCACAATTTGTCCTTAATGGACTTGGATAGTCCCAATGGAAATTGATGGTGAAAGCATGCTCATTCCACATTGTGTCCGCACTCCAACAGCAAAAATCAGCCACGTACTTCTCCACCGGCCTGCGGTTAGGTTTCATTAGAAAGTTCTGGTAGAAGCCACCTGCCCTGGGTCATCATACACGGTGACATTATCAACTTATCTAATCTAGTATTGACACAAACCCAGCAAGAAGTGCTGTCATTAGGTCTGAACTTTTGCCCGACCCAACAAATAGACTCCTTTGAGGCCATTAAAGACCTCCATCTCTTTGCCCGGAAAATCTTATGCAAACAACTTTTTTTGCATAAAGATGAGCAGGTAGAGACAGCTCCACAAGCTAATCAGTTGGATTTGGAAAAAGAAATGATAGAATTAGGCATTGACGCAACGGGGATTTCACCTATGATAAATCCAAAGCAATCGAGGTTTAAAAAACCCTCGACGTTCTATCCATCAGTGAGCTCTAATGACCATTTAGAAACTTTTGTTAGTCTGGTCACAACTGAAATAGAAAAACTTCCTTTTAAGAAGAAGTCTAATCTCTCTGTTGAACACCAGAAAGCACTAAAGGACTTAGAGAGGATTGGTAATGTAACAATTAAACCGGCAGATAAAGGGGGCAATATTGTTGTGATGAGCAACGAACAATATGTACAGATGTGCAGGCGAATTTTGGATAATAGGGACTGGTACGTGCGGACCTCCACGTCCAGACTCGGAGAAGCCTCGGGGGTTTATCACTCACTCATCGAGGATGCGGTGACACACCGGGTGATCGATGGACAGACTGGAGCGTACTTGGAGGCCCCATGCCCGACCATTGCCACCTTTTATGCCTTACCGAAGGTTCATAAATCGGTGTCTGCACCTCCAGGCAGACCCATAGTGTCGGGCATGGGGTCTCTGACTGATCGAGCCAGTCGTTTCATCGATCACGTTCTTCAACCGTTGGTGCACCAGCTTCCCTCGTACTTGAAGGACACCGGCCATCTGCTCCGCATCCTCGATGGGATGACTGTGCCCCCGGGGACTCTCCTGGTGGGACTGGACGTGGAGGCCCTGTACTCAAGTATTCCGCATGATCAGGGCCTGCGAGCTATACAATTTTTTTTGAACGAACTGGACGTTAGTCAGTGCAATCTTAATTTGTTTGTCCTTCGATTGCTGAGATTTGTCCTCACCCACAACTTCTTTCTCTTCGACGGCCAATTATACCATCAGGTACAGGGTACGGCGATGGGGACCACGTGTGCCCCATCCTATGGCAACCTGTACCTTAGCCGTTGGGAGAGGGAGTTGTGGGGTGAGGACACTCTCACGATGTACCTGTGCCACGTTCTTACGTGGCACAGGTACATCGACGATATTTTTGTGCTGTGGACTGGTCCCAGACAGTTACTGGAGGAGTTCATCCAAACCCTAAACCGCAACGAACTAAATCTAAGATTTACGCATGAAATCAGTGAGTCTAGGATTAATTTCCTGGACTTGACAATTTCCATAGATGCACTGGGACAAGTGCACTCAGACTTTTTTAGGAAGACCTCAGCGGCCAATACAATCCTAAGAGCAACAAGCTTCCATCCCCAACATTTACTACGCAGTATTCCATATGGAGAATATCTCCGGGCGCGTAGAAATTGCACCGATGATGGTGATTTTAAAAAAGCAGCGGACGGGATAAAGAGTAGATTGCAGGAAAGGGGTTACAGCAAGAAAATACTGTCGTCTGCCTATAAAAAAGCTGTTGCGAGGCCCAGGACGGAAATTTTGTATAAACCTAAACCCCAGATGAACAAACGACCTTTGGCCGTGACCCTGACCTTTTCAGCCCAATATCACACATTGAAAAACATATTTCAACGTAATTGGCATCTGTTGATGAATGACCAAAGCCTTAGGGAGATTCTGCCGTCACAACCACAGTTTGTTTTTAGAAGGGCAAGGAATCTCAGAGACAAACTAGTCAAAAGTCACTATACTGAGAGGGATCCCAAGAAATGTTGTAAAACTGGTGGCACCTATCAATGCCAAAAAAGGTGCAGCTGCTGCCAGTTCATCAAACCGGGCAAAACTATTAATATACCTGGACAGGCATCGGTACAATCCCAACACTTTGTCAATTGTGAAACTCCCCACGTGATATATATACTTACATGTCCGTGTGGGAGTTTCTACATCGGAAAAAGAAATAGACCTTTGAAAAAGAGGATATATGAACATCAATATGATATTCGCACTGCCAATACTAAGACCCCGATTGGACGGCACTTTGCCCGTCATCACAATAGCGAACCGAAAGGATTAATGGTCCAGGGTTTAGACCGGATTCATCCACACGCCAGAGGTGGTAATATAGAGAGGATTACCCTCCAGAGGGAAACCCGCTGGATTAGTAAAATGAAAGCACACCTCTACCCCGGTCTGAATGAGACAATTAGCTTTACGCCCTTCTTAGGCTAATAAACCTCTTCTTCCCCCTTTTTTTTTTTTCTATAGAGTAGGGATAGATTATTTATATATGTTGGCTACTGGCCGATGATGCGAGTGTAGATAAGAAATCTCTCAATCATTGATATTGTCATGAGACAACTGGCAGGTACTAATAGCGGGTTGAAAAAAACAATTGAGGATCAAAGTACAGACTTTTTGATAGGCAATGGAATATGGGGCAATAATCTTGAGTTTACCCATTTTACACTTCAGGGAATAGTCTCCCCCTCAACTACCTTTTTATATCATTTTTAAATGGTGTGTTGAAAATAAGCATTAAGGTGGTGATATATATTTTGTTTCTCTCTTTTTGAGATATACATATATATTATCTATAGACAGATAGAGGGTTTGGATGTGGTTCCAGGGGTGGTGCCAGTGGGGTTACCCAAGAATAGGGTGGCCTGTCCCCCCAGAGGGTCCCCATTGTATCGGATACAATGCTTTTGGGGTGGGGGGGGGAATTCCTCCGGGAGGTGGGGGGGGGGTCGTATGCTTGGGCCTCTCGCCCACCATTGCGCTGCCCGGAGTGGGTTGGGGGCCGGGCGGTGGTGCGCTGCCGGGGGCGAGCGGCCGCGGTGCTGGGCGCGGCGTCCAGCTGCCTGCCCAGGGTGGTTGTTCCCCGGCATCGGGGGCGGCGGGGGGGCGTTGCCGCTGCCCGCCCTGTTTCCCTGGCCGTCGGGGGACGGAGTGCGCGGTGGGGCGGCGGAGGGGCGTGGCGCCCTCCAGTAGGCGCGGCCCGTCCCCTCCCCTCCCCTCGTCCCTGTCTCCGTATGCACGCCCCTGGGTGCTGGGGAGGTGTCATTCCCGGGCCTGGCGGTGACGTTACTTCTGGATCCGGCTGCCCCGGAAGTGGCACGTGGCCCCAGCACGCAGCTGACTTAGTGCTATACAAAGCCCGCCAGCTGCCTTCACACATCCGGGCTGTCCAAGAGGGAGAGAGGTCGGGTGCTGCTACCAAGTTGAGGTGCAGCCACCTCCCTACAGCTGTACGACCTGCTTTCTAGGGAGGCTTTGACGTTGCCCCCTCTTGTTTTACAGCGGCTGAACCCCAATGTAAGTGTACTTTTACAGATTTATCCTCCTTCATGATGGAAATATGCATATTAGCCAATAGTGATTTTAACAACTTCCTAATATAGGCTGCTGATCAGGTGGCTGAACACATGGTACTAAGATTGTCTCTGATGCTGATGAGGACATCGGGACTGTAAGGTGTCTCTGAGCCCAGCATTATACTGCCAGTTCCTAGTGACTACAGGGACATTCAGGTACCCTTATATGATTATTGACATTTTCACCAATTGGACCACAAGGTGCAGCATAAATAATTTATAATGGCTGTATATTTTTCCTGCTGTTTTCTCCTCACTTTTGTCTCTTGTCTGCTTTCTGGCTGTTTTTTTCTTTATAGAATAAAGATGACATTATAGTAGCACCGAAGTGAAGGTGTATACGATTGTATTGATGAATTGAGGTGCAGAGGAAGCCCTGTTTGTGGGCGAAACTAGTCCACCTCGTTTTACCATTGAGGAATTTTGAATGATTTCATACTGACCTTAGTGTGATCAATATTATGTAAACAGTATGTATATGTCATAATACTAATTTGTGTCGCTTGCTGTTCAATACTGACCAAGTCCATTGTCTGTGAGGACTGGATCAATCATGTTATAGCCCACTGCATGTATCCTTCCAATCATGGGCCTTTGAAACCCATGATAACTAATTGATATTACTGTACATCTGGTAGTAGGGGGAGGCCATGTTGCCCCTCCTGTTACCTTTTAATCATCTTTTTTAGCAACTGCTAAATTAGCAGAAATAAAGCCTTTTTGTATTAAACATTTGAATGGTGGAATTAATTTTGTGCTAATGGCGTGGTCACACATGGAGGTCACAGCTGTGTGGGTTTGACCTATACCCAACTTTTCTTTCCCTGTACATCATACACGGTGGCCATGGATTTAAAGAAAGCATCCAGAGAAAAGGTGACAGGATCAGCTCGAGTAAATGATAGGCCCAGATCTAAAGATTTCCCTGGAGCAGGGATATCATTTTTCACCCGGATGGTCTCACTGGGGTATGTTCTAGACTGAAGCACAAATAGCAGGAGGCAGTTGTTCCTGAAATTGCGAAACTGACTGCGATTGACTGACTGGTAGCAGATTGCGTGGTTCAGGCACCTTTATCACCGGAGCATCTGCCTCTGGCTGAGAAGACTGCTGAGGTAGCAGGGATGCCGGGTTGGCAATTGCTGGCAGACTGGCCTGAAAGGTATCCAGCTGGTTCTCAAACTGCAAGTAACCACCATGAAGATTGGTGAAGGCCTGGGTCAGGTTAGCAAGTTGCTGGACCAGGGCATTGAAAGAGCTCATGCTGACCTGTTGGTACTGTCAAACTGCCGAGGTGACTCCCTGATTGCGGAGACTAGCAAACTGACTCAACCTGGAATCTCAGGAACACCCTTGTCTTCAATAGAGTCCTTGATGGTGGGGAAAGGCTGGGCTGCGGGAAGCCCCCAGGTCAGACAACCAGAGAGTGGGTTTTGCCAGGTCTGAGGCAGTGAGCAGACCCCAGCTGGAAGCAATAGTCAGAAGGGCAGGCGGAACTGGATCAAAGTTGAGAATCAAGCTAAAGTCATCACAGAGAGCTGGAGAGTAGTCCGGAGGCAAGCTGGGTCATAACAGAAGATCAACAGGAAACTCAGGATAAACAGGAACAGGAAATGACCAACTGGTGCTGGAGGTAAGGGCTCACTGGGTTTTATAGGCTCTTGCGCCTGTGCACAAGCGAACATGGAGCGAACACATGTACGCATGCGTATGCAAAAATGCATCGCAGCAGCTAGATGAGCTGCTACAGGCGCTTACAGACACACGCACGCTTACTGGAAGACGCCTGTTTAGTGCGCATTTGCGGCCGCTTGAGAATCCTTGGCGCCCTCTGCCGGGAAATGGGTAGAACTGCCCTATTCCTGGAACTACACTTGGGTGACCTATGCTGGTGAACTAGAGGAACTCAATCCCCTCGATTCAAAGAGCAAAAGTTAATTGATTTCGGATCGAGATTCGTAAGTGTGGGTGGGTGTTAGTCATTTTTTCCTTTTTTTTTGGCCATTTCCGACTCGCACGAGCCTACGTACGAATTTGTATATGCTCTTACGATCATCGGAAGTTCGTTCCAAAATTGTAGGATCAAAACGTAAAACTTAGGATCAAATCCTAAAACTTAGGATCAAAACGTAAAACTTAGGATAATCGGATGTGTTTAGGTGTGATTCAGAGAGCAGTTTTCCAACCTCTAAATACGTTTTAAAAGAAAGCCACTGCCGACACCTTTTAGCAGTCGGATTGCTGTTCTTGAACAGGTTTTTTGGCTATGTGGAGGAGTCTGCGCGTCTTGAGCTCCAATGAACTGCATGTATCAGCATGGCCGAGGCCATAAATTGTATGGCAATGCATACCTGATTCAATACATTTCATGTATGCCTTATAAAAGCATTTTAATGTGGACCTTAATTAGTCCTTTGCATGTAAACCTTTATTTTGCAATACATCCATATATTTGCGTTAATTAAAGAAACTTATGTCCTTTGTTATTTATTTTTAAATTGATGTACTAGAATAATATTTTTAGTTTGAATTTATTGGTGTAGTTGTTTACCTTTGCTTTGTTTAATTATTTAAGCACATCTTTGGTCAGATGCATCACACTTACTGAGGAGAGCGGGATAAAGTGCAGGATGTGGGTTACTGCTGTATTTTGCACAGACACAGCAGAGCTGGGGGCACAGAAAGGTCAGAAATCAAAGAATGCAGAGCAACACAGTCACAAGGCCCTTTCTGTTTGCAGGCTGCCCGAGAATGCTGGGTGTTTTATAATTTTTGAGAGCAAATCTGTATGTAGAGGGTGTGGGTAACCACACAAAAAATTTAAAGTTGTACCATTTGAAGCAAAAATATTAAAATTAAATCCACAAGTAAAAAATGCAAGTTAACTAAAAATTAAACAAAGTAAGATTTACTTATGCAAATGCATTCATTAATGGTTGGTTACTACAAAATGAATGAAATAAAGAAAAATAAAAGACCAAATATTTAGAATGCACTTTAATGAGGTAAGTTTGTAGTGCGCAGCCGCAAGATCAGAAGGATTTACGTCCAGACAAAAAAGGAAAAAGGGCAAAACCAATGTTGCAACCTAAGAAATGAAACGGAAAATTCAGGATGGAAACTGACATAGGTCTGATTCCCGAACTGCCATACGAACGGACGTACATTTTAGGATAGAAACGTATTAGCTTATAAGAATCACTCGCAAGTTCATACGAACGCACGAGCGTACGGGAAAAATAGGATGATCGGCACCAAAATCAAAGCTGTTACATGTTTCTTTGAATCGACCCAATTGTCTGTGATACAAGTGCAAGTGAAAATTGTGAAAAGTGTGTGCAAGTTTCTACTGCTTAGCATTTTGTATCTGAACTTGCCCCCGTTCTGACCCTTTGTTGTACTTAAAGCAGAGTGAAACCCCAGCGTCCGATATTAGGTGAGAGTGCAGGTCAGTGGCTGGAAAAGGGAGGGTAGGTGAGTGGTGCAGGTCAGTGGCTGGGGAGAGGAGTTAGTTAAAGAGGAACATCGGACCTTTAGGCTGGCTCTTGAGCCTAAACGTTATGAGGACTGGCACATTCTCTCTCCCCCGGGGCACCCCAATTTGGGATACCATGCTCTGTAAAGCCCCCACGATGGCCACATTGACTAGCGATCTGTGGGTATACACAAAATGGGGCATCCTGCAAGGGAGGAACACTACGGAAAGTGAAAAAATCCTGGGTGTTATCCATCTGTAGAGGGGGGGAGATTTTCCTAACTTAGGAGGGAAATCTAGAGAATAGGGGGCTTTTTTGGGGCGTCCCTGTCCTCCTTATCAGTGGATATAATCAAAACAGTATATAGTAATGTAGTACATTGAGATAAAATTATACAGAAATATCCAGAGATGTAGGTAAGGTTAAAACCATTCTCAGAGAGATCTGTGAAATTTATTCAGTACTTGTCAATACAGTTTGTAGCAAGTAGAGTTTGTAGCAAGATGGGTACCTCTAGGGTACTATCTGGTCAGTTTGTAGCAAGTGTAGTTTGTAGCACACCAGCAGCAGACCTCACCACCCGTCCAAGACGGATGGGTGTGCTCCAGCCTTTAGCCTCAAGGGACCACCCGGATATCGAGAAAGGTTTTTCCTGAATCACCCTTACAAAGGTGGTACCCCATACACCTCACAACATCTACCAATCAATTCCCCCACGACCAACTGCACAAGATGTAAACATTGGTTGTATACACTGAGGAAGCGCCAAGCCGCGAAACCTGTCTGTATAAAGCCAATATAAGATCTACTTCTTACTACAAACAGCCAGCTGCGGGATCCTATGGTAAGGTAAAGAACATGTGTAAGTGTGGGAATAGCTGGGGGAAGCAGTGGCTAAGCTGAACATAAGGTATTAAAGGAATTAAATAAGCAGAAAGTTCTGTAGATAGTAGTTAGCTTACTTGTCTAGGTCCTGGGTGGCAGAGGGTGGCAAGGACTGGAACTAGGTGAGCCTCTGAGCGGTAACCCAGAATGTTTGTGCTGCTGCGCCGCTGCCTATGTTTGCACTCCAAGAACACACGTACAGGTACAGATGGGACCAGGGTAAAGGCGGGCTGTTGTTTGGTGTGGGCTGAGTGCTAAGGGTTGGAGAAGTGAGGCAAGAGCCAATAGGGGACAGCCGTTGCCACTCTGCACCAAACAGGGAAGACATCCAGCAAGTGTGGGTTTCTGTTGGGGCTGGATAGGCTTATGGATTGATCAGGTTTTGGCCTGCTGACAATGTAGTAACATAAAACAAACAGTATACCAGCATTAAAGCGGACTAAGACCCACTGAACTTGTGAAAAACATTTGGCCAAAGACCCTGCCAGTAGGGGTGTAGAAATGGATATTGTCAGGAGGTGGCCGAGCTTTACAGCTAAAACACGTGACTTTATCTGGGATTAGAGTGAAATAGGGGCAGTGAAAATTGGCAAAAGGTTCTCTTTGGGGGGGGGGGGGGGGATTCAGGGGATGCAAGTTAAAAATGTGGGGTTTGATCTGCTTTAAGTAAAACATGCACCATAAATGAAAAAACAGTATAAAATAACAGTAACGTTATAAAGATTGATAACACCAGGGTGCTGATTAGAACAGATAGGATAGGATGCCCACACTGTGAATCTATATTGAAGATTAGCAATCAAAATTGGGGAGGGGGACTCAGTAAAGCATGAGCTATGAAAATTGGCAAAAAATTCTCTTCATGGGGGAACAATTTAGAGGATGCTAGTTAAAATGTGGGTTTTGGTCCACTTTAAAGTGGACCAACACCCAGGGGTGATCGGCCCGGAAATCTATAAGATTCCCGGGCCGATCACCTCCCACCCCGCGGGACATCCGAGATCGGGATGTCCCGCGGGGTGAAACCCCCCAGAAACCCCAAAAAGATCTTACCTGATCCGCCGCCGCCTCCCACGCCACCTCCAGACGTGCCCGCACGGGCCCTCTGTGAATGGCCGGCGGGGGCGCGCGCGCGCCGAGAGTGACGCGCGGGAGGCGGCGGAGGAAGAGGCTTGTACGTTCCTGTCCCCCGCCTAGACGTTGGCGGGGATTGGCTGCGGCGTTCACGTGGGAGCGGGGAGAGGTGAGTTTTTTGGGGTTTCTGGGGGGTTTCACACAGCGGGGCACCCCCGATCGGGGTGCCCCACCAAAGTGGACCAAAACCCAGGATAGTCAAAATCCTGGGTGTTGGTCCACTTTAAGTTGTGTAGCTGCATCCAGTGGAGTAACTATCATATTCCACATGTAGTTAAGCTGTGTCAGTTGAAAAAGTGCCCGTTTAGATAACTGCTCCATATAGGAGCACTCCCTTAAAACCTTGGGAATTTGAATTCTGCGCCTCTGCTGGTCCAAATCATCCTGCAGATGCTCAAATTTGACACACAGGGGATTGTGGAAGTCAGCAAAGAGACTTTTCTCCTGCTGAAAGCTGCTGTAAAAAACTTGTTTGAAACACTCTCGTTAACCTCATGTGTGGAACAAATCAGTGGCATCTGAAGCGCTAGAATTAGCGGAAAATCCACACAAATATTTTTTGCAGAACTTATTATTTTAGAGTAATTTTTCTCGCACTTGAATTGAAAATTGCATGGGTTAAATGTTGCTGAATCCAGTGTATAAAATGTACTTTACTGAATCAGGCCCTATTTTGCCAAATTCTAATGCTAGAGTAGACATACCTGCTGGAAAGATTTCCGATTGGGACTATCCAAATTCTTAAAAGATGAATAAGCCTGTGTTGGGACTCATGACACCGCATAAGGCCTAATTTGCCTAACCACCCAGCTTGATGGCTGTTTTAGGGAACAGCACAAACAGAAGGCTACGTCCCAGGGAGGCATTTTCCTACTACTTCTCCACAAAGTGACGGCTCCTATGAACCTATGCAGCTTAGCGCAACAAAGAAATATAAGAAAAGTGTAAGAGGCGTAGATAGGACCTTTGTCTTTATAATGGACATAGGGACCACCTCCAACTTCAGTGTCCACAGAGCTTAGGAAATGGGCATATCTGAGTGATGTTGAGGCGATTACACAGAATTAAAAATTCACCAACCTCCATTAAGTTATTCCTTCACACTGCTCTTTCTTGGCTCACCATCCATCATTCCTGTTCAGCTTTTGTGGATTCTGCAGCGGCTGGGAACTTTATTGATGCTGTATTAATCCAAAAACAAAATCCGAACCTGGTGGTTGAATTCCTCTTGTGCTAATGCAGCCATTGATGGACAGCCTCAGGACTGAAACACTCAACTCTGTTTGCAAGGAACTTATCTCCCAGTTGCCCACACTGCTACCGTGTTATCTGGCTTTGGCTTCTGCGGCTTCCCATGCACAACCATACGTATGGCTGGTATGTCTGCCACCAGTATGTCTGCACAGCCGTCTGGCTCTCTACGTCTTCAGCGGCACTGTACAGCTTGCCAAAGCTGGAGGGGGTGGGCCACTGTCAGGACAGCCCAATGCCGTCCTGCTACATAATCAGGGTAGTTAATCCCTTGAGGTCTGGAGGGGCTCACAAGGTTTGAGAGCCTTCTGCAGACTGTCCTAACCTGCTGTGACATATAGAGTTAACCCCCCTTCCCAACTTGCCCAATGTGATAAAGCTGGCCACATCCCTCTCTCTTGCACCCGTTTTAGCCATTTGCTAGAGTTAATTTAAATGCTGCCCCCTGCATCGACCTTGGCTTGATACAACCTTGAACCTGTATCATACTTTGTATATCAAAATTTGAAAATGTGCAACTCACCTCACAAAGAGTACTCCACGCAAGACACAGGGCTCCAATACTCCTCAGGATAACATTCAATATGAAAAATAGTTTAGCAGCAGGAATATTCCAATAATAATGGCTTTTATTCCTGATGATTAAAAATCCATAGCAAACAGTGTCACAAGCTCCAACATACAAAGAAGCCCCACAGTAATAGGTGACACGTTTCAAGGCTTATCACTTCTTTGTGGTACCTTTTATATAGCTTTGCTCTTTGACCACCCAGTTTTTGATTCTTGGCTTATCATCTTCACTTCCTCGTACTGTGGACTAGGCCTTCATTGGACTTAACCCATCAGACCACAAAACTTGTGCTATTTAGCACATGGGGCCACTGGGACTGGGCAGGAGTGTAAAGCATCCCAGCACATGGGGGCTTTTCTAAAGGCAGAAGCAGTGGTGGAGATTGGGGTTGGTGTGCACCCAGGGTTTCAGTGTTCCTGGCAAACCCCAAGTAGGGGCTTTCCATTCTGGAAAAGTCTCCTGTCCCTTGTTTAGTAACTGTTAAGGCAAGTAACCTACCTTGTTGCTGCTTCATTGGCATTCCCTGGGTCTGGCATTGGTGGCTTTGCCCTTTTTACTTTATCCCTTGCCATCCCTTTTTACTAAATACTAATTTTACTAATTGTGATATTAATCTTTATTATGCTCCCCCAGGCCACATTCTGTGCAGTTTCATAGTTTCTGGGGCAAGTAGTTATTTTCTTAAGGTAAGATGAACCTGTATATAGTTTATGTGATTTAGGACACTATGGGCAGATACTGTTCAATTTTACAATGCGAGATCCCATTGGCACCTGATATGGCATGTCTCGCTGTCTTTTCACAAGGAGCATTCCCTTCTTACTGCATTCTATCCTATACTTCTATCCTATGTTCAGCCAACCAGAGGCCATCATACTCTGACCTCTGTAACCACTGCTCCCCACTCAGAATCCCGGCTTAGCCAGCAAAAGCAGGGGCTGGACTGCTGCACTGACAGGTAGGTTTAATCTGTTTACAGTTGTTGGGTACAGGGAGTGTATGATTGAAGTGGACCAACACCCTGCACAGTCCTCACCACTAAATGACAGTCTGAGGGGCATCCAGAATGCTGGAGTCCCCCCACACATAACCCCCAGAACTCGTTATCCCTACCTTAATGTCGGTCAACCGCTGAGTATTGAGCGATGGGATTGGCCGCCGGTGCTCACATGTGCAGGACATTCCTGCCTTACCTCACCCTACTTGTTTAAAATCCCTCTCTATTACTTACATAGTTAATATATAGTTAAAAAATTAATAAGGTAATAGTGAGATAAGAGATAGAGATGGGGAAAAAAATAAAAAATAACTTCCCCTACCCCAACACCCTTGCTTGAACTTGATTGACATATGTCTTTTAATGGCCATCTTAAATAGATAGACCAATATTTTTAAAATGTAAAGGTCACGTGGTAGAAAGTAGTAAGAATTATTGAAGCTGTGATATTACATGGCACAGGATGAGTGCACAGCACAGAACTAGATACACAGGAACCATTGTTATTACTGAATGGTCTGTCATTTGCATATTACTTCTGTATGTAATGTAACTTGTGTCTTCCACTCTTACTATTACACATACCAGGCCATAGAACTAATAGTTTGCTTATGGTCCGCTTTATAATCCTGCTCTGAAAATCCTTAAAATTATACAAAAATATATTTGATAGTTTTATTACAATATTATAATACATTTATATATTCATATACATATAAAAATCAACAGTCATAGATGTACTAGACCATCTGGTTGTCTGAACATGAAATATATACAAATATATATAAATTTTAAAGAGCATTGAGCCCAGAACTGACCCTTGTGCTACTCTGCTAGTAACGATGATCCAATCCGAATATGTACTGTTGATAATCATGACCGTTGATGTTGTCTATAATTAGGCCAATTACTCAACCATGTACACATTTTCCCCTGGGTCAAGTAAATATGCTTCATACCAACCCAAATATGATAAACTGATCTGGCTGTTGAAAGCATTTTTTTATATTTAAAAAATGATGACAACGTCCTCACAGTATGAACTTTTTGAGGTTTCCCACATTTAGAACAAGATTATCGCCTTGCTCCTGTATGAACTCTTTTATGTGTGATAATGGTTGATTTGCGAGAGAAACCTTTCCTACATTCAGAACATGAGTATGGCTTCTGCCCTGTCTGAACTATTTCATGTGTGATAAGATGCGATTTCTTAGAGAAACATTTCCCACATTCAGAATGGAAATATGGCTTCTACCCTGTGTGAACTCGTTTATGTGTGATAAGGTGTGATTTCTGAGAAAAAGCTTTCCCACATTTAGAACATGAATATGGCATCTCCCCTGTATGAACTCGTTTATGTGTCACAAGGGCAGATTTCTGAGAGAAACACTTCCCACATTCAGAACATAAATAGGGCACCTCCCCTGTATGAATTCTTTTATGTGTGATAAGGTTTGATTTGTGAGAGAAACATTTCTCACATTCAGAACAAGAATATGGCTTCTCCCCTGTATGAACTCTATCATGTCTGATAAGGGCTGATTTATCAGAAAAACATTTACCACATTCAGAACATGAATAAGGCGTATTTCCTGTATGAATTTTTTGATGTCTGATAAGGGCTGATTTATCAGAAAAACATTTCCCACATTCAGAACATGAATAAGGTGTCTCCCCTGTATGAACTCTTTCATGTGTGATAAGGTGTGATTTCTGAGAGAAACATTTCCCACATTCAGAACAGGAAAATGGCATTGCCCCCTTATGAACGCTTTCATGTCTGATAAGGTGTGATTTCTGTGAGAAACATTTCCCACATTCAGAACAAGAATATGGCTTTACTCCTGTATGAATTCTTTCATGTCTGACCAGGTCTGATTTCTGTGAGAAACCTTTTCCACATTCTGAACAACAATGTGGTGTTTTAGAACTATGATCCGTATGATTGGTGAGGACATCCACATAACACTTCTGTGTAGAGGGGCGAGATAAGATATGTGCAGGGTACACATTGTGGTTTGAGGTATTCGGTTCTCCTGTAGACCTTGCTGTTGTGTCATCTCTTTTATCATCTAGAGAGATACAAGCACGTTTGTCCAAATTATTTTGATTGCATCTTCTACCTATAGAAGATAAAAAAATAGAGGGGGAAAACAGAAGATTAAATTGCAAGAAAATATTTAAAGAGGAACAAAACCCAAAATTTTAACTTTCAATTTTGCTTTCTGTCTGTGGCAACGTGATTTAGGATGTCCCGCTGTATCTCCTGGGATCACCTGTAAACGCTTACTTTGTTCCCATGGCACATGCCAAGCCAATCAGTGGCACTTGTTATGCTGGGGATGCAGTGGCGGCACAGAGATGTGGCGAGAGCTCGGTAAAGGAGTGAGTCATTAGGGCAATCCAGTGAATTTTTTAAAACCAATTGCACAGCTAAATATGGTGATGAATTGCACTTGCTGTTTACTTGCAATTGCAATTTACTCTTAAAAAATGCAAGTATAAAAATATAAAGTGATGAATCACTCACTATAGAGGCATGGCTTATAATTACAACAGAAAAGGTTACGCTCCAGCTGAGCAAAAGTTTCTTAGTGTGAGGCAGGGTTTTTATATGTAGTGTAATATAACTACCAACAAATATGATTAATAGACAATGCAAGTCAGATTAGCTAGGACCCTCTAGGTCAGTGGTCCTCAACCTTTCTAATGCCGTGACTCCACAATACAGTTCCTCATGTTGCGGTGACCCCAAACCAAAAAAAAAAGTGGCTACTTCAAAACATTCAGAATATGGGGCAATAGTGGGAGATATGGAAGGTAATTATACTTCTGGGGAACAGTATGAACTAAATCTTATAGTGGTCTCTTATAGTATAAGACCGATGTAGTTCACACTGTGTAAATGTATGGTGCTTTGTGTAAGTGTAAGCTGCTTCATGTACTGTGTAATGATTACACACAAAGCACCTTACACTTCCCCATTATTGTGTGTATGGTGTGTGTACTGTTTTTACATTATTAACCTTTTTTACACCAGCAGGCTTTCTTGCCTCTCCGCCTCCTAGGTTTCTGTCCTCCGGCGCTTGCTGCGTCCGCCCACTGATGACGTCAGCAAGCGCTGGACACGCGTAATGCGCTGCTATGGACTGTGAAGCGTTCCCCCCCCTTTCCCCCGTCCCTTAGGCCCCGGACAGATGATGCAATCACATCTGCGCATGCACACTGGCATTCAGTTTGAAAGGCGCATCCATAACTGCGTGCGTTCCAGCTGAATAGCGCTGCTGCAGACGGTAGCGTGACTTCTCAGCGGCTAAAGCCATCAGAAATATGTATTTTCCGATGGCTTTAGGCGACCCCTGTGTTTTGGTGGTTCGACCCCGCCGGGGCGCGACCCACAGGTTGAGAACCGCTGCTCTAGGTGACCCCATTGATTCTTCAGATCAGATCAAAGTAAGTTTGGAAAAGAACTTATGCAGGGCAATGGTTAAATGACACTAAAATCTTTCAAATGACCAGAATACAAGAATAAAGTCATACTTTAGTCAGAAAAAAACACTATACTCACCTGTCATCCAGCGCAGGCTGTAGCTGCTGGTGCAGTGTAAAGACACTTACTGGATCGCCTACTGTCCGTCCCATACTGGGCACAGTTCTCTTCTCCTCCGAAGCTTGACACCCCACACCAATGTGCAGAAGGGAACTACGGTGCGTCCCGCCACCTCGTCACAGGAACTATGGCATGCTCCTCTCGATTCACTTCAACGGAGAGTGGCGTGCCACAGTTCCTGTGAAGTGGGAGCGGGACACACCCTAGTCCCCTTCTGCACAGCGGTGTCAAGCATTGAGGCAGGACAGCCGGATGATCCGGTATGTTTCTTTACACTGCACCAGCAGCATCAGCCTGCGCTGGATGAAAAGTGAGTAGTGTTTTTTTAACTAAAGTAAGACTTTAAGAATGTCGGACAACTGGACATGCCAGAGAGACCTTCTACCCTTTTTATTTGAGAAGACCATTTCCTGTACTCCTTCCAAACCTTTGAGTGGGCCCATCATCACCATGGAATTTGAACTTTTTACACAAGAACGTTTTGACTACACTCCGCTTGGAGTCACACAACAGCCCCTGCCCCTTAGCACTATGTCCCCAGCAGAGCACAGTGTGGGTGGCAAGGAATAGGGGCAGGTGTGTGACCACATTTTTGCATCAATGTGGAGGAATGGGGCAAACTTTGGGGACCTACTAAAGCATCTACAGACGCAGGACATTAAGGAGAAGTAGCTGACTATTCATGGACAAAGAAACATTAGTGCACATATGAATGCACATTACACCAATTTTTCTGATTTTTTATGCCAAGTACATACATTACAAAACAGAATCAGGTTAACGTGTATGGACAAAACAAATAGGAATACCCCAGCACCCAAATCCCAGCCTGCAACAAATACTACAATCTGCCCATTTTTTAAAAAAAGAGGTTTTCATTGCACACATTTGCAAACCTATAGGAAGCTGCAGGGCCACGTCAGGGCACAGTGCGTAGGGACAGCTGGGCTGGACTACAGTAGGTGATTAGGAGTTTAGAGTGCCAGGAAAAAAGGGTAGATCGGCCTGTTAGCGAGTGCTAGCCCCAGGAGCTACCTGACAAGGCAGCCTTCCAAGGCAGTCTTAGCAATGGACATGGGTAGTAAGCTTAGTCTAAGGAAGTATGAAAGGTAGTAGGTAAATCTTGGATAAAATACATACATACATGGGGCATGGTTTAGCTATGGCCGCATAAAGAAACGTTATATAGAATTCTGCACCTAATAAATCGCAATCCGAGCCCTAAATCCTCATGTCTAAGAGGAAGACACAAATTCAACAGTAATAAAAAAGGTGAGTAATAAAAAGACAACACAGATGGGCACAACCACAAGTTGTAACGTTACCTTAACCCCATGCAGAGGTTATGGAATACCATGAAGATTCTGTGCTCCTGAACTAGCTGGGAGCGGCCATCTTGCCACACACCTAAGAGCTCTGCTTACACATGAGAATGTGTGGGGGATGGGCAGGAGCCTTTGTTAGCACACAGACACACTGCAGTTAAGCTAGGAGGTTTGTTATGATCAGCCCACCCAGGGGGATTTTATCAGAATGGAAGAAGGAGATAAAATCCTTCTCTAGCTGCATACATTGATGTAAATATTAGCTTGCCTGTAGTGTGCCTGTGTGATAGTTTCTCCACACAAGGCAGGCTGTCAGCAGCTTGGAGTTTTGCTATAGGCAGCCCACACCAAACAGAGAGATGCTATATATGCCTCAGAAACAGGGGACAGCATCTCTCTGTCTTACACACACATCAACAGCTGCTGGATGTAACCATTTATCAACTGAAGTCAATGGCCTCAGCAGCTGCAGAGCATTGATAGAGTTGTATACAATGCTGATATAATGTTTTAAGAGCTTTCTGATCAATGAGTCATTATAACTGATGCCTTTTTACTTCTGGCTAGAAATAAAGCATAATTGCACCGAGATTTAGGCTCAAGCCAATGTGGGGTGGAAGACCAGCCGGGGCACTGTAATAGCTGCGGCATAGTCGGGTGTAAGCTGAATCTGTGACATTGCTTTGTGGAAGATACAGCCCTGATTTGTGAATGTTCCATCAGTTGTTCTGTGCTGTTAAGTCAATAAAGTGAAATGAAATTGTGTGTGGACCGATTGGCCGACCACGATTAGTATTTGGGTTACAGGGGTAATCCTGACCATGACCATAAACACTGTCATAAAAGCAAAAAAAAAAAAAAAAAAAAAAAAGACAATGCCAAGAATAAATATGAAAAAAAGAGGGAAGAAAGGGAAAGATTAGAGTATGAAACCTAAATAGGATGGCCAAAACAAAGTGGTAAGTTCACTTGCATCTTGAACTTCATGACCAAACATCCTCTTTTTTCTGCATCTGGCAACTGGAAGTGTTCTGTATCTATGCTGTGTGAGCTGCCTATAGGGTGGTGGTAAAGGGAAAAGAGAGGGAGGGCCTGGCCCACTGGATTGGAAGTTCTGATGCCTGCAGCAGCCATGTCTGAGCTCTCATCAGCATGCAGCAGGCAAAGAATGCTGAGCACAAGTGCCTGAGTTGTTGTGTTTTCTGATGCAGACAGGGCCACATTGGGGGGAGGGTATTTTATTTTAAAAAAGCACCAAAGCCTAACTCCATGTTATGGGTTTTTCATCAATTTACAAAGACAGCAATACTGAATGCACTGAATCTGGGACTGGGATGTTTTTACCTCGCAATGCAGCAACACTACCTCCTGCTGTATCAAACAGGATGAGACATCATTAAAAAGACATCCAGCACCCTGCTATGTCACATGTTGTAGCTGTCAGGCTCTCTGATGTGTAATACACTGTAAAAGCCAGGCTCATGTCTGTGATACTTTGTATAGCAGTTATGAGCCTGCTCACAACTCACAACTGACTGACAGCTCTCTGCGATGTGCGAGTGTGTTTTCTGTGATTTTGCCTTCCACTGTGTGGACACCGTGCTGGGGAGCAGAGTACAAGAGGGAGACATCCATTGGTGACGGCCTGGTTTTTATGAGAATCTACCTGTTGTGACAGCAATGTCATTACCCTAATAGGTTTTCCATGATATTTGGGGCCCATGGTAATGTTAGCCCTTAGCAGAATGTCACTGGCTACTCAGACATCAACCTCCCAATCTTTACCTATTGCTGATCACCCTCTCTTCCTCAGGAAGCCAGTGGTGCCATTCAATCACACATCTGCCCTACAGTGTACAAGGAATAACACCTGAATAATGACCAATAACCCACAGAGATCAGGCAGAACCAAGTACAGGATGGCGTCAAGCTGAAGCTCAGCAGCTAAGAGATCCTCCACCCATGTCATGGGAAATCAGAAACAGAGCCAGAGAGTAGAAAGCACCTGAGCAGATGACTTAAAGTGAACCAACACCCTCTGCGGCGTGTAGGTCGCCGCCAATAAATGACCCCCCCCCACCCCCGAGAACGCCCATATGTCTCACCTTTCCCCAGCGGTAGCGGTGCTGATGCCTACCAACACCCACGCCACAAAGGGTGTTGGTCTGCTTTAAGGGTTGGGAGAGGTCACATTGTGGAAATAGAAAGTAAGATGGAAGCATGACAGGAAAGGGTTATACTGTCTGTGATAGTGAGAGTTATACTTCATTATAAAAAGGTGGTTATTCTAAATTCTCACCTCTGCATGAACCTTCCTGACTACATATTATCCTCTGCTCCTGTATACTACCGGCTGCTTCCTGACTATGGAGTCGATTTAGAGCCAGGTGAGAAAACCCACTCCTTTTTTTTTTAGGAAAGAAAACTGCCATTTAATTTTATTGTCTACCTTGGGCAGCCCCAAAATAGACAATTAAATTGAAAAGCGTTTTTCTCTCGTAGAAAAAGGAGGGAGTTTTCTCATCAGGCTCTGAATCTACCGGTCTCTTTTACTGCTCCTGTGTACGACCTTTGTTTTCTATTCATAGATCTCGGATCCTGGTCTGTCCTTTGCCATATGGCAAAACTCATTTCCTGTTGCCTGACCCAGGTTTTCCAGTGCAGCCCAGCCTATCCTCCCATGTGGGGGGCTCCAGTGAAGACTCTGGTTACACTTAGATTCTGGGCATCTTGAAATAAATGCCAGCCATCAGCTCACTATTTTACTGAGTGCAAAGCACCACTAGTGGTAATAAACAGGAAGTTTAGGAGTGTACGACTCCAAGCCACACAGCAAAGATGCCCCCCCCCCTCACACAGCTGCTGAGCCAAGAAGGAGAGAAAAGCAGAGGAATAACTTGGGGAGGCAGAGCGAGGTGAGTGTCCAACATACTTGAAAAGAGAGCCAATACCTCAAGTGGAGATGTATGAGACACGCAGCACATGTGAAGAGGCCCAACAGAGGGCAAGGGAAAATATTACCCACCTGGCCTGATCTGTAGAGGAACTTCCTCCTCCTTGGTCTCCACAAATCTTTCTCCAGGGTCTGTGAATAAAGATAAGATAAGAGTGACACTCCTGTAATGAAATGAGAAACAATAGAGTGTGCAGAAGGAATGGAGTAATCTTTGCTATACAAGAATTGTTACTCACCTGGGCTGATCTGTAGACACCCTTTCACTTTTATCTTCACAATTTCTGCATCTTCCTCCTCCTCAGTTGTCACATTTCTCTCTATAGTGGCTCTTGGGTCTGTGAATAAAGATGAGAGTAATACCCCTGTACTGAGATGTACAAGACACAAGAGTGTTCAGTTTGACTGAAACAGGGAGAATGGGGGGGAATCTTTTCTATAGAAGGTTTATTACTCACCTGGGCTGATCTGTAGAGGAACTTCCTCCTCCTTGGTCTCCAGAAATCCTTCCCTACTCTCCTCCGATGTCACAATTGTCACTCTTGGGTCTTCGGAGGCTGTGAATAAACATGAGAGTAAGATAATTAGAATGTGTATGCAGTAGTGGGGTGGGTGAGTGAGAAGAACAGTGACACCCCTTATAATCAGGTAAGGAATTCTCTTACCATATGATGGGAGGAGCTGCTGATCCTCCATAATAGGGTCAATAGAGATTCTTGTGTCCTGGCTCTGTAGTTGTCTCTCTGGAACACATGAAATCAGATATCACCCCTGGAAGCTCAGACAGGTGGTAAGATATCCCAGCAGCATCCACACACCGCTGAAGGGTGTGAGCGCACACTTAGGAATATGCTCAATGCCCTGCACCCGTTGCTTTTTTTTCCCCCTTCTCCACCATGGGTCACTCTCAATACAAAAAGAAGCGGCACTAGAAGGCTTGCTTGTAGAGGGCTGAGCAGTTATTTATAAAGCACCATCATATTCCGTGGTGTTGTACGAAGTAGACATTACAGGAGGGTAGGAGGAGTAACATACAGGTGCAATGCAAAAAATGTGAATATCATCAAAAGTTATTTTGTTGAAAAACTAAAACTTATATTGAGTCAATACAAACAGAGTGAACTTGTTCAAGTGTTTTATGTTAATGTTGAGGATTATGGCTTACAGCCAAGGAAAACCATATCTTATCTCAGAAAGAATATTATATAAGACCAACTGTAAAAAGAGTATTTAACACAGAAATGTTGGCCAAATGAAAAGTACGTACAGTAAATTCACTCAATACTTGGTTGGGGCTCCTTTTCTATGAATCAATGCGGCGTGGCATGAAGGCGGACATTCACAATTGATGACCAGTGTTATCAACTATTACTTATTATTGTGCATACTGAAGCAAAAAAGGGACGGGGAACTGGGAACAAGACCGCACCAGCTACAATAAAGGGAGTGTGCACATGAGAGGATAGAGGCACACAAAGTGCAATAGTGAACCAAACAAACCCTGAGGAGTCCCACAACTCCTCAATCTATCCTCTCCTAACAATGGCACCACTCAAAAATATAAATAAATATAATACTTCTTTAGTAATTGGGCAAAAAAACTATATACAAAATTACAATCTTTAAAAACAGTTAAAATACATATATATACACCTGTGAAGGAAAAAAGGGGGGGGAGAAAACACACACAACCCCCTAAGATGGTAATAGCTTTTGGGCCATGACTATAAATTGATGATAAATTATATCTCTGCTGTTTGATAACCCTGACTGTCTATATATAAAGCTGTGTACAAAAATAACTAAAAACTAACCTAATGTACTCTACTGTGCTAAATCTGAAAACCTGTGCAATGTGCCAATTAAAGTGCTATGTGCCAGTGCAACAATTCATATAATATAAATACAACAGTATACAATACTAATACATCTGATAAGAGGACAGCCAGGGAACAGAAAAGCAGACCAGATGAACACTAATGAGCTTACATATCAAATTTGGCCAACCAGCATGGACACCCCACACTCCCGCCGACGCGTTGCGTGATGACCGCGCGTCACTTCACCAGGGCAAACACACATGCATATTTCCCACAACCGTCCTTTTAAACTCACCCCACCACGATCCCCCGCCCTACGCCAGATCGCTCCGTGCACGAGAACGCACTCCGGCCGGAAGCGCGTCACCCGTGACAGTCCGCATGACGCGCGCTGGCCGGAAGCGAGTCAGCGGACTATGCGTTCCAGCCACCCGGAAGCGTGTGTTCAACGGCTGGGGCTGACACATACAGGCAGGGAGGGGGATGGCGCACGGAGGGACCGGGGAAGGCGTGCAAAAGGTGAGCAGAACATACATGAAAGACATACAGAACAAACAATATATCATCTGTGTCTTTAACCATTTAACCCTTGTTTTTTATTTGTATATCCTGCTGCTACATACAAATAATCGGTGCCTATGAACTATCTTAATAAAGGAGAACTATTATTGTGCATATTTGATAATATTTGTAGCAATATAATTTGTGTGTGATTTGCAGCTTGCTCTCCAAGTTTCGGCACTGATGAAGATTGAAACTTGTGCAAGTCTGCCATAATATGAAGTAGTTATGTTTGAAATTTTTTAAAGTGGGCCAAAACCCAGGATTTTGACTTTCCTGGGATTTGGTCCGTGCCCCGCTGTTTGAAACCCCCCAGGTCGCCTGATCTCACTTACCCTCCCCCGGCCCAACGGTGCATGCATATCCTTCTCATCCAATCAGGGAGCTTAGATCCGCTCAAGCCCCTTCGTCCAGGAGCTTGTCTAATTCAAGCGCGCTGGCGGCCGCATCCCTCGCTACCTCTTATCAAGGAGTGTGCCCGTGCAGGCCGTTGTCTGGCACAAATGACTGGCGCGGGCACGCACCCTGCTAAAGGGATACAGCCGCAGCTTGCGCATGCACCGTTGGACCAGGAAAGAAGGTGAGTTTCCGAGCAACCTGGGGGTTTCTCACAGCAGGGCAACCCGATTCTGGATGCCTTGGGGGGGTATCCAGCGGCTCTGGAACCTTTTAGATTTCACGGCTATTGGAGAATGGGTTTGGGTCCAATTTAAGTAGTGTTTCTACCTCAAAAATAGTTTTTAGATATTGTAATGTTGCATGCAATATTTATGAAGGATAACACAACTGAATTATGCTTTAACAGATGAATAAATAATTATTTTATTATGATCAGAGTTTTTGCAGGGTCTATGCAGCAATAAGGTTTGGGGAGGCCCATATTTGGTACACATCCAGAGGTTCCTCTAGGAACTTTCCAATTGTGGCAGGACGTGAAAAGGTTCATGTCTTGGTGCCCCCAGCGCATGCATAGCTCGAAAAATTAGATGATTGACTTGCATGTGGTCCACTCCTGGAATCAGGATCGCTGAGATGCACGGAACATTCTTCATGGCCCAGAGTAATATCCAGCTAATCTCTTTGAGAGCTCTCCTGATCTCCTGGTGCGCCCTTGGTGGTTGATATATGCCACTGCCATCATGTTGTCTACTTGAACCCTGATGGGATGACCCTTCAGAATCGAGGTCCAATGTGTGAGAGACAGTAGAATCGCTCTCTGCTCCAGGATATTTATAGGAAGTCTGCTCCTCTCAAGTATAGACCCCAACCCATTGGGCAACGGTGGTGACAGTTTTCCACTGTACCAAGAGAAAGGATTTGCCCACCTGAAGAGGTTGGGGTTTGAGCCACCAGGCTAGAGACTGCCTTGCTGAGTGTGTCATTCAAAGGGAGTGATCCAGGGTCTCTGTTCAATCCCAAATTGACAGCATTACCGACTGTAGACCCCCTTCTTTGTGAAAGTCAAGTAGACTTGCCCCCTGTGGCTTCACAATACCATCCAAACACTCCCCAAACAGACAACCTCCCAGAAAAGGAAGTCCCATCAGAGGCTTCTTGGAAATAGAGTCGGACAACCGTTGCTTAAGCCACACTAAACGTCTCTTGAGGCACCTGCAGGGCTAAAGCCTTGGCATTTAGTCTAGCAATATCATCCATTGAAGAGATGACGTACTTGTAGATTTCCATGCTGGACTTTATCAACTGAGAGCATAAATTACGGGAGTGACCAGCCCGAACTTAAATCAGGCCAACGCCCCACTCTCGCAGATAACCTCTCAGAATGCCTATAATACTAGCCTTCATTAAGAGTCAGTGCTGGGAAAGGAATCCATGCTGTCACGTTCGGTGGTCAATCACGGGACTCCTTTCCCAGCATAATCTCCTCCTCCTCGAAATCGGAAGACTCCATGGAAACCAGATTTTTCTTTCTCAACCATTTCCAACTGGAAAAAATGAAAACCTGGAATATCAGAACGAGGTGTAGCTGCCAGCGGAGCAGTAAGCCTAATGGGAGCGGACCCTGAGGCTTCCATAGAGTGAAATACCTTTGTGGGTGGCAGCTGCCTCTTTAATCTGGAAAGTACTGTCGTGGAGGTGCATTCTGAGCAGATAGGACTGTCCTCTTCCAGAGGCCCGAAGGAGGCAGGCAGGCCAGGTGGAGAAGTGGGAAACAGGCAGCGCCCCCGCAAGGAAGCACCGGTTAGGAAGTGCGGGTAGATGCACGAGCAGCAGGTAGAAGGCCATGAGGAAGCCGTTGGTGAAGTTCCCCTAGCCAGGTAGCGGCAACAGCGGACCACAAAGAAGATGTGGCGGCAGGCACAGAAAACCCAAGCCGAAAGTCTCACCACTACCGGAAGGGAGCCCGGAAGAGCCTGAATTCACCTTCCTGCTAGAGCCGGGGCCGCGCCCTAGCCCCGCCCCTCGACCAGTGGCGCTCCCGCCCCCTTCCATGGTGAGAAATTTGAAAAGACCAATTACCAAAATTGCAACAGCCCTTACCACCTAAACTGTTCAAATAAACTAAGAAACAGGTAAAGGGGAAACATTTCCCCTTAATCCCCCCTGCAGGTTCACCAGGACAAAAACCTGTGGCTAGTTGTCCCTTCAGAAAGGAACTCCATACCAAAAGTGACACCCCGCAGGGCCCTGGCGCTTACGCTTAATTCACCCTGATCCGGCGCTATCAGCCTAACTGACTCCAGGAGACATAGGTGGGTCCACCAATGGGAACGGAGGAGCTGGGGGAGTGGCCAGGGAGGGGAGTTAATTATTCTATGCGGTGAGGAGATGCTTACATATTGCCACTAGAGGCATGGCGGGGTGCACACAAAAAGCAACACTCTGGGCTTTTTAAAGCAGACCTTCACCCGGAATAAGAGCCTATGTTATGTTTCCCACACCCTGTACATACAGATTGCTCACATTAAAAATCATCCTACCTGTATCTACTGCATGTTATGAGCCTTTCAACATCCAAGATGGCGGCTCATGGACCATCAGGCAGCCTGCAAACAGGAAGTGTCTCCAGACTGTGTCACTCTGCATTCTGGGATTGCTGTCCTTTCCCTGGCCCCAGCTCTGCTCTGTCTGTGCAAAGCACAGCTATAACCCCCACCCTGTACTTTATCCCCCTCTCCTCTCCTCAGTATGTGATTTTTCCGAGTCAAGACGGCGGCGTCCTGAACAGGGTTGCAGCCCAGTGGGGGAAAGAATAATAGGCAAGTGACTAAAAACTTAAAATATATTAATTTTAGATGTTGGGGAAGAAGGGGGAGGGGCCAGAGAGACATGTGGGCGCAGAAGAGGGGCAGCAAGGGGTAAGTAGAGGAGGTAACGAAAGACACAGGATTATCCCCGCAACATAATCTCCAGTGACTCTCCGCTTAGTACAGACATGTTCGTAATGATCGTTAGAGAAGCAGAGAAACCGCAACATAATGGGAAAGATATAATAGCAGCACTTACCTCACGTTACTGCCACAGCTACAGCAAAATGGCCGGCCCAACACCAGGGACATTCATACACATTCAGCACAAAATAGACGACGGGAAAATGGCCACCAAGCCACGCCTCACTGTTGCCAATGGCTCCGTCCCAGCCAATCCTGTCTAGCAATACTCAGTGCCGTGTCCTCTCTTTGGCTCCGCCCCTTCTGACGCAGTATAACAGCATGGCGGCAGCATGATCTAGAATAGAGACTTGGGCGGAGTCTCGGTAGCGGGCGGCTCCGACGAGTGCGGGTGTGAGAGCCATGAAATAGAGATCTGGGGGGCATCCCACCACATGCACCGCCACCCAGGCATCCGCACCTCCTTTTATATGCCCTAGGTCACCTCACCACGGTATATGTGTGCAAATATTCGCTCTGTGCCAGACGTTAAAGCGGAGCTAAACTCAGCCAGCCCAGGGAACTCACAGGCATCCTGATTTGGGGAGCCACATGGCTTTTCATCCAATCAGCTGTGTCTGGCGCGCATATTAATGAGCACCATAGAGCATGGCATGAATATTAATGGTAGAGGCTCATGATTTAAAGTGGACCAACACCCACGGGTGATCGGCCCGGGAATCTATAAGATTCCCGGGCCGATCACCTCCCTCCCCGCGGGACATCCGAGATCGGGATGTCCCGCGGGGTGAAACCCCCCCAAACACCCCAAACTCCTTACCTTATCTTCGGCGGCGGCCGGCCGCCACCGCCTCCCTCGCGCCCCTCTAGGTGTGCGCGCGCCCGCGCCGGCCGTCTGTGAATGGCCGGCGCGGGCACGCGCGCGTCAAGAGGGACGCGCGGGAGGCGGCGGCGGAGGAGCCGCTTGTCCGTCGGCGCTGGGAGCGGGGAGAGGTGAGTTGTTCGGGGGGGTTTCACACAGCGGGGCACCCCGATCGGGGGTGCCCCACCGAAGTGGACCAAGACCCAGGATAGTCAAAATCCTGGGTGTTGGTCCACTTTAATGTTGGTCATGTAGTAATTTGTTATTAATGACTATAATGTTTGGGCATATTAATGAGCACCATAGAGCATGGCATGAATATTAATGGTAGAGGCTTCTGATTTAATGTTGGTCAAGTAGTAATTTGTTATCAATGACTATAATGTTTGTGCATATTAATGAGCAACATAGAGCATGGCATGAATATTAATGGTAGAGGCTTATGATTTAATGTCGGTCATGTAGTAATTTGTTATTAATGATGACTATAATGTTTGGGCATATTAATGAGCAACATAGAGCATGGCATGAATATTAATGGTAGAGGCTTCTGATTTAATGTTGGTCATGTAGTAATTTGTTATCAATGACTATAGTAGTTTGTGCATATTAATGAGCAACATAGAGCATGGCATGAATATTAATGGTAGAGGCTTATGATTTAATGTTGGTCATGTAGTAATTAGGTATTAATGACTGTATAATGTTTGGGCATATTGATGAGCACCATAGAGCATGGCATGAATATTAATGGTAGAGGCTTCTGATTGAATGTCGGTCATGTAGTAATTTGTTATTAATGACTATAATGTTTGGGCATATTAATGAGCAACATAGAGCATGGCATGAATATTAATGGTAGAAGTTTCTGATTGAATGTCGGTCATGTAGTAATTTGTTATTAATGGCTGTATAATGTGGCATATTAATGGGCCCCATACAGCTCTGTATGGGACACAGCACTGGCATCCCTGCTCTCCCTGTGCTCTGTTGCACGCTCCTTTCGGTCAATCTGAGTGGTGGCGCCTCAGCTGTGAGATGTGGGGGTGCTGTTAGATCGCCTGAAAAATGATTTTTTTTTCCTTGGGGCATCCCACTGCTCAGATGAGCTGAGTTCCCTCATGTGGGGTCCCCTTGCCCCAGGCCTGGTCTTGGAGTTACTCAGCTGGGGCCCTGGTGACCTGTTAGGGATGGGGTTGGGGGGCCTCCAGTTGTGGGATCAGCCATAGTCCCGCCTTTGTGTGGCTGGGGGCGGGGCCTATAGATGGGGGTTCTGCCCCTTTGCCTTCACCCCCTCTGTGGTGTAGGTGGGAGTTGTGGCTCCACTACCATGGTTTGCATAGTGTTGGTCCTGGTTAGGCTGTGGCTGCTCCCCCAGCAGCCGCCCTGAGATCTAAAAGCTCCAGTGGCCGGCTGCTAGCTTCCTCCCTAAAGCAACCCGAATTGGGATGCCCTTCTGTGTGAAACCTTCAGGGCGCCGTAAATCGCTCACTATTCCCCAGTTCAGCGACACGTGCAGGCTCTCGCCCTATTGGTTTTCAGTGGAGAGCAAGTGCTGCGGTATGCATGCACTTCTTCCACAGCCATTCAGATAGCTGGGGCTGCAGCATGCAGGCCACTGCCTATGTACGTAGTAGTGCGCTACCCATTGCAGGCAATCAGAGCCCTTTGCCGAATTATGTAAATTTGCCGAAGGGCTCTGATTGTATGAAAGGCAGAACCTGCGCCATTGGACTGAGAAGAGGTGGGTTTTGCACAGTCAGGCATCCCAATTTGGGATGCCGTCGGGGCACAGAACAAAGGCCGGGAAAGTTAAATTCCCAGGCTTTGCACTGTTTAAATAGGGGGCACAGTAAAGATGGCAGATTGAGTAGAATGTAATATAGGAAGAGGGTGCATTGCCAATAAAGGTGGCAGTGGTAGCTTGAAAGAACGTGGTAACATTGATAGTGCAACACCATCCCTGGGTAAAATCTCTGGCTCTATAACAAAATCATTTTTTTTTCTATTTTTAATTGTATTGCTAGAATGTGGGGAGTGTTTGATATAAATGTAAAGAGCCTTGTGAACTGGTATAGGGGTCTCATGGATCTCTTACTGCTAGCAGGGGAGAAAGCCAGGCACATACAATTTATGTGGCTGGCGTTTAATGGTAGGAGAGCCAGCCATGTAAATTTTACATGGTTGGCGTTAGAAGGGTTAAAGTTAAACCAAGTTCAAACCGCCCATATACACCCCCTTACTCTATACAGAACCTTGGAGAAGTCTTCCTGCCCCCCTTCCCATCTGTCCCCCCTGCATCACCTGCCCCTATTGTGTGTGCTGCTGGGATATCTCTCCACCTGGCTTCTTCTATATCTCTGATGTCACATCTTCACTCATGTCTTCCAGAGTGTCACCTACAGAGCGGACAGGCAGGACGAGTATCGGGCAGAAGGACATCAACATCTTTACAGGGCGGACACCATGATGGAGGCTCAGCAGCTCCTCCTATCACCGGGTAAGAGGGTGCACCACTGAGCACACCTCCATTACCACACACTCGCACCTTCTAGTGGTCTCACTCTCATCTCTTATTCACAGACCCCAGAGACTCTATAGAGACAAAGGAGGAAAAAGGGAGAAGGAAGAAGAGAGACCAAGAAGGTAGAAGCTCCTCTACAGATCAGGCCATGTGAGTAATATTGTTTTATTAATTACATTAGATACATCAGTGCTTGAGGTATCTGCTTTACCAGAATGTTGGAAATTAACCTCTCTCTCCCTCAGTGTGTTTCAGCGGCTGCCGGCACCATTAGAATGGCAGTTAATAATGCTGGGCTACCCAGGTCAGGGAATAGGTTTTGCCATATGGCAGAGGACAGACCACGATCAGAGATCTGTGGATAACAGACAGTGATCGGGTAATAATATGGCTGGCTGAGGTCATCCCCAGGAGCAGAGGTTGAGATGTAGCAAGGAAGCAGCCGAGGTCAAACACAGAAGAAGCAGGTGAGATGTAGTAAGGAAGCTGCCAAGGTCGTACACAGGAGCAATGGTTGAGAAATAGGAAGCTGTAAAGGCCGTACACAACAGCAGCAGATGAGATGTAGTCAAGACACAAGCTGGGTCATTACAAGGATCAGCAGTTCAGGATATCAGAAATCAAAGCGAGGAAAAATTGTGGATTAGTTCTTTCCCATGCTGCCATTGTAAGCCAGAGAGACCAGTCTGGTCTTAGGAGTGCAGATAAAGTTTGAGATGTAGCTCAGCCTTTTAGAGATTCATGTAGAGTTCCCTTTGATGATCAACCTGGACCCTAGTATACCAAGATGTACCCCTGCTAATTGGCGCCTCAGTGAATCACTTCTTTCTACCCAGGACACTTACATTAAAGTACAAGAGACTCTAGTGGAATATTTCTCAACCAATCAACATTTGGTGGAATCCCCAGTTACACTCTGGGAGGCCCACAAATATCCAATTCTCGACATCCAATAAAAGGGAGACAGAAACCAAAATGAAAAACCTCTCAAATTTCAAAGGGCAGAACAGGAATGGAAAAATAACCGGACTTTAGATATAAAAGAAAAAGTTGAACTTAATCTTTTACTAAATGATAGGGTGGAAAAGCAGCTGCATCAGACTCGCCAAAAATTCTACACCGAGAGCAACAAGCCGGATGCTATGCTGGCAACACAACTCCAACTCCCGATACATAGGGCCCAACAAGTCGCAAATATTAAAGTGGCAAAATGAGGACAGGACAGGGGTTAGAAAAAAAAAAAAAAGACCCCTTACCTCACCCAGGGGCCCGCGCTGCTCTCCCAGTGCCCCAGTCCTGCTTGAAAGCACAGAGCCGCATCCCCCCGATCCGTGTGCTTTCACTGCAGCGGCAGCACAAAGACTGGGGGAGTGGCACTGGCCCAAGGAGAAGGTAACCCCTCCTCCCCTCTTGCCTCAGCACCAGAGTAGGTTGGCAGGTCGGGGGGGAGGGTCACTTTTGACTAAACTTTTGGTTTAATGCCCTCAGATCTGGCTCACCACTAAATCTAACTTCCGTAATGGCTGATATTCGTATGATGCCGATACCCGATAAAGATGGCCTGATATCAAATTACAGATCTATTTTGTTACTTAACCAAGATAAAAAAAACTTTTGGCTGAGATACTTGCTACATGTCTAAACTCTCTCCTGGGAACCATCATCCATAAAGACCAAACAGGCTTTGTACCACTTCGATGGGCAAGTTATAACACAAGACTGTCTTGAGTTGTTTCCAAGAACCAACCAACATGATGACATTGCATTAGTCCAACATAAAGGCTTCGTTTTACAGCCATAGGAGAATGTCTGAGGGGTAAATCAGATAGTTGATTGGGTAAGAAGATAGGAGTTTTTTTTCCTTAAAATTAGCTAAATATATATGGGCTAGATAGACAGGCAAAGATAACCAAGAGTAGGAGGGTGGAGCCCTTTTAAAGATTCACACTATTGGTGAATGCCAAAGGGCGGGAGCCAATAGAGCTCAGTTTTAACTGAAAATGTAATTCTGTATATAAACCATAATACAAAAAATGTAAATATATGCCCGAGTCTGACTATGACCCGTAGTGTATTGTTACCAGATGGTATTAATATTTAATAATGATTTACAAGGTATTACTTTCACCTTACATGAAATAAAAATGATGTGGGTTTTTATATGTCTATTTGGTTGTGTACATTACTTTGATGTGGGTACTGCACATATTCCTTAGTTTTTGTGTCTATATGTATGGTCTTTTTCTGTAAGACACACCATCAGTTAGGTGATATAAGAATGATTATGTTTAGCCAGAAGTCAGTCTCGGACTGGTACGAAGGGACATCTTGCTGTAGCCAGAGAATGCTGACTCTATTGTCCAGGCTAAAGGGTGGTGGAGCTCCCTGGACTGTTCTTTGAAATATCACCAAACCTCCTGTAGGTATAATAAATGTTTCTATTTTTTATATAAACCAAGTGTGTAAGTCCTTCTATTCTGACTCGCCCAAATGGCAGTAAATGGAATCCTGTAGACAGCTCCACGTCCCTTGTGTGTGTCTGTGATGGATGTTTTTTCTACTCCATAAGGCTTGGCAGATAGCTTACTCGATTGTTGGTTAGATCACATGGAAGTTTTGAAAGCTTTATTTCAGTACAGAATCTTGTTACAGCAGACATGTACGTTTAATACAGCTGGAAACTTGTGATGTAATCCATACAGCAACAACAGGTAAAGAACTGTAGCTGCATAAGGCTAGCAGTAGATGTGCACTGCCAGACTAAAATGGCCTTGAAATGTTGGTAATTCATTACAATGGTATTCATTATATACCATTATGTTCACGTGTGCATAATCTACATGCTTGTTACTTACCTCAATCTTGCTAATTAACTATGCACAGCCTATTGTATGCCTAATTGCATTTACAAATTATTACTCAGTAAATGACTGTACGTCATGATTGATACAGAGTTTTGTCATTATTTTGCCTTAGTTTATACATAAGAATGAGGCCTTGGCATATGAAGTATGGCCATGTAACATTTATGACTAATACATTGTGGTTCCTTGAGTTTCAGCAGCCCTTGGGTTTCAACATATCACCTACTTCAGTTTCAAGCTTACCGAAACACTGGTATCCTTTTTTTCTTTTTTTCTTCAAACTGTTTTTTTTTTTTTTTACTTTCACCTAAAGCTTACCTAAATACATTTTGCATGGTATTTGAGCCTCATGCTTCCCTAAATGCCTTATACCTATTTAAAACTCGATATTCTTCTGCAGAATATTGACGTCTATTTCCTTTATTACATGTATAATGAATTGGTTTGCAAAATACCACTTCAGCTTCAAGAGTACCTAAACACGTATAACCTTTTTTAGAGCATTTTTGCCTATCCATATTTCAATATATTTTTTAGAACCTTCAAACTTACCTAAACTACATTGTATTTGTATATGCCTCATGCTTACCCAAACTCGATATTCCTTTATAGAATATTAAAGTTCTTAGAGACGGGCGCTCAATGTGTGAAAACCCCTCTGTCCTCAGAGTTCAATCAGATATTCAGATAAATACACAGAGCTCCCTCAAAAATTCTTCACTATCCCACAGCACATGCACCAGCACCCAGGATTTATCCTAAGACGCATGCACACTGAAACAAGGTGCTGAGCACAATCCTCCACCACAGTGTGAATTTTCTTACCAGATTGGTTCAGTTGGTCACGCTTTGATAAATCCACATGAGTAATTTTCCATCCATCCAACAATCAGATTGATTCCACTGCTAACAATTTAATTGATCCAGATATATAATTTTCAATGTACCCAAAGTATTCAGGTAGACAAAACGTATATGTTTCCCACCTGGCGGGGCAACTAGCTTGGCAAGCATATATTTGTTCTACCTGACAAGGCAACGAGTTTATTAGCTGGAACCAGCAATCCATCTTGAGCTAAGGGCATGTTGGCAAGCTATACTAAGGGTGGTAATCTACTAACCAATTTGCAATCCCCTAAACGGCACTCTATTGTAGTGATCCCCAACCCTCTCGCAAGCAGCAGTTCAGATTATACAGATCTCCACACAGACTCACAGGTGAATAATTAGTGCAGGAGCAGAGCTACTGAGCTGCCATGTGGAGATCCACAAAACATGACCTGTTGCTGGCTGTAGAGCAGATGGTTGGGGAACACTACTCTATTGGAACCATGCTACACTTCATAAATTGGCTTGCAGAGTATAAAAAGTTGCTTGCAAAAGTATTGGGTGACATGCGTATTGGGTCAGTTGTTACAGTTTAGTGCAAATTTATGGTTTAGACATCTCTTCTTTCCCTGGGCAGATGACTAGGCATGTACGGTACTGGTATTTTTGGGGCAGGTTGTTAGCCAAAAGTTGGTAGTCCTGTTTGCACAAATACAGTAACTAACAGGGGTACCTAACTTTTAGCATTATAGATACCTAGAAGTACATGTTTGTCTGCAAGCAAATGTCGTCAGGACTAACATCACTTTTCTACCCACCCCCATAGACATTCTGAGAGATAAACCCGTCTGCTGACATCTCAGCCAATGGTACTAGGTAGGTTTGACAATGACTGCAGAAAATTAGACGATGTTTTATCATTTGATGGTTACCCCATGCCCAAAGTAAGTAAACTGATTAAAAAGTTAGGAGGGGTGAGGTTCCTCAGAACTATTGATCTCACTAAAGGTTACTGGCAGACCCCCTTACCTGAGGAGACAAAAACAAAAAATTCCTGTCAGGCTTACTGGTAACCGGTCTTCAGGATGGCCACAGAGAGAGGAGCTCCTCCCCCTATAGAGGAAACACAAACTGGGACAGAAGTCTCACCTCTTCCTCCCAGTCCTCAGTATTAAGCAAGAAAACACTAATACCACTGTACTAATCAGGAGGGTCGTATGACGCCCTGAAGGACTCGTAGAAACACTGTTACCGGTAAGCCTAACAGGGATTTTCTCCCCTCGTCCTTCAGGACGGGCACGGAGAGGACCAACAAGAAATGCATCCTAAAGGTGAAATGCCCCCCTTCTTTTTCTGCCCAGGATGTTGAGACTGCTCTTGTGGAATGGACTGAACTATAAGGAGGTGGAGTATCCATACAGGTGTAAGACAAGGAGATGGCCTGTCTAATCCATCTGGCAATGGTATTCTTGTCAATAGAGGAAACTGCAGCCCAAGATCACTGCCACAGCCCTGGCCATCCAAAATGGCGTTGGAATACAGGCGCCCGGAAGTAGCATCAACCTGCAGGGCAACATGGAAACTGCAAGTGAGAATCAGGCTGGACCCTGGGGAAGCAGCCCAGCCTGCCACCGCCGGCTGTCACGCTCCCTGACCCACAGCCCCCACTGAGGAACTAAAGAGTCCAGCAGGTGCCCCAATGACTTGGTGCTCCAGCAAACTCTGACCCTGTGTGAGTAAAGCCCCGGGGCGGCGAGCCCCGCCCTCCGGGTTCTCCTGGCGTTTGAAAATAACAAACTGGACGATGCTATCCCAGATGTTTCCTTGAGAGGAGAAACAAGATGTCTGGGAGAGGAGATGGGGCTTTTAAACTGTCCCAGTTTACATTTACTCTATAGGAGGAGGAGCCTCTCTGTGGCGTCCTGAGGGGAGAAAACTGCCTATTCCAAGTATGTCACACACCCCGCTTCCACTCATGACATATGGGTAGTTACCTGTAGAGCGCGAACTTCTGCAGAGATGAAAGCAAAAAAGAAGCCCTTCCCGGTCCATAAATATCTGGGACCTCCCACTCACTTCCCAGTTCCTTCTCTGCAGGACGGCAAGCAAGTCAGAAGATGTATGCTGCTCTTCCTTGCAGGTAAGCCAGGCTTACACCCGGCCTTGTTTTGCCCTATTTCTGCCCGGACCTTTATACATTAAGCCCAATTCTAGCCTCCCAGCCTTGGCTGCAGGTCCGGGTGATGGTAGGCATCACCTTAATAGGTGTTTAGGGAGCCACGCTCCCCCGTAATACCCCATACAAGGGGGTAGGCGGTATCTGGGTTGTGATCCCGGTTTGGGATGCCCTGTCCCTTTTATTTTATATATATATCCCTTACACCCACGGTGCGGGTTTCCCCCCCTTCTGGGTCCCTCTGTTAACCCTCTAGTGGGGGGGGGGGATGGATATTCTCTCTCTTCGTTTTCTTTCATCTTTATGTGAGTGTGTGTGTGTGTGATTGGGTGCTTCACCTTACAGGGCTGTAAGCCTTTTCTTGCATTTTCTTCAGTCCGCTGAGGGGAGCTTCTTCCCCTCAGGCTGCGGTGTTTGAGGGGGCGGGGCCGGGTGCTCGCGCGCTGTCCGCCCCCTCCTGCTTTGGCACCTTTTGCAGTCCAAGCCGGCTGCTGGGAACCACGCTGCTGGTTGTGAGGGAAGGGGGCGGGGCCAGGCGTGGCGCGCGATCCGTGCTGGCCCGCCCCTTCTCCCTCTCTCTTTGCTGCGGTGCTGCTAGCTGCCATCTTGCGAGACACGTGAGTGCCCTCCTGGGGCCCCCTTTTCATCTGTTATGGTATTTTACATGTGCCCCATTCAGACTGGGGGCAGCGCTGGTCACACTGTGTTATAAATTAATTTTTGTTTGATTGTACTATGCATATGTGTGTGTGTGCAGGTGTTTATGGCCACTGCCTTGTGTCTTTCAGGAGGGCTCCTCTGCTTAAAAGGGGGTTTTACTCCCTAGAGTAATTTGGGGAACCTATAAATCCTCCCACTCGGGACCAAAAGGGGCATCCCGGGTTGCTTACCAGCGTAACTCCCTCCGGTCATTGCGACTACCTTAAAATCACCATATGGAGGCTCCACAGGATACCGGGCTGGGGCTCCCTTTGGGACAATCCTGGCTATGTGTGGGTTGTGGGGTACCCCTTACGGGGGAGAATGTACTAATTTGAATACCATGTGCGCAACAGGCCATAACGCGGCAGTCGGGATCCCAGGCGTCTGGGTCAGTGCCGCCCGTCTCATCTCCTACCCCACCCTGCATTATCTGTACCCCAGGTGACACGGTCATTAGTGGGGAGTCGCACTCGGATGTATGTGCTAGGCTGGCCAACCTCGAGAAAATTATTTCTAGCTCAGTGGGCAGAAAGGCCCCTGCTAAGAAAAGGCATCTGTCACTGGCTACGCCGGTAATTGATTTTGATGATTATGACTCCCCTGACTGGGCTGATTATTCCCCGCTTGAGGGAGGAATCTGAGACTGAGGAACTGCAGTTCTTTAATTCTGATGCCGGGCAGGTGCTGGGGGATGCTGTTGATACCCCCAGGGTCCTGACCCATCTGTTAGAGGTTCTGGATATTTCCCCACCAGCGGAGGCCCCTCCGAAGAAGGGGGAATTCTTTGGGTTCTCTAAGCCCTGCTTGGAGTTCCCAAATCAGGATAATTTTGACAGCATGATTCTTAGAGAATGGGAGAAGCCGAGTCGGCTTCACAATGTTCCTCAGGGATGGGATAGGAAGTATCCCTTTCCGGTTGACGCGGTGAAGCGCTGGTCTTTCCCTCCCGAGGTTGATGCGCCCATCTTAGGATTGTCCAACACCTCCGTTGTACAAACTCCTGATGCCACTACCCTTAAGGATGACGAGGACAAGCGCATTGATCAGATGGCATGTCATGTCTTTGCCAGTGTGGGTTCAGCCTTGCGGCCTGTCTGTGCATCGGCACTCGTGGCTGTGGCTACCAGGTCTGAGATTAGGGACATGTTAAATGGGTCCCAGCTCAACCCGGCCAGCGTTGAATTCACAACCCCTAAGAGGTGTGAATTGTTCATGAATTTTGTTTTGTCAGCTATGGACGACACTATTACCATGTGTAGTAGAACTTCGGCTCTGCTGGTGGCCATGCGCTGATCGGTCTGGCAACGCCAGTGGGCGGCTGACATTGCGGCCAAGAAATCACTTACAGCTCTGCCCTTCCTGGGTACGCGGCTGTTTGGAGACAAATTGGATTCTGTGGCGAAAGGTGGAAGGCTACCTCAGCGTAAGAAGCAGCGTCGCTCCTTTCGGGGGGCAAGCTCCTTCAATCCTTCCTTTCGAGGTGCCAGAGCGGGCAGAGGTCTTGCCTACTCTAGCTTCAGAGGCGATTCCTGGAACAGAGGCAGAGGACGTGCCCGTCCAGTCTCTATCTGGGGTTCCAAGCCCGCTGCCAAGCCAGCTCAGCAATGAGGAGGCGCCCTCACCCTTACGGGTGGGGGGACGGCTGCGGCTCTTCTTCCAGGTCTGGGCCCAGGAGGTCACAGACAAGTGGATTTTGGAAGTGGTATCATCCGGGTACAAACTGGAGTTCGAGTACCGGCCTCCTCCCAGATTTCTAAGGTCTCGGGTGCCCTCGGATCCCCGGGCTGCGCTGGGGCTCCGGTTGGCTGTGAAGAATCTCCTGGACATGGAGGTCATATGCCCAGTGCCTTTCTCAGAGAGAGGCCGGGGCTACTATTCCAACCTCTTCACGGTTCCCAAAAAGGATGGTTCCATAAGGCCCATTCTGGATTTGAAGCTTCTCAACAGGTTTATCAGAACCAAGAAGTTCCGCATGGAGACTCTGCGCTCAGCCATCAGTTCCCTTCGTCAAGGGGACTTCATGACGTCCATAGACATCAAGGATGCTTATCTCCATGTACCGATCTTCCCAGCACACCAGAGATTTCTCAGGTTTGTGGTGGGAGATCAGCATTTTCAGTTTGTGGCACTTCCGTTCGGGCTGACCTTGGCACCGAGGGTATTTACCAAGGTTCTGGTGGGCATAATGGCCCTGCTCAGAGCCCAGGGCATTCGCATTGTGCCGTATCTGGACGACCTGCTCATTACAGATTCTTCCCTATGCCAGGCGGAGCTGGACACCAGGATGGTGGTGACCATGCTGGAGAGGTTCAGATGGGTGATCAACCACCCCAAATCTTCTCTCTCCCCATCAAGGGAGATCTCTTTTCTGGGCATGATTCTGGATTCCAGTCAGGCCAAAGTGTTCCTACCTCAGCCAAAGGTGCAGAGGGTTCAGGATCTGATACGTATTCTCCTGACCAATCCTCGCCCCTCTATCTGGCTAGGGATGACACTGGTGGGTTTGATGGTGGCTTCCTTCGAGGCAATCCCCTTTGCTCAGTTCCACATGAGGTCGCTCCAACTCCATCTATTGCTGAACTGGGACAGATGTCCACAGTCCTTGGATCAGTCCTTTCTGATGTTTCCCAGGGATCTGCAGTCCCTTCAGTGGTGGCTGGAACCAAGCAATCTGATGAGAGGCAGATCCTTTCTGGCCCCTTGTTGGGAGACAGTTACCACGGATGCCAGCCTGTCGGGCTGGGGAGGTTTCTGGAAGGATCATCAGTTCAAGGGGTTGTGGGGTCCTCAGGAGGCTCACACCCCCATCAATGTCTTGGAGCTCAGAGCTATCCGTTTGGTTCTGTCACGTCTGACACTTCACCTCCAGGGCTTACCGGTTCAGGTTCGAGCGGACAATCGAACTGCGGTAGCTTACATCAATCACCAGGAAGGGACTCGCAGCAGGAGTGCCCTCAGGGAAGTCTCTCTGATTCTGACATGGGCGGAGAGCAATGTTCCTTGCATCTCGGCAGTGTACATTCCGGGAGTGGAAAACACGGAGGCGGACTCCCTGAGCAGGGGGTTTTCTCGCCGAGGGGAATGGTCTCTCAACCACAGGGTATTTCGGGCCTGTGTCACAAGTGGGGGACTCCGGAGGTGGATCACAAGCTTCCATCCTTTGTATCTCTGTCTCAGGATCCTCTGGCCCTGGCAGCGGATGCCTTGTCCCTTGCCTGGAGGGATCTGGGGTTTCTGTACCTGTTTCCCCCTTTCTCCATGGTAGGCAAGGTAGTGCGCAAGCTGGCTCTAGAGGGGGCACCAGCAATTCTGGTGGCCCCAAGGTGGCCAAGACAGGTTTGGTTCGCAGACGTCGTAAGACTGGCTGTAGATCAGTACAGGCTGCCACTGTTTCCGGATCTGATCTCTCAGGGTCCGCTATGTTACCCCAATTTACAAACGCTTGCTTTGACGGCGTGGCTGCTAAAACCTTTATCCTGAGGGAGGAAGGTTTGTCTGAGGCGGTTATTCAGACCTTGATTAGAGCTAGGAAGAGGTCTTCCTCTAACATTTACTATAGGACTTGGCGGTCCTATATTGACTGGTGTGAGGCTAGGGCCTTACCTTGCAGGGTGTTTTCGATGCCTAGGATTTTGGAGTTTCTACAACACGGTCTGGATCTGGGGTTCCAGCTCGGTACTTTGAAGGGTCAGGTTTCTGCCCTGGCTGTCTTTTTTTCAAAGGTCCTTTGCCTTGCATCATCTGGTCAAGACTTTTTTCCAAGGGGTCACTCACGTTCGGCCCCCTAGAAAGCCTTTGATTCCCGTTTGGGACCTAAATTTGGTTCTCTCAGCCCGACAGGGGCCTCCTTTTGAGCCGGTGCAGGATGTGGCACTTTCTGTGCTCACTCAAAAGGTTGCCTTTTTGGTGGCTATTACCTCTGTTCGGCGAGTTGGCGGCTCTGTCTATTTAGGCCCCTTACTTTGAGAGACACCAGGACAAGGTGGTTTTTCGCTTTAAACCTGATTTCCTTCCTAAGGTGATTTCTGCCTTCCATCTCAATCAGGATGTAATTCTCCCTTCCTTGTGTCCTAAGCCTAGCAATGACAAGGAGAGGGTTTTGTGATTACTCACCTGTAAAATGGGTATTATAAATGTCACACATCCCGCTTCATCCCGCCCTTTTGTATTCTGGATCCTTTATTTGGTGAACCTTTTATTGTTAATAATGTTTTATTGTCTCTTCCTGGTCCCCTTACTGCTGTCATATACTGGGAAATGAGTAGGAGGTCCCAGGTATTTATGGACCGGGAGGGGCTTCTTTTTTGCTTTCATCTCTGCAGAAGTTCGCCCTCTACAGGTAACTACCCATATGTCATGAATAGTGGAAGCGGGGTGTGTGACATACTTATAATACCCATTTTACAGGTGAATAATCACAAAATGGTATTTTTCAGTATCGGATGGCTACTGCCAAACATTTCCCATATTTAGAACATGATCACAACCTTCCCACTGTATGAACTTTCATGTTTAATTAATTAAAATACATTTATCACATGCAAAACATTGACTATGGCCTCGCTCCTGTATGAACTTTTTCATGTCTGATAAGGTGTGATTTCTGAAAGAAACATTTCCCACATTCAAAACAAGAATATTGCTTCTCTCCTGTGTGAACTTTTTCATGTGTGATAAGGGCTGATTTGTGAGAGAAACATTTTTCACATTCAGAACAAGAATATGGCTTCTCTCCAGTATGAACGCTTTCATGTCTGATGAGGGCTGATTTTTGAGAGAAACATTTTCCACATTCAGAACAAGAATATGGTTTCTCCCCTGTATGAACTCGTTCATGTGTTATAAGGGCTGTTTTGTAAGAGAAACATTTTCCACATTCAGAACATGAATATGGTTTCTCTCCTGTATGGACTCGTTCATGTGTGATAAGAGCTGATTTCTGGCAAAAACATTTCCCACATTCAGAACAAGAATATGCCGTCTGTCTGTATGAATCCTTTCATGTGTGATAAAGTCCCATTTCCGAGAGAAACATTTCCCACATTCAGAACAGGAAAATGGTTTCTGCCCTGTATGAACGCTTTCATGTGTGATAAGGTTTGATTTGTGAGAAAAACATTTCCCACATTCAGAACATGAGTATGGCTTCTCCCCTGTATGAACTCTTTCATGCATGATAAGTTGTGATTTGTTAGAAAACAATTTGCCACATTCAAAACAGGAATACACTTATTATATGAGAACTTAGAACTATGAGCTACATGGGAGAGGGCATCCATATAATATTCCTTTGTACAGAAGAGATGTGTGGGGTAAACATAGTGGTTGGAGGTAGTCAGTTCTGTAGATTTTGCTGTGGTGTCATCTTCTGTTTTAGCATCTGGAGAGATAAAAGCAGGTTTGGCCCAATTATTATTATTCTACCTGGAGAAGATAGGAAATTGTAAAACTGCACTGTTTCACATAAAAGAGGAGCTGCTGAAATCACTTATGAATATGAAGAAAATGTTTAAGATAAGCAATAAATACATAGAGGTGCATATTTTGGCTACAATAGAAAAGTTTTTCGAGCAAAGCATTTCTTCTGGTGAGGAAGAGTGATTGTTTAGGATCCCCCCCCCCAAACACACATTTCTTCTAGCAGTAACTCTATTTTTATTTGCAGTGTAATATATTAATGAGAGCTTAGTGAACCGAAACGGAATATGGCCCAAACTTTGGAGAAAACTCAATTCGGCATGAGCACAAGTTTGTTCAGAGGAAATCGGATTTTAATTGGCTGCTACATGTGGACTTGTGTGTGACCCCTGCTTCCACTTCCACTTGCACTCAAGTAACAAGGGGTCATAGATGATGTGTTGCACCCGGCCAGTTCACTGCTAGCTATCATCTAACCACCCCTCTGTGGATGTCACACATGCCCTGCCAGTAGAAAATATTGAATATGCGCACACAAGGTCATTATTACCGCTTCTGGAGTCTGGACAGAGGCTGCGGCTGCCATTTGTTAGAGATAGGGAAAGTTGAGCTTTGAACTCAATAGTGGACAGATAGAGGTAGTGTAGTGGAGGGAATTTGTTTGCGGCAGATTCTTTTCTTCTCTTCACAGCTTGCCTGTCAGAAATTTCAGTAAGGGGGAGACTTGGAGAGATTCAGATGTTTCTTTTAAGAGAGAACAATCTAAGTATCCCTGGTTCTTTAATATCTGAATGAATAATATCTTTAAATATACCACGGGATGGGGCATTTCATCATGCCCTGGGGTGAGGACTGGACTGTCCCCAGAGTCAACTCAAGTTGGAGGTGAAGGCCCCCCCGCTCCGCTTCAGAGAAAAAAATGTGCTCAGCGGCACCAGGATTTAGTTCAATGTGAAGAACTCACAGAAGGGTCAGGAAAGGACCATACACTGTGATTGGCAGCTTGGGGAAAGGAAGAAGGGGCATAGTATAATAAACATTCTGCCCCCGCACCGGTCAGTTTTTGCACCAAAAACAACCCTCTAATAATTTAGCTTATTTTTATCAATTCTGTTTATTTCAGATCGAACCCGAACCTTTGGTAAACAATTGGTAGAACTGAATTTTTGAAAAGTTCACCCATCTATAACAACAACCTACAGTTATAATTAATAGACAGGAAAATGTTAGATGAGACGTATTGTAATGTTGAGACATATTGTAACGCAGCTGATGATGTCAAGTCATGCAAGTCAGATAAGCTAGGACCTTGTAGGTGTCCCCCATTGAGTATTTTAAGGATCAGATAAGTTCTAATACATTTAGGACAAGTTTGGCAGAGGGCTGATAGAAAGCAGGAAAGGACGGCGGGGAATCCCTTAGAAGGAGAATTATTCTGTTTTAACCAATTGAACTGAACTCCAATTCACTGCAAGACTCATCCTGGTACAGACTGGCTGTCTGATAAGAGGACTGCTTAAAAACCAAGGTCTCAAAATGTGTGATGAGGGTCAGAACATATAATCTCTTAAAGCGGACCTTCACCCTGAATAAGAGCATATCTTATATGTTTCCCACACCCTGTACATACAGATTGCTCACATTAAAAATCATCCTACCTGCATCTACTGCATGTTATGAGCCTTTAAACATCCAAGATGGCGGCTCAGGGAGCATCAGGCAGCCTGCAAACAGAAGTGTCTTATGACTGTGTCGCTCTGCATTCTGGGATTGATGTCCTTTCCCTGACCCCATCTCTGCTCTGTCTGTGCAAAGCACAGCTATAAACCCACCCCCTGCACTTTATCCCACTCTCCTCAGTATGTGCGATGCTTCTGAGTCAAGATGGCGGCGCCCGTATCCTACGGTCCTGAACAGAACTGCAGCCCGGTGGGGGAAAGAATAATAAGTGACTAAAAACTTAAAACATATTTATTTTAGATGCTGGGGAATAGTTTCTTAAGGGTTTAGGCTGTTCATTAAAGCATGCTGAAGATCCGGTTTAAAGACGCAGGAATATATGCCAGAAACTATCTAAGAATTAAAGACAAATTTCAGCCAAAAAAACGCAGATACGCCCCCCGCCATCATCACCGATAGCTGGCACACCTTCTCCATTTACTGCAATGGAAAAGGGCGTGTTAGGTCTTATTTCATTAGAGTTATACTTTATTATAAAAAGGTGGTTATTCTAAATTCTCACTTCTACATCAAACTCGTAAAGGCCCAGCTACTTTTCATCTTTGTCTGCAACTGTATGGCTGTGCGTGGCCGCACACAGCCAAAGGGTGCGAGTGATGCCGCACGCCACCAATGTGTGTGGCTGGGAATTCTATTCAGCTTCTCCAGCCGCACATTAATATGTGTGGCTGGAGAAGCCGATTGCTGAAGCTGAGGGACGGGGTATAAATTGGACGTCCTTGTCGTGGCTACCTTGCTTTTACATTCATTGCAATCTATGTTAACAGTCCATGTTTTTAGCAAGCTTTTTCAATAGTAGGAGTGTGCAGAGGGTTACATGTCTTTTCTGCTCCTGCATAAGGCCTAGGGCAGCCATGTTAATATCAGATCATCTGCCTCTTATACACAGATTTCTGTGCAGCCCAAACTGTCCTCCCATGTGGGGGGCTCCATTGCAGACCATGGTTACCTATAGATTCTGGGCTTCAGGTCAAGAGAAGAGTCAACTCTCTAAGTCCCTGGAATCAGGGCTTCACCTCCATGGAATCCTCAACTTTCCCAGCCGTAGCTTAGATGGCTACTCCCCACATTCCTGTCACATCCTTAGCAGCCACAACCCCTGCAGCTAACACAATCCTCCCACTATGATAGGAGAGGTGGTGTGCGGCTTTGTTTGGCCTCTGCCCAATCAGCTATGATGGTGGCCGGAATAGCCAAGTGCCTCACTGCCCAAATTATCATCTTGAAATGAATGCCATCCATCAGCTATTTTACTCAGTGCAAAGCACCACTAGAGGTTATAAATGTGAAGTTCATTAGTGTGCGACTTCAGGCCACACAGCAAAGATGGCCCTGAGAACCGCGCAGCCGGCAAGCCACAATTCCTAACAACTACTCAAGTGGTTCCAGCAGCTGAGAAATAACAGAGGCAGAGCGAGGTGAGTGTCAAACATCCTGGTAGATAGAGCTAATACCTAAAGTGTAGATTTTTGAGACACAGCGCCTGTAAAGAGGCCCAAAAGAGGAAATAGGAAAACAAAATTACTAACCCAGGCTGATCTGTAGAGGAACTTCCTCCTCTTCATTCTTCACAGATAATTCTCCCTCCTCCCCAGTTGTCACGTGTGTCACTATAGTGTCTCCAAGGTCTGTGAATAAAGATGAGAGTGAGGATCCTGTATTGAGGTCTATGGGGCACATAGGACACATTTGGAGTGACTGAAACAGGGAAGACTCTGCTCTAAACGATTTATTACTCACCTGGGCTGATTGGTATCTCCTCCACTTTTATCCTCACAACTTTCTCTTCCTCCTCAGTTTTTACATTACTCCCTATAGATTCTCCATGGTCTGTGAATAAAGATAAGAGTGAGGCCCCTGTACTGAAATGTAGAAGACACACCAGTGACTGAACAGAAAGAATACGGAAAATAATTTTCTAGGTTTATTACTCACTGGGGCTGATCTGTAGAATGTCCTCCTTTTCATTCTTCACAAATCCTTCTCCCTCCTCAGTTGTCACATTTGTGACTATAGAGTCTCTGGGGCCTGTAAATAAAGATGAGAGTGAGGCCAGGAGAAGGTGCGAGTGTGTGGTAATGGAAGTTTGCCCAGTGGCACCCCCCCCCTTACCCTTTGATGAGAGGAGCTGCTGAGCCCCCCCCCCCCCCAGAGATGTTGGTGTCCTTTTGCCAGATACTCGCCCTGTCTGTCCACTCTGTAGGAGTCACTCTGAAAGACATGAGATAAGATATGAGTTCAGCCTCTGGAGCCTCAGACATATAGAAGCCAGGTGGTGACATCATAGCAGCACTCACACACAGCTAAAGGGACTAAGAGGAGGGACAGGCAGGCGTGTACCCCTGGGCCTCCACTATTCACTCCAACCCTGTCCACTATTATCCTGGATGGTGTAAGCTCTATGGGCACTGTTGTGAAGAGGGGGCACTGGTAACAGAGCAAACTCCTCTTAAATGCATGCTGTAGGTACAACCCTCTGACTCTAGCAGCAGGAAGCTTCCCAGCCTCTGTCAATATACCACGTCACGTAGAGGCCCACAGAGCTGTCAGCTGATAGATTAGGTAGAGCATGGCTGGCAAATCTTTATTCAGCTTTGTTTCATCTAATGTTTCCTCTCCCCCCCCTCCCTCCCTCCCTTCTGTGTCTGCGCCAGTTTTTAAAGCTGGGGCCAAGGGCACATATGATGCTTCTTCTTCTCCTCTCCTGCTGATGGTGTCAGTGTTTTTTTCCCACAGTCATTTGAATGGCACGGCTCATTGTTCATCTCCCTGTGACTGTGATGCTCCAGGATTTCTATTCCTCCTTATCAGCATTGAGGCCTGTGTAGGTCCCCTTAGTATTCCCGGCAAAGGCACAATGGATGTTGTGTTATGGTGTGCTAGTACACTAGTGTATGTGTACACGAGTGTTTTTAAAAAGACGTCTTGGTTTTATATTTTTGTGGTGAGGGTTTTTCTATGCCTTGAATCAGATGTATCTGTATGTGTTGGTTTCTGGCTAGTCATTACTCTAGACAGTATTCTCTACCCTATTACCAGGGCCAGTTAGGAACTGTGGCTTCCTGTTGACATCCTGGGATCACTTTCATATTAACATCGGTCCAGGGTGGGATCTGTCTGCACTCTGCAAACTAATATCTGGATATGGGATGAGGTCCACCTGCATGGGCCATAATCTGGCACACATCCTTCATGGACATGCTAGCATCACTGCGACTGATGGTGGCCATTTGGCATAGAAGCATTGGTGACTAGAGATCTGGCCTGGGGAGCGCAGGATCTTAAAATTTGGAGTAGGAGAAATCAGCTGAGTGGGATAAAAAATAAATATGCATTTTGCGTTTTTAGTTGCCTGGACAGTGCCTTTTATTATTACTGGGATAGTGAGGGGGGATTGTGTATGGCCATTATTGCTGTTTCAGTGACACATTACATTTTTGGTGCAGTCACACCCTGTGCCCCCCTCAAGACAGGCCATCAGGTTGCTGGGTGCAGCTGTAGCATATGGGGATGCCACATGTGTGCAATCTAGCTGCAGTTCCCACCCTACCTGCTTAAATCCTCAGACCCTGGTGTGAAGGTGGCAATCACCCATCCATGTACCTGCTCCTACATACTTGCCTACCTGTCTACCCACCTACTCATTGACCCACCCACTTACCTAACCTACCTATGTACCTGCCCACTCACCTACCTTCCCAGACCCTGGAGCGAAAGACAGATGCCCTGAAGCAAATGTGGAACCACTGGACCCTGGAGTGGAGGCTGCAGTTGCCCACCCACTGGCTCACCTAGTTTCCTGCCCATTTGGGAGATAGAAGAGGAGCATGGGGGGCAGAAATGGACCGGGAGGGGCAGGAGAGGAGCATGGAAAGATAGAAGAGGGGAAGAGGAGATAGAGGAGCACGGAGGCAGGAGAGGAGCACAGGGAGCAGAAGATGAGCATGGGAAGATAGAAGAGGGGAACTGGGAGATAGGAGCACGGGGGCAGGAGAGGAGCATGGGAAGATAGAAGAGGGGAACTGGCAGATTGAGGAGCACGGGGGCAGGAGAGGAGCACGGGAGCAGAAGAGGAGCACGGGAGCAGAAGAGGAGCACAGGGAGCAGAAGAGGAGCATGGGAAGACAGAAGAGGGGAACTGGGAGACAGAGGAGCACAGGAAGATAGAAGAGGGGAACTGGGAGATAGAGGAGCACGGGAAGATAGAAGAGAGGAACTGGGAGATAGCGGAGCATGGGGCAGGAGAGGAGCATGGGAAGATAGAGGGGAACTGGGAGATAGAGGAGCACGAGGGCAGGAGAGGAGCATGGGAAGATAGAAGAGGGGAACTGGGAGATAGGAGCACGGGCGCAGGAGAGGAGCATGGGAAGATAGAAGAGGGGAACTGGCAGATTGAGGAGCACGGGGGCAGGAGAGGAGCACAGGGAGCAGAAGAGCATGGGAAGATAGAAGAGGGGAACTGGGAGATAGAGGAGCACGGGGCAGGAGGGGAGCATGGGAAGACAGAAGATAGGAACTGGGAGATAGAGGAGCACGGGGCAGGAGGGAAGCATGGGAAGACAGAAGAGATGAACTGGGAGATAGAGGAGCACGGGGGCAGGAGAGGAGCAGAAGAGGAGCACAGGGCGCAGAAGAGCATGGGAAGATAGAAGAGGGGAACTGGGAGATAGAGGAGCACGGGGGCAGGAGAGGAGCACAGGGAGCAGAAGAGCATGGGAAGATAGAAGAGGGGAACTGGGAGATAGAGAAGCACGGGGCAGGAGGGGAGCATGGGAAGACAGACGAGAGGAACTGGGAGATAGAGGAGCACAGGAAGATAGAAGAGGGGAACTGGGAGATAGAGGAGCACGGGAAGATAGAAGAGGGGAACTGGGAGATAAAGGAGCATGGGGCAGGAGGGGAGCATGGGAAGACAGAAGAGAGGAACTGGGAGATAGAGGAGCACAGGAAGATAGAAGAGGGGAACTGGGAGATAGAGGAGCACAGGAAGATAGAAGAGGGGAACTGGGAGATAGAGGCGCACGGGAAGATAGAAGAGGGGAACTGGCAGATAGAGGAGCACAGGGAGCAGAAGAGGAGCATGGGAAGATAGAAGAGGGGAACTGGGAGATAGAGGAGCACGGGGCAGGAGGGGAGCATGGGAAGACAGAAGAGAGGAACTGGGAGATAGAGGAGCACAGGAAGATAGAAGAGGGGAACTGGGAGATAGAGGAGCACAGGAAGATAGAAGAGGGGAACTGGGAGATAGAGGAGCACAGGGCAGGAGGGGAGCATGGGAAGACAAGAGAGGAACTGGGAGATAGAGGAGCACAGGGGCAGGAGAGCATGGGAAGATAGAAAAGGGGAACTGGGAGATAGGGGAACATGGGAAGACAGAAGAGAGGAACTGGGAGATAGAGGAGCAAAGGAAGATAGAAGAGGGGAACTGGGAGATAGAGGAGCACAGGAAGATAGAAGAGGGGAACTGGGAGGGGAGCATGGGAAGATAGAAGAGGGGAACTGGCAGATAGAGGAGCACAGGGAGCAGAAGAGGAGCATGGGAAGATAGAAGAGGGGAACTGGGAGATAGAGGAGCACGGGGCAGGAGGGGAGCATGGGAAGACAGAAGAGAGGAACTGGGAGATAGAGGAGCACAGGAAGATAGAAGAGGGGAACTGGGAGATAGAGGCGCACGGGAAGATAGAAGAGGGGAACTGGCAGATAGAGGAGCACAGGGAGCAGAAGAGGAGCATGGGAAGATAGAAGAGGGGAACTGGGAGATAGAGGAGCATGGGGCAGGAGGGGAGCATGGGAGCAGAAGAGGAGCACAGGGAGCAGAAGAGGATGGGAAGATAGAAGAGGGGAACTGGGAGATAGAGGAGCACGGGGTAGAAATGGACCACGGGGAAGCAGAAGATCTTAAGGAAATGAGAAATGCACAAGGCAGGAGGGAGTGCCCCGCTATATGAAACCCTCCAGATCTCCCACATCAACTCACCTCACCGCAGTCCTATGGTGCATGCGCGTCCGCTCGTCCAGTCAGCGCGCACGGAGCCGCCGAACTATGCACGTCTGAGCGGCGTATTAGCTCAGCGGCTCTGAGCGCGCTGGCGGGCGCATCTTGCTCTTCCCTCTAACAGGGAGCGCACTCGTGCCAGCCATTCACAAATAGCCGCTGCGGGCACGTGCCCTGCTAGAGGGATAGCGGGGAAGTGGCCCGGGCATGCTCCGTTGGCCCGGGATTAAGGTAAGTGTAGAAGGTGACCTGGGGGGTTTCACACAGCGAGGCATCCCGATTTTGGATGCCCCGCGGGGAGGGAATTTATCGGTGCGGGAATCTTATAGATTTCCAGGCCGATCCAGTTGGGCTTCGGTCCACTTTAAAGGGCCACTCCTGCCCAAAATTTGTGCTTTTTAAATATCCCCGCCTTCTACCACGTTCCCCTAGCGCTGAAGCGGGTGGGGGGGGGGGGGTAACAAAGACACTTACCTGTAGCACAAATCCAGCAGCAACACCGCAGTTTTTGCCTGCTGTTCGCCGCCATCTTGTTGGAGTCCAGGACGGCACTCCCCGCACATCCATTCATTGAATAGGCATGCGAAGCCGGTGCCATACTGGACTTTAACAAGATGGCACTGCCCGGCGTCACCGCTGGATTCAAGATGCAGATAAACGCTCTATTTGGTGGTGAAAACGTCTCTCCCTTTCTCCTTATACATTATCAGTGCGGTTGCAGCGTCCGCTATTTTGTCGGAGCCTCAGAGCTAGATAGGGGAGAAAATGATCGGGCGGGAGATGGGGCAATCCATCTCCCCCCATAGCCATGCAGTAGAATAGCAAGCACACCTCCGCCAGTGATCACCGGGCTCTGGGAAAATTACAGACCACGCGCCGCTCCAGGCCCCGCCCCTCTCTAGCTTTCTCGCCAATCCCGGGCATGCGCCCTCCTAAACCCCCCCCCCCCACATTAGGGGAACGCCCACCCGAGGCCGGAGACTGGCTAGAAAAAAAAAGGAAGGAAATGAAGAGAAAGAACGTAAGAAAGAAAAAGAAGGAGGAAAGGAAGGAAGCATATTGGATAAGAAAATGCAAGGGAGTGACAATTGGAGGAAGGAAGGATCACGGGCCCCCCTGGGCCTGCGAGGTGGGCCCCCATGGCTTCGGGGCCCTCGGCACATGACCGAGTTTGCCGCCCATTAGCGCCGGCCCTGCCCCACTATATGTATTCCCATTATAGGCTACCTTTCCCTGCTGCTACAGCACATGCACAGGTTCTCCTCCATTTAGGCTATCCCTGTTTTTTGTTCCGCGCACTGTGGGTATCCTGATTTGGGATGCCCTGCTGTATATGTCGACGTATGTCTTACAGCACATGCGTGGGTTCTCCACTGCGTTTTGCTCCTTGCCAGATTTGCAATGCCCCTGGTGTGTGATCCAGCAGTGGAGGCATCCCTGGCTGCCTTGTATCTGTTCCTGCAGTCAGTTATACATCACCCAGTACTCACACGATCAGCCAATAAGAGATCTGAAAATTGCAGAGTGGGTGTAGCTTTGGATGTGGAAAAAGCAGGCCAGCACTGAGGCGGTTGCATCACCTGTGGTATGGTGGGCCCAGGGACAGAATGGACCCTGTGTAAGGATTGGATGTGAGCAGCCCACTAGGCCAAACAGTGCTCACCTGTAGCTGTCATTCAGAAAGCTCTGGTGGTGGGTGAGCAGAGATGCAGTGAAGGCTCTGGGAACAGGTGATTGGGACTGGGGGGTCACACACAGCAGTGGATGCCCCAGGGAGTGGGACTTGGACTGTCAAGGGGAGCACAACCCTGCATGACTGATCACTGACCTTCCCCCATCCAAAATTGTGAGAAACTTCTTAGATCACCAGTATCAGTCTACCTGTTACCCGTTCAGTCATGCATGCATGGGCTCTCATCCAATCAGAGCCATTTGCTTTGCCTGTCTTTGAGCAAATGCCTCTGGTTACAATGGGGAGTGCGAGCGTCCGCATCCCCTGTATCCTTAGGCTGTGCGCTCCCACCATTCACATAGGCTGGGACAGGAGAGTGCACAATGTTGGGGATCATCAGAGATATGTCCGATCATTGTTATGTACAGCAAACGGCTCTAAATGGATGAGAGGGCCCTGGGATTACCAGCCCCTATGCTTGGTTTTTCAGTTTGGTAAGCTTTAGAGGGGGTAGTCCACACATTTTCTTTTTTAATGTTTTAAACATAGGATGGGAGGGAATAATTGTTCAAAAATATTTCCACACCTAAAAAAATGAATAGGGGCTGGTAAACCAAGGGCTGAAATGCCAGCCAGTGGTCCTGGTCATTACCAGCCCTTATGCCTTAGCACAGGTCTGGTGCTCCGTACTGGGCCCATGCTGTCGGTCACTGGGTTCATCCGCACTATGATAATTGAACTGGTATAGGTTCATTGGGTTATCTGTTCAAAAGTAAAGTGAAGTTTAAAAACACCACACACGTTTTAAAACAATTTAGCCTTCTAAATTCACTGATACTTTCCTTTGCTGTCCATTTTCCAGCATTGATGCACTGCAAGTGATGCCAGTGGGTTCCTACCACTGTTCTACAACTTAAGTCAGCATTTGACGCCTAAAGAAGATGGCCGATGAGGCACCAAGGAGCCCCAAAGATTGGAGCAAGACCTGGCACGGCACAGTGACCAACCCAATAACTAGATGAAGGTGACAAGAAAGAAGACAGGGACCAGGAAAGAGGCAAATGTTGCATATTAAATGATTATTGGTGTGGTGTTTTATTTGTTTACACTTGGGGGGGGGGGACTTTTTGTCCATGAATGAATGCGTACCCCACTGTCTCCTTGCCTCACAATGAGGAACTATTCATTCAAATGGAGTTTTCTCTTTTAAATATAGGCTGTTCCCAGATGTCTTCAGTGCTGATCTCAAAATGTTTCTTTTCAAGTTATTTCGGCAGCCCTTGTTTTTTTGTCTAATACAGTGGAGTTGCTCTTTAACCTTGTCCCTTCTCCATTTATTTTTTTCAGGTGAAAGATCCAGCCATATTAAAATTGGACTTCCAGTCCCTCCAAGACATTCTTTTTATTTTTTTTCTATTTTATAATTACCATAAAAAAGGAGCAATTAAAATACATATAGATTTCAATATTATATCGCTATATGAAAAACATATATTAAAATATTTATTCTAATCTATAACAGCACAAAAATACTCCAAATCACAGTTGAACTTTACCATTTTAGCCCCTAAACAAAGTACCATATTTTGTGCCCTATAACACTTGGGGGGAAAATGTCAGTGTGTCTTATCGGGCGAATGTAAAAAAAAATGTAAACTCACTTTTCCATCATTCCAACGCTGCTGGCCAGGGCCTCCCCAGCCACCGGAGGCCAGAAGATGGAGGAGTGGCAGACAGGCAGGGCGAACTGAAAATATGATCGTCAAGCAGCAGATAGCAGAACTGATATGGCACAGAACTGCACTTTTTAGATTTTCTATTAAGGATCACCCAACATTGCCCTCTTTATATGGTGCGACCCCAGGGCTGGCCCACCAATAGGTCCACAAATGCTAATTGCACACTGCCAAATCTAATATCCAATTTATTAGAGCATAAGAAATTAATACATAGTACTACATACACATAACAACATATACACACACAATTAAAAAACACTTAATAAAACCCAGAAACATGGGGAGGAACTACAGGGCTATACTAATGCCAAATAGATAATCAATTGATAATATATCCAAACATCAATATTAATGGCATACATCTCATAGTGCAAAGGCGCTTATGGGAAGTGCTGAGTGCATAAAGTGCCTAGTGCCTACTTATAGAGTGCTCTGTCTATTTGTGAAAAATTGCACTGCTAAGAACTTGCAGTGCTCACAGCAATACAATAACCCGTGCAAAATGCAATATATATAATACAAGGAAAGTGCCATGTGCAGAAAAAAAGTGCATCTACTCTAAGACTAAGCCTATAATGTGCTACTACAAGATCTGATAAGCGCCATTCACATATGGTGTAAGCAGGTAAACATATAATCGCAGTATACAATAGCACTGCGTAGTTCCAACAATAGCCCCCTGTCCTCCCCACTTACCTCACCGGCGCGCTGCGTGGTCCTCCACCACTTCGCTCGGGCGAAGTGGTGGAGGACCACTCAGCGCGCCGGTGAGGTAAGTGGGGAGGACAGGGGGCTATTGTTGGAACTGCGATTATATGTTTACCTGCTTACACCATATGTGAATGGCGCTTATCAGATCTTGTAGTAGCACATTATAGGCTTAGTCTTAGAGTAGATTGTTTATACAATGTGCCCAAGTTACAATACAATACATGTGCCCAAGTTACATGGAGAAGTTAAAAAACTTTTTAAAAAAGTACCATTGGGATTTGGCACTAGAACAGTTGGCTTGCCCACTTTGGGACTCCTGAAACACTCCCAATTCTAGCATCTGTTTAAAGTGGACCAAAACCCAGGATTTTGACTATCCTGGGACTTTTCCCCTGGGGCACCCCGATCGCGGGTGGCCCGCTGCGTGAAACTCCCCGGATCGCCTAAGGCAACTCACCTCGTCTAAGGCAAGTATTCGAAAAGAACCAGCATTCCAGACGTGATTAGCATAAAAAAATTATTATATTGTGGCTCAAAATCATATACACAGTGCAGTTCAAAGTCTAATATTGGCAAAGGTTGTTTTCTGTCGACGTTTCGGGGTGCTCAGGGGCCCCCTTCATCAGGATCAACCTATTGACAAACACCAGTGTAGAGGATGCCTGTGCCTTTAAATACAGATGTGGGGGCTTAGAATGTCCCACGAAGTACTCAAATTCGTGCCTGTCATCGGCGCTTTCGAAACTAAGCAGCCTGAAATGTCGACAGAAAACAACTTTTGCGAATATTGGACTTTGAACTTTGGACTGCACTGACAGTGTATATGATTTAGATAATTTTTTGACGCTAATTACGTCTGGAGTGCTGGTTCTTTTGGACTTATGGTAAGAGTGCGGCAGTTTTCCCCAAACATCGTCTAAGGCTCCTTGCGCTCGGACTTCGCTTCCCTCTAACAGGGAGCGTGCCCGCGCTGGCCATTCACAAATGCCTGGTGTGGGCACGCTTCCTGCTAGAGCATGCACCGTTGGACCAGGAAACAAGGTAAGTAAATGGGGCAACCTGGGGGGTTTCACACAGCGGGGCATCCGAATTTTGGATGCCCCGGGGGGAGGGAAATGATCGGCGTGGGTTTTGGTCCACTTTAACTTCAATTGAAACAGGCTCTGTGCCTCTGGTATTCTGCATGGCTTATAGTTGACCTTACAATCCAGGCTCAGCTTTGATATATAATGTTTGATTAGATGTGTTTATCCTTTGGTAGGTCAGAAACGTACTTATATTGTGCTGCTGAAACTATTATACTTTTTGTTTCTGTGAAGTGGAAAGGGTCTCGCCTATTTTAACTAGAGGCATTCCTGCATTGGCTTTATCTTTCTCTGTATTTAGGATCACCAGCTATTCCCTGTCTTTAAAGAGTTTGAGGAAATTTACATGCAAACATGAAAAGGATGGTGTACTCTGTAAATTACTCTACCCTCTTTTTCAACAACTTTATAGGGCCTTGCTACAAAAACACAGGATTATAGACCCTGCTCTCGAGCTCTTGGATTTCAATAATTTTTATTACATTTTCCAAATTTGAACATACAACACAATACATAGCTTTTTATTGTTTTATGAAATAGAATCTTTATGCCATACAGTTGGTTCCTTACTGGTGCCTCTTGTGCCCCCTGCCTGTGTTCATTACAATTGGCATTACAGTAGCAATATGGTCATGCATTTGGGACACATTCTATAGTCCAGAGGAGCAGACATCCCCTTAGAGTCCACAAGACTCAAGGGGCATTGTCTCCCTCCCGTGCTTTGTGAAACACCCACATCATCAAGCACACTCACCTTTTCCCTGAGCCCATATCGCATCACAGCTGCATCCCTGATATACCAAGTAGGCACATTAAATGATGACTTAAAGGGTAGCATAACCCACCTTGGAGTCTATGAGACTCCCAGGCAGGCTTACTCCTTCCCCCGGGGAATACCGAACTGGGGCTGTGTGAAACCCCCAGGGCAAGCAGTAAACTCGCCTTTCCCCCGAGCCCACGGCACCTACCCAAGCAACGCCGGCATCACTCGCTTCCCTCCTTGGCTGTGCATGGCCCTGCTCGCTGCAACTGAATGGCTGTGCATGGCCGTGCAGAGCCAAAGGGAGGTGAGTGATGCCGGCACCGCTCACAAGTACGACTGGAAATCGAGTTGGCTGCTCTAGCCGCAGTGTGGGCCCAAGGTGAAGTAAGTGGACTTGGCGACCAGCAGGGCACCTCAAAATGGGTTGTCCCAGAAGGACAGACCAAAACCTGGGATATTGGAGATCCCAGGTTTTGGTCCACTTTAACGGGACATTCCAAGCAAACTGTTAAATTATGCTGCTTTCTGCTCTTCCCATGCTGGCTGTAAGGAGCTGCATCAGTTACTCAGACTACATTCAGCCTTATTTTTATATACTCCTAAGAACCATCTCTTCTATAGGGCCTCCTCAGTAGCAGAGGATGGCTCATGTATGCCTGTTTCAATGTCTAAGTCCCCCTTCTTTTTGTGGGGGGGGGGTATAAAAAGTCAGTAGAAGGGGGGCGTGGCTGACTGCCGAGAGAGAGATGGACACACTGTAGATCAGCTCAGCCCCCGAGGCAGGCAAAACGGTGGCCAAATCACTTTATTTGGCAGAATGAGCAACAGTGACTTCTGACTCAGCGGAGGCAGTCGCCATCCTGATGGGGAGGAACGGAGGTGGCAGGAGAAGGACGACGGAGCCTGTGCACCATCATAGTATGCAGCGCAACACGTGTCCAGGCAAGATGGCGGAGGGAGACAGATCGGGCGGCAGAGAGTCGCGCTCCCAGCGCAGCCCATCGGTAGGCCTTGAGACTACGACTGAGGGCAACAATACCAACAGCCGGATAACCGTCCCAGACTGTCCTCGAGATGGCAGGGAAGATCAAGGTCGGGAGCACGCTGTCATAAACAACAACAGACAGGGGCGAGTGGCGGGAAGCGGAGACGAATGAGGCGGCAATTGGCAGCGACAGCAGCAGAGCGGGAAGCCCATTCCCCGACACTGGTCAGCGCCTGACCAGGGCCCCGTTGCCCCCCGGGACGCAGATGCGAACAGCCGATTCGAACGACAGCGCTGCCGGCAGCAGCCCACCAAACGAAGAGTTCTCTCTCTTTTGAGGCCCGCGTAGCCCCTGTGCCCCGTTGCCCCTTCTGGTGTCCGGGGACCCGGCCATAACGGATCTAGCCGCAGTGGAGCTCAGGGACGCTAACCTGTTGGCAAAATTTAAGCTTCTCCTGCAACAGGAGCTGAAGGCAGTGACAGATGCCTGGGCCACCCCCCTGAAAGCAGAAATTCATGACATAGGGGTGAGAACAGAGGCTTTAGAGGGCAAAGTGGAACATACCTGTCAGGGATTGCCAGACACCCTTCTTGCATAAGCCAAGCAATCCCCAATCTCCTCCGCCTCTTGTGCCTATAGTCAAGCCCCCGCTCGCTGGAGACACGGGTTATGCCTCTCCAGACTCGGTTGCCCCCAGGTCTTACTGGCGCAAAGATTGCTGGCTTATGGTAAAGACTGGTGAACAGCGGGGTATCCCAAATCAGGAGTCCGAGCGAACAGGGTCCCGAAACGTCAAATCCAGAGGGTTAGGCAGAGAATGGTCGAGACAAGCAGGGGTCAGAGCCGGGTGGTCACAGGGCACGGTATCCAAGGGGTTAGACGGAGAGTAGTCGAGACAGGCAGGGGTCAAAGCCGGGTGGTCACAGAAGCGCGGTATCCAAGGGGTTAGGCAGAGACAAGGTCAGATAGGCGGATGGTCGGTGCGGGCAGCAGACAGGAATGGTCGAAGATGGAGCCGGATCAAAAAATACAATTCTGTGAAATACTCACCTGTAGAATTGGTATTATAAGTATACAGTACGTCCTGCTCCAGATAGATTACTTACACTTGGGTTATCCTCTGCCAGATGGCGCTGCACTGCAGAGACATGTAAAACAGGCTCCTCCCGGCCCCTCAAATACCCGGGACCTCCCACAAATCCCCAGCATTGAAAAGCAGTGAACGAGAAGCCGGGAGAATTTAACCACCCAAACTGGTATCTATAACAATGATAACAATCACCATACAGGAGATCCAGAATAATGCAAAACCAAGGGTGGGGTGGAGCAGGACGTACTGTATACTTATAATACCAATTCTACAGGTGAGTATTTCACAGAATTGTATTATTCTTAGTATACAGTACGTCCTGCTCCAGATAGATTACTTACACTTGAGACATCCAATAGCAGTGTCCATAAAGTAGGGTGGGATCCCCAACAAAAAAGGTAACAGCAGACAGTTTAAACTACTGCCGCCTGCAAAACCTTGCGGCCAAAAACAGCATCAGCTGAGGCCCTAACATCAACCTTGTAAAACTTTGAAAAGGTATGAACCGAAGACCAAGTAGCGGCCTTGCAAACTTGTTCAACAGAAGCCTGGTGCTGGAAGGCCCAAGAGGCACCAATAGCACGAGTAGAATGAGCAGTAAGGGGGAAGGGAGGATTCTTCCCCTTAGCAAATGGATCCGTCAGGCCGTGATTCAGGCCTATTCTGCTAATAGTAGACTTGGCATGAGCCAAACCCTTCCTGGGCCCAGAAGGGACCACAAAAAGAGCATCAGTTTTCCTGAAGGACGCAGTGACCACCAGGTAATACTTCAAACACCTGACCACATCCAAGGAATGCAAAACCCTCTCCTTAGCGTTGCTAGGATTAGGGCACAAAGAAGGAAGGACAATATCTTGATTCAATGAAAAGCAGACACTACCTTAGGCAGAAAATCTGGCTTAAAGCGGAACACCACCTTGTCCTGGGGTCTCCCAAGATATGGGGGCTGAATAGAAAAAGCCGCCAACTCAGACACACGCCTGACCGAAGTAATGGCTACCAGAAAGACAACCTTGAGGGTAAGAACAGCCAGAGCAGCATCCTGCATAGGTTCAAAGGGAGCACCCTGCAAGTCAGACAAAACCAAGTTCAAATCCCAAACAGGGACCACAGGTTTACGTGGGGGACGCACATGAGCGACCCCCTGGAAAAAAGGTCTTAATCAGAGAATGATGAGCAAAAGACTTCTGAAAGAAAACAGACAGGGCAGAAACCTGACCCTTCAGAATACTGAGTTGGAGTCCCGACTCCAACCCATGCTGTAAGAACTCCAGAACCCTGGGGACTGAAAACACCCGACAGGGAAGAGACCTAGACTCACACCAGTGAAAGTAGGTACGACATACCCTGTAATAGATGGAAGAAGAAGTTTTCTTCCTAGCCTTCACCATGGTATCAACCACCGAGGCGGACAAGCCTTTCTCCATCAAGATGGAGGTTTCAGCAGCCAGGCCGTCAAAGCCAGAGTTTGTAAATTGGGATGGCGGAAGGGGCCCTGAGTGAGCAGATCTGGCACCCCTGGCAGAACGTACTGGTCTACTGCCATCTGCACCACGTCTGTGAACCACACTCTTCTTGGCCACCTGGGGGCCACCAGAATTGCTGGCACCCCCTCCAGAGCAATCTTGCGCAGAACCCTGCTCAGCAGGGGGAATGGAGGAAAGACATACAGGAACTGAATGTCCTGCCATGAAATTGCTAAAGCATCCGTGGTCACGGCCAGAGGATCCTGGGACAGGGAGACAAAGGCCGGAGCTTGTGATTGTGACGGGACGCAAACAGATCCACATCTGGTTGGCCCCAACGGTGGCACAGAGATTGGAACACCCTGTTGCAGACGGACCATTCTCCCTGGCGAGAGGTCCCCCTGCTCAGAGGGTCTGCCAGCAGATTTTCCACCCCTGGAATGTACACCGCTGATATGCAGGGAACATTGGCCTCCACCCAGGTCAGGATCAGAGACACTTCCTGGAGGGACCTCTTGCTCCGGGTCCCTCCCTGATGATTGATGTAGGCAACTGCCGTCTGGTTGTCCGAGTGCCCCTGAACAGGCAGGCCCTGAAGATGAGTAGTCAAGCGAGCCAGAACTAACCTGATCGCTCGCAGCTCCAAGATATTGATAGGTGTGTGGGCCTCCTGAGGGCCCCACCTCCCCTGGAACCGCAGGGACTTCCAGAAACCCCCCCCCCAACCTGATAGACTGGCATCCGTGGTGACCGTCTCCCAGGAAGGGGCAAGAAAGGATCTGCCCCCCAACAGGTTCCTTGAGTCCATCCACCACAAGAGGGACCTCCTTACCAGGGGGGAGAGCGCACAGACCCTGTCCAGGGATGCTGGGTCCTTGTCCCATACAGACAATAGGTGAAGTTGCAGAGGCCCCAAGTGGAACTGAGCATAAGGGACCGCTTCGAAGCACGCCACCATCAGGCCCACCAGCTGCATCCCCTGCCTGATGGAGGGATGGGGACAAGCTAGGAGGGACTGAGCCTGTGCAATCAGAATGTCCACCTTCTGCTGAGGAAGGAAGATCCTTGCCTGAACTGTATCCAGATTCATTCCTAGGAATGAAGTTACCAAGGAAGGGGACAGTGAGGACTTGGGGTGGTTGATCACCCATCCAAATGACTCCAGAATGGGCACCACCAGCTGAGTATCCAACTCTGCCTGATGTAGAGACTGGGAAGTGATAAGGATGTCGTCCAGATAGGGAAGCACGCTGACACCCTGACATCTGAGTAGAGACATCACGCCAGCCAGCACCTTGGTGAACACCCTGGGAGCTGAAGTGAGGCCAAAGGGCAAGGCCACAAATTGGTAATGTTGATCCATCAGAGCAAACCTGAGGAACTTTTGATGACCTGGGAACACAGGAATATGAAGGTAAGCATCTTTGATGTCCACAGAAGTCATGAAATCCCCTTGGCGCAGGGAACTGATGGCAGAGCGCAGAGTCTCCATGCGAAAGCGCCTGCCCTTGACAAAAACTTGTTGAGAATCTTTAAGTCCAGGATGAGCCTGACAGAACCATCCTTTTTGGGTACTGTGAATAGGTTGGAATAAAAGCCCTTGCCTTTTTCTCTTAAAAGCACCTGGCAGATTACCCCCAGCTCCAGGAGGCCTTGCACTGCTTGCACTAGCTCCTGAGTTGACACAGGGTCCTGAGGAATCCGGGACCTGATGAATCTTGGAGGGGGATCAGCAGCAAACTCCAACTTGTAACCGGAGGACACTACCTCCTGAATCCATCGGTCTGAGACATGAAGCCTCCAGACGTGAGCAAAGTGCTGCAGCCGTCCCCCCCACCCGGATGGGTGAGGGCGCCCCATCATGCCTGAGGGGGCTTGGGAGAGGATTTAGCTTTGGGACCCCAGGAGGAGCCAGGACATCCACGTCCTCTGCCTCTACCCCAGAAATATCCCCGGGCCCCAGGGAAAGAAACCCCCCTTCCCTGTCTTGCACCACAGTAAGGGGAGGAGAAGGAACCCTGACCCCGAAAGGGCCGAGATTGCCGCCTGGGCTGGGGTAACCTGCCTCCCTTAGCAAAATAGTCCAGGCGGTCCCCAAACAGGCGCAGTCCTTTAAAGGGAAAACCAGTGAGGGCCTTCTTGGCAGCGTTGTCAGCAGCCCACTGGCGCAGCCAAACCGAGCGTCGTATAGCCACCACAAGGGCAGAAGTTCTGGCACACATTCTGATGGTGTCATCCAATGCCGATAGGACAAAATTTACAAAAACATCACAACTGGAGAGTGCGTCAAACACCTCAAAAGGCAAATCATCAGGGGCACTATCAAGCATATTTCAGAAAAGGGTTCTAGTGGGCACAGCAGTAATAGCAGAGGCACAGACCGGGCGCAGCACCGTCCCCGCACATGTAAAGGCGTGGGAGGCCAGCTGGTCAATGCGCCGGTCCTCAGCATCCCGCGGGGTAGTGGAATCAGGGGAATGCATGACATGGGTGTTAGGTAGCCCTAGGATCGGGGCATCCACCCCGGGGGGGGGGGGGGGATGACCAACATTTAACCACCTCAGCAGGAAAGGGATACTTCCTATCCCAACTTCTTTGGAACCCCGGGAAATTTACTGGGGCGCTCCCATTCCTTGAGCATAAGGTTATGGAAATGTGCCTGCTCTGGAATTCCAAACGTGATTTGCTGTATGGAAAAGCTCCCCTTTTTTGCATGGGAGCCTCAACAGGGAGAGGGATAGACAGAACCTCAAAGGTCTGGGTCAATAATCTGTCAGTGTCATCCGGGGCCCAGGGGTCAGAGCCAGAATCGTCATGACCCCTTGGTCTCTCATCAGATGAGCCTGAATCAGAACAGAGCTCCCCTTCATCAGATGGGGTATAGCCACACAGAGTCATAAACTCCTTCAGTTCCCATAGGGAAAACAGTAACATTAGGCTTCAAGTGCCGCTTCTTACCAGGGCCCTTACGCGCCATCCGCAATAATCTGTTCAACAGTAGCCAGTCTAAAAGACACATCAGGCTGAGAGTCCCCACTAGTATGCAACTCAACAGGAGTGAGATTTAAGCTTGGGGGAGTAGGTGAAGTGACACGAGGTGCAGCCACTGGCAGGCCAGATTGCAATGCAAACACCTGCTCAGCACACGGTACACAGACCCGTGCCTTGTTCAGGATGAGGCTGTCCACCCGCTACACACAGCCGGTCTTGTCCCAAAGGGACCCCGGTAACATAATCCTGGGATGCCTCCATATGGTGATTATTAGGCACGATATGCCAGTAGGGATTGGCGCTATAAAGCAACCCTGGATGCCCCAATGACCCGCTAGGGAAGTGGGAGTAATTATAAAAGGCCTAACTATCAATTACACCGGGCCGGGGGAAGCCAATGGATTCACCCATCTGAAAGACACAATGGGAAGAAGGGGTGTCAGAACCAAACACACTACAATGAGTATATCACACGCGCGCGCAACCCGACAAAATGGCGCCGAGAGCACCTCGAAGGGCGGGCCAGAGCGAGCCGTGACGCAGGGCACGCCAAGCCAGGCCCCGGCCCCCCGAAGGCGCGAAGCCCACAGACAAGCATGCCAGTGAGAACGTAGAAGCGTCTGAGGTAACGCCGCCGCCCGGCGCGGAACATCCAAATGAAGGAAAAGACTCGACGCGGCGGCATTTGCAATAGTAAAAACGATAAGTCAGCGCGGCGGCTGACACCACATATACTAGTCAAAAGCCATGACAAAACGCTGTATGCACGAATCACGATACACGCTCACTCACACCCCCCCCTTCTTTCCCCCCTTCCCCCTTCTTTCCCTCCCGAAGGCTACAGGGAGAATGAGGGAGGATGGCGGCCCTGTGTATAGGACCCACCGCTAAACGGGGCATGGGACAATAATGCGGGAGGGGCATCCATAAAGGCTCACCATCAGCCTATACCGCCTACCCTTTGGTGGGGGATTGCGGTGGAGCAGCGCTCCTTAAACACACATGGTGCTGCCTACCTTCACCCGACCAGCGCAGCCCAGGCTGGGAGGCACATCACACGAGGAACGGGTGGGAATAGTCCAACAGGGCCGCAGGCTAATAGCCCCGCTCACCTGCGACAGAGTGTTAATTTCATGTCTTCGCAGTAAGCACTGCAGAGAAATCTGGGGATTTGTGGGAGGTCCCGGGTATTTGAGGGGCTGGGAGGAGCCTGTTTTACATGTCTCTGCAGTGCAGCGCCATCTGGCGGAGGATAACCCAAGTGTAAGTAATCTATCTGGAGCAGGACGTACTGTATACTAAGAATAACACACTAAACACTATTCCAACAGCACACCCAAGCTAATAATGGCTATAACGGGCACCGATGGTCAGGGCAAGGACACTTTTAAGGGGGAACTGGCCAATGGGAAAAGGGGAATGTCAGATGGGTGCAAGTAGTGATTGGTGCATACTTTAACTCTGCTCCTGATAGGAGCCCCCCAGGGACTGGACGCCCTGACCAGCCAGGCTGTCCAGTCCCTGGGTTCATTGACCCGGAGGACCCCCCTTGGACCTGGAGAGGTGAATGCGCTGGGAGCAGTGCCGCTGGGGGACATAAGTAGAACATGCTCGCGCACGAGCACGAGACTGTCTGCCGGGAGCGCCCCCCGGGGAGGAGGGGGGAGGATGTGCCGGCAGACGCTGCAGAGCTTCCGCCGCTGCTGCCGGGGACACCAGTCGCCGCCACCGCCGAGCAGGGGGCGGAAGCCGGAGCCCCAGCGAGGGGGAGCGACGGCGAGGCGGCCGTCCTGCGCGGCCGACGGAGGACGGCCGGGACCGAGCAGAGGCGCCAGGTAAGTACCTTACAACACCCTTACCACAATGCACTCCCGGGACAAAGATATAGATGCCATGCAACTAAAGTTGGAAGGTCTTGAGAATAGGGCTCGGCGGGGCAATCTGCGGATCCGAGGCTTACCAGAATCTATGAAAGATTTAGTCTCCTCAGTGACGGCCCTGTTCTAGGAGTAAGCCCCTGCTTTGCCGATCTAGAGGCTGGAGATAGACTGGGCACATAGAGCCCTAGGGCCCACACGAGAGGCCCTACTACGTGCGGCCAGAGAGAAGGGAGACCTGCAGTTCCAAGGCCACAAATATTAATTATTCCAAGACTTAGCCCCTCAGAACATCTAGAGGCAGAGAGAGCTTAAGCTGACCAAGGAAGCTCTACGCTTGCATAACATAGGCTACCGATGGGGGTTCCCATTCAAACTCCTCTTCGCCTACAAGGGAGACCAATACTCGGCCTCATCCTTAAACCGGACCTTCACCGTAATTTATTGAAAAGCCCAAACCCTTATAAAACTATTCCCAAGCATCTAAAATTAATACATTTTAAGTTTTTAGTCACTTATTATTCTTTCCCCCACTGGGCTGCAACTCTGTTCAGGACTCTAGGATACGGGCACCGCCATCTTGACTCAGAAGCATCACACTTACTGAGCAGTGGAGAATGGGATAAAATACAGGGGGGCGGGTTATAGCTGTGCTTTGCTCAGACAGAGAAAAGGTCTGTTTGCAGGCTGCCTGATGTTCCATGAGCCGCTATCTTGGATTTTTAACGTGAGCAATCTGTATGTACAGGGTGGGGGAAACATATAAGATAGACTCTTTTTCAGAGTGAAGGTTCGCTTTAAGCGAGTTGTGCCATATTCTTAAAGAGCTCTCGATCCCCATGGGCACAGGGGGGCCCAACGGTCGGGATCCCAGCCCACCTTTATCAAGGTAATGTTCTGTCCTCAGACTACCTCGGGACAGACTCCCCCTAGAGAACAAGAAGAAATACTCAACATCTCCAGTCGGTCATCGGGAACCCCTGCAGTTGAGCCCAGGCTGAACCCCGCTGGACTGCACCCTGTATATTTTCTTTTACACCTTCGGGGATCTCCTCTTTCTAGGGTTGCCTTGAACCTGTAGATGGAACCGTTGGGGCAACGAGGTCCGCTTCAAACCCTTGGGGTGGGGACACCCTAGCTCTGAAGTCAATCCCCATGTTTGCCTGTTTACAACGCTGAAAGTTTTAAGGTTTTATGTCTATTGAGAGGAAAATGCCACCTAAGTTTTCACTTGCTGTAGAAAGTTAAGATATTATGTTGTTCTGCCTGACCCCCCTTTCTTCCCGTTTGGGATTTGGCTGACAAGATGGGATCTGGAGTGGAGGAGAGATCCCAGTATCTGTTTGGGTCCCTGCCCGGGCCCCGCGGCTATGTCTGGGCGCTGGAACCCACCGGTCTGGCCGCAAGAATAGAAGGGGGGCGGGGGTCTTGCCTGGCATGGGCCCACAGCCCGGATTGGGGTGGGGTCTGGTCTGGGGGAGACCCTGAAGCCAGTAAAAGCATGCCGCCAAGCGCTATATAATCAGTTATGGCCTACCTTGCCTGCCTTGGGGGACACACCACCACTGTACTTTTCTTTTTCTCAGCACTGCAGACGGAGGGGCACCATTACCCCCTCTTTCTAGTGATAACTAGAGAAAACTACTTGAGGCCCTAGTAGGCCCCTTTACTGTCCAGGATTCTATATGTATTGCATAAGTCACATTCATATAATCTTTGCTTACCTATGTGTATATTTTACTTGTTATTGGTTCTAGATAACTCCCCACCTCCCACCCTCCTCAAATTCTCTCCCTCCCTCCTCAAATTCTCTCCCTCCCTTGGTCCCAGGTCCGCTCTGTGGGGCCCTGATACAGTCCTACAGTATTAATGACTCAGAATAGCCTAAAAACAATCTCACATAATGTACAGGGGTTTAACTCGCCTTCCAAAAGTAGCCTTTCAATCATGTAAGGCTGACATTTTATGCCTACAGGAAACAAGATTTGCCCTACATTCCCATCCCAGATACCTGAGCAGATTCTTTCCTCTGCACTATAGCGCAATGTTCAGGGAAAAGAAATGCGGGGTTATAAATTGCATTTAGGAGAAACCTTCCCTTTATTTGCAACAAAGAAGTTGTAGACCCGATGGGCCATTACATCCTGTTGGGGGGGCACAATACAAAAAATAGTAGTTTCCTACTATACCCCCAACAACCGCCAACCCATATTCCTATCCCGTCTGTTGAGGATAGTGAAAGAGCACTCCAAAGGCACGGTGATTTTGGCTGGCGACTCAAACCTGGTGATTGACTCCAAGTTGGATAGGTCATCCACTACAACTGCAGGGCCCGGGGGAGAGATGGGCGTGGGTCAGACTGGGGCATTCAAAGAACTATTGGACTCCTATGCCTTGTGCGATGCATGGCGGGAGGTACATCCCAACACACGGGATTATACATTCTATTCCAACCCGCACAAATCTTTCTGTAGAATAGACCATATTTTTCTACCACAACACTCGCTCCCGCAGCTTTGGGAAGCGCAGATACTCTCGACACCCTGGTCCGACCACAGCCCCATGGCAATCTCCATCGACCTGGCAGCCCCTAGAAGGCCCTTTGACTCCTGTGCCTTAATGTATCGCTGCTGACAACCAAAGACACCTTTGAAAAATTCCAGACAAACGGACTACTTTGCATTGAATCTCAGCTCTGTGGACTCCCCAGTCTCATTGTGGGAAGCTCACAAAGTAGTGATGAGAGAGCATATAATACAAATAGCAGCCGCTAAATAGAGAGAGAAACCAAATTGAAGGAGCTCTCTAACCAATTCCAGATAGCAGAAAGGGCCTGGAAAGACAACCCTTGTCATGTCACGAAGGAAAAAGTTGACCTGGCCCGCGTGGAACTAAACGTACTTTTAGACAGCCAAACGGAGAAGCAAGTGCGTTGGTCCAAAGCCTTTAAATCCTTCCTCTCAGACCTGTACTCCAACCCGGGTGAGGTCAACCAACAGGAGTTTGATTACGTTTTCGAGGGTATAGAACTACCATCCCCCCCGCAGGAGTACCTTGACAAAATAAAAGAACCCATTACACTCCAGGAAATGTTAGATGCTATCAAGACCATTAAACCCAAAAAGGCCCCAGGTCCAGACAGCTTCTCTGGACTATATTACAAGAAAGTCGCCATAATTCTAGGTCCCCATCTAGTTGCCTTGTTTAATTCCCTTAGAACAGGTGCGCACTCCAATCCTGACTCGCTGATGGCCAGCATAGTCATGGTTCCCAAACCAGAAAAAGACCCCCTACAGATCCCCAATTATAGGCCCATCTCCCTTCTTAATCAGGATGTCAGGCTCCTGGCCAAAATCTTGGTGACATGCCTCAATTCCTTTCTGAGCACCATTATCCACCGAGACCAAACAGGTTTCGATCCCGCCAGGCAGGCCAGTGATAGTGTCAGGCGGATAACCCATTTACTCCATCGCATCCAAACCAGAAAGATCCCAGCTTTTCTGTTATCTACAAAGCTTTCAATACGATCTTGTGGGAGTAAATGAACAAGACACTGGAGAAATGGGGCTTTGGCAACAGGTTTCTGCAATGGATTAATGCTCTATACTCCCAGCCAGCTGCAAGAGTTAAATATCTAAGCTTTTCTTCAGACAAATTTAACATACAAAGAGGTACCCGTCAGGGCTGCCCCTTGTCGCCCATTTTGTTTATAATCGCCATGGAAACTCTGGCGCTAAAAAATAAAAGCATTAAAAGGAGTAGAAATAGCAGGGGTCCACCACAAAATGCAGATGATGCCCTTCTTGCTCTGTCACAACCTATCACTACATTACCCAACTTATTACTGATGCTGGACCAGTTTGCAGGAATATCAGGGCTTAAGATAAATAGGACAAAGTCACTGGCTATGAACGTAGGCCTCCCAGGGGACCTATTGCAACACCTCAAGTCCACATATAATTTTAAATAGACTACTAGCAGTCTCCCTTACTTGGGGGTTCGCCTGTCATCCACGTATGAGGGACTTTATGCAGCTAATTACCCCCCCTCTTGAGAGGTCTGGGAACACTGATGGACTCATGGTCTGATCTTCCCATCTCCTGGATAGGCCAGTTTGCCGCCATTAAAATGTCAATCCTTCCCAAGATCCTTTACTATTTCAGAGTCTTAGGAGTACGAGTTCCTATCTATATGCTACGGATCCTACAAAGAAGGATACTCCAGTTTATCTGGTGGTCCACCAGGGCCAGAGTGGCAAGGCACTCCATGTTCACCCATAAATCCCAGGGGGGCTTGGGAGTCCCAAATATTGCCCAATATTACAAAGCGGCACAAATTGCGCAGTTGTCCCAAATCCATGCAAACAGGGATCTTCCATTGTGGGCTTTCTTGGAACTCCCAAATTTGGGGGGGGGGACCCCACTGGATGCCTTGCTGGGACACGCGTGAAATACTCAAATGTAATGTCCCCACATGCCCCTTTGCTGAACCCGTGGGGCAACCCACTTTTCCCACCGGGTCTCCATGGCGGGACCCCCTTTCCCGTTGGATAGATGCAGGCATTTGAAGAGTGCACCACCTTCTGGACGACAGAGAATTTCTGTCCTTTGAGGACAAACTCCCGCTGTCTGAGTGGTTCCATTACATACAGATATGCCACTGGCTCAAGCCCACACTGACCTGGACCACCCCATACAAGAAATGGTCCAGTTTTTAGTCTCTGTGTGTCAGGGAGCCAAACAGACCGGGGCTGATCTCTCTGCTCTATACCTCCCTTAAAGCGGACCTTCACCCTGAATAAGAGTCTATCTTAAATGTTTCCCCACCCTGTACATACAGATTGCTCACATTAAAAATCATCCTACCTGCACCTACTGCATGTTATGAGCCTTTAAACATCCAAGATGGCGGCTCATGGGGCTTCAGGCAGCCTGCAAACACAAAGTGTCTTCTGACTGTGCTGCTCTGCATTCTGGGATTGCTGACCTTTTCCTGACTCCAGATCTGCTCTGTCTGAGCAAAGCACAGTCATAACCCGCCCCCTGTACTTTATCCTGCTCTCCTCTCCTCAGTAAGTGTGATGCTTCTGAGTCAAGATGGCGGTATCCTAGAGTCCTGAACCGAGTTGCAGCCCAGTGGGGGAAAGAATAATAAGTATGTGACTAGAAACTTAAAATATATTAATTTTAGATGCTGGGGAATCATTTTTTAAGGATTTGGGCTTTTCATGAAATCATGCTGAAGGTCCGGTTTAATGACTTTCCAAGGCATTTGGAGCACAAGTATATCCGGGAATGGGAAAAGGACCTCGGGTTGGTTGGGGAGTAGGTGGACTGGCCTGGAGTTTGGAGGGCAACAGGGGGCTGCTCAATCAATTCCCTTACAGTAGAGTCATATAAAGTATTACTCCGCTGGTACTTAGTACCAGAGAGAATCAATAAGATTTATCCAACATACACAAGGCACTGCTTGAGAGGGTGCAGTGAGAGAGGCGATGTACTCCACATATGGTGCTCTTGTCCAATGGTGGCGTGTCCATGGCAACAGGTCTTTAGGATGGTTGGGAGAATCCTGGGAGTCACACCGAGGCGGGACCCATGGGTAGGCCACAAAGCACCTGAACTTAACCATATGCAGAACAAACTTTACACATTTATTATGATGGCCACTAAACAGACAATAGCAAAAGCCTGGAAACAACAACTAGTATTTATTTCAGAAGTTAAAGCCAGAATAAACTGATTCTTTATAAATGAAAATCTTACCAACATTCTAAATGATAGACACGGCTATTTCCTGAGCATTTGGGAGCCTTGGGTCCAATACGCTGCCCCAAATCTTTAGACAATAGCATTAAACTAAATAATGAAACAAAGGCCAGGCAGAAGCGGACCACCACCCACCCCATACCTCCCCCCAACTCGAACCTTTCTAGAACCATACTTCTTAAGTATTACATTGCATTGTTTGTTATCTTCTGTTACCTGAATAAACCAAAATGGAGACTATGGCTGCGTTGGAGGGAGAGGGGGGACTCTTCCTGAGCCCCCCCCCCCCCGCCCAGCTCCAGCATTGTCATTATTATACTACTTTAATGAAGCCAGTACACATTTAGCCATTGTCGACAACAATATTTAATATGTATGTAATGTTACAACTTGCATCCCTGTACTTTAATATTGTCTTGTCGTGGAAAATTCAATAAAAAGATTGATAAAGACAAAGTCAGTAGAAGGAAACAAGTTCTATAGGATTTAGCAGGAAATGCAAAGTGCTGGTGAATGAAAGATGCCACCCCTGACCACAAGCATGGGGCAAGCAGGCAGCAGGCCAATTTGACCCACTGCCTGGAATGTCGCTTTAAAGGAGTAGAAGCTTGTCTATGAAAATAAGACACTGGGGCACTTACCTGGCAGGTGGGTCATGAAAATAGTTTCTACTAACTGATACACACCAGGCCCAAAAAAACCTTTGGAGAATGCTCTCCAGTGTTTTGCCAGTTCCCAAATGCCTTGCAAGTGTCACTTTACATTTTATTGAATGCCACTTAAATGACAGCAAGGATATTAATTTATTTTTCTTACATGTAAAAAAAAAAAATTGTGGAGTCCCCCGTCCCTTGCTGCCAATACTTGCTTCATACTTGCTACCCAGAGAGGGACTGCAGTGAGGGCCAGGGGAGCCGGCTCTTATACTTGGAGGTGTGGCCGCCATGGAATCTCCCTGAAGTCATTGCTGACATCACAGATGTCAGGGTAGGGGCCTAAAGGGGATTTCCCCCTGTTACACCGGCTTTAGGCCCCTCCCCTTTTGTGACATCGTAAATGATAACGATATAAAGAAATAGTTGTGGGTGGCACTGGGATAAGTGAGTGGTTGCTGCGACTTATGTAAATGGCCAGCTCACAGGGTAATAATTGATCGATGGTAGTAGTGACTAGAAATAGCTAATAAAATAAGAGTTATTTATATTCAGAAGTCGCAGGATATGTTCAAGACTACCTAAACCGCAGCACAAAGGAAGGGTGCTAAGACGCATTTTTTTTTTTTAATTAAACGTTTTTATTGAGGGAAACACAATAAATTACAGAGCCTGACAGAACTGTGCCGCACAGGTGCACGCAGCAATTTGCATAGTAACAAAATTGTTCACAACCAAAGTTCAAAGGTCCAAAGACATGTAAAGAAAATGCAGGGCCGGTCGAGCCCGCTCCATATTATTGAACAACAAACCCAATTTGTAACCAACTATAACCTCTGCAATCCGTGTCCCCAACTTTTCGATAAAAGGAAAAATTAAGACAATCAACCAGACACAATTAACAAGAGGGGGGGGATGGAAAGGGGGGAGAGACAAGACAGACGCATGTACAGGAGGGGGGGGGGGAGGATAGGCTATAGCGGTTGGGATATGAGGGAGGGGAGTAACAGTGAGGTAGAGAGAGGCAGGGAGGCCAACCCATTGGCAACCCGCCCCGCCCATATTACGTATAGAGAAGAAAATCGGGGGAGAAAGTGAACCAATCCCATGCCTGCCAAGTCCTTCTATGCTTTTCCAGAGTCCCCCGCAGCGATGCAGTGAGTTCCTCCATCCTACATATGTCCCGCACCACAGCCAGCCATTGCGCTGTAGTGGGGGGCTCAGTGGATTTCCACTTAGCCGGAATGCATGTCCTAGCGGCACTCAGGAGTGGGGCAAGGAGGGACCCGCGTCTTGACCTCATGGACACTGGTGCCAAGTTGAGCAGATAGCACGCAGGGTCCTCACCAAGGTCAATATCCGTTAATTTCTTAATGACCTCCCGCACCCCCCTCCAGAATTCGGTCAGCTTCTCACACTCCCAGAAAACGTGTGTCATAGTTCCCCTGTCCCGTAGGCACCTCCAGCAGAGGGGGGAGGAGGAAGGAAACATGACAGCCAGCCGCGCAGGGACCCGGTACCACCGGGAAATAATTTTAAACGTAGTCTCCTGGTATTTACATGATATGGAGCTCTTATGCGCTAGCTGAATCATTGCTAACCTTTGCTCGTCCGTGAAGGATCGGCGCAGTTCCCTTTCCCATCCCCTCACGTACGGAGGGACAAAGTCCCCCGGGGGCTCCATCAGCAGCGAGTATGAGTAAGACAGGGCTCCCCCAAAATGGCCGGACCCCAAACAAGTTTGCTCAAATTGTGTTAGCCGCCTAGTAGCGGCAGTCGCACATCTGATCGACCGCTGATAGTGCTGTAGCTGGAGGGTCTGCAACTGTGTAATGGGTTTGCGGGCAAGGTCACCAACCAGGGCCTCTGGCCGCCTCCACTCGCCGCCCACCTGCATATGAAGTCTCCTAAAGCAGTTTTGCTGGATCCACGCTTTAAAGGGACCACCAGCTATCTCTACCGGGAAGTCGGGATGGCCCAAGACCGGCACCATGGGGGATGGCCCGGGGGAGAGACCCGGCCGGGGGAAGAATCTATCCACTACTCTCCTGGACGGGCCAATTGTAGGGTGTTTGTTCAACTGCGGATATCCGTTCAGTGGAACCCATGGTAAACCCGGGAGAGAGCATGGAGAGGCCGCCTGCTCCATCAGGACCCACTGCTTCAAGGCCGAATGTCGACACCAGTCGATGACCTGGCTCAAGTGAGCTGCCGCATGATAACACTTCCAATCCGGCAGGCCCAGCCCCCCCCCCCTAGACTTAGAAACCGACAATAGCGACGCCGCCAGGCGATGAGAACGACCCGCCCAGACGAACCTGGTGCACATTCCTGTGAGCTGCTTGAAAAAGGTAGCGGGGATGTCTATTGGGAGGGTCTGGAACAGGTATAGCACCCTGGGAAGGATGTTCATCTTGATGACGCTGACCCCTCCAAACCAAGAGAAGACTCCCCTGTTCCATTTCCGGAGGTCCTCATCTAACCTTTTTAACAAAGGAGGGAAATTTAATGCAAACATTTCCTGCAGATTGGAAGGAATCTGCGTCCCCAAGTACGTGACAGCCTCCTGCTCCCACCTGAAGTGAAAATTCTCCTTAATGCTGCGCAATCTCTCCGCGGGGACATTAATGTTCAGAGCTGAAGACTTCTGGTAATTAACCTTATAATTAGAGACCTCCTGGAAACTCTTAAGCTCCGCAAGGAGGTTTGGCAAAGTGATCTCTGGCTTTGAAATGAAGAACATCAAGTCGTCAGCGTATGCTGCCACCTTGTGCTCCTTTCCGCCCACCTTCACACCCGCCACATCCGAATTTTGTCTGATCAGCCGAAGGAATGGCTCCAGGGAGAGAATGAAAATAAGCGGGGAAAGCGGACAACCCTGTCGCTAGATAAACAGAAAGTCTGAGAGGACATGCCATTCACCACCACGGATGCCGAGGGGCAGGTGTATGAGGCTAGGACCCGATGTAACATCCTGTCTCCCAGTCCGATGTACCTGAGGGTCTCCTCCATAAAAGCCCAACTCACCCTATCAAAAGCCTTCTCGGCATCCGTGGATAGAAGTAGCGCTGCCCCCCCCCCCGCTGCGCATGATGGATCACTCCGATGACCCGTGTCGTATTGTCCCTTCCCTCGCGATCAGGGACGAAACCCACTTGGTCCCAATGTATGAGCCCCGAGAGGAGAGGGGCGATTCTGTCCGCTAAAATTTTGTTATAAATTTTGAGGTCGCAATTCAAAAGGGAAATGGGCCGGTAGCTACCGCAATTGGCTGTGTCCTTCCCCGGTTTAGGAATAACTGCAATGCTGGCCCGAAGGGTGTCCCGTAGAGGGGGAAGACCATCGCTCAGAGAGCTAAAGGATGAAATGAAGTGGGGGCCTAACGTGCCCGCCAATTCCTTGTAGTATTCCAGGCTGAAGCCATCAGGGCCAGGGGCCTTACCGGGCTTCATACCTCCGACGGCCTTCAAAAACTCCCCCACACCAACCTCCTCCTCCAGGGCCTCCACTACCCCCCGCTCCAGCCGGGGAAGGCCGGACCTCTGAATGTAATCCCTGATTTTTTGCTGGTGAGCCTGAGTCTTGTTTTGTGGCAAATTGTATAGGCCTTCATAGAAGTCCCTAAAAGTTTTAGCAATGTCACCTATTTTAAAGTGTCTATTCCCTCCCGGGTCAACGATGCTAGGGATGAAGTTTCTTGCCCGTTGCCCCCGCAAAGCTCTAGCAAGGGCCCTACCGCTTTTATTGCTAAATTCGTAAAAGTGCCTACGGCACCTAGCAATCTGGCCCCGCACCCTGACGAAACTCAGGTCCCTGAGGGCCTCACGCAATTTGGCCAATTCCGCCTCCATAGCCGGGTCTAGGGATTGTTTATGCAGGGTCTCCAGGGCCTGAATCTCCTGCATCAACTGGGCCGCCCGTTTCTCCCTCTCCTTTTTAAGGTAGGCACCCCTTCTAATCAAAAGGCCCCGGATCACACACTTATGAGCCTCCCACTGAGACATCCGAGAAACCTCAGGGGTGTTGTTAACTGAGAAAAATTCAGAAATTGCCGATCTAATCTCTGCCTTAAACTCAGGGTCCTGAAGGAGGGAGGCGTTAAGCCTCCAATGTCCCGATGGAGGGGGGGAGTCCGGGACCGACAGTAGGATGGAGACGGGGGCGTGATCAGAGAGCGAGATTGAGCCTATTGACGGTCGCGATATGAGATGTACGTGTCTATGGGGGACCAGAAACCAATCAATTCGCGAGTACACGTTATGAGGGGGAGAGAAATAGGTGTAGTCCCTTTCCCTGGGGTTTACAATCCGCCATACATCCAAGAGTTGGTGTTCAAACAAGAGGGCTTTTATCCTCCGAGTAAGGTAAACTAGAAGTCCCCTTAGAGGTATCAAGCCGAGGGTCCAGAACACAATTAAAATCACCTCCCAAGAGAAGAATGCCACTGGAGAACTCAGCCAGCCTCTCCAAGGTGGACCTCAGAAATTTCAACTGATTTGAGCTCGGGCAGTAACAAGTTGCCAGCGTCACCCTCTGGGTATAAAGAGTACCCCTTACAAAGAGGTACCTGCCTTCAGAGTCATGGTTTACCTCCTCCAGTGTCCAGGGGAGGTGTCCCGCCAGCACAATGGCCACCCCCCTCGACTTAGAGTCAGGGGACAGGCTATGGTATTGATGGCGAAAGTAACGGCTGGACAAATTGTGTACCTTCCCCTCCCTGAGGGGAGTTTCCTGAAGTAAGGCGATTCCCGCGCCCAGTCGTTTTAGCTCGTTCAATACAGAGGATCGCTTAACAGGGGAGTTCAGGCCCTTAACGTTTAATGAGGTACATTGGACTTTAGACATGTCGGATTTGAGGGAGCCGCCACCGGCCCAAGTACACAAAGCGCCAAGGGAAGACGGGGGTCCCAGGCCAGGGAGGGGAAGCGGGTGGGGGGGAAGGAAGTAAGCTAGGGAGGTAGTGGAGGGGAGGGTAAGGGGCACACCAAGGGTACTGGGGTTGACAGGCACGAAGGACAAAGGAAATCACACGGAGGGGAGGGACACACCTAACCAAAACGAATAAAACAAAAACTTATTTAAAGAGGGGAATCAAGGGGGAACCTAAGCAAGGAAAGAATCCCTACTTTCCAGGAGTCGGACCCCGGGCACCAGAGGCGCTGAGATGCATTTAAGTAAGCTCTGGTTAGTACAATTTAGGCTGTTTAGGAGAAAGGTCAATTCCCTTTCAGCCAAAAATAGTAATAAATCATTTCATATGTTCAAAGGAAAATGCATGGATTGTATAACACAGAAAGGAACTTACCGCTGCAGCCCGGTGGTTATCTAACCCGCCCTGGGACTGAGGGTTCCAGGTCTATAGTAATTCAAGCGTGCCCCTTGCTTTTACATGCCAGATGAGTCCAAGTGTGAGTTGAATCCTTTAATTAATTCATTAAAAAGATATTCATACAGGAGGTTAAAACAAATTAAAATAAAATAAATTAAGAGAGTGTGATAGTCCAATAAGTCCAACAATGCCCTGCCGACGGGCAGGTAAAGTCCATTCCTAGCACATGATGTTAAGTGGGTAAGTGGAAGTGAAGGTCCAGAAACCCAGGGCGTGAGTCCCTCCACCACGATTTAAAACCAACAGGGAGATTTCTAACCAATTAGAACCAGAAATAAGTTCAATGACGAATTAATGGCGCATCAGTCTCGACTGAGCCGCAAGAACCGCGGCTGCAAACTACTTTCCACTGTCCCCGTCTGGGGGGGCCCAGGGCAGGTTAGATAACCCCTGGGCCACGGCGGTAAGTGCCTTTCTGTGTTATACAATCCAGGCATTTTTCTTTGAACATATGAAATGATTTATTACTATTTTTGGCTGAAAGGGAATTGACCTTTTTCCTAAACAGCCAAAATTGCACTAATCAGGAGTTTACTTAAAAGCGCCTCAGCACACTTACTTTGTGCTGCGGTTTAGGTATTCTTGAACATACTGCGTGACTTTTTAATACAAATAACTCTTATTTTATTAGCTATTTTTGTTCACCGCGTAATAAATAATGTTGGAGAGATTCCTGAGAGGTCCCGTCTAATAATATAAGAGCCACTCCCCAGCGGCTCATCATGGAGTGCCCCAGCCAGGATGAATGGAGGGGAACCTGGTTACCCTCCTTGCTATATGCCACTAGAGCATCCTTAGACGCCCTGGCGGCAATCATTTAAAGGAGCCTGTGTGGGAACCCTGAGGGGGAAGATAAGAATAAGGTAATTTAGATTAATTACGTTTCATTTAGGCAGGGTGCTATCAGGCATAAGGGTTTGTAATGGTCAGGGGTCAGCTGGGCAGCCCTTGTGCCCTGGAATTACAAGCCCCTGTGCTTGGTTCGTGGGGTTGGTAATGCTTTAGACCCCAAGCATTTTTTTTACATTTTTGGCGTAAAATATTATTTTAAATTTTACACTGCCCCAACATGTTTAAAAATGTTTTTTGTGTGTACAGTCCCCCCCCCCCCCCCAAACATTACCAGCCCGGCGATCTAAGCATACAGGCTTGTAACATCAGGCTGCCCAGTCGGCCCCTGGCCCTTACCTTTACAAGCCCTTATGCCCTATAACACAGATCCAGTGCCTAGCAACGGCCCACGCCTGGCTCATCCACATCCCCATGTCCATTGATGATGCAGGTAATGGAGTATGAACTGGTATAGGGGTCCATGGGACTCCTTACCAGTTCAAAAGAGAAAGTGTAGTAAAAAATGTTTAAAAAAAAAAACTACTAATCTTAAGGTAATTGGCTAGTCAAAAGTTAAAAAATACATATTAGAGGCTTCCTTTTATTGAGTGGCTCCTGCTCTGTCTCCTTGAGGAAAATCACTTCCTCATTCAGCTTTTAGTCCCCACCCCACTGATCTGGTCTATCAATCAACCTTCGGTGAACCAAGAACGGAAACACCCCCACTCCCTCCCAGATGTCCTGGCTGCTTCTCTCTACAGCTCTGAAACCCTGCCTTCCTCTCTCATGTCACACTCATCACAGTGTGCTTATATAACATCACTGTTGCCACACCCATTCTTTCTCTGCATTTTTACTCTATCTGCAATGCTCTAATACTTTTAACCCTTCTAACACCAGCTACATAAAATTCAAGTAGCTGCCTCTCCTGTAAATGTAAATTTTACATACTCGGCTTTCACCCCTGCTAGTGGGCAAAAAAAAAAGACACTCACCTGAGCCCTCTATCGAACCAGCCTGGTCTCCTTTTCATCCGGGGGGCTTCGATCCCCCACCCAGGCTCCCACGGCTGCAGGAGAGTGCCTGGAATAGGGCCACCCCCGCTTCAGCAGACGCTGGTATTACCTATAAAAAATATATACATATATAAAAATGACATTTACTTACCCTCTTCACCAGGGGAGCCTCCGATCACACCCTTCAGTCTTCAGGAGAGAACCCGACAGGCCCGCTCCTCCTGCCTTCCTGACGGGCATAGCCATTTTCACGAGCCCCTTTGGGGACGGATGACGTCACCATGCAGACATCATCCTGGCTCCCAGCGGCTCAGCTCTCAGATGCAGGTGATTGCTGGGCAGAGGGGTAGAGAGGCAGAAGATCCCGTGATCTCCTGCCTTCCCCCTTCTCTGGCTAGCGATTAGCGCATCAGATCGGCGAGGGACACAGGAGCCGACGATCGGAGGTGAGTAAAGAAAAACATTTTTTTTTTAATACAGTCATTTTTACTGTGTGCTTTTTTACTGTTAACCCTTTGTGAACTGGTAAGGGATCCATGAGACCCCTATACCAGTTCACAAGGCTCTGGGTCTGGCAAGTCACCTGCGGCCAGCGGATGACTTGCCATTAACCCCGAGCCCTCCCATTACCTGCCTCCCAAAAGCCCAGGGGGGCCGAAGAGCCTGTGGCCAAAGGCTATACCGGCTTGTAGCCTGCAGGGCCAGGAGCCACCCAAGCTGGCCCCTGCGCCCTGTTCTGCAAGCCCCCATAGCTGGTCCCTGGGCTGTTATGCTGGGTAGGGGGGACCTTACAGCTATTTTTTTCATTTAACCCTCTATAGTATGGATATTAGTTGTATTTTATTTGTAAATGTTATAAAGTGCTCTTTTCAGTTTGGGGAGTCTCCTGGACAGAAATGGGGGCTGGTACCGTTGTAATCGGAAGAAATTAGGCTTTCATGTGCCATATAGTTTTAATAAAATAAATGGTTTATTTTTACTAAAAAACAGTAGAAAAATTACAAACAAGACATTACATGTTAAAGCCTAAACTCTGTCGCAAAAAATATATATAATTATTCTGGAAATTCCTGCAAAAATTAAGGTTACACATAGTGCAAAATGATGAAAAATGACCAGTCAACAGAGGGTGACGAAATCTCAAGTAGGCTGGCAATTAAAAGGGTTAAAAGTAGCTATGCATGTTGGGCATTGTTCTGCTCGGGGGACCTTGCACTTTCAGATTTAGCTTGTGTTTTGTTGTTTGCATATTGATACTTTAGGAAAATGTGTTTTTTATTCTGATTTTTTTTTTTTTTTTTTTACATTTTTAGGGAAACCCTGTGCAACCTAAGAATTCTTCAAGGGATTACGTCCAGAAAGATGAGCCCACTACAACAAGCTGGGTACACATAGAAAGCTTAACATGTGTACTTTCAGGGGATATTCCAAATGTAAAGGGTCGTTTTGGTGGAAAAAAGCGCAAGGTGTGCACTTTGTCTGCAGAGCTGAAATTTTCAAAAAAAATTATCCTTACACACATGCTTTACAACTCTTCCCTTGACAGTACCTATGTGTGTTGGGTATTGTTCTGTTTGGGGCATGTTGCTTTCTCAGATTTAACTTGTTTTTTCTTGTTTGCATATAGCTTTTTAGGAAAATGTGGCTTTGATTTAGTTTTTTTATTCTTTTTTTTAGGGTAACTCTGTGCAACCAAAGAATTCATTGAGGGATTATTTCCAGAAAACTGCACCCATGTCAACAAGTCTGGTACACCTAGAAAGCTTGAGGTGTGTACTTCCAGAGAATATATAGTTTGTGGGGGGTATTTCAAATGTAAAGGGTTGTTTTTCTTGCAAAACGACAAGGTGCGCATAGCGCCTAGAACAGTTATATTTTATCTGAAAATGCTTGCGGTGTCTTAAAACCTGCATACGGGAACATATATATAATATAAAGAGGGGTTACAATCACAGCCTGTCAGCCCACTTTAAAGAAGTAGATCAGAGTAATCCGGCAGGGTTAACACTTTTTGAGATTGATTGTTTAGAACTACATTCGAGGGGGGAGGATATAATAAGGGGTTTATCTAAAGGGAGTCCAGATGGATTTTTGATTTGGAGACTTTATACCCAAATGGTTTGAAAATAGATTTCGATATCAATTGCTTCATTTGATTCTCTATAGGTGTCCGTTTTTATTTCTGTAGTGTATTCAATTAGATTGCCCTTGTGTGTATCAATTTCTATTTTGGGCATTCAATTTTTTTATTGTATCTATACATATATTTATAATTAGCATATGTATTTTTTTTGTTGTTTGTTCTTATATAGTAAAGTTTTGTAATAATTAGGATTATTGTAAATATACCTAAGTCATTTGTATTAAAATGGTTTTTATTATGAAAAGTTCTCTTGTGAAAAGAATCAGCACTTTATAGGTTTATTATAAGAGGATTTCCTGTGCAGGAGAATCTCCTTTATATAATGTACGGGTTTAAATAAAAACAAATATATATTTTTTAATATTTTCAATTTTTTATGCTTGAAGTCATTGGATAACTCATACAATGTATAACTTAGACTAATTAGCATGGTAAGAGAAAGCTGAAAAATGAATTCCTTTTTTAGTCTGTTAGCCCTACAGAGGGTTAAATTTTCCTGCTCTACGGTGTATAAGTGTAGCGTTGACAAACCTCTGCCGCTCATGTTCAAGCCCTACGGACGAAACGCTTAGGGGAGGAGTCTGCAGCTCTGAGCTAGGACGCTAGCAAACTGAAACTAAAAGTGAAAGAGGGAAGGGCGAGGCCAAAGCCTCACTGTGCAGCGCCTACTTCCTACCTCTTTTGTTCTGGGGCAATTCTGGTAAGTGCAATAAAAGCACAATTTGTGAGATTTTAAAACGTATTTGCACTATTTTGTGTTTTCTTTTTCTCTTCTATATAAAACTGGGGAGTATTATCTGCAACATCTCGAAAAATCCTGGGAGGATAAATCAATGAATTGATATAATCTACATTTTTTGATGAATGATAAGGATATGGAGCAATTCTGAATATAATAATCGGTGCGCAGTTTGATTTTTGGTGGAGGATCCACTTTAGCTCTGCATGAGGCATTATTGGTGATTCATCTGCGCAGAAAATCAATTTTTGACCTGAAACATATGGGACTGAATTGGCTTTATGGTTAAAAAGTTTAGGATTATGTTTTTGTGTGGCTGAGGGACACTGGATTTAAGTTGGCATTGATTTTACAATTCCAGCGCAGGCATACTGAGGTCTTCCCTCTTATTTTTTTTTTTTAAAACCGCAAGGTGCGCATAGCAGTTGTATTTTTTCTGAAAATCTCCTAAAGAGCCGCTTCAGTTTGGGGGAGTCTCCTGGAAAGGGTGTCTACCAATACATATGTGGTACTGTTGCATCCAGGAGAAATTGGGCTTTTACATGCAATAAGATTTAATTGCATGCTTAATTTTTGCACATATTTCACCCCAAAATATTGAGAATGCACTTAACAATTCACAAACAAGACATTTCATGTTAAAGCCCAGACTCTGCTGAAAAAAACAATATAATTTTCCTGAGAAATCCCTTCAAAAATCAGTTGAACATGCGTAGCCCAAAATAGTGAAAAAAATTGGTCTGGCAATAGAGGGTGAAATGTACGCCACTGGGGTGTCTAAGGATGCGCCAGTGGCATTTAGCAAGAACACAGGTTCCCCTCTTTTCATCCTGGCCGAGGGAATGGCTTTTATATTAAGAGGTTGGGCATTTGTGGAGACTCAGTTTTAACTTATGATGTCACAAAAGGGGAGGGGCCTAGAGGGGGTGGCATTAGGATGAAAGAAGGGGGAACATAGGTTCCCATCTGGCTGCACAGCCGTCAACGTCTGATGGCCGGCACAGACACCTTTACATGCTAGATGGGACCCCGAAGCAGGAAGAGGACAGCGTGTGAGGCAAAGAAAACCCAACGAACCAGAGGAAGATGGTGCTCGGTGGGGTAAAAAAAGATGGGGGGAGGCCGAGTACAAAAAAAGTTAAATTAACAAGAATAAAAATATTTGTGTGGTGTCTTTTTTCATTTTCACGTGGGGAGAACTGGTAAGGGGTCCAGGGAACCCACCAGTTCATTATGGTCAGCAGTTAGCATGGCACCTGCTGGGCTTGGTGGGTGCCATGCCGGTAAACTGGTAACTTGCAGGGACAGGGGCTGCCTATAGACTCTGAGCCCTGCTTGCTGCCCGGGCTGATAGCCTTTGGGGAAGGGGACTCCAACTTTTTTTAATGTAAGAAACCTAGTTAAGCGTAGGTACACAGCCATCATGGATTATAGCTTAAAGCAGACCTTCAGTATCATTTATTGAAAAGCTCAAACTATTCCCCAGCATCTAAAATTACTAGATTTTACATTCGCTTACATTTTATTCTTTCCCACTCTGTTCAGGACTCCAGGATACGGGCGCCGCCATCTTGCCTGAGAAGCATCACATACCGAGGTGAGGAAAAGGGGTAAAGGGGCAAGAGGGCAGGGTTATAGCTGTGCTTTGCACAGACAGAGTAGAGCTGGGGTCAGGAAAAAGACAGCAATCCCAGAATGTAGAGCAGCACAGCTAGAAGGCACTTCCTGTCTGCAGGCAGCCTGAGACTCCATGTGCCACCATCTTGTATGTTCAAAGGCTCCGAAAAAGCAGTAGGTGCAGATAGGGTGATTTTTAATGTGGGCAATTTGTATGTACAGGGTGGATGGAACATATAAGATATGCTCTTTTTCAGGGTAAAGGTCCAGTTTATACACAGCATGGTGAAAAAAAGTGTTCCAACAATAGATAACATTTTATGATCTAATGTCGTTTTAAAGTGGACCAACACCCTCCCATGATCGGCCCGGGAATCTATAAGATTCCCGGACCGATCAGCTCCCTGACTGCGGGGCACCGCTGTGTGAAACCCCCCAGAAACCCCTAAATCCCTACCTGCTCCTCGATCCAGCGGCGCCCGCTGCCGCCTCCCGTGCGTCCCTCTAGCAGGACGCACACCCGCGCCGGCCGTCTGTGAATGGCCGGCGCGGGCGCGCGTCCTGTAAGAGTGACGCGCGGGAGGCGGCGGCGGGCGCGCTCTCTTGTCCGTCGCTGCCTCCCGCTTTTCTGCCGGCGGGGATTGGCTGCAGCGATCACGTGGGAGCGGGGAGAGGTGAGTTTTTGGGGCTTTCTGGGGGGTTTCACACAGCGGGGTGCCCCACCGAAGTGGACCAAAACCCAGGATAGTCAAAATCCTGGGTGTTGGTCCACTTTAACTATTTCATATCCTAAATGGGATGAAACAGTATTGATTATATGTGATTGCATGTATGTCTTTAAAGTGGACCAACACCCAGGGGGGGGATCGGCCCGGGAATCTTATAGATTCCCGGGCCGATCAGATCCCTCCCCGCGGGGCATCCGAAATCGGGATGTCCTGCGGGGTGAAACCCCCCAGGAAGCCCAGAAACCTTACCTTAACCCCGTTCCAACGGCGCATGCGCGGGCCACGGCTGCGTCTCGCGCTTCCCTTTAGCAGGGTGCGCACCCGCGCTGGCCGTTTGTGAATGGCCGGCGCGGGCACGCTTCCTGTTAGAGGGAAGCGCGAGACGCAGCCTCCAGCGCTCAGAGCTGCTGTGGTTGGACGCCGCTTGTACGTGCATACCACAGCAGCTCAGAGCGCTCTGATTGGACGAGCGCCCGCGTAGGAGCGTGGTGAGGTGTTTCCGGGCGTTCTGGGGGGTTTCACACAGCGGGGCACCCCACCAAAGTGGACCAAAAACCCAGTAAAAATCCTGGGTGTTGATCCATTTTAATATTTATATTGTTATTTACCACTATTTATCTCTATGTAATGAACTAATTCATAATAAATGACTAAATATGCAATAATAAATTGGTCAATGTATTTTAATGAAGACTCAGGTTGAACCTTACAACTTTAATATGTATAATATTCTAACATGCATTTATGCACACAAATATTAAATTTGTATCATATACTGTTACAGTTACATATTAAATCACCATTCTAACGCAAGACAAGCGGGAAATGAGTACACCACTAGAAATGTGTAACTTCTTCAAACTAAATCAGGATCTGTTTGACCAGGAACTGAACACACATAAAGTGAAACAATGTATTCTATGTATAACCTTGTCTGTATGCGCCATTGAGTCTTGTGTAAGGATGTTCTTGGTTTGAGACACAATTGTTTCCTTTTTCTAACTATATGAATAATACATATGACATATAACTGTTGAAAATCACACGTACCAGTAGACTCAGTTTGTGATGTAGCTGGGACCCAGAAAGAGCACTCCACAGAAAATAACCCATATACCTTTGTTAGCAAAATAATTATTACAATAATACAAGATGGCTACCAATTAGCCATGTCAGATTTTACTTGTATAACATATTCTTCATAAGAACCCTTATTCTGAACTAAACTGGCTGTTGAAAGAATTCATATTGAACAATAATTACAATTAGCAACTACTGGAAAACATTTGCCTTATTTAGAACATGATCACAGCATCCTCACTGCATGGACTCATTCATGTGTGATTTCTGAAAAAAAACATTTCCCACATAAAGAACAAGACTATGGCTTTGCTCCTGTATGAACTCTTTCATGTCTGATAAGATGTGATTTCTGAGAGAAACATTTCCCACATTCAGAACAGGAATATGGCTTCTCCCCTGTATGAACTCTTTTATGTCTGATTAGAACTGATTTGAGGGAGAAACATTTCCCACATACAGAACATGAATATGGCTTCTGTCCTGTATGAAATCTTTCATGTCTGATAAGAGACAATTTGAGAGAGAATATTTTTCCACATTCAGAACATGAATATGGACTTTCCCCTTTATGAACTCTCTCATGTGTGACAAGGGCCGATTTGTAAGAGAAACATTTCCCACATTCAGAACATGAATATGGTGTCTGCCCTGTATGAACTCTTTCATGTGTGATAAGGTGTGATTTCTGAGAGAAACACTTCTCACACTCATGACATGAAAATGGCTTCTCCCCTGTATGAACCCTTTCATGACTGATAAGGTGTGATTTTCGAGCAAAACATTTTCCACATTCTAAACAAGAATACGGCTTCGCCACCCCAGTATGAACTCCTTCATGACTGATAAGGTATGATTTCTGAGAAAAACATTTCCCACATTCAGAACATGAATATGGCTTCTCTCCTGTATGAATGCTTTGATGTATGGCAAGATCTGGTTTCTGAGGAAAGCATTTCCCACATTCAGAACAGGAATATGGCTTCTCCCCTGTATGAACTCTTTCATGTCTGATAAGATCTGATTTCTGAGGAAAACATTTCCCACATTCAGAACAGGAATATGGCTTCTCCCCTGTATGAATGCTTTCATGTCTGATAAGGTGTGATTTCCGAGAGAAACTTTTCCCACATTCAGAACACGAAAATGGCTTCTCCCCTGTATGAACTCTTTCATGTCTGATAAGGTCTGATTTCTGAGAGAAACATGTCCCACATTCAGAACATGAAAATGGCATCTCTCCTGTATGACCTCTTTCATGAACGAGAAGAATTGATTTCAGAGAAAAACATTTCCCACACTCAGAACATGAATATGGCTTTTCTCCTGTATGAATTCTTTCATGTGTGATGAGATGTGATTTCTGAGGGAAACATTTCCCACATTGAGAACATGAATATGGCTTCTCCCCTGTGTGAACCCTTGTGTGTGTGATAAGGGCTGATTTGTAAGAGAAACGTTTTCCACACTCAGAACAGAAAAATGGCATCTTAGAACTATGAGCTGTATGATGAGTGAGAACATTCATATAACAGTCCTGTGTAGATAGATGGGATAAGAGATGTGTGGGGTATACATGGTGGTTAGAGATAGTTAGTTCTCCTGTAGACATTGCTGTGGTGTTATCTTCTCTTTTAGCATCTGGAGAGATAAGAGCCCGAGTATTTTGGCTTGATCTTCTACCTGGAGAAGATGGGAAAGAAAATGTTTAAACAATGAAGACATAAATGCTTACGCTCCAGCTGGGCAAATGGTGTTTTAGTGTGAGGAAAAAAAAAAGAATTACAAAAGAATAAAGTTAAGAAAATTGGAAAGCAGGACCTATTGGCATGGAGACCACCAAGATTAAGGCAAGGGATAGGGGCAGCTGTTTGACCACATTTGTGCATAGTCATGGAGGAATGGAACTGAAAGGAACCAAATCTAGAGACCTGCTAAAGCATGCTGCAGAAAATGAGGGAGAGGCACATGGGACAGAGTTCAGGTGCCGTTACCATGAGAATCTCTATTTATTGCATGCATAGAAGCAATTCTCATAGTTAGGTGGGCTATATATTTTTAGCTGAAGGAGGAGGAAAAACTGTTAGAATTAGGATAACTTGTGAGGTCACCTTGGGTGGACCAGATGTTTAAGCGGAATCGCTTTTCTTCTGGAACACTAAACTCTTAAAGGAATGAGAATAGAAGGACCTGTCAGCAAGTGCTAGTCCCAGGAGCAATCCGACAAGGCCGGAAATAAAAAGATTTAATCTAAAGAGGTGACAATCCTTTTTTACAACTATAAACCTGAGGAATAGCCCCCACAGAAATTTGTTACAGCATCAGCAGCCGACAGCTTAAAAAATGATTAGACACGTTTTTAATAAAAATAACAGACTGGGGGGCGTGGCCTGGCGCAGGAGCGGAGAGGATGTGAAAGAGAGAGCTGCGGTGGCTTTGGGACCGAATGTACTAGATTTTCACAACAACTGGCGGGCAAATCTTGAAAAATGGCTGGGAAGAAGAAGCGGACCAAGGAGAAGGGAGATGGCCACCTGGCTGAATGCAGCTAGAGAGGGTGAAAGCAGTGGCGCACGTGGAGAGGCAGCGAACATGACGTCCCGGCCCTCTACATCCATCTCTGACAGCGGAGAAGACCTCATACCTGTGGCGTCGGAGAGCTCGGCGGGGCGAGAGACGGCGAGGAAGGAAGATCAGCAGCATGGGGTTGCTCCGACGGGTCGGAGCCCTGGCCTGACCGGCGAAGAGACTGGGTGCAAGATGGCGGCGGGGGCGCGCGTGAGCCAGACAGTGTCTCAGCCTGGTGAGCGGCGTCACCCGATCTTCAGTATAGGAGAGGAGGCGGCGGCAGGAGTGACAGCCCGCACGATGGGGAGGTCGGCCGAGCCAGGCAGTCGCCCTGACAGCTCCGAGGAACGAACCCTGCAGCAAATGAGCCCATCGCTGGGGAGACCAGGAGGAGGAGGCGGCGCTCTGTGGCCCGCGCCGCACAGTTCCATGGCGGCTCTGGAGGTAAGCGGGGGAAATAGAAGAGAGAGCCCCGCTCTTGGCGCAGGAAGGAGGGAGGGAGCACAAGTCCAGGAAACCCCGACCCTGGAAGGAAAAAATAGCGCAAGGGGCGCTGAGACACATGGACAGCATGGGGAGCTAGGTACAACACACAGCAGCCTGAGCAAGTTTGCTTATGCCCCTGGCAGCACCAACACAAGACAGGGTGGTGAATCCGATAGGGGCCACCTGTTATCCCCCTCCAGCCCACTCCAGGACTTGCCGCAGAGACTCCCCCGTGCGTGGGGACATCTGGGAGAAAAAAATGCCACAGGTACTCCGGGAGATGTAAAATCACACGGCAACCAATCATGGTCTTCCACCCCCCCCAGACCCCTCGCGAGAGAGCTACACCGCATGGGACACCCGAGATCCGGTCACAGCAGTCCCAGGGCTGACTACCCCTCCACCAGTCGTACGCCCAGATGACTCACCCATTCAGATGTTTCTTTCACGAGCCAACTCCATTGCCCTTCCGCCCCCCGAGAGCTCGTCCACGCCAATCCCAGATAATCCTGACCCGGCGGGGGGAAGCATTCACAGAGAAACGCTCTCGTTTTTGAGAGCTATTCCATCTAGAGCAGACTTTGAGGTACTCATAGCGCGCTATGAATCAGCATATAAGCAAGAGCTGGCAGAAGTCAGGACCCAAATCCAAACGCTTCATTCCAGAGTTTCAGCTAACCAAGAGTCGGGTGAAGCTGCAATAGCAGCCCTGTCAGCACGCATAGACACACAGAATGCACAGATCCAAAAACTCCAGCTGCAGCATGATGACCTGGAGAACAGGCACAGACGGAACAATTTACGCCTGAGGGGTATCCCGGAAGCGTCTGCCGGAGAAGACGTGAAGCAGATCATAACGACCATCTTTAATACAGTGCTCGGCAGAAGCTTCGACACCCCCATAGAGATAGAGAGAGCGCATAGGGCCCTTGGCCCCCGTAGTCCGGATCCTGCGTACCCTAGAGACGTTGTCTGTAGAATACACCTGTATCGTATCAAGGAAGAAATCGCCCGATGTGCTTGGAGACATGGTCCAGTGAACTTCGATGGGGCCAGGATCGTCATCCTCCCAGACCTTTCGAGACGCAGGCTGATTATGAGGAAGATGCTTAGACCAATCCTGGATCTTGTCAGGAACTCTGGGGGGTCATACCGCTGGGGATATCCTTTTCATCTGATCGTGTCCAAAGACAGAAACACCTACCTCCTCAAGACGTATCAGGACTTAGAGGGCCTCTTTGGCTTCTTGGGGTGTGCACCAATTCCGGTGCCAAACTGGCTCGTCTCCCCGGCGGAGCCCCCATCAAGGAGAAACTTTGGAGTACCAGCTAGACGGGTCAGATCTGAGAGGCCTAGAGGAAGAAGTGACAGAAGGCCCAGACCAACCGATAACGAACTGTGATGTGGAGGGCCGTGAGCTGTGCGCCACTCATGGAAAATCCTCTGCCCCCTTTTCCATTTTACATTTTTCGAACTTTTTATATTTTGATACTCCTTTACCCAGCAATGCATGCCTTCTGGTGTTCTTCCTTTTTCTCTCTTTTGCTAAGCCAGGATGAGGATCAGTAGATGAGGGCTCGGGCTGGTGGCCCTGGGGTCCCGGTGGGTGGGTGTCTAGGCCTTACTGACATGGACCTGGTGGAGTGGCGGGGTCATCGGGCTTGCTTGCGTGCCTTGATACTCCGTCTGGGGCTGGGCCTGGGCGTCGCCCGGCCGGGGGCCGGCGGGGGCTGGCCTTGCACATGGGTTTTAAAGGAATCAATGATCCTCTGCTGGTTTTTGTTAAGCACTGCTTGCTGTTGCCATTTGATGCCTCCGCTGGGGATGCCATTTAGCTATCTCCGCCGGATGCTTTTGATGTTAAGCTAGTTGTTTAATTGTTTTCACATTGCCCTGTTGGCCTGCGGGGTAACCCTCTCTGGCTTTGTGTCAGTCACTTTCCCCCAATTAGGCTGTGTTGGCTTTCCTCTTAGAGGTGGTTGAGACTTAGCGTAGACGCAAAGTAGTTCTTGCGCGGGCCTGGTGGGGCATGACTCCCGTGGGTGGGTCTCGGTGGGGGCCCGGACCGAGGTTCCACCGGATCCCTTTAGATTGTTTGTTGTACACCTCCCCTTCCCTCTTGTTGCCAACTCCGTCCCCTTCTCTACGTTTTCCTACTTCTAGACCTATCCTTACACCCCCCTTCTTTACCCAGACCCCCTCCCTCTCCTCCTCTTCCATCACCGAGACCTTTGCTCAGCTGGACGGTGATCAGTGTCTGTCACAGTCTGCCGACCGTTGAACTCTACCTAATACCTGTAGTGGTAGTAGCGAGGCCCCTTCTCCTGGTTAGACCTCAGTTGTTACTCGTGGATTGAGTAATATGGCTGATACTAACTTTATCTCTTTCAATGTAAAAGGACTGAATACCCCGGAGAAGAGGACCATGATTTTGAACAACCTTCGAGCGCAGAAGACACAGGTGGCTTTTATACAGGAAACCCACTTCAGAGCGTCCAACCCTCCTGCCTTCAGGAATAAGGTATTTCCGATTTCTTATCATAGCTTCTCCCCGGACTCGCAGTCAAGGGGAGTGAGCATACTCATCTCCAGATCTGTGGCTTGGGAGGAGGTGGGCTCTTTGAATGGTGGAGAGGGTGGCTGGCTTTTTGTCAAGGGAAAGATTAGGTCCGAACTTTTCACCTTGGCTAACCTGTACCTCCCCAACGTAGGACAGATCTCCTTCCTAGAAGAGGTTCTGGAAAATCTTGCAAACTATTCGGAGGGAAGGGTGATTATAGGGGGGACTTCAATTTCTCCCTGGAGCCTTTGATAGATACTTCCAAAGGACACTCCTATATGTCTTATGCAAAACTTAGAAAAGTCAGGAAACTGTTTCATACCCATCAACTAATAGACCCCTGGCGAATCCTAAATCCTGATGGGCGGGACTACACATTTTACTCCCCTCCCCACAACATGTACTCCAGGATAGATTTGTTCTTGATCCAACATCATTCCCTTCCTAGGGTCTCGTCTGCCTCTATAGGCAACATCACAGTCTCAGATCACGCCCCTGTGAGTATCCGGCTGGCATCTATCGATCATGCACCGCAGTCTTGGTCGTGGACTCTAAACAAGTCCCTGATCCAGGACCCGGTGATAAGGGAGGAAATTAAACAGGTCTTGCGGCAGTACTTCCAGAAAAATGATACACCGGAGGTCAGTGCGCCGGTGGTTTGGAAAGCCCATAAGTGCAGAATCCGGGGGGCGTTAATACAGAGAGGGGCGAGGGTTAAGAAGGAGAGAAGTAATCAAATAACCGATTTGTTGGATGAAATTAAGCAGCTAGAGGGGGCCCATAAAAAGTCGCTGGCGGGGGTGCACCTGATGTCCCTGACCGCTCTCAGAGACCAACTCCGGAAGCTATATAGCGACAGAACCAAAGTTCAGCTCATTAAGAGTCGGAGAGCATTTTACGAATCAGGAGATAAGTGTGGGAGACTTTTGGCTTCGGCTCTGAGAGGGGAAAGGGCTAGAACCTATATCCCTAAAGTTCTAAGCCAGACGGGGACGATGGTACACAGAGATAGAGAGATTGCAGAGGTATTCAGGAAATTTTATGAAGGTCTTTATAATATCCCTTCACAGCCCCAGGGAGATAAGGTAGAGCGGATTAGTAACTATATAACGTAATCAGGCCTCCCTAGAACCCCCCTTGACCTGGTCAAGCAGCTGGAGGAACCCATTACGGCAGACGAGATATGCAGAGCCATTAAGGAATCCGCCAACGGGAAAACACCAGGCTCGGATGGGCTGCCTTTGTTGTATTATAAAGTGTTTTCTGAGGTCCTGCTACCACGGCTCCGGGTGGTTTTGAACTCCCTAGCAGAAGGTACCCCCCTTCCCACGGATAGTTTGAGGGCTCAAATATCAGTGATCCCAAAAAGAGGGCAAGGACCCTACGCAAAGCTCTAGCTATAGACCGATATCGCTCCTCAACACAGATATTAAGCTGTTTGCCAAGGTCCTTGCCTCCCGCCTTGCCCCACATCTACACCACATCATCCACCTAGATCAAGTAAGGTTCATGTGACTTCGTGAAGCGAGGGACAACACGGTGAAAGTCCTGAACTTGCTGGATATAATACGCAAGACGAACCTCCCTGTGGTTCTCCTTGCTACCGATGCTGAAAAGGCCTTCGACAGGGTGCAGTGGGACTTCATGCAGGGAGTTCTACGTCATGTGGGCCTTGGGCCTAGTATGATATCTTGGATCACAAGTCTCTATCACCACCCATCGGCTGCGGTGAGAGTTAACGGCCTCCTGTCGGAGCCTTTCAGCATCGGGAATGGGACAAGGCAGGGATGCCCCCTTTCACCACTCATCTTCATCATGACGCTGGAGCCATTCCTGTGTAGAGTTAGGGCAAACCCCAACATACGGGGAGTCTCCCTTCCCACTGGTCACTACAAAGAAGCGGCATACGCGGATGATTTGATCTTCTTTGCGTCCTGCCCTGAAGTTACCCTCCCCAACCTGATGCAGGAGCTGGATGCTTACAGGGACGTGTCAAACTACAGGATAAACTTACAAAAATCTGAAGCCCTGAATCTTAATCTGGGGAGGAGTAGGGAGACCAATCTCCAAAATGCTTTTTCTTTCAAATGGACTAGCGAACACATCACCTACTTACTAAAATTGGTAAAACGCTGGACAAAATATTCCCCCTGAATTTCCCTCCACTTCTGCGGAGCTTTGTCAGAGACATAGAGACAGGGGCTCTTAAAAACCTATCCTGGTTTGGGAGATGCAATGCCCTAAAGATGAACCTACTACCTCGCCTCCTGTATCTATCTGATGCAGGCACTCCCGCTAGACATCCCGAGCTCCTTCCTGCGCAAAGTGGGAACCTTATTTACTAGGTTTATTTGGCTTGGAAAGAAGCCCAGAGTTAGTAAGATGATCCTTAGAAGATCAAAGGAGAACGGGGGAATTGGACTCCCAGATCCTAGCTTGTATTATGCCGCCACACACTTATGTAGAATAGTGGATTGGTGCAGACATTCGCAACACAAACAGTGGGTGCAGATTGAACAGGGCAGCACTCCCCTCCCCCTGAGATTTCTCCCCTGGTTGGCCAAACAACACTTAGGAACAATGATGAAACACCCGACAATAGGGGCCTCCATAAAAGTTTTCCAGAAATTTCAGTCTCACAACGACATATCTCCAGATTTTTCCCCACTGTACCAGATTCTAGGAAATCCTGCGTTTCCACCGGGGCTGTCGAGGAGGACGGCCGAGGGATGGATAGGAGGCGGAATAGGTAGGGTTGGACGCTTCCAGCATGGCGGGGCCTGGGTACCGCTTACTGACATAGCGGATGCCAGAGGCCTGCCTAGAGGGAACACTTGGCAGGAGTTACAGCTGAAACACTTCCTTTCCACTATTCAGAGACAGGCCTTGAGAGTCAGGGAGCTTACCCCATTTGAGAGGCTGTGTGAGGAAGAGGGCCCGATCCAGCATGTCCTTTCTATGACATATAAAATGTTGATTAGCCCCGAAGAAACGGGAGCGCCGGCCTTTATCCGGAGATAGGAGGAAGCCTTAGATACATCTTTTACCACCAAACAATGGACCAAGATGGCTAGGCTGGCACATGACTCTGCCAAATGTACTAGGTACAAAGAATGCAACTATAAATTGCTCACGGTTTGGTACAGGGTGCCTGCTACTTTACATAAATGGTTCCCAGAGGTGTCCCCTCTCTGCTGGCACTGTGGCCGGGAGAGAGGAGACCTCCTCCATATTTTTTGGTCCTGCCCAAAGGTGACCGGCTTCTGGTCAACAGTCAAGGTGACGGCAGAGAGGGTGCTAGGGGAGGCGCTCCCGGAAGGCCCGGCCCTTTTTCTTCTCCACCACTCGGATGTGCCCGCAAAGAGCTACCGGAAATCCATTCATATACATAATAATTTTATACTGCTTTTGCTATTGTTGTACATATGTAATTCTGAACACTGTCCACAACATTTCCACCAAATATCTATACACTAATCAATAAACCAAATCAATCTATACACTAAGGAAGCCAAGTCGAAACGCGTCTGTGCATACACCACAAGAGATTTGCTACAGCTGTGGACATTGCTTTCAACAGAATTGTTTATGGACATGCTACAAGTGTGGGATATAGAACCCACACAACAGTGAGGACCAATATCAATCATTTTGTATATAGAACTGCCGCTCCTGTGTTCGTCCGGATGTCTTACATCTGATACCAAGCCCTACTGCCAACCCTACCACATCTGGTGCTAAGCATTATTGCCAAGTTTGACCATGCCACTAGCACCATCAGCACTGGCCACCATACCAGGTTGACCCCTTGGCCTTCTTTTTGACCCCACTTAGGGTCTTTTGCTCTCTCTTCCTTGTTTTGCAATAATATTATATTGAACTAAAATATTATTTAACTTGAACTATGCCTTTTGGTGATCATTTTAGCTTCAACTTACTGGTCACAGTAGCAGTAATTTGGCCAGGGGTGCCAAACCTTTTGCATGCCAATGCACATTACTTGCAGAAGAAACTGCTTACACATTGAGATCTAACTTAACAACAATCAATATGAACCTCCTGAGTTCATTCAACTGTCAATCAGGATGAAAGCAACATATTCCTGTTTTACATTAGAGTCCCCCAGGATCTACAGACTGGGGAACTATGTCAGAGGTACATGCCATCGGTCCATCACCATGTACCCTGCAGTGGGGTTTTCACCGATGTGAGACAGCACTCACCAGGGGAGGCATGCTTGGACGAGTGAGATATAATGCAGTCAGGCAATGCATGCATATGCACACACAACTCAGAGGGCAGAGTAACAAGTGTTTTGGTCCACTGCAAATGTATCCCAAAACAATTAGAAGCAAATATAAAGAAGAGCACCTTACGAAATAAAAACTATGGTAAGGGGAAAGGAAAGATGGGGTACCAGGAAGCAACGGGGGGAATCAGGACCAGGGAAAAGGTGGAGGGTGGTTTCAGAAGCATAAAATATTTAAGTAAATTATCCTAGCCATGACCATAAACCAGACTCATCAAGCAAGGTAATGCTCGGAGTAACTGTGGGGGAAAAAAAAGAGAAAAAAAAATGGGGGGAGGGCAGAAGATTTGGAATATGGGTGAAGCCAGATATGCTGCCCAGAAGGAGGCTATTAGTTTACATTGCCCTCTTAAGCTTTTGGACCGGGCAGCTTTCTTCTGCTGCGGCCGGCATTTGGCTGTGGTCTAAAACATTTTAATTATGTGGCAAAGAACTGTAGTCAACAATGTTTTAAAGTATTTTCATTAAGGGGTGGCAGATGACTTAAGAGAGACACAATTACTTTGTACATTAACCCAGGTGGAAGGTTCAGATACCTAACTAGCACATTGGATAAATCAACTACTGAACTTGAGCCCTTTGTATAGAAAGATCACCTTTCAAGGCTGAATGTGAGGATAACCCAGGTTCTCCGGGTTTAATATAATTTCTGTATCAATCCTTAAACAACCATCTAAACCATTCTAACCATACTACAAACAGGGGTGGAAGTCAGACCAGACCAGGACCTGGATGGAAATCTGGCAGACCACAGCCCAGTGCTCTATAAATAACCTAACAGTCGAATCGTCCTACAAAGTAATGTTCAGATGGTACCTGGTACCTGCCAGGTTATACATAATATATTTGGAATAACCTGGTTCTTGTATTAGGGGGTGCAGATCAGAGGGCAACTTCATACACATGTGGTGGACCTGCCCCATGCTTGAACTTACACAGTCACAAGTTTTCAGAATGATACAGCTAGTCCTGGGACAGCAGCTCCGTAAAGACCCTTGGGTTGCCCTGCTTCTGACCAACCAAAACCAGTTGCTCACATTCAATATGCTTGCGACAAAACAAACCATTGCAAAGGCATGGAAAAAGCAGTTTGTGTGCCTGGTGGAGATAAAATCCGTAAGAAATGGAATTTCGACAACAACAAGAAACAAGTATACTATAGGCACAAACAGATTTTGGCAATATGGGAACCCTGGCAAGTATATGTCATACCACACCTCTCCCATCCTGCTCTGTACTGAGCCAGAGATGGATTGTGGATTCTCTGAGCCAACCAGAACCATACTTCTTTTTTTCTATCCATTCTTTTAGCTTTTCTTTGTCTTTAAGATATTTGGATTAAGTATCCCGCTACAATAAACTTAACAATAGCGACAGGGCCTTTTGTTTGTCATAGTGTAATGGTATACCCTGGTTCAGTATCACCTTTACTATACAAATGTTGTTGTTGCCTACATGGGGAATGGGAGGGGGGAATGCCACACTGTCTATATGGAGAATGGGAGGGGGGGATGCCACACTGCCTATATGGGGAATGGGAGGAGGAATGCCACACTGCCTATATGGGGAATGGGAGGAGGAATGCCACACTGCCTATATGGGGAATGGGAGGAGGAATGCCACACTGCCTATATGGGGAATGGGAGGGGGAATGCCACACTGCCTATATGGGGAATGGGAGGGGGAATGCCACACTGCCTATATGAGGAATGGGAGGGGGGAATGCCACACTGCATATATGGGGAATGGGAGGGGGAATGACACACTGCCTATATGAGGAATGGGAGGGGGGAATGCCACACTGCCTATATGGAGAATGGGAGGGGGGAATGCCACACTGCCTATATGGGGAATGGGAGGGGGAGATGCCACCCTGCCTATATGGCAAATGGGAGGGGGAGATGCCACCCTGCCTATATGGCGAATGGGAGGGGGGAGATGCCACCCTGCCTATATGGCGAATGGGAGGGGGGAGATGCCACCCTGCCTATATGGCGAATGGGAGGGGGGAGATGCCACCCTGCCTATATGGCGAATGGGAGGGGGGAGATGCCACCCTGCCTATATGGCGAATGGGAGGGGGGAGATGCCACCCTGCCTATATGGCGAATGGGAGGGGGATATGCCACCCTGCCTATGGGAATGGGAGGGGGATATGCCACCCTGCCTATGTGGGGAATGGGAGGAGGGGGGGGGGGGTGATGCCACACTGCCTATATGAGGAATGGTAGGGGGATGACACACTGCCTAGATGGGGAATGGGATGGGGGGAATGCCACACTGTCTATGGAAATGGGAATGGGGGGGGGGGAATGCCACACTGCCTATGGAAATGGGAATGGGGGGGGGGGAATGCCACACTGCCTATGGAAATGGGAATGGGGGGGGGGGGGGAATGCCACACTGCCTATGGGAGTAGGAGGGGTTTATGCCACAATGAACTTGGGGATTGTGGGAAATCCCACACAGCCTATGCGGAATGGGAGGGGTTAATGCCACACTGCCTATAAGATGGAGGGGAATGTCACACTGCCTATGGGGAATGGGAGGGGGGAATGCCACACTGCCTATATGGGGAATGGGAGGGGGAATGCCACACTGCCTATATGGGGACTGGGAGGGGGAATGCCACACTGCCTATAAGGGGAATGAGTGGGGGGAATGCCACACTGTCTATATGGGGAATGGGGGGAGGAATGCCACACTGCCTATAAGGGGAATGAGTGGGGGGAATGCCACACTGCCTATATGGGGAATGGGGGGAGGAATGCCACACTGCCTATATGGGGAATGGGAGGGGGAATGCCACACTGCCTATATGGCGAATGGGAGGGGGAGAGGCCACCCTGCCTATGGGAATGGGAGGGGGAGATGCCACCCTGCCTATGGGAATGGGATGGGGGAGATGCCACACTGCCTATATGGGAATGGGAGGGGGAATGCCACACTGCCTATATGGGGAATGGGAGGGGGGAATGCCACACTGTCTATATGGAGAATGGGAGGGGGGGATGCCACACTGCCTATATGGGGAATGGGAGGAGGAATGCCACACTGCCTATATGGGGAATGGGAGGAGGAATGCCACACTGCCTATATGGGGAATGGGAGGGGGAATGCCACACTGCCTATAAGGGGAATGAGTGGGGGGAATGCCACACTGTCTATATGGGGAATGGGGGGAGGAATGCCACACTGCCTATAAGGGGAATGAGTGGGGGGAATGCCACACTGCCTATATGGGGAATGGGGGGAGGAATGCCACACTGCCTATATGGGGAATGGGGGGGGGGCCACACTGCCTACATGGGGAATGGGAGGGGGGGATGCCACACTGCCTATATGGGGAATGGGAGGGGGAATGCCACACTGCCTATATGGCGAATGGGAGGGGGAGAGGCCACCCTGCCTATGGGAATGGGAGGGGGAGAGGCCACCCTGCCTATGGGAATGGGAGGGGGAGATGCCACCCTGCCTATGGGAATGGGATGGGGGAGATGCCACACTGCCTATATGGGAATGGGAGGGGGAATGCCACACTGCCTATATGGGGAATGGGAGGGGGGAATGCCACACTGCCTATATGGGGAATGGGAGGAGGAATGCCACACTGCCTATATGGGGAATGGGAGGAGGAATGCCACACTGCCTATATGGGGAATGGGAGGGGGAATGCCACACTGCCTATATGAGGAATGGGAGGGGGGAATGCCACACTGCCTATATGAGGAATGGGAGGGGGAATGCCACACTGCCTATATGGGGAATGGGAGGGGGAATGCCACACTGCCTATATGGGGAATGGGAGGGGGGCGCCACACTGCCTATATGGGGAATGGGAGGGGGGGTGCCACACTGCCTATATGGGGAATGGGAGGGGGGGTGCCACACTGCCTATATGGGGAATGGGAGGGGGGTGCCACACTGCCTATATGGGGAATGGGAGGGGGAGATGCCACCCTGCCTATATGGCAAATGGGAGGGGGAGATGCCACCCTGCCTATATGGCAAATGGGAGGGGGAGATGCCACCCTGCCTATATGGCAAATGGGAGGGGGGAGATGCCACCCTGCCTATATGGCGAATGGGAGGGGGGAGATGCCACCCTGCCTATATGGCGAATGGGAGGGGGGAGATGCCATCCTGCCTATATGGCGAATGGGAGGGGGATATGCCACCCTGCCTATGGGAATGGGAGGGGGATATGCCACCCTGCCTATGTGGGGAATGGGAGGAGGGGGGGGGGGGTGATGCCACACTGCCTATATGAGGAATGGTAGGGGGATGACACACTGCCTAGATGGGGAATGGGATGGGGGGAATGCCACACTGTCTATGGAAATGGGAATGGGGGGGGGGGGGGAATGCCACACTGCCTATGGAAATGGGAATGGGGGGGGGGGAATGCCACACTGCCTATGGGAGTAGGAGGGGTTTATGCCACAATGAACTTGGGGATTGTGGGAAATCCCACACAGCCTATGCGGAATGGGAGGGGTTAATGCCACACTGCCTATAAGATGGAAGGGAATGTCACACTGCCTATGGGGAATGGGAGGGGGGAATGCCACACTGCCTATATGGGGAATGGGAGGGGGAATGCCACACTGCCTATATGGGGACTGGGAGGGGGAATGCCACACTGCCTATAAGGGGAATGAGTGGGGGGAATGCCACACTGTCTATATGGGGAATGAGTGGGGGGAATGCCACACTGCCTATATGGGGAATGGGGGGAGGAATGCCACACTGCCTATATGGGGAATGGGGGGGGGGGTGCCACACTGCCTACATGGGGAATGGGAGGGGGGGATGCCACACTGCCTATATGGGGAATGGGAGGAGGAATGCCACACTGCCTATATGGCGAATGGGAGGGGGAGAGGCCACCCTGCCTATGGGAATGGGAGGGGGAGAGGCCACCCTGCCTATGGGAATGGGAGGGGGGAGATGCCACACTGCCTATATGGGGAATGGGAGGGGGAATGCCACACTGCCTATATGGGGAATGGGAGGAGGAATGCCACACTGCCTATATGGGGACTGGGAGGGGGAATGCCACACTGCCTATAAGGGGAATGGGTGGGGGGAATGCCACACTGCCTATATGGGGAATGGGAGGAGGAATGCCACACTGCCTATATGGGGAATGGGAGGGGGAATGCCACACTGCCTATATGGGGAATAGGAGGGGGAAGAGGCCACCCTGCCTATATGGCGAATGGGAGGGGGAGAGGCCACCCTGCCTATGGGAATGGGAGGGGGAATGCCACATTGCCTATATGGGGAATGGGAGGGGGAGATGCCACCCTGCCTATATGGCAAATGGGAGGGGGAGATGCCACCCTGCCTATATGGCAAATGGGAAGGGCAGATGCCACCCTGCCTATATGGCGAATGGGAGGGGGAGATGCCACCCTGCCTATGGGAATGGGAGGGGGAGATGTCACCCTGCCTATGTGGGGAATGGGAGGAGGAGGGGGGGGGGGAGTGATGCCACACTGCCTATATGAGGAATGGTAGGGGGATGACACACTGCCTAGATGGGGAATGGGATGGGGGGAATGCCACACTGTCTATGGGAGTAGGAGGGGGTTATGCCACAATGAACATGGGGATTGTGGGAAATCCCACACAGCCTATGCGGAATGGGAGGGGTTAATGCCACACTGCCTATAAGATGGAGGGGAATGTCACACTGCCTATGGGGAATGGGAGGGGGGGATGTCACACTGCCTATATGGGGAATGGGAGGAGGAATGCCACACTGCCTATAAGGGGAATGGGAGGGGGGGATGCCACACTGCCTATATGGGGAATGGGAGGAGGAATGCCACACTGCCTATATGGAAAATGGGAGGGGGGAATGCCACACTGCCTATATGGGGAATAGGAGGGGGAAGAGGCCACCCTGCCTATATGGCAAATGGGAGGGGGAGAGGCCACCCTGCCTATGGGAATGGGAGGGGGAGAGGCCACCCTGCCTATGGGAATGGGATGAGGGAGATGCCACACTGCCTATATGGGAATGGGAGGGGGAATGCCACACTGTCTATATGGGGAATGGGAGGTGGAATGCCACACTGCCTATATGGGGACTGGGAGGGGGAATGCCACACTGCCTATAAGGGGAATGGGTGGGGGGAATGCCACACTGCCTATATGGGGAATGGGAGGAGGAATGCCACACTGCCTATATGGGGAATGGGAGGGGGTGCCACACTGCCTATATGGGGAATGGGAGGGGGAAGAGGCCACCCTGCCTATATGGCGAATGGGAGGGGGAGAGGCCACCCTGCCTATATGTCGAATGGGAGGGGGAGAGGCCACCCTGCCTATATGGCGAATGGGAGGGGGAATGCCACACTGCCTATATGGGGAATGGGAGGGGGAGATGCCACCCTGCCTATATGGCAAATGGGAGGGGCAGATGCCACCCTGCCTATATGGCGAATGGGAGGGGGAGATGCCACCCTGCCTATGGGAATGGGAGGGGGAGATGCCACCCTGCCTATGGGAATGGGAGGGGGAGATGCCACCCTGGCTATGGGAATGGGAGGGGGAGATGCCACCCTGCCTATGGGAATGGGAGGGGGAGATGTCACCCTGCCTATGTGGGGAATGGGAGGGGGGGGGGTGATGCCACACTGCCTATATGAGGAATGGTAGGGGGATGACACACTGCCTAGATGGGGAATGGGATGGGGGGAATGCCACACTGTCTATGGAAATGGGAATGGGGGGGGGGAATGCCACACTGCCTATGGGAGTAGGAGGGGGTTATGCCACAATGAACATGGGGATTGTGGGAAATCCCACACAGCCTATGCGGAATGGGAGGGGTTAATGCCACACTGCCTATAAGATGGAGGGGAATGTCATACTGCCTATGGGGAATGGGTAGGGGGAGAGAATGCCACACTGCTTATGGGGAATGGGAGGGGGGAATGCCACACTACCCATGAAAAATAGGATGGGGGATGTCATATTGCCTGCAGTTGGGTGTTTTAGCATTGGTTTAGAATATTTTTTTTCTTCCTTTCCTCCTCCAAATCCTAGGTGCTTATGGACAGGTGTGTTATAGGGCGAAAAAACTCAAGTTAGTTACCTGGTAACTTTTTTTCTAAACATCCGTAAGGGCAGCATACGCCTGAGACCTCCGGGCTCCTCCCACCGAGGGGAACACATGACCACCAGCAACAAATAAAAGCTTGACTCCTCCCTCTGTTCCCCAGTTGTTGTAGAGATCTGAAAAGAGAGAGAAGAGACACAGATCCACAAATTCTCTAATTAAGAGCTATAAGCAAAACATCTCCCAGTTAAAAGAAAAATATTAGGGAGGAAAGCTGGCGTATGCTGCCCTTATGGATGTTTAGAAAAAAAGTTACCAGGTAACTAACTTGAGTTTTCTCAAAACATCCTTCGGGCAGCATACGCCTGAGAGATAGGCGAGGACTACCTCAATGGGTGGGAAGAACCGCACGAAGCACGCTTCTGCCAAAAGATTGATCTTCCTGAGACAAGAGATCCAAACGGTAATGCTTCGAAAAGGTCTTAGCCGACGTCCAGGTGGCTGCTTTACAAATCTGTTCAATGGAGACCCCAGCGTGCTCTGCCCAAGACGTGGATACACTCCTAGTGGAATGCTCCAAAAAAATACTGAGTGGGGTCCGGTAACCCTGCTTCTTCCCAAAAACCATCCTCAGAAAGAGGGAAAATTTCTACTTACCCCCCTTTTGAGAAAAAATCTCAAAAGAATGGGATCTGGCCAATAATCCCATAGGGTATCCCGGGCCCCAGATAAAAGTTTATCTTCGGGACCGAGAAATGGACCCCCTGTTCACAGGCCCATAGTACCGGAAAAATACTTACCTGAACCTAACGATCCAGGAGCTAGTGGTCCGGCTCCTTACTCAAGGAGGAACACGGAAACAACTGGGGAACAGAGGGAGGAGTCAAGCTTTTATTTGTTGCTGGTGGTCATGTGTTCCCCTCGGTGGGAGGAGCCCGGAGGTCTCAGGCGTATTCTGCCCGAAGGATGTTTTGAGAAATATGGTATTCTCAAATCACCAGCCCATGCTGTGTCCCTGGGGAAGAGCAAACCTTTCTACAACCTGGACGCCCTAATGGTGGGCAAAAAACCTTTGTTCACAGATTTCTGTGCTACAGAACTGTGCTACAGAACTCTGCAGCATATTCCTGAGGCATCCTTCAGCCTTGGCATAGATTGTGCAGTTGGAAGAGCCAGGCACTATGCCCAGTGCAGGCACTACTTGCAATGTAAGCACCCTGTATGGTCCAGTCTCAAGGCACCAGAAACTCCAGAGGAATAGTCGCCAGCAGCATACAATCAGTAGAAGCTCCACTCAGTGGAGCCCCCCCCCCCCCCCCCCCCACAAGGGAGGACAGGCTGGGCTGTGGAAACCTACATCTCCCTCCTCTGCAGTTGTCACATTTCTCACAATAAGGTCTCCAGGTTTATGACTCACCTGGGCTGATCTGCAAGGGAACTTCCTCCACTTCATTCTTCACTAATCTTTTGTCTTGCTCCTCCTCAGTTTTTGAATTTTTCACTATAGTGTCTGTGAATAAAGATGAGAGTGAAACCCCTGTACTGAGATGTATGAGACACACCAGAGCGCGACTGAAATGGGGGAATGGTGGAATCCTATTCCTATAAAAGGTTTATTGCTCACCCGGACTGATCTGCATATGTTCCTCCACTTTGATCTTCACAGTTTCCTCTCCCTCCTCCACAGTTGCCACATTTCTCTCTATAGACTCTCTGGTGTCTGTGAATAATGATTATACTGAGATGAATGTGAAACACCAGTGACTGGACAGGAAGAATGCAGAGACGTTTTCTATAGAAGGTTTATTACTCACTTGGGCTGATCTGTAGAGGAACTTCTTCCTCTTTGGTCTCCTTCCCTCCTTCTCCCTCCTCCGCAGTTGTCACGTTTGTCACTATAGGGTCTCTGGGCTCTGTGAAAAAAGATGAGAGTAAGGCCACGAGAAGGTTTGATTGTGTGGTGTGACGGAGGTGTGCTCAGCGGTGCCCCCTCTTACCCTGTGATGGGAGGAGCTGCTGAGCCTCCATCATGGTGTCCCCCTTTGTAGAGATGTTGGTGTCCTTCTGTCCGATACCCTTCCCGTCTGTCCGCTCCTTAGGCGTCACTCTGGAAGAGATGAAAAAAAGTTTCCATGACTACTCATGACTAATAATCACCCCCGTCCCGGGACAGGAAATCCAGGGAGAAATGTAAGATTATTTCCACCCCCTCATTTATAATATGAATGTGGCATAGAGCAGCGGGGGTCTAAATGTAGTAGGTCCATCATGGGTGGGGGAGTCCTACAAACATCCTTCCCTGAGGTCTCACTAGGTTTTCTCCAGAAGAGTAAATATTTCCCTCTGCCCTGCTCCTCCCTTTTTCAGGCGTAGTTTTAGCTAGGACACAAATGGTGATGAAATTCTTGTTCTTCATGCCAGGAAACACCTACCTTCCACCCAACTTTTGAAGATGGGGAAGACATATGGATAGGTGTGTGCCACATTTTTTAAAAATAAGCCACACCCCTATCCACACAAAATTCCCTACCATAAAAATGTACCTTTTCGAGGACCCCATGGAGCATGCAGGGGCCGTATCCCCTGCTTTCTGTAGCTAATGCGTGCAGCAGTGCCAGCCATTCAGGAATGCTCATCAGACCAGAGGGAAACTGGAACTGGGCTTGGTTGTCGAACAGAGCTCTATATATAATATGCACGGCATAGAAAACTGATTGGATGAGAGCCCACGCATGCACCATGGGATTGCCAGCAAGGTGCATATACCAGCGATCCCAGAAAGTTTCACACAGTGAGGCATCACAAACAAGTGGAGTGTGATCAAAATCCTAGGTTTTGGTCCACTTGAAGGTGGACCTATAACCTTAAAGGTGGACAAATAAGTACCTCTGGTGCTTCCAGTGCTCTCACGCCATGTTCTTGGGCCATGTCCCCTGCTCCCGCACCCAGCCATTCATATAGATAGGGGATGGGCATGTGCCGCACACTGCAGGGAGGCGGAGGATGCAGCCACTCCCTATGCCGGTATTCTGTGCGGATTGAAGAAGAGCCAGCGCATGTGATAGTTGTGTGGGTGATCTGGGGGGTTTCCCACAGCTGGAAGATAGTTTGCCAACGTTTACCATCTTCCTTACTGTCAGAGTTACTTTCTGATGCTGGATGCCCCAGGTAAATGGACCTATCACCTATCCAATTAAACATAAGGGAGTACTCTGACCACAGTAAAGGCAGCGTAATAGTTGGTGAACTATTTTCCAGCAGAGTAAGGGTTACATGATAATAGTCAGTTCCTCCTGTGTCGGGGAGGGGGCGGGATAGTCTTTGTCATATCATTAGAAAGATCACTCACAGCTGGGCTCTGGATCCACAGTCTGTCTATATGTCACTCTGTAAACCCTGAAGTGACGTGCAGGTCATGTGTCAGATGAGAGGGGTGGCTAGGGACAGCAGTCGCATGCATTCAGAGCTGTATATACAGCTGACAGATTGCTGATGCCACTTTATTCAGCCTCCCAACGGTTCCAATTCTGGCAGGGCAGTCCCGGTTACCGCTGCTGTACCAGCACTGCAGGACATGGAAGCCACTGTGTGGGGTAGCGGGACATCAGTGAAAAATCGGCGCGGTTGGGAGGTACAAATTAACTGATCAACGAAACAAATAATCGGATGGGAATTGACAGGTTAGAAAATCCTGGGGCAGACAGCGGGCAGCTATGTACATGTTACATGTAATGCCCAGCTGATTACTGGCCTATGATCAAATTACAACCCCCACTACCTAACTACCTACTGACTATCCCCTGTAGGCAAGCAATAAAAGGTCAGACAATAATCAGAACTATACACACTGCTAAAGCACCTTATCTAATGGTTATAACTGACAGGGGTACAGGGGCTGGGCAACTTTTTTGGGGGTGGTGACTAATGGGATGCAAGGGGAAAGAAGAGGGTCAGCCATAGGACACAGGGCCAATTAGCTCAGACTACCCGAAGAGATTGACCTCCCAATAAAAATAAAAAAAGGGTCACCCAAACACAGCCTGTGCTGCCTGGGTCCCAAACAGGGGTCAGAATTGATGGTGTGCTTGCAACCTACATCAGTCACAGGGGCACTGTCACACCCTCTCTATTCATTGCAATGGAGGTATTTGCCAAGGCCTGACACACCCTCTTTATTGTATTGAATGGAGACAAAGTGGCAGCACTCCTGTCACTAATGGCAGGGGGGAGCAAGTTGGACATGGCAGAGCAGGGGGGAATGCAGTTCGAACCCAGGGCAGCACAGGAATACAAATCCAGCAATCAGGCAGTTCCCTTATCACTGGACTTCAGCTGCAAATTGTGAGTACAGTTTTGTTATTTTTATTGGGAGGTTAATCACTTTAAAAATGTGTTTACACCCATTTTCTACATAATGGCACACAAGCAGAGTGGGCGAGGGGGCTCCAGGTGAACTACTGAGGAGGCATGGGGAAGCCAGCTGTGATGTCAACCGTTCTGATGGCTGCACAGTTGATGGCCCAACATAAGAGGAGGAAAAAAAAATAGACTACAGGGCAGGCAAGGGGGAAAAGAGTTGAAGGTGAACGAATGAAATGAATCGAGGAGTAGAAGTGAAAAATACTAGAAGACAGGCAAGAGGGAGGTGAGGTGAAAGTGAAGCAACAGGAAAAAAGCAGAGGAGGAGAAAACTGCAAAACAAGAAGACAGACAAGGGGCAGAAGAGGTGGAGTTGGACCAATGAAAAGAGCTTACCATCACCCTAGTCATAAGCTAAATACCTTGTTGGACTCTGTAGGTCTAGGTGCACCTATAGCCCATCTTTGTAACTGGTATAGAACACAAGATATGGACATCTCAGTCCAGACCCATACTAACCTACTGAATTTGGCTTACCAGATGCGTCACATCGGCCCAAACTGTTCAACACCAGAACCAGGTCCCTATGACATTTCTACCCCAAGTTATGATCCATAAATATTTATTTAATTAAAAAATATTACTACCAAATTTTAGCTAAGGGAAGGAGGCAGAGACCTGACAAGGAGGGAGTACCTGACAAGGGATAAAAGTCGGGGGGAGGTCACATGGGAATGTGCTGGATGAACAGGGAATTCGCAGGCTGTTCCACACCTCCCTGGGTGCCTTACCTTTCTACCCAACCTCCGTTTGGCTATGGTAATCTGACTCCTCTGCTCATTTAGTTTGTAATAATGACTTGTAATATACTGTGCAGACCTGTATATGAACCATTCATTACTTGCGCTGTTACCGCTAGTGTTGGGCGAACCAGAACAGCTAAGTTTGGATTCATACTGTACTTTGCGAGTTGGGGTTCCCAAACCTGAACTTCAGCCAGAAGCCCATGTTCAGTTCGGCCCAAATACGGAAAAGCTGGTTGGTAGGCTGCTGAGCCCGGTATATGGTCGGTATAGTGAGACAGGCAGCAGGGTCACATGGCCAGGCTCCCCTTCACAGCCACACCCCTCAGGCCCCATACTGGAGTCTTGGCTGTCCTGCCCTGAAGGTCAGTATATTGAAACAGCCAGCAGGCCCCTCCTCCAAGGACCATCCCCTCGGACCTCATAATGGTGTGCTGATGGTTAGTTTATTGAGACATAAAGTAGGAACACCTGGCCAGGCCCCTCCTTCACAGCCAGGGCCCTATACTAGAGTCGTGTCCTGTCAGTATAGCGAGACGGGCAGCAGGGTCACCTGGCTAGGACCCTCCCCTCTCAGAGCCATGTCCCCCCCCCCCCAGGCCCCATACTGGAGTCTTGGCTGTTGTGTCCTGATAGTCCGTATAGCGAGACAGATTGCAGGGTTACCTGGCCAGGCCCCCCCTTCACATCCACGCCCCCTCAGGCCCCATGCTGGAGTCTTGGCTGTTGTGTCCTATTGATCAGTATAGTGAGACAGAGATCAGGGTCACCTGGTCCAGCCCTCCCCTACAAAGCCAATCCCCCCAGGCCCCATACTGGAGTCTTGGCTATTCTCCTGAGCTTCCCTAATCGGGATGACCCGCTGAGTTAGCCCCCCCCCCCCAGGTACCCATAAACACTCACCTTTCCCTGTTCCAATGGTGCATGCTCTGGTTGTTTTAATGGGAAGCATGCACTGCCGCATCCCTGGTGGCGTGCACGCTCCTGTCCAGGCCATTCAGATAGGCTGCAGGGCAAATGTGGCAGAGCAGTGCATGCTACACACTGAACGCAATAGAAGCCCATTGGCCGAATGATGTAAACACAGCAAAGGGCTCTGAATAGATGAGAGCCCAAGCATGTGCAGTTGGGAGTAAGGAAAGTTTTACTGGGCAAACTGGGAAGTGTCACACAGGGGGGTATCCCAATGCAGGATACCCCGGAATATGGAACAAAACCGGGCAAGTCAAATTCTCTTTTGCCGCTTTGGTTGTCCGTCGCTTGTCCGTCCATACCACAGTGGCTATAAGCGTTCTGATTGGACGAGTCCTCGCGTAGGAGCGGGGTGAGGTGAGTTTTTTGGGGCGTTCTGGGGGGTTTCACAGCGAGAAGTGGACCAAAACCCAGGATAGTGAAAATCCTGGGTGTTGGTCCACTTTAAGTTTAGAGAGACCCTGGGAGGATGATCAGAGAAACATAAGCCCCAGGGGCAAAATAAATGGCAGAACATAAGGCAAAAGAGGGAGGGGTAAGGGCAGACTCACCAACCAATCACAGAAGAGTATCTGCTGGCCTCTGCAGTGACCTATTTCAGCGAGAATTCAGAAGACAAAGCTCGGCCTGCTTGTGTTGCCCTGTGCGCGGCTCCAGGCTAAACCAACATGGCGACCCCCAGCACTGAGGACACGCCCCATTTCCGACTCTCCCCTCCTGTTATCAGCAAAGGCCCCAGGTACATCTTCTGTCTATGCGAGAAAAGCTCCACCTCCGCTATCCTCTGGCCGTCCGCTCGCTATCGCCATCCACTGGCTGAAGTTTGGCTACAATAACATGGCGGCCCGACATGCTATGCCGAACAAGAGGTATGTCAGTAAAAGGTATGTGCGGCTATGGAAGGTATGTGCCTCTTATTTACCCAACTCCCTAAGCTCCCCCTCACTGACTCAACATCCTGCTTAATATAGAACCCTTCCTGCCCTCTCGCCAGAGGACCCTTCCTGCCCTCACCCCCCCCTCCTGTCGCCAGAGGACCCTTCCTGCCCTCACCCCCCCCTCCTGTCGCCAGAGGACCCTTCCTGCCCTCACCCCCCCCCTCCTCTCGCCAGAGGACCCTTCCTGCCCTCACCCCCCCTCCTCTCGCCAGAGGACCCTTCCTGCCCTCACCCCCCCCCCTCCTCTCGCCAGAGGACCCTTCCTGCCCTCACCCCCCCCTCCTCTCGCCAGAGGACCCTTCCTGCCCTCACCCCCCCTCCTCTCGCCAGAGGACCCTTCCTGCCCTCACCCCCCCCTCCTCTCGCCAGAGGACCCTTCCTGCCCTCACCCCCCCTCCTCTCGCCAGAGGACCCTTCCTGCCCTCACCCCCCCTCCTCTCGCCAGAGGACCCTTCCTGCCCTCATCCCCCCTCCTCTCGCCAGAGGACCCTTCCTGCCCTCACCCCCCCTCCTCTCGCCAGAGGACCCTTCCTGCCCTCACCCCCCCCCCTCCTCTCGCCAGAGGACCCTTCCTGCCCTCACCCCCCCCTCCTCTCGCCAGAGGACCCTTCCTGCCCTCACCCCCCCCTCCTCTCGCCAGAGGACCCTTCCTGCCCTCACCCCCCCCTCCTCTCGCCAGAGGACCCTTCCTGCCCTCACCCCCCCCTCCTCTCGCCAGAGGACCCTTCCTGCCCTCACCCCCCCCTCCTCTCGCCAGAGGACCCTTCCTGCCCTCACCCCCCCCTCCTCTCGCCAGAGGACCCTTCCTGCCCTCACCCCCCCCTCCTCTCGCCAGAGGACCCTTCCTGCCCTCACCCCCCCCTCCTCTCGCCAGAGGACCCTTCCTGCCCTCACCCCCCCCTCCTCTCGCCAGAGGGCCCTTCCTGCCCTCCTCTCGCCAGAGGGCCCTTCCTGCCCTCCTCTCGCCAGAGGGCCCTTCCTGCCCTCCTCTCGCCAGAGGGCCCTTCCTGCCCTCCTCTCGCCAGAGGGCCCTTCCTGCCCTCCTCTCGCCAGAGGGCCCTTCCTGCCCTCCTCTCGCCAGAGGGCCCTTCCTGCCCTCCTCTCGCCAGAGGGCCCTTCCTGCCCTCCTCTCGCCAGAGGGCCCTTCCTGCCCTCCTCTCGCCAGAGGGCCCTTCCTGCCCTCCTCTCGCCAGAGGGCCCTTCCTGCCCTCCTCTCGCCAGAGGGCCCTTCCTGCCCTCCTCTCGCCAGAGGGCCCTTCCTGCCCTCCTCTCGCCAGAGGGCCCTTCCTGCCCTCCTCTCGCCAGAGGGCCCTTCCTCTCGCCAGAGGGCCCTTCCTGCCCTCACCCCCCCACCCCTCCTCTCGCCAGAGGGCCCTTCCTGCCCTCACCCCCCCACCCCTCCTCTCGCCAGAGGACTCTTTCTGCCCTCACCCGAGGGCCCCTCGGCTATGTGGGTGTGTGCTGCTGGGATATGTCACCACCTGGCTTCTTCTATATCTCTGAAGTCATCTCATGTCTTCCAGAGTGACGCCTACAGAACAGGCAGACAGGGCAAGTATCAGGCAGAAGGTCTCTACAGGGGGGACACCATGATGGAGGCTTAGCAGCTCCTCCTATCACAAGGTAAGAGGGGGCACCACAGAGCACACCTCCATTACCACACACTCGCACCTTCTCATGTCCTCACTCTCCTCTTTATTCACAGACCCCAGAGACTCTATTGTGACAACTGAGAAGGGAGAAAACATTTCTGTGAAGACTGGGGGGTAAATTCCTACAGATCAGGCCAGGTGAGTGCCGTATTTTTGCCCTATACAACGCATTTAGGATTTGGAGGAGGAAAATAAGAAAAATAATATTCTGAAACAAATAGGCAAGGTGCAAAATCCTCCAACATGCAGAGTGGCACCCCCACTCCCATTCCCCATATAGATAGTGTGGCATTCCCCATATAGATAGTGTGGCATTCCCCATATAGATAGTGTGGCATTCCCCCATATAGGTAGTGTGGCATTCCCCCATATAGGTAGTGTGGCATTCCCCCATATAGGTAGTGTGGCATTCCCCCATATAGGTAGTGTGGCATTCCCCCATATAGGTAGTGTGGCATTCCCCCATATAGGTAGTGTGGCATTCCCCCATATAGGTAGTGTGGCATTCCCCCATCCCCATTCCCCCATATAGACAGTGTGGTATTCCCCAGCCGGCTCTGTGAATGGGGTACCAACCTAACATTACCATGGGTCTCAAACATGGAAAATCTGTTAGAGGAGGGTCATGCCATTATTGTCACAACATGTAGAGCCAGGCCCCAGTGCAAAAATAGAATGGGACCCCATCATGCGTACAGTTCCCTTTTTCCTTGTATATTCTTAGTACACAGTACGTCCTGCTCCAGTTATAGTACTTACACTTGGGTTATCCTCCGCCAGATGGCGCTGCACTGCAGAGACATGCAAAACAGGCTCCTCCCGGCCCTCAAATACCCGGGGACCTCCCACAAATCCCCAGATTTCTCTTCGCAGGTGAGCGGGGCTATTAAAGCCTGCGGCCCTGTTGGACTATTCCCACCCGTCCTCGTTGTGTTGTGCCTCCCAGCCTGGGCTGCGCTGGTCGGGTGAAGGTAGGCAGCACCACGCGTGGTTATGGAGTGCTGCTCCTCCGCAGTCCCCCACCAAATATGGTGATGCTTCTATGGGATGCCCCGTGTAGCGGTCGGCCCTGTACCGAGGGCCGCCATCCTCCCTCATTCCCCCTGTAGTCGGGGAGGGGGAGGGGTGTGCCTGTGTGTTCTGTATAAGATCCTTGCACTTATATGGCCTTTGTCTGTCTTTGGACCTGTATAGCTATGGTGTCAGCCGCCGCGCCCTTTCTATGTATTTTACTTGCGGACTGCCGCCGCCGCACACGCTTCTTCCTTAGTTGAAGGTTCCGCGCCAGGCGGCGGCATTACCTCAGACACCTACGTGTCCTCATTGGCTGTTGTTGGACTTCGGGGGGCGGGGTCTGGTTTGGCGCACTCTGCGTCATGGACCGCTGGCCCGCCCTTCGAGGTACACGGCGCCATTTTGTCCGTTCGCGTGGGACGCTCCTGATTACCGTGGTACTGTAAGTGCCCTCGCGGGTGGCTTATTCTCATTATAGTTTTCTTCTCTTTGTGTCTTTCAGACCAGCCCGGTGTAAAATTATAGCTGGCCTTGTAAAATTCTCCCACTTCCCTAGCGGGTCTTTGGGGCATCCAGGGTTGCTTATAGTGTAAATCCCTACTGGCATATTGTCCCTTAAATAATCACCATATGGGGGCATCTCAGAATTATGTGACCGGGGTCCCTCTGGGACAAGACCGGCTGTGTATAGCGTGTGGACAACCCCATGCTGATGCTAACCGGGCACGGGTCTGCGGACCCTGTGCCGAGCAAGCACTGGCTCTGCAATCAGGCCTGCCAGTGGCTGCACCTCACTTCATTTCACCTATTTCCCCATGCTTAAATCTCACTCCTGCTGAGTCGCATATAACGGGGGAGTTGCAGCCTGTTGCGTCTTCCAGACTGCCCACGCTGAACAGATCATTGCGAGGTTGTCAGAGCGCAAGGGCCCTGGTAAAAAGTGGCACTTGACGTCTCCGGTTTCTGTTTTTCCTATGGGAACTGAGGAGTTTTCTACTCCGTGTGACTATTCCCCTTCTGATGAAGGAGAGCTATTCTCTGACTCAGGCTCATCTGATGAGAGGCCGAGGAGTCATGACGATTCTGGACCTGAATTCTGGGGCCAGTGTGACACAGACGATTTGTTGATTAAGGTCTTTAAGGCTCTGTCTATTTCTCTCCTTGGTGAAGCTTCCAAGCCGAGAGGGGAGTGTTTCCATACAGCAACAGCACGTTTGGAATTCCTAGAACAGGCTCACTTCCATGCTTTTGTCCTCAAGGAATGGGAATGCCCCAGTAAACTTTCAGGGGTCCCAGGGGACTGGGATAGGAAATACCCCTTTCCCCCTGAGGTGGATGCCCCGATCATAGGGGTTCCTAACCCCCCCCTTTATTACAGCCCCTGCTCATAATACCCTTCGTGATGCTGAGGACCGGCGCATTGAGCTGCTGGCCTCCCACGCCTTTTCTTGTGCAGGGACGGCGTTGCGCCCGGTCTGTGCCGCGGCTATTACTGCAGTGGCCACTAGAACCTTTGTCAGAAAGATGCTTGATCATCACTGATAATCTCCCCTGGGAGGTGTTTAATGCACTCTCCAACTGTGATGTGTTTGTAAGATTCATCCTATTAGCGTTGGACGACACCATTAGAATGTGTGCAAGAACTTCTGCCCTTGCGGTGGCTATACGTCGCTTGATTTGGCTGCGACAGTGGGGTGCTGACGATGCTACTAAAAGACTCTTACTGGGCTTCCCTTTAGAGGGCAACGCTTATTTGGGGCCCGTCTAGACCTGTTTGGCAAAAAGGGTAAGTCACCCCAACGCAGTCGGCCGTCTAGGCCCCCTCGGGGCAGGGGCACCCCTATTTCCCCCTTCCTTAGTGTTAAACAAGAACCAGGGGTGTCCTTCGTGGGGGCTCGCGCAGACTCCGGCCCCAGGAGCAGCAGACAACGCTCTGGCCCCTCCGGCGGGGCTAAGCCTAAATCTTCCACCAATCCCCCTCAAGTGTGATGGGGCGCCCTCGCCCGTCTGGGTGAGGGGGATGGCTGCGGCACTTTGCTCTTGTCAGGAGGCTTTACGCCTCATACTGGTGGATTCAGGAGGAGGTCACTTGCAGATTGCCCGTAACAGGCAAAGGCAGGGACCGCTACACCAACTTTTCCACAGTCCCCCAAAAGGATGGGTCAGACTGGCCCATTCTGGATTCACAGCAATTCCCCAATTACAGGCAGTTTCTGCATGGAAACTCTGAGATGAGCCATCAGCACCTTGCGCCCAGGGGGCTTCTTGCCGTCTGGGGAGCTCTAAAATGCTTATGTTCACATCCCTGTGCCTTTAGGATACCGAGGCTCTTCAGGTTCGTGTTGGAAGTCCAACACTGCTAATTGTGGCCTTGTTATCTGGCCTCTCTTCAGCTCCCAGAGTGCTCACTCAGGTGTTGACGGCGGTGATGTCTCTGATGAGACCAAAGGGCGTCCGCGCGATGACTTACCTAGACGCCCTTTTTCACTTATCAGTCTCTTTGTCAGGCTAAGTTGGATACCCGGCTGATGGCATCCATTGGGAGTCATTTGGATGGGTGATCATTCACCCCAAGTCCTCATTATCCCCTTAATTGGTAATCTCATTACTAGGAATGAATCGGGATTAGGTTCAAACGAGAATCTTCCCTTCTCTGCAATAAAGTGGACAATCTGGTCACATGGGCTCAGTCCCTCATTGCTGTCCCGGTCCCTTCACCAGGCAGAGATGCAGCTGGTGGGCCCGTTGGTGGCTTGCTCGGAAGAGGTCCCTTATGCTCAGTTCCCCTTGGGCCCTTCTGCAACTTCTATTGTTAAGACAGGACAGGGATCCGGCTTCCCTGGAGCAGGGTCTGTGGGCCTTCCCACCTAGTAAGAAGGTCTGGGGGCAGTTCCTTCTTGCCCATTCCTGGAAACGGTCACCATGGATGCCAACCTATCAGGTTGAAGGGGGAGGGTTTCTTCTGGAACTCCCTGCAATTCTGGGGGTGGTGGGGCCCTTAGAAGGTCCTTACGCCTATTGATGTTTGAAACAGTGAGCGTTTTTCAGTTGGTTCTGTCTCGCTTGACTACTTCCCTTCTGGGCCTGCCAGTTTGGGGGCGCTCGGTCTGTCTGACAACAGTGTCCTACATTAACCATTGGAAGGGGCCTGGAGCTGGTGGACCCTCCAGGAAGTGTCTATGTTCCTAATTTGGGTGAAGACAATGTTCCCTGCATATCAGTGATATTCGCTCCGGTGGAGCCCCTCTGTGACAGGATGTGCTAATCCCTGTGTCACTATGGGGTCCAACCAGTTGTGGATCTGTTTGTGTTCCGTCACTATCACAGGCTCTCGGCCTTTGTTTCCCTGTCCCAGGATCCTCTGGCAGTGGTCCGGATGCCTTAGTAACGTCATGACTGGACGTTCGGTTCTGTATGTCTTTTCTCCATTCCCCCTGCTAGGCAGGATTCTGCGCAAGATTGCTCTGGTAAGGGGACCAGTGATTCTGGTGGCCCCCAGGTGCCCTAGTAGAGTGTGGTTATGGTACCGAGGACAGTAGTTTTCTGTACCTTTTGCCAGGAGTGCTAGCTCTGCTCACTCAGGGCCCCCTTTACGTCACTCCAATCTACAGACTCTGGCCTAGTCGGCCTGACTGCTGAAACATCCATCTTGATGGAGACAGGCTTATCTGTCTCGGTGATTGAGCCTATGGGAAGGCTAGGAGCAAGTTTCTTCCTCTTCTTCTTCTATCTGCTATAGGGTATGGCATACCCATATTGATTGGTGTGAGTCTAGGTCTCTTCCCTGTTGGGCGTTCTCGGTTCCCAGGATTATAGAGTTGGTTTCAGCATGATTTGGAGTTGGTTCTCCAACTCAGTACTCTGATGGGTCAGGTTCTGCCCTGTCCACCTTGCCTTAGTAGTCTCTGGTTCAGTCTTCCTTGGTTAAGACTTCTTTCAGGGGGTACTCATGTGCGTCCCCCATGTAATTCTATGGTCCCTGCTGGGATTTCAATTTGAATTTCATTCTGTCTGCTTGCAGGGTTTTGTCCCTTTGGTCCTATTCAGGATGCTCTCTGGCTGTCTTCCCCTCAAGGTTGTCCTTCTGGGGACTGTTAACTTTGGTCAGGCGTGTGTTAGCGGGCGGCTCTGTCTACCTAGCCCCCATTCTTTGAGATACACCAGGATAAGGTGGTGGTCCGCCTGAAGCCGGACTCTCCGCATCAGGCGGTGTCTTAAGTTCATTGATTCGAGATATTGTTCTTCCTGCTGTGCCTTATTCCTAGCAACACTGAGGAACGGGTTCTGCATTCCTCGAACAGGTGTTGGAAGTTTTTTCCTTGGTAGTCACTGTGTCCTTTAGGAGAACTGATGTTCCTTGGGGCCTATGGTCACTACATCCTGAATGTGCCCGATCTCGTCTGTTCTCGGGGAGTTGGGCGGCTTTGGCCCTGGATATTACTTGAATGGATGTTCCTTCCGGTCCTTGGAGGGGTTTTTTTGGCTTCTGCCAAGTCTACTGTTAGCGATTGGATTCGCCACAATGTTACTCAGGCCTATTCCAACAAGGGGAAGAACTTTTCCTTTTCGCCTTGATTCTTATTCTACTCGTGCTTTCATGCCTCTTGGGCTTTTCAGCACCAAGCTTCTGTTGAACTGGTTTGCTAGGCCACTACCTTGGCCTTCTGTTCATACCTTTGCAAAGTTTTACAAGATTGATGTTAGGGCCTCAGCTCATGCTGTTTTGCCCATATGGTTATGCATGTGACAGTGGTTTTAAACTGTCTGCTGTTGTCGTATTTGTTGGGGATCCCACCCTACTTTATGGACACTGCTATTGGATGTCCCAAGTGTAAGTACTATATCTGGAGCAGGATGTACTGTATACTAAGAATAATACAATTCTGTGAATTACTCACCTGTAGAATTGATATTATTTGTATACAGTACGTCCTGCTCCACCCCACCCTGTTTTTTGCATTATTCTGGATCCCCTGTATGGTGATTGTTACCATTGTTATAGTTACCAGTTTTGGTGGTTAATTCTCCCGGCTTCTTGTTCACTGCGAGCATTCACCAGCCAGGCCAGGAGGTGCACTCATGGTGGCGGAATGTATACAGGCAAGGAGGAACGAGGCAGTGTAGGTAGTTTTAGCCAGGCCCCCTGCTCCACAGGCCTGGGGGCACATGCCTGCACTGCCTCTATGGTATGTATGCCCCTGTTCACAACAGTACCTGGCCCATGGGCTCATTACTTGCCTGCCAAGTCCCTTGACTTTCTGGGGACACTGCATGCAGCCCAGTCTATCCTGGGGAGATCTAGTGAAATCGGTGCTGCCCTTAGATTTTGGGCCTTCAGGTCGAGACTTGGGTTCTTGGTAGCACTGCTCGGTGCCCATTTTGCTTGCAGTGAGACCCTTGCTCCCCGCAATCAGAATTCTGATAATAATACTCCAAAATAGCATCTCTTAGGCAGCCTTCAAAAAGTCTGCCCACCACAGATTACCGTTCAGTAGTTCCCACACTCCCCTTTTCCACCTTTGTTTATCTTGGGTTCATCTGTTACAGTTGAAGGATTCTGGGATTTGTAGTAAGAAAGTATACTAAAGGGCCAAGAAAGGAAATTTGTGTACTCACTGGTAAATTTATTTTCTCGTCATCTTCCGGGGCACTGCACTATCAGCAATGCGTGGGTAATCCTCAGGCGTAGGCAGGGACTGCAAGAAAAACAAACTAAGCTCCCCCCGCCCTATATAGGGCAGGCTGTGGCCGGACACCCCCATTTAATTAAAAAGTAGTCCAGCCACAGCCCCGGGAGGAAAGCAATGCTAACTTGCGTGTATCACACATAACTTGTTCTGAACCTAGCAAAGAAAACTCTGACCCTGTAGAAGGCATCAACAGCAACCGGTGCAGTGGAACAAAACAGTAGAGACGAGAAAAGTAGTTTACCAGTGAGTACACAAATTTTCTTTTTCTCGTCCCTTCCATTCCGGGGCACCACCATCGGCGATGCGTGGGATGTCCCAAAGCAGTAATTTCGTTAACAGTGGGACTGTGCTACAACAGCAACCAGCTGACTGCATCAACATAACCAGGAATGGCAGAACTGAAACCTCTAGACTAGACTCCTGGCAAGGGGTTCACCATCTGCAACACCTTACGTCCCAAGCATGGCAATGGCCGATGCCTGGACATCAGCTCGGTAAAATTTAGTGAAGGTGTGAGGGGAGGACCAGGTCGACGCCTTGCACACCGCCCTGGTAAAGTGAGCAGTGACTCATAAAGGCACCTCCTTCTCCTTGCAGGCGTACGCTTGTGTAATCACCTGCCTGATCCATCTGCTAGAAGTGGAACTGGTCGCTGCCAAGACCCTTCTTGGGCCTTCCGGGATCAAGGACAAGACTGTCTTACGTAGCTCTCGAGTAACACTTTAATGCTCTGACCACATTGAGGGAATATAGGAGTTGCTCCTTATGGCGAGTGGGACAAGGGCACAAGGGGGGGGTAGCACTATCTCCTGATTAAGATGGAACGGGGAGACCACATTGGGCAAAAATTCCTGCTTAACATGAAAACAGTATTCATGCAGCGCCAAAAAGGGTGATCTGATTGAGAGCGCCACCAGCTCCGAAACCAGCCGGGTGGAGGTGATCGGCACTAGAAAGGCCATCTTCAATGTGAGTTTTGTCAGGGAAGCCTCTGCCTTGGGTTCAAATGGGGGCCCATGATAGGACCAGATTAAGATCCCAGGGTGGGACTATTGACCCTCAGGGAGGCCGAACATGCGCAGCTCCCTGCATGAAAGAGCGGACTAACCTATGCTTCGTGATTGTCCACTGGGAAAAAAATAGACAAGGCTGAGACCTGGCCCTTAAGAGTGCTGGGCTGTAGGCCAGGGTCCAGGCGCTGCTGTAGGAACTCCAAAATTTTGGGTATCGAGAACCTCCTACAGAAGTGGCCCTTAGATTCTCACCAAGACACAAAGGCCCTCCAAGTCCTGTAGTAAACTCAAACCAAGGTCCGAATTACCGCAGCGGACAAAGCCTCGTCTCCCAATATGCTGGTTTCAATAGCCAAGCCGCTAAAGTGAGCGCTGGAGAATTGGGGAGCCACAGAGCACCCTGTTGCATAAAAACTGGGCGGGTGGGGGAGGCGCCACGGGGGCTCCACTGCCAGGCTGACATTGACCAGGGAATGGCAGGAGCGCCATCTGCCATGGCCAGGTCTCGCACCCTAGACACGAACCTCTGGACCTTCCAATTGTGCCGAGATATGAAGAGGTCCACTCCCCACCGGTCGCAGAGGGTTTGAAACACGTACTGGTGAAGGACCATTCATTGCCCACCGTCTCCCTGCTCAAGTAATCGGCCTAAAGATTCTCCACTCCGGAAAGTGAATCACTGAGATGCATGGAACGTGAAGTTCCGCCCGCCTCATGATACGACTCACTTCCTGGCCTTCCTACCTGTCAGCTCCTGGTACACCCCTGATTGTTTATCTGTAACTGTCTGTACCCTGACCGGAAGGCCCCAGAGCTGCACAGACCAATGCCTGAGAACCAGCAGTTCCAACACATTGATTGGAAGACTGAGCTCCCTCTAGTCCCAGAGAGCCTGAGCCATCTGGTTGTCCAGCAAGCCACCTCAAGCCATCAGACTAACATCTGTGGTCAGGATGACCCACCGGACCGACAGGAGGGACTGACCCACTGCCAGCAACTGCTGGTCCAGTCACCAATGCAGGGATCACCGGGCATTGTCTGTCAAGATGACGCGATGGTCCAGCGGAAATGTCAAGCCCTCACAGTAAAGTGCAGGTATTGCTGGTGACCAGGGAAGATCGGGACATGCATAAGCATCCTTTATGTCCACCGTGTCCAGAAAATCCCCCTGTTGCAGCTACATCACGACTGACCTTAAAGATTCCATGCGGAACTTCCGCACCAAAAAGTAACTGTTCAGACTCTGGAGATCCAGGATCCGCCAAACAGATCCTTCCTTCATGGGGATAAAAAACAGTATCGAGTAGAAGCCAAAGCCTTGCTTTGAGGGTGGCACCCGGTACAACTCCCTGGTCCAGCAAGAGCTCTATTGCGCGGTTGCAAGCCGTCGCCCTTTCCACAACTTGTGAAAGTTTGGATGCCACAAACCTGTGTGGAGGTCTGGTCCAGAAACAACCTCCTGGACCCAGGAATCGGATATCCTTTCCCTCCACACCGGCGCAAAGTGCAGAAGCTGTTGGACCTACCCGAACGGGTGAGGGTGCCCCGTCAACCCTGAGGGGGCTTGGCTGGGGGTTTGGGCTGGCTGGCCCAATGGGGTCTAGGTTTCCTCCGTGGCTTTAGCTTACCTGAAAGGCTAAAGCCACGGCGTCTGGAGTTTGTTGAACCTCTGACTTTCCAAGGGGGACAAAAATCTGAAGACCCAGGTTGACTTCCAAACCAGATCAACTAGAGGCTCATCAAAAAGACAACCCCCCCTCAAAGGAGAGGGCAGTGAGCAGTTTCGGCCAACCATTGTTTCAGCCAGACTGTGTACCACCAGGTAACCAGCAAGGCCAGCACCCTAGCCACCAGACACACAAAGTCGTCCATAGCTGGCACAATGTATCTGAGTTCAAGTGAAGTGCAGAGTAATGCGAACCTCCATGTCGCAAACTCCTCTTCTGCTGCTTCATCCAGACCTTACTTGCTGTAGTCGCCATGGATGTGGCGCAAGTTGGGCGCATGGCCGACGCCAACATGGAGAACGCATGCCTGGCCAGCTGGTACAACCTCCTATCCGCATTATCTGAAGTAGGGATAAGGGGGTGCTGAGCCAGACATGAAACCTTGTCTACCTCCGGTTGCGAAGGCCAAACCTTGACTGCACCATCCAGAAAAGGGTACTTGGCATCCAGGACCTTAGGAAGAGATGGAAGCTTATCCGGATTCTCCCACTTCTTTGCCACCAGCCTGTCGGAGCGCCGGTCCCCACACCCGCCTGCCTGTCGGCTGCTGGTTAGACCTGCCTGCAATAGCAGAAAAGCAACCTCCCTGCATCTGAAATCAACCCACCGCCCCAGGATGCAGCAGCTTCCGGAGCCCCAACCTGCAACATGAACAAATGTACTGATTCCAAAGAAGTCATGGCCACAGACATCGCAAATATAGTAGCCCCGCCTTTCTCACATCCTCCACTGTCAGGCCAGAGCGACCGAAGCCCCATCCCCCGCTGATGCCACATGGCGTGTCTGGCCTGCCATCTTTCCGAATCTGCCAATAGGCATGCCGCATGGGAGTAGGCCACACCCCCGCAGTGAGGCCTCCTCTCCCCAAAAGCTGGCACCAAGCGCTGAATGAGCTCTGACAGCAATGTTGCTTCTCTCTCAGGATGTTATGGAATGTAGTAAACACAAGCACACACACACTGACCCATAGAAGCCCAGCCCCTAGCTCAGGCCCACCAGCAGCCATAGGGGAGGCATACAGTGGCCAGGGTGGGTGATAACCCAGGGGGTAGAGGGAACATTGGCTCAGTGTGAAGCACACTGAAACCAGTTTATCTATCTTGCAGTCCCCAGCTATGGCTGAGATTAACCCACACATTGCTGCTAGTAGTGCTCCGGAATGGAAGAGATAAGAAAACCCCATTCCAGCGACGTACATGACCGATCTAGAGATTTCATGTGGAATTTCCGCACCCGAACAAAACTGTTCAGATGGCAGAAATCCAGGATCGCCCGACTGTCCTTCTTGGGGATGATAAAGAGAATCAAGTAGAAGCCACAGCCCTGCTCTGATGGGGGCACAGGTACTACAGATGCCCAGTCAAACAGATTTATTGCACTTCTGCGAGCTGCCGCCCTTTCCGCCACAAACCGGTGTGGAGGCCTGGTTCAGAATTCAATCTTGTACCCGAAAGAGACAACTTCCTTGAACCAGGATTCGGATATGCAATCCCTTCACACTGGAGTGTAGTGCAGCAGCTGTTCCCCCACCCAGTTAGGTGAGGGCGCCCTGTCAATCATAAGGGAGCTGAGGTCTTGGGCCTGTTGCCCCATGGGGACTTGGGGTTTCCTTGTGGCTTCCTCTTCCCCGAATAGTCCTTGCAGTTTCTGGAGTTAGTAGATCCTCTGAACCTCTGGAAGGGATGAAAATTGTCCTCTGTTTCAGTTTCTGTGGAAGCTTAGTTGATGGGCAGAAATACCAGTATCGGGGAACTGATGTGGCACTATGTAAGGTTGTTGTTGTAATACTGAGCTATTTGATTGATGTAACGCTGTTCTGTGTACAAAATTTTATATGTGCCTTCTTTTGGTTATCAATAAAAACAGATTAAACTAATAATGATGGCTGGTCTATTACTGTATTAAATTCCCTAAACTCAGGGATGCATAGCATCGGGACACGGGCATTTGTGCTAACCGATTTACAGCAGACCAACACCTCTGCGGATGCTGGTTTTGGTCCTGCCACTATAAGACAATTCTGGAGCCCTTTAGCTTGCTGCACAGGTGTTGGTCAGCTTTAAGATGGTGCTGATCTTCTTCCTTGGTTAAAAAGGTGACAATTGATTGAGAGTTTGGGTTATTGTTCTGCATTTCACCTGACATGTCACGTTCCTCTGTGAATATGGAAAGGTTTTGCAAATGGGTTCTCTGCATTCCCCTCTATAGTCTCCCACTTGTTTGAGGTTTATGTAGCTAAATAACATTTAGGGTTATTTTTACCTTCTCTTGCAATTGGTCTTCCAGTCTCCAACTGTATACCCCTAAATTGGCCTTTTTTTTTTTTTTTAAAGAACACCACCCAGGAATTTTACTCTCCGGTGTCGTGTTCCTCTCAGATGGGAAATCCCAATTTGAGATGCCTCGCTGTGTGTATCTCTATGGTTCGGCCAGGAAACGTGGGGTGGTCAGTTAATCATTGTGTTCGGATTTACTTGGCTCTATTCAGCTCTGCTAGCAGCTGTGCATTCCCCTCTATAGACCTGAATGGAGATATGCGAGACAAGCATACCGCTGGCCACATTCCTGCTCATATCTAGCTGTGGGCAAGCCCGCACCAGTCATTCAGAAAGGCCTGCCATGGGTACACACCCCCGCTAGAGGTACACTAGGAATGCAGTTGCGGCACCTAGACATGACAAGGGCACTGGGAACAAGTGTGTGGATTAGGCAATCTGGGAGATTTCATAGTAGGACATCTCAGTTGTGGATGCACCAGGGAGTGGGACTCAAATGGCCCTGGAGTCTCCAGGGCCTCCAATGTTTCTTTTATGAAAAATCATATTTTCTCATGGGCATAAGTTAAAAAGGAGCATGGACCACAGGCCCTGAGAAAATGCCCAACTTTACATAATGCAATCCCTCATACAGCCTGCTCTTTAAGCAGACCAACACTTAAATCGGCTCAAAAACACTGTCCATATTACCCCCCACTTTTGCTCTAATGCCCTGTAAAGTAATAAAACTAATCAGCGAGGTAAAGAAATCATGCACTATCCGCATGATCCAAAAATTATGCAGTAGGCATCGCCATCTTACTTATCACACATGAAAGCTTCCATGGGTGCATTACTAACCTCTCGCATGCACAGTGTGGGGGGGGGGGTTGTCTGCAGGGTGTCTTCCTCAGTTGCCGGTTTGAAAAGGGCAGGAAAGTAAGAGCTGCGAGCCGGGAGATATCTGCTGATATTGCGCCCAGGATGGGATATGGCGTAACACGTCCCAGCTGTGCCAGCCACTGTGAGACACAGTGTGGGGATGAGCTCTCCCTCATCACCCCTGCAACAGTCAATACTGTTTACAATGTACTGTATGGGAGGAGTTGGGAAGCCTCAGCCAATCAGAACAGCCCATACAGAATCAGCTCCCGATAGCTCAGATGGCACATGCATTCTTACTGAGCTACACAGCCAGATAATCCAGCACAATTCCGATCCAGTCTCGCAAGCGCAGACTGGCGGTTTCGGGGTCACCAACAATTACTTGCAACTTGCAGCAGATGTATGAGCAGATTCCGCACACCACAAATGTAATTGGGGAACATAAAGCTTTAGGTAAGCATTTTAAAGCAATTTTACAGAGCAACATGGGTGGGTTTTTTTATTTTACACTGTTGGTCCACTTTAAAACACTATTGTCTGTCAGTTTCCATGTAATCTAATATGCTTCATATGAACCCAAATCTAATGAATGTTCTGATCTAGCTATTACAAGAATTCACATTTAAACAATTACAAAATATTTCCAATATTTAAAACATGATCATAGCACTGTATGACCTATTTAATGTGTGATATCTGAGGAAAAGATTTTCCAAATTGACATTAAAATTGCTTTTCTCTTGTATGAACTCTTTCATGTGTAATAAGGTCTGATTTCTGAGAGAAACATTTCCCACATTCAGAACATGAATATGGCTTCTCCCCTGTATGAATTCTTTCATGTTTGATTAGGCCTGGTTTATCAGAAAAACATTTGCTGCATTCAGAACATGAATATGGCTTTTCTCCTGTATGAACTCGTTCATGTGTAATAAGAGCTCGTTTATTAGAGAAACATTTCCCACATTCAGAACATGAATATGGCTTTTCTCCTGTATGAACTCTTTCATGTGCGATAAGGTCTGATTTCTGAGAGAAGCATTTCCCACATTCAGAACATGAATACGGCTTCTCCCCTGTATGAATTCTTTCATGTTTAATAAGGCCTGATTTATCAAAAAAACATTTGCTACATTCAGAACATGAATATGGTTTCTCCCCTGTATGAACTCTTTCATGTGTGATAAGAGCTCGTTTATTAGAGAAACATTTCCCACATTCAGAACAGGAATATGGCTTATCTCCTGTATGAACTATTTCATGTCGAATAAGGTCTGATTTTTGAGAGAAACTTTTCCAACATTCAGAACATGAGTATGGCTTCTCCCCTGTATGAACGCTTTCATGTCTAATAAGAGCCGATTTGTGGGAGAAACATTTACCACAATCAGAACAGGGAAATGGCTTCTCCCCTGTATGAACGCTTTCATGTCTAATAAGAGCTGATTTGTAGGAGAAACACTTCCCACAATCAGAACAGGAATATGGCTTCTCCTCTGTATGAACTCTTTCATGTGTGATAAGGTCGGATTTGTGAGAGAAACCTCTCTCACATTTAAAACATGAATATGGCTTCTCCCCTGTATGAACTTTTTCATGTTTTATAAGATTTGATTTATCAGAAAAACATTTGCTGCATTCAGAACATGAATATTGCTTCTCCCCTGTATGAACTGTAAGGACATCTATATAAAACTCCTGTTTAGAGGGGTGCGACAAGAGATGCGCGGGGTAAACATGTTGGTTTGTGGTAGTCGGTTCCCCTGTAGACATTGATGTTATGTTGTTATCTTCTCTTTTAGCATCTGGAGAGATACCAGCATAATTGGCCAAATTATTTTGGCTGGATCTTCTACCTGGAGAAAATAGGAAATAGAGGGAGAGGGAAAACAGAAGGTAAATTGCAACTTTTTACAAGCTGGACATAAAACAGGGGCTGTTAAAATCACTTACAAAGAAAATGTTAAAGATCAACAATAAAGACACGGAGGAGCAGTTTATAGTTAGAATAGGTTTTCAGTGAAGGAAACCATTATACAACAGAACATTAAATAAAAGATATTCCCTTAAACCTTTATTTGATTCGCTGAAGAAAAATGACATCAGATAGAATAGCTCGATAAGCTCCCCAGCACTGCAAATTAACCATCAGGGAAAATCCATAGGATTTCTTGATGGAAATCCTAGGTGGGGGAGAGGAGAAAAAAATAGAAGTAAAAAAAGGAGAGAGGGAGGAAAGAGAGAAGAGTAGAATGTGAAGAGAAAAAAAGAATTAATTGAAATAAAGAGGAAAAAAAGAAAGCGAGCTGAGAAAGGAGGAGGGGGAGGCTGAAAATGGGAAATTATTCCCTCAGAATGCCCAAGTATGGACAAGCAAATAGGATGGGGAGGGAAGGGGGAAGAGGATGGAAATGGGTATGGGGTTGAAGGAAGGAAAAAATACAATTCTGTGAAATACTCACCTGTAGAATTGGTATTATAAGTATACAGTACGTCCTGCTCCAGATAGATTACTTACACTTGGGTTATCCTCCGCCAGATGGCGCTGCACTGCAGAGACATTTAAAACAGGCTCCTCCCGGACCCTCAAATACCCAGGGACCTCCCACAAATCCCCAGCATTGAAAAGCAGTGAACAAGAAGCCAGGAGAATTTAACCACCCAAAAACTGGTAACTATAACAATGATAACAATCACCATACAGGGGATCCTTAATAAAGCAACAACCAGGGTGGGGTGGAGCAGGACATACTGTATACTTATAATACCAATTCTACAGGTGAGTATTTCACAGAATTGAATTATTCTTAGTATACAGTACGTCCTGCTCCAGATAGATTACTTACACTTGGGACATCCAATAGCAGTGTCCATTAAGTAGGGTGGGATCCCCAATAAGAAAAGGTAACCGCAGGCAATTTAAACCACTGCCGCCTGTAAAACCTTGCAGCCAAAAACAGCATCAGCTGAGGCCTTAACGTCAACCTTGTAAAACTTTGAAAAGGTATGAACAGAAGACCAAGTAGCGGCCTTGCAAACTTGTTCAACAGAAGCCTGGTGCTGGAAGGCCCAAGAGACACCAATAGCACGAGTAGAATGAGCAGTAAGGCAGAAGGGAGGACTCTTCCCCTTAGCCTTGCTGTAAGAACTCTAGAACCCTGGGAACTGAGAACACCGAATAGGCCTGACGGATCCATTTGCTGATAGTAGACTTGGCAGGAGTCAAACCCTTCCTAGGACCAGAAGGGACCACAAAAAGAGCATCAGTTTTCCTGAAGGACGCAGTGACTACTAGGTAATACTTCAGACACCTGACCACATCCAAGAAGTGCAAAACCCTTTCCTTAGCAAGGAAGGAAGAACAATATCCTGGTTCAAATGAAAAGCAGACACCACCTTAGGCAGGAAATCCGGCTTAAAGCGGAACACCACCTTATCCTGGTGTCTCTCAAAGTATGGAGGCTGGATAGACAGAGCCGCCAGCTCAGACACACGCCTGACCGAAGTAATAGCCACCAGAAAGACAACCTTGAGGGTAAGTACAGCCAGAGCAGCATCCTGAATAGGCTCGAAGGGAGCACCCTGCAAGGCAGACAAGACCAAATTCAAATCCCAAACAGGGACCATAGGTTTTCGTGGGGGACGCACATGAGTAACCCCCCGAAAGAAAGTCCTGACCAAGGAATGTTGAGCAAAAGACTTCTGAAAGAAAACAGACAGGGCAGACCAGACTCCAAGCCTTGCTGTAAGAACTCTAGAACCCTGGGAACTGAGAACACCCGACAGGGAAGAGACCTAGACTCGCACCAGTCAATGTAAGCACGCCAAACCCTATAATAGATGGAAGAAGACTTCTTCCTAGCCTTCACCATGGTCTCAACCACGGAGGCAGACAAGCCCTTCTCCATCAAGATGGAGGTTTCAGCAGCCAGGCCGTCAAAGCCAGAGTTTGTAAATTGGGATGGCGTAGGGAACCCTGAGTGAGCAGATCTGGTACTGCTGGCAGGACGTACTGATCTACTGCCATCTGCACCACGTCTGCGAACCACACTCTTCTTGGCCACCTGGGGGCCACCAGAATCACTGGCACCCTTTCCAGAGCAATCTTGCGCAGTACCCTGCCCAGCAGGGGGAATGGAGGAAAGAGCTTGTGACGGGATGCAAACAGATCCACATCCGGTAGACCCCAACGGTGACACAGGGACTGGAATACCCTGTTGCAGAGGGACCACTCTCCCTGACGAGAGGTCCCCCTGCTCAGAGTCTGCCAGTAGATTCTCTGCACCCGGGATGTACACAGCCGAAATGCATTGAACATTGGCCTCTGCCCATGTCAGAATCCGCGATACCTCCTGGAGGGCCCTCCTGCTCCGGGTCCCTCCCTGGTGGTTGATGTAGGCAACCGGCGTCCTGTTGTCTGAGCGCACCTGCACAGACAGGCCTCTAAGGTGATTGGTCAACTGCTCCAGTACCAACCTGATCGCCCGCAGTTCCAGAATGTTGATGGGTACGTGGGCCTTCTGAGGGCCCCACCTCCCCTGGAACCGCAGGGACTTCCAGAATCCCCCCCCCATCCTGACAGACTGGCATCCGTGGTGACCGTCTCCCAGGAGGGGGCCGGACCTGCCCCCCAGCAAGTTCCTGTGGTCCAGCCACCACGAGGGACCATCTGACCAAGGGGGGAAGCACACAGATCCTGTCCAAGGACGTAGGATCTTTGTCCCATACTGACAGAAGGTGAAGTTGTAGAGGCCTCAAATGGAACTGAGCAAAGGGCACCGCCTCAAAGCACGCCACCATCAGGCCCACCAACTGCATTCCCTGCCCTTCCCTGAGTGAGGGCTGGGGGCACGATAGCAGGAACCTCACCTGTGCAGTTAAAGCTTTCACCCTCTGCTGAGGAAGGAATATCCTTGACTGAACCGTATCCAGAATCATTCCCAAGAATGGGGTAACCGAGGAAGGGGACAGGGAGGACTTGGGGTGATTGACAGCCGAAGGACTCCAGGGTGGAGACCACCAGCTGCGTGTTCAACTCTGCCTGATGCAGAGACCGAGAGGTGATGAGTATGTCGTCCAGGTAGGGTAGCAAGCGTATGCTCCTTGACCTCACCAGAGACATCACCCCTGCCAGCACCTTGGTGAACACTCTGGGAGCTGAGGTGAGACCAAAGGGCGGGGCCACAAATTGGTAATGTTGATCTTCCAACGCGAATCTGAGAAACCTCTGGTGTCCAGGGAACACAGGGATGTGAAGGTAAGCATCTTTGATGTCCACCGACGTCATGAGATCCCCTGGGCGCAGGGAGCCAATGGCCGAGCGCAGAGTTTCCATGCGAAAATGCCTGTTTCTGACAAATTTGTTGAGGATCTTTAAATCCAGAATGGGCCTGACTGTCCCATCTTTTTTGGGGACTGTGAAAAGGTTGGAATAGAACCCCTTGCCTCTCTCTTAAGGGGACACTGCAAATGACCCCCATAGCCCGACGGGCTTGCACGGCCTGCATCAAGACCTGAGCTGAGGCAGAGTCCTGGGGAATCCTGGACTTGACGAATCTTGGGGGGGGGGGGGGGCGCACAGCAAACTCTATCTTGTAACCAGAGGACACTACCTTCTGAATCCACCTGTCTGAGACGTGATGCCTCCAGACGTGCGCAATGTGCTGTAGCCGTCCCCCCACCCTGATGGGCGAGGGCGCCCCATCATGCCTGGGGGGGCTTGGGAGAGGGTTTTGGTTTAGACCCCCACGAGGCGCCGGGACATCGACCTCTGTTCCTGTGCCAGGAATCTGTACGAGCCCCCGCAAAGGACACCCCTTTGCCCTGCTTAGCACCGCGATAGGGGAGGCCCCGAAAGGGCCGAGACTGCCGCCTGAGCTGGGGTAACTTGCCTCCTTTAGCAAAAGGTCTAGGCGGTCCCCAAACAGGCATAGCCCCTTAAATCATCCGGGGTCCAGGGGTCAGAGCCAGAATCGTCATGACCCTGAGTCATAAAACAGCTCCCCTTCGTCTGATGGGGCGTAGCCTTACAGATGCAACAACTCCTCAGATTCCATAGGAGACGGAGTGGCATCAGTAGTTAAGTGACGCTTTTTAGCGGAGGCCTTACGCGCTAAGGTATTAGCGATCAATCTTTCAACACTGGCCAGTCTAGCAGACACATCTGGTTGAGAATCCCCGCTTGTACGTAATTCAATGGGGGTGAGACCCAAGCTTGGGGGAGTAGGTGAAGTGAGATGAGGTGCAGGCCCAGCCACCGGAGGGGAGGGTTGCAACGTTAGCGCCTGCTGTGCGCAAGGGACACAGACCCGCGCGCTGTCACCGCTGATAGGCGAGACCCCACAAGCTACACACAGCCGGGCTTGTCCCGAAGGAACCCCGGTCCCAATATCCTGGGATGCCTCCATATGGTGATTATTAGGCACAATATGCCTGTAGGGATTGACGCTATAAAGCAACCTTGGATGCCCCAAAGACCCGCTAGGAAGTGGGAGTACTTTATACTAGGCCCAACTACAATTACACCGGGCCGGGAGAAGCCACTGGATTCACCGGTCTGAAAGACACAATGAGAAGAAGGGGTGTCAGAGTCATACACAGTAAAATAATGAGTATAAAAGTCGCCCGCGAGGGCACTTACGGACTGCGGGAGCGCGGACAGTTACACACGCGCACGTGTGCGAGACTGTACAGGGAAGGCGCTAGAAAGAACCTCGAAGGGTGGGCCAGAACGAGCCGTGACGCAGGGCGCGCCAGGCCCGGCCCCGCCCCCCCAAAGAGCGCGAAGTCCACAGACAAGCAGCCAATGAGGACGCAGGAGCGTCTGAGGCAACGCCGCCGCCCGTCGCGGGGCATCCAAATGAAGGAAAGGCCGCGCACGGCGGCGGCGTTTGCAATAGTGAAGGCAAGTCAGTGCAGCGGTTGACACACATATACAAGTCCCAACACACATGCCAACAGGCAATATACACGAATCACGGAACATGCTCAACCACTCCCCCCCCCCCCCCTTCTTTTCCTCCCGAAGGCTACAGGGAGAATGAGAGAGGATGGCGGCCTCAACAGGGCCGCATGCTTTAATAGCCCCGCTCACCTGCGACAGAGTGATAATTTCATGTCTTCGCAGTAAGCACTGCAGAGAAATCTGGGGATTTGTGGAAGGTCCCTGGGTATTTGAGGGGCCAGGAGGAGCCTGTTTTACATGTCTCTGCAGTGCAGCGCCATCTGGCAGAGGATAACCCAAGTGTAAGTAATCTATCTGGAGCAGGACGTACTGTATACTAAGAATATACAATTCTGTGATTACTCACCTTGTAGAATTGGTATTATAAGAATGCAGCACGTCCTGCTCCAGAAATGATTCATAACAGTTGGGATTACCTCCGTCAGAGGGCGCTTGACTGCAGCGATGGAGGCCCCTCTCGGTCCCATATATACCCAGGACCTCCCACAAATTCCCCAGTATTAAAAAGCAGTAAGGAGAACCAGGAGAAGCCAATGATAAATAACAATGTTAACAAGGATAACAATTACCATACAGAGGATCCAAGATAATGCAAACAGGGTGGGGTGGAGCAGGACGTGCTGCATACTTATAATAATACCAATTCTACAAGGTGAGTAATCACAGAATTGTATTCTAAGTATGCAGCACGTCCTGCTCCAAAAATGATTCATAATAGTTGGGACATCCAATAGCAGTGTCCGTAAATAGGGTGGGATCCCCAAAGGCAACAACGCGCAGTTCAAACCACTGCCGCCTGCAGAACTTTACGGCCAATAACAGCATCAGCTGAGGCCCGAACATCAACTTTGTAAAACTTGGAAAAGCTATAAACAGAAGACCAAGTAGCAGCCTTATAAACTTGTTCAACAGAAGGCTGGTGCTGAAAGGCCCAGGAGGCCCCAACAGCACGTGTAGAATGAGCAGTAACAAGGAAAGGAGGATCCTTTCCCCTAGCAGAATAGGCCCTAAAAATAGCCTGACAGAGCAGCCTCATACACAGGTTCAAATGGAGGGCGCTGAAGGGCAGACAAAACCAAATTCAAGTCCCAAACCGGCAACAGAGGTTTGCGAGGGGGGGGGCGCACATGAGCAACCCCCTGGAAGAAAGTCCTGACCAGAGGATGTTGAGCGAAAGATCTCTGGAAGAAAACAGCCAAGGCAGACACGTCACCCTTGAGCGTGCTGAGCTGAAGTCCCAGATCCAGACCATGCTGAAGGAACTCCAGAATCCTAGGAATGGAAAACACCCGACAAGGAAGGACCCTAGCCTCACACCAGTCAATGTAGGCCTGCCAGATCCTATAGTAGATGGTAGAAGAAGACTTCTTCCTAGCCCTGATCAGAGTATTAACCACAGACTCAGAAAGCCTCTCATCCCTTAAGATGGAGGTTTCAGCAGTTAGGACGTCAAAGCCAGGGTTTGTAAATTGGGATGGCAAAGCCGCCCTTGAGTGAGAAGGTCCGGCACCAGAGGCAGAGGGTATTGATCTACTGCCAGCTGAACGATATCTGCGAACCACACCTGTCTTGACCAACGAGGGGCCACCAGAGCATCCACCGCAAAGGCCAGAGGATCCTGAGATAGAGAGACAAAGACTGGGAGCTTGTGATTGTGGCGAGATGCAAACAGGTCCACTTCCGGAACCCCCCCAACGGTGACACAGAAATAAGAAGATCTCGCTGTTGAGAGACCATTCCCCCAGGCGAGAAGTCCCCCTGCTCAGAAAATCTGCCTCCAGATTCTCCACCCCCGGAATGTACACCGCTGAAATACAAGGGACATTGTCCTTCGCCCAGGACAGAATCATGGACACCTCCTTGACGGCACCCTTTCTCCGAGTCCCTCCCTAATGATTGATGTAAGCAACCGCCGTTTGGTTGTCTGAGTGAACTTGGACCGGCAGGTCCCGCAGGTGAGGAGTCAATTGAGCCAGAACCAACCAAACCGCCCTCAGTTCCAGAATGTTGATAGGAGCATGGGCCTCCTGAGGGCTCCACAGCCCCTGGAATTGGAGAGACTTCCAGTAGCCCCCCCCAACCTGACAGGCCGTGGTGACCGTCTCCCAAGAGGGGGCCAGGAAGGATCTTCCCCACCACAGGTTCCTCGAGTCCAGCCACCACAAGAGAGACCATCGGACCAGAGGGGACAGAACAAAGGCCCGATCCAGAGACAGGGGACTCTTGTCCCAGACTGATAGGAGATGGAGCAGAAGAGGTCTCATGTGAAACTGTGCATATGGAACTGCCTCGAAGCAGGACACCATCTGCCCCACAAGCTGCATCCCCTGCCGAATGGAGGGATGAGGACAAGACAGCAGGGAGTGAACCAGAGCCTACAGAGTGTCCACCATCTGCTGAGGAAGAAAAATCCTGGCCTGAACAGTATCCAGATTCATGCCCAGGAATGAAGTCACCAGAGATGGAGATAGGGAAGATTTGGAGTGATTGAGCAACCAGCCGAATGACTCCAGAACCGTCACCACCCGCTGGGTATCCAATACCGCCTGCTGGAAGGACTGAGAAGTGATGAGAAGGTCGTCCAGATAGGGCAGAATGCGAATGCCCTGAGGAGAGCCATGACACCCGCCAGCACCTTGGTGAAGACCCTGGGGGCTGAAGTGAGACCGAAGGGCAGTGCCACAAATTGGTAGTGCTGGTCCGCCAGCGCAACCCTGAGGAATCTCTGATGCCCTGGGAAGACTGGAACATGAAGGTAAGCATCTTTGATGTCTATGGAGGTCATGAAGTCTCCCAGGTGCAACAAACTGATCGCGGAGCGCAGGGTCTCCATGCGAAAGTGCCTGGTCCTGATGAACTTGTTGAGCAACTTTAAGTCCAGAATGGGTCTGACTGACCCATCCCTTTTGGGAACTGTAAACAGATTGGAATAAAAACCTCAACCTCTTTCCACAGGAGGGACCTGACAGATGACCCCCAAGCCCAGTAGGCTTTGCACCGCCAGAAACAGCCCATGAGCTGCCGAGGGGTCTTGAGGAATCCGAGAATGGAGAAATCTTGGAGGCGGCAACACAGCGAACTCTAGCTTGTAGCCGGAGGACACAACCTCCAGAATCCACCTGTCTGAGACCTGTTGTCCCCAGACATGAGCGAAGAGCCGCAGCCGTCCCCCCACCCGGATGGGTGAGGGCGCCCCTTCATGGCTGAGGAGGCTTGGCAACAGATTTGGGCTTGGACCCCCAGGAAGAACTGGAGCGGGGACGACCTCTGCCCCTGCCCCAGAAGTCTCCCCTAGAGCCTGCAAAGGAGACCCCTCTCCCGGGCCTGGCTCCACGGTAGGAGGGAACAAAGGCTCCCGACCCCCTGAAAGGGCCACAACTGCTTCTTACGTTGAGGCAACTTACCTCCCTTGGCAAACAGGTCCAATCGATCACCAAATAAGCGCAGCCCCTTCAAGGGAAGTCCCGTGAGGGCCTTCTTAGCAGCGTTATCAGCTGCCCACTGGCGCAGCCAAACAGATCGGCGTATAGCAACCAGCAATGCAGAGGTTCTACTACACATCTTGATGGTGTCATCTAAGGCAGAAAGGACATAGGTAATGAACATTTCACACTGTGATAAGGCCCTGAGCTCGGCACTAGCAGAATCATCAGGAGCGCCTTCCAACAGACCCTTGAGGAGAGACCTGATAGCAACAGCATTAATAGCAGAAGCACAGACAGGGCGCAAGGCAGAACCCACACAGGCAAATGCATGTGAAGCCAGCTGATCAATGCACCTGTCCTCACAATCCTTAAGAGTAGTGGAATCAGGTGAAAGTGTTGGACAACCCCAATACTGGATCCACCTCTGGAGGGGTTGACCAACATTTAACCACATCAGTGGGGAAAGGGTACCTTTTATCCCAGCCCTTGGGGATTCCAGGGAGCCGGCCAGGACGCTCCCATTCTTTAAAACAAGATTATTGAAATGGGCCTGTTCCAGACGTGGTTTAGCAGTACTGAAAAGTTCCCCCTGTAACTTGGGAGTCGCAGCAGGAAGGGAGATGGAAAGCTCATCAAAAATCTGAGTTAACATTCTATTGGTATCATCAGCATCCCAATGATCAGTGCCATAGTCAGCACCACTGAAATGCTGATCATCAGACAACTCTGAGTCAGAGTCAACAATTCCCCCTCCTCAAGCGGGGTATAGTCAAACAAATCAAGAAAATTCTCCATCTCCATAGGTAAGGCAGACGCACCCAGCACCACACGCCACCTTTTAGCCGGGGCCTTACGGGCCGCAGAGCTAGCAATCAGCCTCTCAATGTGGGCCAACCTGGAAGACAAGTCAGGCTGAGACTCCCCACTAGTATTAAGCTCACTGGGAGTCATAAGCAGATGAGGGGAAGTGGGTGAGGGCATAGTGATAGCCCAGAATGCAGCGCAAGGGCCAGCTGGGCGCAGGGTACACAGACCCGCACATCATCACTCACAGGGGATGCCCCACACACTACACACAGCCGGCCTTGTCCCGAGGGGGACCCCGAGCACAATATCCTGTGAAGCCTCCATATGGTGATTAAGGTGGCACAACTGGCCAGTAGGAATTATGCCGTATAAGCAACCCGGGATGCCCCAAATGTCCGCAGGGAAGTGGGAGGATTTAACGCCTTTGGCCTCTAATAAAGTTAAGGAAACTAATAGAAGGGTAGGACCGGGAGAAACCTCTTTAATACAGTGTTCTCCAGTCTGAAAGACATAACAAAAAGGCACCCATAAGCACAACAACAGGGCTCTCACAGACAACGTTAAGGGGGCCAGCAGACGCTCCAGAGGAAGGCAAGATGGCGCTGGAGGGACCTCTGCAAGGCGCGCAATTGGCCTGCATAGGCAGCCAATAGGAGGGCCAGAAAAAATGATAGTGATGCCGCCGCTGACCGCGGACGCCACAGGGCGCGCGTGTCAGCGGCGGCAAATTCAAAAGAAGATAGGGCGCGGAGCCCTGAAAGAGATGCAGTAAAAAACAGCAAAGTCAATACTGACATGCACCCCCCCCCCCCGAAGGAACAAGGAGAGAGAGGGGAGGTAATGGAAAACCCATAAGGGGTCCCACTAATAGACCCGGGCATGGGAGGGCAAAGGCGGACGGGACATCCCAACTCAGGTTCACCATAACCTGCACCGCCTACCCTTTGGTGGGGGATTGCGGCCGGAGCCCAGCTCCGTAACAGAGCACCAGTGATAGGTGCCGCCTACCATCACCCGACCAGCGCAGCCAAAGCTGGGAGGCATATGAAAAAGGTGGAACGGGTGGAAATAGTCCTACAGGGTCAAGGGCTGCTGAGCCCGGCTCACCTGCGAGAAGAGAAGCCATCTTATGACCTTCGCAGCCGACTGCAGAGAAGGAACTGGGGAATTTGTGGGAGGTCCCGGGTATATATGGGACCGGGAGGGGCCTCTCTTTTGCCATCTCTGCAGTCAAGCGCCCTCTGGCGGAGGTAATCCCAGCATGTTTCCTACAGCATGTTTTTATTCAGAATCAGAAACAACCCAAAGAATACAAAACTCGAGTTTTACTGAAATAGATTTTTTTTTTTTTTTTTTTTTATATAAGGGATGACTCTAAACTCGGATAAGCTTACTTTTATAACCTAGAACGTGAGAGGTGCGAATTTCCCATCAAAACACTTTTGAATTGTTCAAGAACTCAGGAGATATAATATCTTAATAATAATCATAATTTTAAAGCTGGCAAAATATTCTTAAATATGTTTCATAAGAAGAAAATACTACGGAGAGTAATAATTTTAATTCCCTCAAATTGTTAGTTTAAAGCGGACCAACACCCATTGGGGATCAGATCCCTCCCCACGGGGCATCCGAAATCGGGATGTCCCGCGTGGTGAAACCCCCCAGGAAGCCCACAATCCTACCTTTTCCACGTTCCAGCGCGCACGCGCGTCCGCCGCCTCCCGCGCGTCCCTCTAGCAGGGCGCGCTCCCGCTCCGGCCGTTTGTGAATGGCTGGCGCGGGTGCGCTCCCTGTAAGAGAGACGTGCGGGAGGCGGCAGCGGACGCGCTCTGCTTGTGCGGCACTGCCTCTCGCTTGTCCGTCGCCGGGGATTGGCTGCAGCGGTCACGTGGGAGCGGGGTGAGGTGAGTTTTCAGGGCTTTCTGGGGGTTTCACACAGTGGGGCACCCCCAATTGGGGTGCCCCACCGAAGTGGACCAAAACCCAGGATAGTCAAAATCCTGGGTGTTGGTCCACTTTAAGGTGATATCTCAATGTCAATATTTAGAATCATGTTAATTAATAATAATCGAGAAACTAAACAGCCTAAACATGCACTAAATAAAAAGCAAACTGCTTTTATTACAAAGGCACTTGAAGAAATTGAGGAAATGAAAAAGGGTATTCTGATCATTGGTGGGGATCTGAATATGATATATGATCCTACTCTAGACACCTCAGGAAAACCCAGAAATGAATATGCAACCCTGGGTAAGCAGAAAACTTGGCAAAAGTTTTGTTCTTCCCTTACATGCTTTAATCGTCCGGATAACTCTTACCCCCGAAAAGATTATTTTTTTTATAAAACAAGATGATTTAATAGATGTCAAGAAATGTGAGATAAAATCAGCTACTTTTTCAGACCATGACCCAATAATTTAAGATGGGGAAAAAAATCCAACAGACAGGACGCTGGTTTCTAAAAGATGAATATCTCTCTAATTAAATACTTAGAAGTAAGATACAACACCGCCCCCAGGAATATTTTGAAATAAATGATAGCAGAGGATACATTATCTCAATAGCCTCTTGGGAGAAATAGAAAAAAACAACAAAACATTACTTCTTTATTATTGCGCCTACAAATCTTTGAAACAGTACATAAGTCTTCTTTAAATAACCAAACTTATAAAGAGAAGCATAAAGAGAAGCATTCAATAAGGAAAGAACTGTTGCAAATTATTACCATGGGAAGGTCTGGTCAGTTTATTCAAAAACAACAAAGATCGAATGCTAGCCGATTACTGTAAAGATAATCGAGTTGTAAACTTTATTGAAAAAATCTTTACTGAGAATGGGCGATTAACGTTCAAACCAGCAAAAATTCAAAATGAATTTAGATCTTAAAACATTAAAACCGAGAAAAATAAAGCCTATTAACCTCAAAAAATGTAGCCCATCTGAAATATGTTAAGGATATGATTTTGGAATTTGAAAGGCCATTCACAGAAGAAGAGCCAATCTCTGCATTTGGTAAACTAAAACAAGAAAATCGCCAGGGATAGACGGTTTGACAAATTAATATTATAAGACATTTAAGTCTACCCTAATACCTTATTTTGTGAATATAGCTAACAACAGCTCTAAAGTTAATTAGTTTTCTTCAACTATGAGTCATTATTTAAGTTATTCCCATGCTGGACAAAGATCCGGACTACTGTATGAATTACAGTCCTATATCCTTAATAAATGTTGCTCTCAAGCTGTACGCCACATTAATGGCTCAAAGATTAGATCGCATTCTTCTGGAGATAATATCACCTTATCAATCAGGATTTATGAGACAAAGTGGGGTGGCTCAAATTGTATAACATGCTATCTCATTATTGTAATTACCAGGATAAAAGAAATGCAATTATAGTTGCCTTAGACGCGGAAAAGGCATTTAATAGAGTTGCATGTTCATTCCTCGAAAGAACACTGGAGTATTTTCACTTTGGACCTTGCTTTATCAAAACCTCATGGCACTGTATACCAACCAATCTGCAGTAATCGACATAAATGGTACTCATACTGCATCATTCAGCATATCAAACAGATAAGTGAGCCCTGTACACACAGAACAACGCTGTTATGGTTGCTGCTGAGGTGAGGGAGATCAGTCACGCTTATACATGCCCTTCAGTGCACAAAGGAAGACAACTGCCTAATGACCAATAAGCCACAGCGATTAGGCAGGACCAAGTATAAGAGGGGCTTTAAACTCAAGTTCCTCCAGATCAGGCAGGATCAAGAGATCCTTTAACAGTTGTCAAGGCCAAATCAGAAACAGAGCCAAAGAGTAGATATCAATTAAAATTAAAATTTTAATTAAAATTAAAATCAGGATGCCCCGGCTGTGTGAAACCCCCCAGGTCGCTCCATACACTTCTTTCCCGGTCCAACCGCATGTGTGCGAGCCGTGGCCGCATCCCCACTATCCCTTTAGAAAGGCACATGCCCGCACCAGGCATTTGTGAATGGCAGGCAAGGGTACACTCCCTGTTAGGGAGTAGCAGGAGATGCGGCCATCACGCCGTCAGCGTGCTGATTTGACGAGCGGCCGCACATGCGCCGTAGGACCAGGTGAGTTGGTTTTGCCGACCTGGGAGGTTTCACACAGGGGGGTACCCGGATCGTCAAAATCCTGGGTTTTGGTCCACTGTAGGCAGATTACTTAAGGGTTAGGAAAGATCACAGTCTGGCAACAGAAAGTAAGATGAAAGCAGAAGGCAGAAACTGGTTATATTGTCCATAATAGTCTTGAGTTATACTTCATTTCCTAAATTCTCAACTCTACATGACCCTTTGAAAGGCCCAGCTACTTCCCAACTTTGTCTGCACTCCAGGCCAGACAGTCTTTTTTACAATGGTGAGATGGGAATTAACCGATTATTTTCCTTGACTTGATATTGGTTCCTTGCTTGTATTCTGGATATCTTGAACTGCTGATCCTTGTAACACCCCAGCTTGCTTCCTGCCTTTGTCTTAATCGCTGCCCCTGTGTACAACCCAGCTTGCTTCCTGAAGTTTCATCTGCTGCTTCTGTGTACGACCATACTTGCTTCCTGACTACAACCGTTGTTTCTTTGTATGACATGGTTAGCTTCCTGATTATGTCTCGTTGGCTGCTCCAGTTTTTGACCCAGCTTGTTTTCTGGCCCACTGCTCCCATGTATGACCCCAGAATGCACCTGTTTACAACCTGGTTTGCTTCCAATGTTTCATCTGCTGCTCCTGTGTATGAACTGGCTTGCTTCCTGACTATATCTGATGCACTTCAAAACCTGACTTGCTTCTTGACTACATCTCACCTGCTGCTCTTGTGTACAGCCCAGCTTACGTCTCACCCTCCTCGCCTTACCCTCCTGCTTCTGTGTACAGGCTTGCTTGCTTCCTATGTCTTGTCCGCTGCTCCTTTGTACAATCTGGCTTACGTCTTACCTGCTGCTCCTGTGTCTGACCAGGCTTGCTTCCAAAATATATCACATCTGCTGCATATGTGTATGACCTGACTTGCTTCCTCTCTGTTATTTTTATGACATCTCTTATCCTCATCTGTCAAAACCTATTCCCTGGGGTTTCCTTTGCAGTGCAGCCTGTCCTCCCTTACAAAGTGCTCCAGTGAAGACCATGGTTACCCTTGGGCTTCAAGGCGAGTGGTGATTTGTTCCTCATCTCACCTATCCTAGCTCAATATTGTCAAAACCACATCATCAGCCACAGCAGCTAACACAATCCTCCCACTATGATGAAAGAGGTGTTCTGGGGCAGCTTTCTTTGGCCTTCAACCAGTTAGTCATGATGGAGGCGGGTCACTATTTTTCTCAGTGCTAAGCATCATTAGAGGTATTTAACTGAAAGTTCCTGATCATGCATTAATATGCAACTCCAGGCAACACAGCAAAGACGTCCCTGAACACCACCCAGCTGGCGAGCCACAAAGGATAGAAATCCTTGATGCTGAACAACCACTTGAGTGGTGCCAGCGACCAAGGAATAACATGGCGAGGCAGAGCGAGTCGAGTGCCCAAAATCCTGGTAAAGAACCACTACCTCAAATGCAGATATATAAGAGACACAGAGAATGTGGAGGCCCAAGAGAGGGAATAGGAAAATATTATTACTCACTTGGCTGAAACTGTAGAGGAACGTAGGCCTCTGCATTTTTCAATGATATTTTTTCTTCTTCCTCCTCATTTGTTATATTTGTCACTATAGTGTCTTTAAGGTCTATGAATAAAGAGAGTGACACTTCTGTACTGTGTATGGTACATGACACAACAGAGTGTGAGAAATGACTGAAACAGGGGGAATGGAGGAATCTTTGCTATAAAGGTTTTATTACTGACCTGGGCTGATCGGAAGAATTTCCTCAACTTTTATCTTCACTATTTCCTCCTGCTCAGCTTTCACATTTCTTTCTATAGAGTCTCCAGGGTCTGTGAATAAAGATGAGAGTGAGGCTCTCACTAAGATGTATAAGACACACCAGAATGTGTGGAGTGAAAAAAAGAAGGAATAGGGGATTGTTGGCTCTAGAAGGTTTATTACTCACCTGGGCTGATCTGCAGAGGAACCTCCTCCTCCTTGGTCTTCACAAATCCTTCTTCCTCCTCCTCAGTTTTCACAATTGTCACTATAGTGTCTCCAGGGGCTGTGAATAAACTCTAGTGTGAGATCATTAGAGTGTGTGAGAGCAGTAATGGGGTGGGACAGGCTCAGTCATGGGTGAGTTAGAAGAAAAGTGAAACCCCCTATAATCAGATAAGGACTCCTCTTACCATGTGATGGGAGGAGCTGCTGATCCTCCATAATAGTGTTATTAGAGTTTCTTGTGTCCTGGCTCTGTAGTTTGTAGTCTGGAAAACATGAAATGAGATATGATATCACACAGGTAGTGAAATATCCCAGCATCCACACAGAGCTGAAGGGTCCCAGCGCACACTTAAAGCGGACCAACACCCCTTTCACTTCTAACAGATGTTGGTCCAGTCGCATTCAGACAGGCTTGTGTGGCAACCAGAATGCAGGAGTCCCCCACGCATCGCCCCCAGAATGCCCAAAATGCTTTCCTCTTCCTGAATCAAGAATGCTGTCCCACGATTGATCGCTGACGGTCACATGGGCAGGCCCATTTGGCGTCGGAAACCAAGGATGCAGGGGTAAGATTTGCAGGCATTCTGGGGGGGATGCGCAGGGTGCGCCAGCATTCTGGGTGCCCCCTGAGCCTGTCTGAATGCAGCCGAACCCAGACCAACATCTGTTAGCGTGGAAATGTGTGTTGGTCCGCTTTTAAAAAGTAACCTCTGATACTATGGGTACGGGAGATAAGAAGATACCCAGTACTTTGCAGCCAGTGCTTCTCTCCATTTTCCATGGTCACTCTCAATAAAGAAAGAAGCGCTGTTAAAACACTTGTAGCAAGTTAAGCAGTTATTATAACCATTTATAAAGCACCATCATGTTCAGTGGTGCTGTCAAAGTAGATATTACAGGAGGGTGGGGCGAGTAACATACTAGTGTTCAGAGGTGCCGCTTGTGCCTATTGGCATAGCTGATCTGAGGGGTTTAGGAAAAGTCCATCAAAGTGGACCAAATCCCAGACTTTCACTATCCCAGGTTTTGGTATTTTAGCCCAGTTTGGGATGCCCCACTGTGTGCAAACCCACAAAACACAGAAGGAAAATCACCTCTTCTTGTGTCCATGGCGCAGACGCAGTTGCTTATCCAATCACCTTATTCTGCCAAGTGAATTAATGTGCGGCTAGAGAAGTTGAATAGAATCCCCAGCGCACAGCCGGGAAGGGAAGCAAGTGATACTGTCACCAGCTGCACATGCGTCGTGGGAAAGGTGAGGGCACCCTGGAGGGTGTCACACAGAAGGGCATCCCAGTTCAGGATGCCCAAAGGAGGGAGTAAGCTTTCCCCAGATTCTCATAGACTCCAGGGTGGGTTTTGGTCCACTTTAAAAAGGTTTTACTTTTAAAGTGATATTTACATAACATAGCTGGGTCTAAAAGTGTTATGGTGCACAAAAAAACAAAAGCGTATCTTACCTTTTGTCCCTCGCAGCTGATCAGTGCTAGTCTAGCAATCAGAAGCTCACCCGATCGCTAGATCCTAACCCGCTGTGCAGCTCAAGCTTCCTGCATCATTCCCATTCCATTCCTGTAAGCGATGGCGGATGCCAACGCCATGTTCTATCCCTGGAAGGCACAGGAAGCGCGGGCTGTGGCGCAGGCTCAGATCCATCAGTCTGGTGAGTGGTTGACACCACAATAGCACAAAAAAAATTTGGAGGACATGAGGTAAGTAGCCTTTTGTTTTATTTTTGGCTGTTAAATCACTTTAAATAAGCAACTCAGAATTTGCTTGTTCATATAGTATTGGATCTTTTGAAAAGAATGTTACAAAAAGAAAACATCCCAACATCCCATCTGCTGTAATGAATCGACCAATATTATACTAATACAACATGAAAGGTTCAAATTTCTTTGGACGTTCACAGATGTTGGATGTGGATGCTTGTTGAGAGACAGTAGTGTCCCCCATAGTGTGAAGAAAACACAGTGTTCACAGACACATCCACAGCCAAGACAAAGGGTAGGTTAACGGATGACGTTGAGTGTAGAGGTGATTAGAAAAAGTGCCTCATTGAATGCAGCCAAGCAGGTGATCCCTAGGTACTGGAAACAAAAAAACGTTCCATCCGTGATGGATTGGGTGGGGGAGGTGTTAAATATCTGCGAGATGGAGGACTTAACGATGTCACTCCATGATAGAGATGAACAGTTTAGGACAACATGGTTGCCTTGGCTAATGTTCCGGGAATCAGAGGGGTTTAGAGCCCTGTTTGGTCAATAGGTCCCTGGGTTGCGTCCGTGCCGATGGGCCGAGATGGGTGAGAAGGTGGCGGAGTTCCGGAAGGAGGGCCACTTCCATAATATTGGCGTGCCCCTCGCTGCGGGGATCTGCTGCATTGCTCTCTGCTTGTCTTTCCCCCCTAGCCCCCCATCCTTTCACCCTCCCGGTGGCTCCTATATGTCCCCCCTACCTTCCCCTTCGTGTTAAGCAAAAGCTAGAGGGAGAGGTTCCCGGGCAATCCAGAAAGGAGAGGAGGAAGAGCCATCTAGAATTTAAAAGCACAGAGGCATTTATAATGCTGAGATGATATCCAACACCCTCATTAGGGGCTATGGAGTAGCTGCTGGATAAAGTACGAATTGTAGCTATGAGATGGCAAATTATGTGCATGATGTAGACGTGTGACCCGGTCCTCCTTCCCCCCCTTTTTGTCTTCAATATTGTATGTACTTGTTGTATTGTACTTTTAAAAATGCCTAAAGAATATTAAAAAAAAGAAAAAGTGCCTCTTCAGCAGCTTTGGACCACACAAAATGAACTTCCTCATGAGTCAAATCTGTGATTGGCCGCACCACTTTGAATGTTTTTGATAAAGAGTTTATAGAAAAAGGGTTATCTAAAGAGCAGAGTCAAAGTACAAGGTCGGTAACAAGGAATCCAAAAGCGGGGTTCAGGGAGCAGTGCTCACCAACCTGGAGCAGGAAGGCAAGAAGTATCCAAGAAGACAAACAGTCACTTCCTTAATGAAAGAGTCTGCCTTTTAACCCTTTAACCCTTTCGCTGCCAGCCTACCTGGAGTTTTTGTCACCCTTTGTTGCCAGACCATTTTGCACTATTTTGCGCTCCCCATGTTCTAATGTGATTTTTGAAGGGATTGCTCAACCCTTCTGTGTGCTTGACAAACCTCCACTCCGAAGCCCCTAGCCCCAAAGACGGTTAATCAACACGTTACCCAAGCTGGTTAAGCCTATCTTTAAACCTATCGGAGTCCCGTAGAACCTCCCAACAGGCCCAGGTCAGCGCATACTTGTCCCTAAGCCCCCTATCACCCAAGATCAGTTCCTCCGCCTGCCTAATCCGTTCCAGTTCTGACAACCATTCCCGTAAGGAGGGAGTCGCGCGTGATTTCCAGTGTCTGAGGATTACAGCTCTTGCGGCCGATAAGAAGTGTCTTGAGTATGTCTGACCTGTATCGTGATGCTGGTCCCTCCCACAAGGAGAGAAGAGCCAGCTGGGGAGAATTCCTGATTGATTCCCCTGTGGTGTCCGTATAGATGCTCAGCACCTTATCCCAGAAGGGGCGTATGGCTGGACAACCCCACCAAATGTGAGTCATATCACCCACCTCGCCAAGGCAGCAACAGCACAGGTCTGAGGAGTGGGGGGCAAATCTCTTGATGTCCGCTGGGCACCTATACCATCTGGAGATAATCTTGTAGCTCCTCTCCTGCGCGGCCCCCTCCATCACCGCACTGTGCACTAGGTTAAACATTTTAGCTTGATCCTCCTAAGAGAGTGAATCACCCAGCTCATTCTCCCACCTCAGGACAAAGCCCAGCGGTCCCGTGTGAATGTTGCTCACCAGGGCGGCATAAATCCGGGAGAGGGAATGGGGTGCGGGGGACGCAGAGGACAGAAGCCCCTCCACCTCTGACAACGGGCCTTCAATGTAACACTTCGCCTTTATTGCCGACACAAATGCCGCCAGCTGACCATGTAGGAACCAAGACATCTGAACCCCGGGATTCCGCTCCCTCAACTCGCCCAAAGACGGGAGCCCCCCCCCCCCCGCCCAGCAACCGACCCAGTCTTGGGGCAGACTCGACCCTCCAGCCCAGGAAAGACTCCACACCCACCCCGGGTTTAAAATCTGGGTTCCCCAGAATTGGTGTCAGAGGGCCCGGGCGTCTCACAAGCTGGCCCCCAGCTGTCATGCGGTCCCATAATATCATCAAATGCTGAGTCAAAAATGGCAAAGACCTAAGCCATTTTCTTGGCTGGGGGCCCATCCATGGCAGAGTGACCAGCGGCCATGGGGAGAGCTCCTTCTCAATGGTGACCCACATTTTATTTGTGTCCTGATGGGCCCAGTCTAGCATTCTCATTAGAACCGCCGCTGCATGGTAAAGCTTAAGGTCTGGCATGTCATTTTATGCCGGGCCAGGGTGCTAAAACGGGTCCGAGGCTTTGAGACCCCCCAGACAAATTTGAGGAAAGCAGATTTTAGGATATTGAAAAAGCTGCTAGGGGGAACTATAGGAGCCGTGGAAAATATATAAAAAGCGAGGCAGGACGTCCATCTTAATCACATTTATCCTCCCACACCATGACAAGGGCTTTCTGTTGTATTGTTTAAGATCACTGATTGTTTTGTTCATCAGTGCGGCATTGTTCAGCTCGTAGATTCTCGTTAGATCATTTGGTATCTGAACACCTAAGTATTTAATACTCACTGATTGCCATTTGAATGAGAAGCTACTTCTGAGACCGGCCACCACCGATGAAGATAAGGTGAGGTTAAGGGCCTCAGACTTCCCATAATTAATTTTAAAATTACTTGCCTTCCCGAATAGCTCAAATTCCTTCATAACGAGGGGGAGGGAAGTCACAGGGGCGGTTAAATGCAGTAGCAGATCATCTGCATATAGGGACAATTTGTGCTGTCTACCCCCCACCTCTATTCCCTTAATGTCCGGATTGTTTCTCAGGGCCATCGCCAAGTGTTCCATTGTGATAATGTACAAAAGTGAGTGCCATTACCAATGGAGAAGGGGGCTGACAAAATACCGTTCGTCCTGACTGAGGCCGTGGGACCCTTATATAGCGCCATAATTTTCCCTAGTAGAGAGGGGCCAATTCCAATCTGTTGAAGCGAAGCCCGGAGAAAATCCCATCCCACACGATCAAAAGCCTTCTCTGCATCACATGAAAGCAAGCAGGCGGGGATTCCCCTGGTCTTCACATAAGAGATCAGAGTGAGAAGCTTATTTGTATTGTCGCGTGCCTCTCTCCCCGGGACGAAACCCACCTGGTCAGGGTGAATGATGTTAGGAATCTGGGGTTGAAGACGACCAGCTATTAATTTGGCAAAAAGCTTAACATCGTTTATTAACGAGATAGGGCGATAACTGCCGCACACCGTGGGGTCCTTTCCTGGTTTGGGAATAACGGTGATTGTTGCAGCTAATGACTGCTTGGGGAACGGAAACTCCAGACCCACCGAGTTAAAAACCCTGGTCAGGAAAGGGGCCAACAGGGGACCTAACTGTTTATAAAATCTTGGGGTGAATCCGTCTGGACCCGGGCTCTTCCCCCCAGGGGTATTTTGTATAGCTTTGAACACCTGCGATACCCCGAAAGGGGCCTCCAAGGACTCGATCTCCTCCTGCGGGATTCTGGGAAGCAAGGTTCTGTCAACATAATCCTGGACGGTCACATTTGCTATAGGCTCCGCCCCATAGGTGGTGGAGCTGGGTAGGTTGTACATAGAGCTATAGTAATCCCTGAAAGCCCCCGCTATACTCATTGGGTTGCAGGTCTCAGCATTCCCCTGCAATTTAACGCTAGGGATGTAGGAGGCTGTACTACGAGGGTGGAGCAGCCTAGCTAAAAGTCTGCCTGGCCTGTTAGCACCCTCATAGAACATAGCTCCAAGCCTGTCCCTGTGGTGCAGGTAGCATTGGTTGTACAAGCTTTGTAATTGCCCCCTCGCCCTCTCCAACTCCAGCCATAGGGCGTTGGAGGGTGAGAGCTTGTGATCATGTTCTAAGCTTTGGATCTGAGCTAACGTCTGTTGGATAAGAGCGGATCTCTCCTTTTTAAGCCTAGATCCATGTTGAATTAGAATACCCCTTAGGACGCATTTTAATGCTTCCCATTGGATGGGGAGGGGGGTGCAGTCGCTTTTATGGTCAGACAGGAAAAGCTCTATGGTGCTTTCAACTGCTGCCAGACACACCCCATCTCTCAGCAAGTTATCGTTAAGGCGCCAGTCCCACCTGCTTGGGTACAGTCCGGGCAACTCGAAGGACAGGAAAATCGGGGCATGGTCCGACCAGAGAAAATTTCCAATGCTGGCCTTCGGTTCCCAGGACATCGCGTGATGACTCAACAGTAGATAATCTATACGACTATATGAGTTGTTTGCGCGGGAGAAAAACGTATAGTCCCTAGAACCGGGGTGTAGGGCTCTCCACACGTCAATTAACCGGAGGTCCGACAACATACACTTTAGCTTCTTAAGCCCGGACAGAGGGATGGAGGATTTGCCAGAAGAGGTGTCAATTTGCGGGTTAAGTGGCATATTAAATTCACCTCCCAGTATGACTATCCCCTCTGCAAAGTCAGATAACTGTTCCAAGACCCTAGAACAGTATTGGGACTGGTCCTTGTTGGGTCCGTACAAGTTCGCAACAGTGTAGATCTTTGTACAAATTGATAACTTCAGAAAAATGTATCTGCCATTGGGGTCAATCTTGGAGTCTAAGACCTCGTGAGGCAGAGAACGATGAAGAGCAACAGAAACCCCCCTAGATTTGGCTTCAGGATTAGGGGCATGGACCCAGGAAGAGAAATATCGATCCCTAATGTTCGGGACCTGACCCTCCTTAAAATGTGTATCCTGCAGTAAAATCAATTTGGCACCACATTTATGGAGGTCGTACAGAACTTTAGATCTCTTCTCAGGGGCATTGAAACCCTTCACGTTAAATGAGCAGACAGTTAAATTTGCCATCCTTACCTTACGTAACCCCTGGCGGCTGGAAGGAAGGGAAGCCGCCAAGCGGAGACTATAAGGGGGGAGGGTCGGGGGCCTCCGCGAGGAGGGAAAGGGAGAAGGGAGGGATAAAGCGCAGAAGGCAGTAGGAGAAAAGAGAAGAGAAAAAAACAGAAAGAGATGGAAAACTACTAATAACAAGAAAAATGCAACTTACTGTGTCACAACAATAGTTAATCTAATTGAAATCTACTAGACACAGCGAGTAAACTAACCAACACAACTAGCGCACTGATGTGCTAGATCCCCTAACACCTCCCCAGGTATTCCCGAGGAGGGTGGGGGATCGCCTAAGTGGGGGGAAGTGGAAGGCAAGAACCAGTGAGAGCTGCCCAGGCCGGAGCGCAGATGATCAAACAGAATCTCGGAACTGGTGGTCTCCGAGATAGCCATTATGCCCGCTAATGCCACTTCGACCTGAGCATCTCCCAAGGGAGACTGTAGCAGTCATCCCACCCCCCTCCGATGGAGGAGCCAGAGATGTTACATAACAACTCAACCCCACCCCCCAGTGGGCTCGACCAACAGTCCACAACTCTACAGCGCAAAGAGGGCCGGGACAAGGGACTGAAAAGACCACCGGAACATGCGAAGAGGGAGGAGCCAGAACGTTCCATGGAGCCGGACGAAGATCTCGCTATGCAGCCAAGGACAAGTCCCCGCTCAAACCCCATCATTCGCAGCGTTGGGGGCCCGCGGCTTGCCCGCTCTGAATCTTCTGGGCCGAGGCTCGATACGGTGGTCGCCTATCCCGGGAATCCCAGGCGGACACAGTGAGGGAGACAGCCAGTTCTCAAGTTCCACTGCTGGGGCACCCAGAAATTCAAAGGCCTCCCTAAGCTGGGAGTGGCTACAAAGGGCAAAGCTACGACCACGTAATTGGAGAATCAAGTGGAAGGGGTGACCCCATCTGTATGTGGCGCCCGCAATCCTTGCACTCTCAAGCAGTGGTTTCATGATCTTCCGCATCTGAAGCGTGCGACGCGCCAAGTCGGGTAATAAGATGATCTGCGCTCCTTTAAATGTGATGTTTTTTTTGATCCATGCTTGACGCATGATGGCTTCTTTCAGCTTATAGATGTGCACTCGGCAAATAACGTCCCTCGGCCTGTGTGGATCTGGGTTTTTAGGGCCTGCGGCTCTGTGTACTCTATCCAGCTCCATATCATCTCCGGGCGGACGGTCCAAGACTTGATTGAAGATCTGTGCCACCGTGTCTGAGAGGTTGGAGAACTCAGGGACCTCCGGGAGACCCCTTATCCTTATGTTATTTCTCCTCCCCCGGTTCTCCATGTCGTCTTGATGAAGCAATATGCCCGCAATCTGACGGGTGGACTCCATTTGGGCCCTCTCCAGGGCGCTATGATTATTCTCGAGCGCGGTGAGACGTTGGGATACCGATTCTTGAACTTGCTCCACAGAGGTGACCCTGTTGTCTATTTCAGACACTGATTTTGATACTTCGTCCATCTCTCTCCGGAAAGTTGACTCCATTCTGTTGATAAAGGTCTCGAAGTCCTTCCTAGTGGGCAGAGATGAGATAAGGGCCTTGATACTGTGCTGCTCGATCTCAGAGGGGACATTTCTGGGTGCGTCGGTCTCCATCCCACTCATACTGGCTGAACCTCGAGACCAGCACGGAGAGGTAATCAACCCGGGCGGGGAGTCATGGTCATCAAGAGCCCCCCCGGCCGCGCCCGCGGGGTTAAGGCGCCGCGGGGGGAACCCGACCCAGACGAGATGGAGTCAGAGTCCCTCCCAGGGGGGGACGGCCCGCCTGCGCTGCCCCAGTCATCCGCCCGGGAGTCCACAGAGGAAGGACGCGTGTCACCATGCGGGGTCCGCCGCCGGGAGGCGGCATCTGCATACGGGAGGGCGGCCGGGGATCATCATCACTTCTCTCCCTCTGATGGGCCCGCTCGTCTGGATGAGTCCCATGCGTCTGGAGCCGGGGGAGATGCCCCTGTTTATTAACATCAGGGGGAGAGAAGTGATGATGGAGCGAGGGGGAGGGCCGCAATTTATCCCCAGGGGATCCAGGAATGATGTTCTGTCCAGCCGGGGGGAATGAATGGCCCCTTTTGACTACCTCCCTGGGGGTGCCGAGTGATCCAGCCTGTGTGCCCAGCCTCCCCTCCCCTGTGTGCAGACTTGAGCTGCGGCGGGGTCTCATTCCTGATCCGCCGCTGTAGCTGTTACTAAGCCCGTCGGACTCCGCGGCCGCACGTCGCAGGAGCGGCTCCACCTCCGCTGCCTCCCCGTCACTCGATCCTCCGGCCGGGGAGGGGGGGGGCCCGTCTCTCGCCCCGCGCCTCCCCGCCGCCGTCCTCCGCCGGCTCTCGCCGCACCGCCTCCTTATCTCCGGTCCTCGCGATCGGCGGAGAGCACGCCCGCTCCACCTCACCTTCAACCACTGCCCCGGTCAGTGGCCGGGACACAAGAGCGGCTCGTCCGCCCGTCCCTCCACTCCCGCCGGCCAGAGTACTTCCAGGCAGCACCGCCTGCAGGGATCCTCTCTCAGGGGAGGAAGGCGCCATATTGCGGCCAGGTTTGGCCACAGTGGGTTTTGTTCTGATTTAACTCTTTGTGAACTGGTCCTTGAGACCCCTATACCAGTTCACAGGGCACGGGGAGCTGGCAAGTCACCTCAACCCCCCTGCCCCATTACCTGCACCCACAAAGCGCAGGCGGTACAGAAGAGCCCGTGGCCTATGAGGGCTATGTGGGCTGGTAGCCTTCAGGGCTGGGGGGCTACCCTCCATGCCCTGTCTACCAGCCCCTATCAGGCCCAGCAGGCTCTGGTGAAAGGTCAGCATCCTGGTTCTTCAAACACTCACCATACCAGGAGACTCTTTCACCCTTGGAGATGGAGCCTTAATGTATCAGGGTTTAAATCAGTGCTGTGGAGTCGGAGGAAATTTTGGGTACCTGGAGTCGGAGTCGGCAAACAATGCTCCGACTAAATTTTGATTTATTTGTTTTGATCTGTTTTTATTGGTAAATCAAAGAAAATACATACAAAATGTGGTACACAGTACAGCAGAACATCCATTAAACAGACCAACATTACAATAGCTTTACATAGTGCCATAAGAGTTCCCCGATATCCGTTATCCCGCCCTAAGAACATTGGGGGCGCCAAGCCGGCGCGCTGCGGGAATCCCACCCCCGTGTCATATGAACCAAAGCCCCTCCAGTCCAACTCCACGGCCACCCAGGCATGACAGGGTCCCGGACGATGAACAGGGGACTCCTGTTCTTCCCTAGCAATTGGCATCAAGCCGAGCGCCTCAAGAATCAGACCGGAGACCGCTGCAACCACGTTACATCAGCCGATAACAAGCCGAACCCCACGGAGCCCGGCACACCGACCCCGCACCCCGCCAGGGGGGACATCCCGCATGGCACAAATCAGTAGCTGAGTAGATATAATGCAACAAATAGTAACAAAGATAAAAGATACCAGGTAACAAACCTATAAACAGGAGAGGGAAAAAGAGAGAGGAGGGGTGGTAAAAAAGGAAAAAGGGGGGGGGGGGAAGTGCCCTGAGCCGGACCAGAAGTACCGACCCTTTCATCGCAGTAGCCTTTGCTCAGTGCTAGACTAGAGTACAGTACGTTGCCCATTGGCGTCCACACTGTATCATCGTATTATTGTATTAGCGCTCTGAAACGATCTGAGTCCCGGAAATCAATCCAACAGGCCCAAGTTGTGATGTATTTTCCTATCAAGCCTTTATCGCCCAGGATGAGTTCCTCCATTCGTCTAATATGTTCAAGCTCCACTACCCACTCAGCCAGGGAAGGGGACCCCCGTGTCTTCCAGTGTCTAGGTATAACAGCTCGCGCAGCCGAAAGAAAGTGCCGAAGTAAACCCTTTTTGTGTTGAGATATGGAGCCCTCTATAAGGGAGAGGAGGGTTAACTGAGGTGTGTTCACTTTCGTGCCCGTTGTCTCAGTGTGTATATCCAAGACCCTTTCCCGGAAAGATCTAATAACTGGGCACCCCCACCATATGTGCGTCATATTTCCCTCCTCTGCCAGGCAACGCCAGCACCTACTTGAAGTCTGGGCTGCATATTTATGGATGTCCGCCGGACATCTGTACCACCTTGAGATTATTTTAAAATTCCTCTCCTGCGCCGCCCCCTCCAAGGTGGATTTATGCGTCAGGCTAAACATCTTAGATAGATCTTCCTCCAAGAAGGGCTGACCCATCTCGTTCTCCCATCTGGCTATGTACCCCACTGGGTTTGAATGTATATTGGACACCAGTGTCTGATACAGTACGGAGAGAGCATGGGGTACATGTGTCTCAGAAGAGAGAAGCTTGTCGAGATCCGTCAGCGGATGGCTCATCTCACCCAGGCGATGGGAAGATATATAGTTAGCCAATTGTCTGTGAAGGAACCAGGACACATGCACCCCAGGGAGTTGTGCTCTGATTACCTCCAGTTTTGGGAAGCCCGACTCCCCCATGATATGCCGTAAACGCGGGTCTGCCGCCGCCTGCCATCCCAGAAAGGACGAGACCCCCACTCCAAAAATGGGAGTCAAAGGTCCCGGACGCCGAGCCAATGGAAATTTTGAGGTCAGTTGGTCCCAGACTGTAAACAAGTGCTGCGCCAGAAAGGGTAGGGATTTAAGAATGCGCCTGGGTTGAGGCCCCGTCCAGGGCAGAGAGACCAACGGGAGGGGCGATAACCCCTGATTTAGCAAGTTTAAATGTCCCAATTCACAAAACGGGGTTTAAAATTCTTCCTGTAAATAGTGCATAAGGTGATGGGTGGGAGCAGGCAGAGCTGCCATTCCTGTCCTATCACACTGATCATTCTCTTCTGCAAATCCAAAGAGGTCTCCTACTAAGGCCTCACCAGCAGCTTCTCCACATATGGGGCCATACAAAATTCCCTCTGGTTTTAGGGTCATATAATCATGGTTGGGGTCATGGTGGACATCCCAAAGGTCAATGCCAGGAGCTGGTGAGAGGCCCCAGGAACCCTCAGGACACTCCGCTGCCCCAAGAATTGGAAAACTTGGACTTGATGTCTGTTACTAGTAACTCCCTCTGTTCCATGGAAGCGAATATGGAGGCCAGTGACTCCACTCTGATGCGTGCATGCTTATTGGTTCAACCCCTTAGAGGCCGGGATTTGGTGTAGTGAGCCCTCCATGGGAACCAGTGAAAATTTGAAAAGCTGTGTGATGATCTGACCGACCAGACCTTTCGATTGGTTGTCTGATCGAATTGCATAATCGCACCGCACACATGCGCCACTTACGCTAGGTGTCATCTAGTTAGTAGACGTGTGCTGAAGCAGTCACCAGATAAAACTTATAACTGGTGTATTACCCATAATACTAGAATACAATTTGGTTGAACCAATCTGTCTCACCAACAGTCACTGAAAGACTATAAGTAAGCAACTTAACGGAGCGTCAACTTTACAAAGGCAATTTGGAAAACTGTATAGGCTTCTCATTATTAAAGTGGACCAACACCCAGGCTGATCGGCCCGGGAATCTATAAGATTCCCGGGCCGATCAGATCCCTCCCCGCGGGTCATCTGTAAATTGGGATGCACCGCTGTGTGAAACCCCCCAGGACGCCCCATTCACCTTACCTTACCACCATTCCAACGGCGCATGCGCGGGCCGCATATCGCGCTTCTCTCTAGCAGGGAGCGCGCCTGCGCCGGCCGTTTGTGAATGGCCGGCGCGGGCGCGCTCCCTGTTAGAGGGAAGCGCGAGATGCGCCTGCCAGCGTGCTCAGAGCCGCTGTGGTTGTCCGTCCCTTGTACGTGCATACCACTGCGGCTCTGAGTGCGCTGATTGGACGAGGCCTGCGCATGCGCCGTAGGAGCGGGGTGAGGTGAGTTTTTTCTGCCATTCTGGGGGGTTTCACGCAGCGGGGCACCCCCGATCGGAAATGGACCAAAACCCAGAATAGTGAAAATCCTGGGTGTTGGTCCACTTTAAAGGAGGCGTGAAATAAGCATAAACACGAATAAGAAACTGGCCCAATAAGAAACCAACTTCAGTATCATGTAAAAAATTCAATTCATGAGAAAAAAGCCAGAGAATGTCACTGTTAGTGAATCACCAGATAGGAAGACAATGAAAGTCAAAAAAGAGGTAAAAAGTTCAATACTTTTTCCAGGAGTAAAAAGTGCCATTGACATTCTCAGGCTTTTTTCTCATGAATTGAATTTTTTTACTAGCATGAGAGTTTTTTTTCAACTCTTAGTGAATCAAGGCCATAGGCCTCGATTTAATAAAGGTAGAAAAAAATTTGCATGGTAGTAAAAAATTCAATTCATGAGAAAAAAGTCTGAGAATGTCACTGTTACTGAAACACTAGATAAAAAGACAATCAATGTCAATGGCAGCTATTACTACAGTGTAGAAAGGAGTAAACAGTTCTCTACTCGATCGCCCTAAATAACTCACCTCACCCGGCTCCTACGCGAGCGCTCGTCCAATCAGAGGGCTCAGAGCCGCTGTGGTATGTACGGACAAGCGACGGACAACCACAGCGGCTCTGAGCGCGCTGGAGGCCGCGTCTCTCGCTTCCTTCTAACAGGGAGCGCGCCTGCGCCGGCCATTCACAAGCAGCCGGCGCGGGGGGGACCCCCTCTGTCAGTTGGCACCGTGACATCAGTGGCCCAAAGCCATTTAACCCCTTAAAATGACATTCCATATTGTCCATTTAGATGCCCATTTTGTGTCAGCTAATTCAGGATTTGTGCCAGTTTTATTACAATATTGATCAGAGCTGTCTATAGAATAACTGGCATCATTCATGGACATTTTCCTTTTAAAGAAGGTGGGAAATAGGCATAAACACGAATAAGAAACCAAGTTCCGTATCGTATTTTTTACTATCAAAAGAGTTTTTTTCAACGCTTGCGTGTTCTATTACTCAATGGGATCCCGGCTGCAGGGAGTTTTATCTTGTGTTATTGCCAGGGAGGGAGTTGGGCGGAGCCAGACCAGGAGTAAACCTGCATACATTATTTATATCCATTTCCCATAGGGAGAAAGGCCCATGACAGTCAAGCCCGTAACCACGCCCATCACCCTGCAAACCCGCCAAGGTAGGAATATGGGAGGGTCACTTCCGAGTGGTAGAAAACTCGGGATAGGGGAGGCTGATGAAGGGTTAATGCCTCCCGGACCCACACTTACCGGAGGTCTTTGTCGCCAACACCGGATAGACTTCTCTCACTTCCGCATCAGGCCGCAGCCCTGCCTCTGGTCGGCATAGCAATGACCGGCCGCCATGTTGTTGTCGCTTCGGCTGCAGACAGTGGGCGGGGCTAGGGAGTTTTCCTAAGGATGAAAGCAGAGTATGAGCTTCTCCCGCCTAGAGACGAGGGTGGAGGCGGGGCTTGTGTGCTGGTGACTTTATGAGGTAGAGGAAGTGTCCTCAGTGACGGGCACCGCCATGTTGGTGTAGTCCTGAGCCGCGAACAGGTAGGGGGCCGTGTTGTTCTGTCTTGTGATATCTCGCTGCAGTTTGCCGCTTAAAACCCTCCTTCAGCTGCTTCTCTCCTTTTTTGCCCCACTTCCTAAATGCTCCCCGCCGCTGTTCTCCTTTCCACCATTGTATTATGGTCTACTTTAAAGCGGAACAAAACCCAGCAGCGGCAGGTCTAGAATCTAGCTTTACCCTGGGGTATCCCAAATCTAAATGGCCCGCTGTGTGAAACCCCCAGTTCACCCATAAACACTCACCTTACTCAGCTCCTACAGCGCATGTGCGGGCTCTCGTCCAATAAGAGCTGCCCACTGCGACTACGTCATTTTCCAGCCATTCAGATAGGTTGCGTCAGGAGCGTGCACAGGGCCGGGGATCTCCATTTAAAGTGGACCAACACCCAGGATTTTCACTATCCTGGGTTTTGGTCCACTTCTGCGGGGCACCCCACTGTGTGAAACCCCCCAGAACGCCCAAAAAAACTCACCTCACCCCGCTCCTACGCGAGCGCTTGTCCAATCAGAGCGCTCAGAGCCGCTGTGGTATGGACGGACAAGCGACGGACAACCACAGCAGCTCTGAGTGCGCTGGAGGCTGCCTCTCGCGCTTCCTTCTAACAGGGAGCGCGCCCGCGCCCTGCTAGAGGGAAGCGCGAGATGCGGCCCGCGCATGCGCCGTTGGAGCGGGGAGAAGGTAAGGTTTGTGGGCGTCCTGGGGGGTTTCACACAGCGGGGCATCCCGATTTCGCCGATCAGCCATGGGTGTTGGTCCACTTTAAGTCAATGAGAACAGTTTGCTAATAGAGGTAAATAGAGCAAATGTCTCACATTGGCTGAGCGCATGCTCATGTGCCGTTGGTAGAAGAGGTGAGTTGTTTAGGCCTTTCTGGGGGGTTGCCCCTGGGGAACAGAACAAAGCCAGGAAAGTAAAAATTTGGGAGTTTTGTCCCACCTTAAAGAACAAACCCTGTCATTTTTACTATCCCTGGGGCATCCTGGATTAGAATGCCCTGCTGTGTGAACCCCCCCCCCCCAAATGCCCATATAAACTCCCCTTTCCCTTGTCCTACTGCACAGGCATGGGCTTTTGTCCACTCAGAGTTGTTTGCCATGCATACATAATGTTTTTTGAATTTAGGTCTGCTTTAAAATGGCACACGCTTCTAGGGGACTGCTTGCGCCCACCCGCCGCCCTGTACCTTGGGTTCCCCTCCGCATGCCCCAGTCTTGGGCTCTCCTCTGCATTCCTCATCCCCCGGCTTCCACTCTGCATGCCCCAGTCCCAGATCCCCTCTTCCTGCCACAGTCCCGGGCTCTCCTCTGCACCCCTCACCCCCTTTGCATGCCACAGTCCCAGGCTTACCTCTGAACCCCTCAGCTCCCGGAATCCCTTCTGCATAACCCAGTCCTGGGCTCCCCTTTGCATCCCGTAACCCCTGGTAACCCATCATCCTCTTTGCATGCCCCAGCACTAGGCTGTGCCAGCATCCCTCATCTCCTGCACCCCCGAGTCTCAGGCTTCTCCTTGCCTACCTCACCCCAGACACCCCCCCTAAAACCCTCACCCCCTGGGCATCCCTCTATATATTGTACCCCGCCCCCCAGACATCACCCTCCATCCATTCCCAAACCCAGGGAAACACTTGCTTTCTCGCCCCCTTGGTCATCCACTGTGTCTGTCACTACAGGCATCCCTCTACACCCTTCACCCCCCAGACATCAGCCTCTATTTCAAACCCCTGGCTGCTCCTTTGCTTTTTTTGAGGCATCCCTCATCACTGGGCACCCCAATCTAAGACGGCTGCCTGCCAGTAATACCAGTTAATCATGCCTCAGAGCATCCATAGACCTGTGGCCAACCTGACCAATGGGGTCTGTTGGGTAGAAGCAGAGAAACCTAACTGCCAGCCATGTGCAGAGCTGTATGCGCTGAAAGATACAGTAATGAAGGGAAAGAGGGAACAGTGGAAAATAGAGTGAGAAGAAGAGAAAACATGAAAAAAATATGGAGGAAAAATGAAAAAGAGAGGCAAAATGATGGGAAAAAAAAACAAGATAGGCATGTGAAAAAGAGAGAGGGTGGTTAGAATGTGGAAAACAGAGAAAGGCAGAAAAAGAAAAAAAGGTGGGAAAGAAAAACAAACAGGCATGTGGAAAAGAAGCAGCAGAGGGAATGTGGAAAGAGAAACAACAGAGGGAGTGTAGAATAGAGAGAAAGATGGAGGGAATGTGGAAACAAAAGAAAGATGGAGGGAATGTGGAAACAAGAGAAAGATGGAGCGTGGGAAAGGGAGACTAATGGAGGGAATGTGGAAAATGTAGAATAATGGAGGGAATGTGGAAAATGTAGAATAATGGAGGGAATGTGGAAACAAGAGAAAGATGGAGTGTGGGAAAGGGAGACTAATGGAGGGAATGTGGAAAACAGATCCAACCTCCCGGTTGGTTCATTGTGTCTTATTGCCTGAGTGTCCATGTGCTCTTAAGTAATCATTGTTGCTATGTTTGCTTTTTGGGCCTAAGCCCCATGTTCGTTGTACTGGTGCCCAGGCCCTCTGTTCTCTAAACTGGACATAGGCCTTATTCTGCCTCTGGCTAGTTTCTGTCCTATATCTGCTGTACATCTTTCTACAGTGCTGTGCACTGCCCCTTGTTTCCCCTTCCTCAAGTCTGCGATCACCACAGGACTGCCCGGGGCCTTGTGCATTCTACACCATTGGGAGCTTGGCTAAAGACATGGGCTGGTTATGGGCTCTCCGTCCAGTACTGGACCTCTTGTGCCCCTTGGCGGTGTCAAATGTCACGTGTATATATCCCCAGCCTGTGACTCTAGTCACCCTAGGGACTACACAGCTGCCCCACCTGGAAGTGCCCCTCTGAACCCTCTGCTTATCAGAGGACCCCTCTCACCCACCCTCATACTTCTCTTCCCGCACTGCTCGCCAGATGAACCCTCTTACCCTCCTTCCAACAAGAGGGCCCCTTCTGCCTCCTTGTTCTCCCTTACCCTTCCTGCCGCCTCACTTCCCCCCATACCCCTGCTGCCCCTCTTTACAGTGGACCCATTCAGCTGTGTGTGTGCTACTAGGATATGTCACCACCTGGCTTCTTCTATATCTTTAAGGCTCCAGAGGCTGATGTCACATCTCACCTTATGTCTTCTAGAGTGACGCCTACAGAGTGGTCAGACGGGGAGTATCGGACAGAAGGACCCCAAAATCTCTACTGGGGGGGGGGCACCATGATGGAGGCTCAGCAGATCCTTCCATTACAGGGTAAGAGGGGGCGCCACTGAGCACACCTTCATTACCACACGCTCTCATCTTCTCATGGCGTCTCTTTCATCTTTATTAACAGACGTCGGAGACTCAATAGTGAAAAATGTTACAGCTGAGGAGGAGGAGGAAGAAAACGTATTTGTGAAGGATGAAGAGGAGGAATTTCCACTATTCAGCCCAGGTGAGTAATAAACCTTCTATAGCAAAGATTTCCCCTGTTTCAGTCACTGCACACACTCTAATGATCTCAACCTCGTGTTTATTCACAGACCACGGAGACACTATAGTGAGAATTGTGAAAAGTGAGGCGGTAGAAGAATTCGTGCAGACCAAAGATGAGGAATTCCCTCTGAAGATCAACCCAGGTAATAAACCTTCTATAGCAAAGATGCCCCCTGTTTTATTCACACTGCTGTGTCCCTCTTTTCTTGATTTTTATTCACAGACCCCAGATACTATAGTATCTATATTATACTATACTATAGCTACTCTATAGTATAGTATTTGGGGCAGTTATGGCCTAGAGGTAGGGAAACAGGCCTATGACCAGAAGGTGGCAGGTTCGATTCCCAACCATGGAAGTGCACCCTGGGCGCAATTGGGGGCAGCTCCGGGCACATGTGTACTTCACTGCCCATAGTTTGTAATCCACTAACCTACCCCTGGTGCATCTTAAATGTGTGACACCCCCGAAGTTGCTGGTAAACCTTACCTTTCCCAGCAGTTCCTGTGACTCTGTGTTTGCTGGTGCCCACATCCCTTGCATCCCTGTAGCTGTGCATATTCAAGAGCACTTCAGTCCAGCCAGTCCTTGCACCAGCCCAGAACCGAACCTGCACCACTCTAGTCACCAGATCGGATCCTTTTTTTTACAAAATGGGGGTTGTTCCCTGTGCAGGGTGAAATCTCAATTGCCGGTAACCCAACCAAATATCTTACCCTTCAAATAGCCCCCCTGACGAAATGAAGCCCCATGATTCGTTGCTGCTGTCACGTAGTCACCAGCCCTAGGTATCTGGCCTAGCTCCCCCCAGACGAAATCAAGCCCCATGATTGGCTGCTGCGGTCACGTAGTTGCCAGCCCTAGGTATCCAGTCGCCGGAAACCATGTGATCCCACTAGCCAATCGCAAGACTCAATTTCATCGAAGGAGCAATTTGAATGGTAAGTCGTCTTGTTTTTGCCATTGGGTGGAGTTCTGGTTTCACCATAAGGCTATGACTGCACCACAATATGGGGGGGGGGGGATTATGAGGTTCACTATGTCAGCCCGAAAGCTCTGACACTGGAAGAGACCAACTGACACCAGAGGACCCTGTGCACAATTACATCAGTACCCATCACCTCCAGCCTTGAGCTGTGACGCTGGATGAGGCCAGCTGACACAGGGGGACCCAGTGCCACAGTGCCAGTGTCACTTCCATCCTGAGGAGATGTGATGCAGAAAGAGACCAGTTGACACAGGAGGATCCAGTGGACAATTGGATCAGAACTGTCACCTCCTGCCTGAGGAACTAACACTGTAATAAACCAAATGACACAGGGCCACTTAGTGCACAATTATATCAGAACCCATCACCTCCAGCCTGTGGAGCTGTGGTACTGGAAGAGACCAACTAAGAAAGGGGGACCCGGTGCACAATTAGACACTGAAAAAGACCTGGTCCACACCTGTGTAAACAATTGATACCAATATCTCCTTGAATAACTAAAATATTATTATATATCTTGCCCCGCTCAACTAAAATAGGCAAATAAATATTATTAATAACTGGCCAATGATAACGCAATGGATACACGCAAAAGATTGCAGAATCTTTGGACATCCGGTAAATACGAAGGACACTGAGACAAATGGTAAATATAGAGATATATTGTTGGTAAAATAACAATGCAATCCAATATGACAAAACAACAAAATACAACATGCTATGATCGGCATACACATATACAATGATTAAGGCAACATTAAGATCATTACCTGACCAACTCATACAATTACCCTCCTGACAAGCAGACCTTTCAGCTGGCCGCCTTCTTTCCTCCTTTCTCTGCTCTTCCTCTACTTTTAACTTGTCCCAACCTGCTTTGCTGGCCTCTAGATGGGCACATATCAGAATTTCCAGGCATCTGCCCTCCCAAACATGTTGCTTGTTTGGTGCTTGTTTGGTTGAAACTGATTTTATTGTTTGGTTTTAGAATGCTGATACTAACTAATGTGAATACAGTTTCTGTCTAGGCAATCTAGGCCTGCTGATATTCTAAGCAGCTTCCCACTGATGTCATGCCAGGATATATTTTGCTGTATATCCATATATTTAATAAATTAGCAAAATTAGTAACAATATTAATTTTCATAAAGGCCCATTGTTTACACCTGGATCAGCACCAATCACCTACAGCCTGAGGAGCTGTGACACTGGAAGAGGCCAACTGACGCAGGCGCCTAGTGCATGATTAGATCAGAACCCATCACTTCCAGCCTTAAACCGGACCAACACTGTTACAAGAAACAATACTCATATGCATACCTCCCCAGGGGAATTCAGATTGCTGCACATAAACATTTATTTACCTTTTTGTAACTCCGGCTGTAGTCAATATTCAAAACAAAATGGTGTCTCGTCTAACTGCAGGCCACCTGCAAAGAGATTCCTGCCACTGTGTGTTGTGGGGTTTTGTCAGCTGAATTCAGGCAGTCACGGCTGGGATGCTGGTAAAGGGAGCTCCGAAATGTCCGCTACCAGGAGAAAATCTGTGAGGTGGCTTTTTAGCTTTAAGTGGGTGCAGGAGCAAACTTAAGTGCTGACAATGATTCAGTATCAGGCATGCAGATGGGGCAAGAGACTTTTGTTGAGTTTTTTCCAAATGTGCAAGGCTGTTGGTCCGGTTTAAGCTCTGACGCTGGAAGAGACTAAATGACCCGGTGCACAATTACACCAGCACCGGTTACCGCCAGCCAAAGAGCTGTGATGCTGGAAGAGAACTACTGATGCAGGGGCCTAGAACCCATTACCTCCAACCTGACACTGGAAGAGACCAACTGACAAATGTACCAGGGGCATGATTACATAAGTTCCTGTCACATCCAGCCTGAGGAGCCAGCCCAGTAGCATGTAAATATAAGCAAGAGAACATGGAGGATGTGATAATTTGGGAACAGATATATAACAGCCCAAGATTAAATTATCTGTTTAATTACTTTAAAGACACACTAGACACATTGCATACATGTAATGAAGGGAAAGTTAGGTGAGTCGTTACAGATTGAATGAGGAGAGAAATGTCAGGTTACTTTGTTTAGTTAGGTGATGCGAGGCAGCCTCAGGAGGTGAGCAGAACCTGCTAAATCCTTGGGTCTCCTTCCATATGTCACGTGCAACCCAAGAAGAAAGACAGCCCTGAGACCTTTTATTTACAGGTCTGCCACATGCTAAATAACAGTGCAATGTCAAGCAGCTGCTTCCAAGGCCACCAAGATTTCATGTATTAAAAGAGGCATGGAATCACGGGATCGGTGAGCAATATTGACTCTTTACAAGGAAGGTGCGTCTTCATTTCGAATATTCCGTCCATTCTCTAAAGACAAGGTGGCCCTCCCTCCATCATTTTTTTTACTATAACGCTGTGAAATAGCTTCCCACTGGAGCTTGTTACAGCAGCTGATGGCTTCAGACAAGGATAAAATGTTTTTTTTTTTTTTTTTTGTTAGACAAAATTAGCATTAACTACTATTAGCTGTTACCGGAAATCATAAAACATAACTTTCCCCAACCCACTTAGTCAAACTTGATGGACATGTCAACATGTCTTTTTTTTTTTTTTCAACCGTATTGACTATGCAGTCCACCAGTGCCTGCCTTCCCCTGACTCTA